>CM064869.1:56371850-56971850 GCA_032719365.1 Prinsepia uniflora | reverse complement strand
CCCCAACCTCAAACTCAAGGTCTCTAGTTCGGAGATCGATATAACTTATTTGGCGATCCTGAGCTGCCTTCAACCTCTCATTGATAATCTAGACCTTTTCCACTATCATATTTGCAATCTCAGGTATTGGTAACCTCCTCTTGCCCACATCGGTCCAACAAAGTAGTGTCTTTTAATGTCGGCCATACAGTGCCTCGAAATGAGACATCCTAATGATGTCTAGATAACTATTGTTATAGGCGAATTCCATCAAGGGTAAGTATGAATTCTAATTCCCACTGAACTACAGTACACATGCCCTCATCATGTCCTCTAGAGTCTGAATAGTCTTTTCAGACTGCCCGTCAGTCTGAGGATGAAAAACTATGCTGAAATGTGCCCTAGTCCCAAAAGAACGTCGAGGTAAACCTCAGATCACGATCTGAAACCATCGATTCAGGAAACAGGTGGAAACGAACGATCTGATCAATAAACAGCTTGGCAAACTGATCCATCCTCTAATCCTCCCGCATTAGCAAGAAATGTGCTGGCTTCATAAGTCTGGCCGCAATCACCCAAATTCCATTATGACCCATCTGGGTCGTTGGAATCTTAAGCACGAAGTCCATGGTAAGGTGATCCCACTTCCACTCTAGGATAAGAAGAGGATGCAATGTTCCATAAGGCCTCTGCCCTTTAGTCTTGACCTACTGAAAAATTAGACACCTACTCACAAACTCTACAATCTCTCATTTCATACCGGACCATCAATAATGATCTCTCAAGGTATGATACATCTTGATCCCACCTATGTGTATGACATAAGCAGAACTATGAGCTTCTTCAAGAATCTTCCTTTTCAGTTCTACGTCGTCTGACACACACAATCAGCCTTACTTGAGCAAGGATCCATCGTCCCTGAGTGAAAATCCTGCCTCAACCTTCATCATAATCAACTCACGCTCTCCGGAGTTCCAACAATAATGCTAAGGGAAAAGTGTGGATATAGGATAACAAACCTCTAGATTTCCTGCTCAAAGCATCTGCCACCACATTAGCTTTTTTAGGATCATACTCAATAGTGCAATTATAATCCTAGATTAACTCCAATCACTTCCTCTGTCATAGTTCAAATCTCTCTAAGTAAATGAGTACTTCAAACTCTGGTGGTCTGTGAAACTCATACACGTTTCTTCGTATAGATAATGTCTTCAAATTTTCATCACATGCACAATTGCGGAAAGTTCCAAGTCATGGGTAGGGTAATTCATCTCATAGGGTTTTACTGCCTACAAGTATAAGCAATAACCGTCCCATGTTGCATCAGTACATATTCCAAACCCTGTATGACAGGGCCCGCCTCGAAAATCCGTGAAAATGGGACCTGTCTTACTCCCGTCTGACAATTTTTGTCAGATAAGGGATTCCTCATTTCTTTTTATTGCATTAACCAAGCAGATTCCACCTCCTAGCACTGCCCACATCCTACCCACTTGCCCTGTCAAGGAGTGGAATTTCCTAGCACAAACCAATCTATGATAACTGCACCAACGACAACATACAATATGTGCTCATGTTCTAAGCCTAAGTACAAATCATTAGGTTGCCCATGTAAAGTTAATTCTTTAGTCAAACCCTTAGATGTTAACACAATTTCCATTAGTCAATCAAGATCATAATCTCAATGTAACATATACCCTCATCACATTTGTATGGTTATGTAAGGGTATGGAACATCCTAAAATGTCAAACCAAATTATTACCACGTCCTCTTATCCTCATTATCACCACTAATCAAGACTTAAATATTCATAATAATCCTTTCGTTTCTCACCTACACAATGTTCATAATCCTATTCATCGTTCCCTTGATTTATTTAGACATTTCCTTGTTCTTCATGTTTCCACCTTAACACAAATTACTCTCAAAATCATAAGTGATCACAAGAACCATGAACTTACATAATTAGTTTTTCCACAATACATTTAAATTATAGACTTTGTCCATAATTAAGTTCACAAGCTAATTCAAGGTTAACCCCCACATTTTATCATTAAACCATTAAAACTAATAAGGTTAATTAACCAATTATTCTTCTTAAATCCCTTCGCAGGGCTCCCCGCGCGTATCATAGAGTCATCTCCAACCTCTGTTTTGTAGTGGTTCAGGTCGTCTGATCCGCGGACACGACCCAACTAGAATTACGTTATTTCTTGATAGTTTATCGCGCTTTAATCACCTAAAATTACCTAATGAACTTCATGAGAGAATCCATATGTTCAAAACGAGGAAAACTTACCTCAAAACAGCGTTTAACAATTCCAAGTTGTAGGCCATGGCTTCCCCAGCTACTTAACAGCATTACTGCATTCCTCCTCTAGTTTCCTTAGCTTAAAACGATCACAGGAGCATACAAAGCTTCCTCAAAACCTCGGCTCACATTTAAAACCTTCAAAATGCCTCCAACCTCTGCAAGCTTCCTCAAGTCACTTATCTTCTTCTTCTCATCCCACTTACTCACTTTCTTAGTTTCGGTATTCTCCCACCGATGGCTTTCACCAACACACACACACACACACACACACACACACACACACACACACACACACACACACACACACACACACACACACACACACACACACACACGCAGAGATATAATAAGGTAGGTCGGTGCACAATTTTAAAGGGAATTATGTAGAAAAACCTAGACCATTCTATGTCCTTGAAAAATTACCAAAATGCCCTTAGTAGTAAAATTACCAAAATACCCGTTTGACTTGTAACATGCTTATCCGAACTTCGTTTTTAACATGCTGATTTTCCATGTGCTCAGAAGTTCAGGACCTTTACAATGGTCTTTTCGAAGTTCCTAAACGACATCTCGATTAAAAGTCAACATTTTGATTTTTTGGTCAAAATTCAACCCTTGCACTTTTAGGGGAAAAATAGTTATTTTCCATTTTTTTCGAACATCTGGAGTGTTACAATCTCCCTTCCGTAAAAAAAAATTTTGTCCTTGAAATTTTAAAACCGAACCAAACTTATCCTCGACACCTAATATCATTTGCACATCATATTCCTTATTACGATCAAACTCACTTACGTCCATTATCAACCCATGTTTGAATACCGGGCCCAAGGCCCAAAACATACTTTATATAAAACTTCGTAACTCGTGTACCACATTTTCCTTGAAATCATCTAGAAATTATACATAAATCATAAATATTCCAGGGTCACAATATTTGTAGCATAACCCTTGTTCAACCCAAATCTACAATTTAAAATGAAATATAGGAACGTATTTCAAACAAGCCTTGTAAGACGAGCCATCGCATAACTTCCATAAAACCAACTAGAAAGCATACCAAAAACCGACAAGGATCCCACATTATGCTTTTTCAAGTCATAAGCCACATACAATGCAAAACCATAATCAAAACGGGATTCAAAATCATAATTAACGAAAAAAATCTTCTAAACGCGGAATAATTTAACGATCCAATAAATCACAGAAAATCATATACCGATCCCGATCAACCTCACATCATCAAATTCACATAGAAAATCATTTAAAACATATAGAGATGCTTGCATATGGTTTAACAAAAGTAAGTAGTCAGACACAACATTACCATTTCAAGTAATACCAGGATCCCGTATGGTCTTAATTTCTTTCAGTAGTCCATAGAAAAATTTAACCCGTTACCATTTCAAGTACTAATTATTTCACACCGTGCACTACGCGTAGGCCATCACCATAACCAACTAATAAGTTCAATCCAAGAACAGTAAAAATCATATCATTAGACACATTTCCTCGGGGGTATTTCTACACGTCACTCGGGAACCGAAGCCCCATTCGACGTCTGAGTGTAGTCTCACTCCTCACTCAGAAATTCGAGCCCTACTCGACGTCTAAGTGAGAACTAACTCAGGAATCAGAGCCCTACTCCACGTCTGAGTGAACTAGCTTAGGAACCGAAGCCACACTCGACGTCTGAGACTAACTGACCACCCACTCAGGAACCAGAGCCTAGCTCAACGTCTAAGGGGTCACCATACAATACCGATCTCAGTAATGTACCCACACAATCATATACATAACCATCCTAGAAAACACATACAATTGATTCATCCTCAATCATTAGCCACATACAATCAATCCATCCTCAATGCTCAAGAGTCTCACATACCACTTGGGGATACATCATCCGAGTGTCTGCTTAGTGATACAACATCTGAGCATTAATCGCATGTCATATCACATAACTACTAAGGGATACAACATCTGAGTGGCCACCCAGGGATACAACATCTGGGTGTAACCTACACCGATTAACCATTTAGGGATACAACATCTGAGTGGCCTTCCAAGAATATAAGATTTGGACGTTAACCCCATAACTCATCCATTCGGGATACATCATCCGAATGGCCGCCTAGGGATTCAGCATCTAGGCGTAACTCAATAATCTAGTGTCACATATTCACAACATATAATAGACCAATATCGAGGAAACATATATTGATAACAAGCATGCACAATCACCGTCAATCACTACTTCCATCATATCATTACAATATCATCATCACAACATTTCACATAGCCATATCACATCTCAATAACTCAATCACAAACCTCGTGAACCTCGTAATTTACTTAAGGTTCCCACAATTCACCACTGATCTTTTGAAAACTTTATGAAAATTATTTCAACATGTATTCACACAAACAAAGTACCATTTTAAACTTTGATACTCAACCCAAATCCACAATGTAAGAGAAATTTGGAAATATAATCCACTAGAAATCTTGAAAAACGTGTGATAGAACACTTTTCATAAAATCGTTAAATCACAAAAAAACCCTTATAATACTTAGATAACCAATAATCATTGCATTATCATAATTCAACAATAATTATTAGGAAAACCCAAATTCGAATCGTTGTCACACAAATTGTTTAATGACCCTAGGCTTGTTTATCAAGTCAAACCAAATTACAGTTTGTAAAATATATTTTCCAACAATTCCATAAATATATTATGCATGAAGTTGGTACCTCAAAACACAATTTAATTGATATCCATAAAATGATCATTTCAATTGCTAAGTCTCGAAACATTAATAATTACATGAAACCAAAAATTCATCTATGGCCCTATCAATCTCATACTTACCTTAACTTATATTCCAAACCGATTTTAACTCTAATTCTAATAAAGAACAATTATGTAGGATATGTGTTTCACGTAACCATACGACATATTCCTGAACTCATCTCTAAATATTTTAGGAAAAAAAATTTGAACCCTCGTCCTCGTCAACTATATCATTTAATAAGGCTTTTAACATGCATTATATACATGATTCACATTTCAAAAGCGAAGTCCAAAACCGTGCTCTGATACCAAGTTGACAGGACACGTCCCGAAAATCCATGAAAATCAGACTTGTCCTGCTCCTATCTGACAATTTTTGTCAGATCAAGGATTCCTCATTTCTTTTTATTGCGTTAACCAAATGGATTCCACTTCCTATGGGGCACCACTCACATCTTACCCACTTCCTAACGACAACATATAATATTTGCTCATATTCTTAGCCTAAGTACAAATCATTAGGTCGCCCATATAAAGTTAATTCCTTAGTCAAACCCTTAGATGCTCACATAATTTCCATTAGTCATCAAGATCATAATCTCAATGTAACACATACCCTCATCACATTCATATGGTTATGTAAGGGTATTGAAAATCCTAGAATATCAAACCAAATTATCACCAAGTCCTCTTATCCTCATTATCACCACTAATTAAGACTCGAATATTCATAATAATCATTTAGTATATCACCTGTACAATGTTCATAATCCTATTCATCATTCCCATGATTTCTTTAGACATTTCCTTATTCTTCATGTTTCCACCTTAACACAAATTACTCTCAAAATCATAGGTGATCACAAGAACCATGAACTTACATAATTAGTTTTTTCACAATACATTTACATTCTAGACTTTGTCCATAATTAAGTTCACAAGCTAATTCAAGGCTAAACCCCACATTTTTATCATTAAACCATTAAAGCTAATAAGGTTAATTAACCAATTATTCTTCTTAAATTCCTGTAATTATGTATAAACAAAATTAAAACCAAGTATAATATAAATTCTTTGCACATCTGAAACTATACCCAAAATGTATCCAAATAATACAAACTAGGTACCATTAAATCCAGAAGAATACCAGGTACACAATTCATGTTGATCGGACCTTCGGGAGGTGCCGCACACACGTGTCACAGAGTCATCATCAAACTTTATTTCATGACTCGTTTTACAATGGTTCGGGTCGTCCAACCCGCGGACACAACCCGACCAGAATTACATTATTTCTTGATCGTTTCTCGGGCTTTAATCACCTAAATTTACCTAATGAACTTCAAGAGAGGATCTATATGTTCAAAACGAGGAAAATTTACCTCAAATTAGTATTTAACAATTCCAGGTCGTCGGCCATGGCTTCCCCAGCTGCCCAGTAGCATTACCACGTTCCTTCTCTCGTTTCCTTAGCTTAAAACAATCATAGGAGCATACAAAGCTTCCTCAGAACCCTGGCTTACACTAAAAACCTTCGAAATGCCTCTAATCTCTGCAACCCATTCTTAACCCTTCACGGGTTCTACTCATGGCTATGCCCATGGGCATCTTTACTTTCCTCAATTCACTTATCTTCTTCTTCACTTATCTTCTTCTTCTCATCCCACTTACTCACTTTTTGAAGTTCCTAAAAGGTGTCCCTATCAAAAGTCAACATTTTAACCTTTCGGTCAAAAGTTAACCCTTTTTTTTCTAGGGGCAAAATGGTTATTTTGCATTTTTACGAACATCATGGGTGTTACATTGTAGGGATGCTTCATTGTAGACCTCAAACTCCCCATTACTATTTGGAAGGGCCAAAATCGGAGCAGTAGTCAACCGTCTCTTTAATTCCTTGAAACTCTGCTCATAGGAGCAGCTCTTGAAGAAAAAACCTATACGAAACGTCTGTAGTACCCTACCAATCTGAGAAAAATCCTAATCTTAGATACAGTTATTGGTTGTTGCTAGTTCAACACTGCCTTCATCTTCTGAGGTTCCACACTAATCCTTTAAGTGGAAATAACATGACCAAGAAATTCGACGTTGGTAAACCAAAACTGACACTTGTTAAGCTTAGCATACAATTGCCTCATCATGAGTGTATTCAATACCAGTTTTAGGTGTTTCTCGTGCGCTCTTGTACTCCTCGAATTCACCAAGATATCGTCAATAAACATGATCACAAACCGATCCAAATACTTATGGAACACTTGGTTCTCCACATCCATAAAAGCCACCGGTGTGCTAGTTAACCCGAAATGCATGACTAGAAACTCATAATGATTCCGGAACGTAGTCTTAGGAGTATTTGATTTCTTAATCCTCAGCTGGTGATACCCGGATCCAAGGTCAATTTTGGAAAGGTACCTCACACCTTTCAACTGGCCAAACAAGTCGTTGATACGTGGTAGAGGATACTTGTTCTGCATCGTCGCCCTGTTCAGCTGCTTGTAATCAATGCACAATCTCAAAATTCCATCCTTTTTCCTCACGAGCAGCACTGAGGCTCCCCAAAGTGACACACTTAGTCAGATAAATCCCATATCCACCATGTCATGTAGCTAAACATTTAGTTCCCTAAACTCAAACGGTGTCATTTGATACGGTGACTATGAAATAGGCTGGGTGCTCAGGCGGTAATCCTGGTAGGTCTTCTGGAAACACATCAGAAAAATCCCTCACTACCAATATCTCCTCAACACTCACCAAGACATCCTAAGGATCAATGACATATGCCAAGTACCATTGACAACCACTCCTCAACAATTTCTTAGCCTCAAATTCCAAAATAACCCTCGAAGGAAGTACTCATTAGTCCCCTTGAAATAAAAACAGCGGTAATTCGGGACTCCAAAAGACAACTGTCTTCTCGAAACACTCAACAGAGGCATGATGGGTAGGCAACCAATCCATCTCTAAGATCACATCAAAATCGTAGATGTCCAAAGGAACTAGATTTTCCTTTAAATAAAAGCTCTCTACCCACACCAAACAATCTCGGATCACTGAACTCGCCACTAACATAGCATCAGTCGGGGTACTAATACCTATGTCCCAACTAAGAGGGGGTCAACTCTCGATCAGCAAAGTGTACGAACCCTTGAGAAATAAAAGAGTGTGGCTTCGGGATCCATCAACACTTGTGTACCACGAGTAAAGATAGATAAAATACATGTCATCACTTCGACTGTTGAGTGAGCCTTTTGTTGCGAAACACTTAACACACATGCTTGTCCACATGCGGGTCGGCTGCATCCTCTCTGGCCACCACCTGCCCGATTGGTAGTCGCCTGATTCCAAGATACTACAGTTGGTAAATGCATAGTCACATGACCTTATTCAACTGCATCATAACTGGTAGCACCACCATTTGGACGATAAGGACACTCCCGCTTGAAATGGCCAAGCTCACTGAAAAGAAACAACCACTCCTGCTACTTCGAGCAGCACACCCACTTTATCCCCCAGCCACCTAAACCAGAATGGTTACCACTAGAAGAACCACACCTAGAAGCATCCCTCTTCCAAGCTCCCTGAGTCGAATACACATCATCATGATGCTCTCAGTGTCGCCTAGAATGCCGCACTGTTGTTGCTGTTGGGGTTCCACCAATCTTATCTCCACTTGATAAGCCACATCCGACAGAGCTCGGAGATTGGTGAATGCTCCGGATAACACTAATGCCTCAATCTCACTCTGAATAATGAGCAAGAACAGGCGATGCCTACTTGCCTTGGTTGCCACAGCATCCTATGCGAACCGGGACAGATCTAGAAACCTCAGCTCATACTAAGAAACTATCATGTCACCCTGCTACAATCAGAGGAACTGAACCTTTATCGCATCTTTGTAAGATTGGGGATACAACTGATCTATAAAACGCTCCCTGAATGTTACCCATGTCATAGTAGCTTCATCCAATCTTGTTGACAGCAAAGTCTGCCACCATCTCTATGCGTAGCTACTCAAGAAAAAGTGGTTGTTTATGCCATGTACTCAGGAGGGCAGTGCACCACTCCCAACATCCACTCAAAGTGTGCGATCCACTCATCGGCCACCTTGGGATCTGATGTAGCAGTAAACTTTACGGCTCCAAGTCACAGGGCCCTTTCAATATTTGGCCCCTCATGAACCCTCCACCTTGTAGAACAACAAAAAATTCCTAATCCAAATAGTCCATAATGAATCCCCACCTAGACTCCATATCCTTATCCTCACTACCAAGATGGTCACGGAGCTCGCATTATGAAGGAATAATGTATGAAAAGAGGCACATTATGGTAACAAAAATACCATGCATGCCAAGTGTACATCCCATATGAAATAACCTAGTGCTCTGATATCAAATTGACATGATCTTCCTCGAAAACACCTCAATAGTCATGAAGGGCCTACTCCATTCTAACCCTAAAATTATAATTTCTAAAAGTACCGTCAGTCCAAAAATAATTCTGAAAATAATGTTAGCCAAAGGATAAATGACAGGACCTGTCCCAAATGGACTTTGATATTCGTGTCCAGTCCTGCTCTCGTCTAACAAGTCAATTGAAGATATGAAAACACCCCCAGCACTTTCCAGACAAGGGATAATCACATTGATTTCCATTCATGACTTCGCCTCTCGATCAACCCCGATCCTTGTGCCACCGCTTGGAGGGTCATAAAAAACGTCAATGGTGTGAATGGACAAAAATAACATCTTTGAAAATACATTTCAAAATAACTCTTTTACCCACTAGTTACAAAACATGCATGCATATAGTAAAACATATGAACAATCAGCTATCAAGGCAAATCACATGAAAATCATCAAACCAGCCACAAAGACTATCGACAACACTACTAGTCACCAGTACCCAAATATCAAGCACAATAATCAAACAGCACTACTCACAAGTGCACAATCAATCACATAAACACATATCACTTCAGCCCTACGTGTAGGTAACCAACAAGCCACATTCTCTGGATCAGACACATCTGGGCTCAACCCTCGAGATCAGTAAAGTCTGGTCGAATACCACATCCTCAGGATCAGACGGATCCTAGCGGTACATCTAGGCTCAGTCGCATCCGAGAATCCAGCTTATTGTGAAAACAACTGATAAAGCCAACCACTAGGCTTTCATAAAGTCCTTGGTTCAAAACCAAATCAAACCATTCCCAAATAGGTTCTCAAGCCCGAACTATGCTTTTTCAACAGGGCCTCAGCCCAAAATGCCATTTTCACGCAAATTCGTAAAATCACATACAGAAATCATTAAGTAAATCATTCAATCATGCTTGACTTAAAATCCAAGTCAAAACATCATTTTCAAACGCGGGCCTAGCCCAAAATATCATTTTCACCATTAATCGTAAATCGTGCTCAAAACTGATTAAATAATCCATAAAATCAACAAATAATCATATCAAATCATCAATCCAATTATTTCAACTCAAATCACGCAATCAATCATGTAAAACATTTAACTATGCATGCATATCAGTTTATAAAACAAACGTCCACTCACACACCGTCCAAATTGCTAGATTCTGAGCTGCGCGCTTTTCCGTAAATTCTAGGAATCACGAATACTATCAATAACCATTACTAAGGGTCACTAACACCTCAAATAATGTCATATTAAACTCCCCTAAATTTTTGGGATTAAAATACGTATTTAAAACGAAACATAACACTTCGGACCTTTGAAACTATATCGAAACAGTGTCTGATCGACTCGAAACCTGTGTTAAAATGTTCATTACATCAAATAGATTAAAAGCCATGTTGACCATACATAAAAAATAATGACCACGCGCCCTCACGTGCCTTCGCTAGCGGCTGCGCATGAAGCCCATGCGCTAGGGCACTGTAGCATCATCTTCCTCGCCCGTTTTCTGCAAACGGGTCCTTCGACCCGGTTCCACGACCCGATTAGTTTTCACTCAATTCTGTACTAAATTTTGTGTTTTAAGCATCAGATTGCATCGAATCAATCCTAAGAATAGATTTATAATCTCAATTTCATAGATTTCCTTACTTAAATCCATCAATTTGTTCAAGCTCTGAACTTAGCTCGTCCGTGAGCACTTGTCTTCAATTCCTCCTCAGTTCGACTCGTTTAAGTGCCAGAAAGAGATTTATAACCTCGAATTCACTCACTAATTCGTCTAACTCGGAAATTGAATTCGAATTGAAATGATGGTTTTTGGGTTTGGGTGTTTCGGGCATAAGTTCTCTAATCCTCTCTTTCTTTTTCTTTCACATTTTCTCTTCTAATTCCTCTTGCGTTCTTAGGTCCTCTGTCTATGTTGAATGGTTTCTACTCTGAGATCAATCAAATTCGTTTTGGTTTTTTTCATATCGCATTTGAACAACGGATAAGCACCAGCACACACCTCATCCCATGCCACAAATCCAATCCTTATGGTGACAGGTTCAAAATTTCTAAAACATAAGCTGACTCACCAAAATCCAGCAAAAAGACCATTTTGCCCCTCTAGGGCACAAATTACCAAAATGCCCCTAGCCTTCTCAGGCCCATAACTTTCACATCCGTACTCCGATCTTGACATGCCGTCTGTCTACGGATTCAGGATTCCGAGACCTACGCAACGGTCTTCACAGAAAGTCCAAAAAGTGTCCCGAACAAAAAGTCAAATTTTGACTCAATTAACCAAGGGTAAAATTGTCTTTTCCCTTCTAAAATTTCCACATTTCCCTTTTTTCGAATTTCCAGGTCATCACAATCTAACCCCTTTAAGGAATTTTGTCCCCGAAATTTGAATGTATCCCTCCAACAATCATGGAGACTAATTCTGCATCACAACCTCGGGTTTCCACCTTAACCTTTGTTCACCATCCGAAACCGTAATCACTTTTCTAATTTCCCGGCTCTTCCCGAGCCTTGCTACAATACGGTAACTCGTCCCGAGTCCTAAACCAAAACCCTAACTCCTTCCGAGTCCAATTCCAATATCCACAATCTATGCCACCATTGGCATGCCTGGTCACCTAGCAAACACCGTTGGGTGAACCCCATCCAATTAAGGATCTCCCATCATACACTAAACCATAAAAACACATTCCAACTAAGAAATTCACGAAACCATCTCGTCCCGAGTCCAACTCGCCCAGTCATGATACATTTCTAGCCTTTGGGCTCAAACACTATCAGGACCCACACAAGCCCGACACGACCAAAGCGCAGTATTCAACATCCAACCCAGAATCGAAGGTCAATTCCATATAGAAATTTATCCAGGGATCGCATATACCCTTGTATCTCGTTTCATCACCAAGCCATGCACAAGGCTCGCATCTTGGAGGGATGACGTGGCAACACAAATCAGTAACCAAATGATCTGATACCAATTTGACAGGACTCGTCCCAAATGGACTTTGAGAACTGTGTCCGGTCTTGCTCCCGTCTGACAAGTAAACTGAAGATCTGAAAACACCCTCAGAACTTGCTAGACAAGGGATAATCACACTGATTTCCATTCATGCCTCCGCCTCTCGATTATCCCCAATCCTTGTGCCACTGCTTGGAGGGTCATCAAAAATATCAAAGGTGTAAGTGGACAAAAATAACACCTTTGAAAATACATTTCAAAATAACTCTTTTACCCACTAGTTACAAAACATGCATGCATAGAGTAAAACATATCAACAATCGGCTATCATGGAAAATCACATGAAAATCATCAAACCAGTCACAAAGACTATCGACAAAAGTACTAGTCACCAGTACCCAAATATCAAGCACAATAATCAAACATCACTACTCACAAGTGCACAATCAATCACATAAACACATGTCACTTCAGCCCTACGTGTAGGAAACCAACAAGCCACATTCTCGGGATCAGACACATCTGGGCTCAACCCTCGGGATTAGTAAAGTCTGGTCGAATACCACATCCTCAGGATCAGATGCATCCGAGTGGTACATCTAGGCTCAGTCGCATTCGAGAAGCCAGCTTATCGTGAAAA
The DNA here is from genome assembly GCA_032719365.1 of Prinsepia uniflora. Classification (NCBI taxonomy): domain Eukaryota; kingdom Viridiplantae; phylum Streptophyta; class Magnoliopsida; order Rosales; family Rosaceae; genus Prinsepia; species Prinsepia uniflora. The sequence goes on along the minus strand of CM064869.1, from coordinate 56,958,737 downwards.
CAACTGATAATGCCAACCACTAGGCTTTCATAAAGTCCTTAGTTCAAAACCATGTCAAACATTCCCAAATAGGGTCTCAAGCCCGAACTATGCTTTTCAACAGGGCCTCAGCCCAAAATGCCATTTTCACGCAAATTCATAAAATCACATCCATAAATCATTAAGTAAATCATTCAATCATTCTTGACTCAAAATCCAAGTCAAAACATCATTTTCAAACGCGGGCCTAGCCCAAAATATCATTTTCACCATTTATCGCAAATCGTGCTCAAAACTGATTAAATAATCCATAAAATCAACAAATAATTATATCAAATCATCAATCCAATTATTGCAACTCAAACCATGCAATCAATCATGTAAAACATTTAACTATGCATGCATATCAGTTTATAAAACAACGTCCATTCACACACCGTCCAAATTGCTCGATTATGAGCTGTGAGCTTTTCCGTAAATTCCCGGAATCACGAATACTGTCAAAAACCATTACTTAGGGTCACTAAAACCTCAAATAATGTCATATTAAACTCCCCTAAATTTTTGTGATTAAAATATGTATCTAAAACGAAACATAACACTTCGGACCCTCGAAACTATATCGAAATGCTGTCCGATCGACTCGAAACTTGTGCCAAAATGTTCGTTACATCAAATAGATTAAAAGTCGTGTTGAACGTACCACAAAAATAGTGACAACGTGCCCCCACGTGAAGCCCATACGTTAGGGCACTGTAGCATCGTCTTCCTCGCCCGTTTTCTGCAAACGGGGTCCTTTGACCCGGTTCCACGACCCGAATAGTTTTCACTCATTTCAGCACTAATTTTTTTGTTTTAAGCATCATATTGCATTGAATCAATCCTAAGAACATATTTATAATCTCAATTTCATAGATTTCCTTACCTAAATCCATCAATTCGTTCAAGCTCTAAACTTCTATTTCACACGCTGTTACTAGCTCGTCCGTGAGAACTTTTCTTCAATTCCTCCTCAGTTCGACTCGTTTAAGTGTCAGAAAGAGATTTATAACCTCGAATTCACTCACTAATTTGTCTAACTCATAAATTGAATTCGAATTGAAATGATGGGTTTCGGGTTTGGGTGTTTCGAGCCTAGGTTCTCTGATCCCCTCTTTCTTTTTCTTTCACATTTTTCTCTCCTAATTCCTCTCGGGTTCTCAGGTCATCTGTCTATGTTGAATGGTTGCTGCTTTGAGATCAATTGAATTTGTTTTGGTTTTGTTCATATCACATTTGAACAAGGAATAAGCACCAGCTCGCACCTCACCCTGTGCCCTTAATCCAATCCTTATGGTGACAGGTGTCAAAATTTCTAAAACATAGGTTGACTCACCAAAATCTAGCAAAAATTCCATTTTGCCCTCTTGGGCAAAAATTACCAAAATGACCCTAGCCTTCTCAGGCCTATAACTTTCACATTCGAACTTCGATATTGACATGCCGTCTATCTACGGATTCAGGATTTCGAGACCTACACAACGGTCTTCACGGAAAGTCCAAAAAGTGTCCCGAACAAAAAGTCAAATTTTGACTCAATTAACCAAGTGTAAAATCGTCTTTTCCTTTCTAAAATTTCCAAATTTCCCTTTTTCAAAAATTTGGGGCGTCACAATAAACTCCATGTGTCAATCGTTAAAAAAAATATTCAGTAAATAATAGTTATACAAAGCACTAGATATGAAATAAACAACTAGAATCCTAATCTGGCTATCGAGAGTGTGCAATCCCAAGTAATAAGCCTCAGCCTCAATATAGCCATCTTCACAAGAACAACTAGAGGGTACGAAAACCAAGAGAAATTATAAGTGGACAAAAACAAAAGCCTTTGGAAAATATTTCCAAAATAATCCTTTTTCTTCTTCGGTTTATAAAAACATGCATGTATAGGCAAATAAAAACTTGATTTTCGATAAAAAAATAAATATATAAAAGTATGGGACCAATATAAATCATGTAAATCATATAAATTCCCCTGGCCCACATTTTCCTAAAACCTATTTATAAGCATTTCAAAAATCTAGACGCAACAGCTAATAGTAGTCAAACCTCGAACCCTCCTGATCCAAACAACTAATCAAACCGTATTACGTGTAAAAAATTGCAGAACCTGCGGAGTCCAACTCCATCGGAACGTGTGGAGTTCAACTCCGACGACATCCAAGTCCATGTTTGGGAACTTTCGGAGTCCAACTTTAGAATGGCGATCCAATTATATGAGGATGACTATACTGGGAAAAAAAGTTTGCAAAAATACAGTTTAACTTTCTTTTGAAATACCCACAAAAGCCCAAATTAGTTGTAAGCCGGGCATGAGCCCAAAGTCCAGTTTTTCCCTAAATCCGTAATAACCTATGTCCAGAAAATAACATCCCAAATATATATTATAATACCAAGCAATAGTCCAAAAAGAATTTAGATTCATATATTCCATCCATTACAAACCAAACCATGCATTAAAACCATAGTAATTAATAGACATGCATGCAACTCAATTTAATAAACAAACAGTCCATTCATAGTCCAATCGGTAGCTTATTCTTGAGCTGTGCGCTCCTCAGAAATCTCTGAAGCATCTTGGCCTTTCAAAGTAATAACCGGGGGTCACTACAGTGCATATAACCTTGTACATAAACCGCTCTAAACTTCGAGATAGTACATGCATTCCAAACATGCAACTCACAACTTTGAACGACCAAAACTACCCCTAAACGAACTCTGATTGACCCAAAATCACCACCATTGAATTCAGCACCTCGAAAGGTTTAGGACATGCGTTGTCGTGTCTCGAGATTCCCACCCACGAGTTGCCATGCGTGTTGACATGGAACCCCTACTAACGTTTCCACTGATGTCACTTTGCTGACGTCATGCTAACATCACTTGCTGATGTCATTATCTTGTTAGAAAAAATGATCGCGCCGTGACAAGCACCGCTATTGGCCTGCCAGAAAAATGCAAATGAAGGTTTGAAGTTTGTACCTTCAATGGAGGACGAAAACCTACCAGTAGGGGTTACATTCCAACAAAAATAGAGAGATAGACGAAAACCTACAAGTAGGAGTTGCATTCCAAAAAAAATAATCAGACGTATTAGGACTCACCTGGCAAGAACTACTAGCCAACTAAATAAGCCTAAAATCCTGATCATTGGTGAAAGGCCAGTTCCATCTCCCATTAGATATTACAGACGAGAGTTTTGCCCTCAAGTGAATGCCACTAACTACCACAGTAGAACTACCAAATCTGTCCTGAAGGTAACCCAAGTGGCTCCAATTGTCATACCAAATAAAAATACCCTCCGTTTTACCCAATCTATTCTCCAAAAAAGGTTTGACTACCTCACAGATCTTCAGAAGGCCTCGCCAAATCGAAGAGCAAGTACTAGGAGCACTCAACACCCAAAAGCTTTCGTCTTTAGCATAATACGCCTTAACCCAATTAACCCACATATTAATGCCCTCATTGGAAAACAAGAACCAAATAAATCTCGCTATCAAAGCCACATTCCAGAGAGCCAACTTACAAATCCCTACCCGCCTTCCTTCTTCAGTTGACAAACCAAATTCCACGCAACCTTGGCGTGATAGGAGCCCTAAATGTGACCAGACCACAAGAATCAACAAATTTTTTTCTCAATATGGTGACAAACATGCTTCATAATAAACAAATGTGTCGCCCAAGAAACAATAGTACCACTGAGAACTGATTGAAAAAAAAAGCTTGCCAGCAAAGGATAAGCACCGATGTTTGCAACCCCGAATACGATTTTCGACCCTCTCGATAAGAGTATCAAAATCACAAAAACATAAGCTAGCTATAATAATGGGAACAACAAGGTATCAACCATGCAACACACCTTGTTGCACACCAAAACAGTTATGTAAATCCATAGAAACACTTATAGATATGCTAGCTAAATAGATACAGCTTTAGCTAAGGTTAGGCAACAAACTAGAACAACTAGAAAACTCATCCAAGGCACGAATCAAAACATACGCCGATCCCACATCACCATGAGATAAAACAAATAGGTTATCGGTAAAATCCAAGTGAGTGAGACACCTCCAATGAAAACAAAAACCAGGGGTAGCATTGACATGCTTCAACACTAAGCAGGAGAAAACCTCCATCACAAGAACAAAGAGATAGGGAGATAGGGGATCTCCTTGTCGGAGTCCCCTCCGACCCTGGAAGAACCCAACAATCTCCCTATTAACAACAATCGAAAATTGAATAGTGTAAATATAAGCCCAAATCCAACCAATCACCTGCGTAGGAAATTGAAAAGCAGTAAGAGTATCCAAAAGAAAATTCCAAGACACAGAATCAGAAGCCTTCAAAATATCAACCTTAACAATGCATCGAGGGCTCCCGCTAGAAAAATGGTAATGTGACGACCCGTCTCAAATTAATGGGATTAATTAAGGATTAATGACAGATTAATGAGGCTAATCGGGGATTAGACGAGGATTAGCAGACATACGGGCGAAATGACGATTTTGCCCCTAAAATGAGTGAATCTTTGACTTTTTGTTCAGGAGGTCAAATGGACTTTGGCCGACGACCGAGACGTAGTTCATGACGTCATGAGTTCATAGACAGGTGGCACGCTCGATTCCGACATTCGAGGAGGAAGTTATGACGTTCAGAAGTCCAAGGGCATTTTGGTAATTTGGACGAATATGAGCGAATAGTTGACTTTTGATCCAGGAGGTCCGATGACCAAGGGCCTAGTACCGTTACGTAGATCGGAACGATACGAATCTGTAGACAGGCGGCACGTCGAATTCGGACGTTCGACGGCGAAGTTATGGTTCACAGAAGTTCGAGTGCACTATTACACGTTTTTCGAGATGGGAGCTTATTTGGCATTTAGTGGGCCCCAGACTTTTTCTCAGACCCAATGGATGAATGACATCTGTCATTCATCCATTCCCCATCATTTTCTCTCATGCATATCTACCCTTCCCCGTTCATCAACCATTTCCCCATTTTTTTAACCCAAAACCCGATCTCCCATGTCGACCCCAATCCAAAACCCAAACCCTTGTACCATGTTTGAGAGGCCAGAGAGTGAAATGAGGACATATGGAGGTGGTGGTTGGCCCAGGCAGAGCCGCCGTGCACGGCGGAGGAGGGAACGATGCACAGGTATCAGTTTTAACCGAATTTCATCCATTTTCCATTTCTTGCATTATGGGTCGATTTGGATGGTTTTCATGAGTTAAATAAGTTATTAGGATTGTGTTAGGAAGGTTTTGAGGGAGATTGGACATCGAGAAACCTCTGGGGAGGTTTTGGAAAATCGAACCGTGAGGTTCAAAATTGAACTGTGGGTTTTTAGGGGGTTTAGGTGGATTTGATCATCCAAACAAACTTCTAGGATCAAAATAAGAATTTAGGGATTGATTAGGAAGGGAATCAGACCAAAATGATAGGGGAAAACCATTGGACCGGTCACGCCGGTCCAAGTTACAGAGGAAAACCGAACCGGCCGGTCTGGACCAATTTAGCAGTTGGAGAAGATGAACAGTGCACCGCGCGTGAGGCCCACGCATAATGCAATCATTGGGTGCGTGAGGGCATGTGCTCTCTCTTTTGGGGAAGTGTCCAACATGTCAAATCATCTATTTGATGTAACGAACATTTTGGGACTGGTTTCGTGTCAATCGGACATCGTTTCGATATAGTTCGGGACGTCCGAAGGTTTAGGTTCGAGTTTAAAAATAGTTAGAAATTTTGGAAAATTATGGGACTTCAATGAGAGGTTAATGAGTCTGTTAGTAACCCTCTAAATGAATTTGAACAGGTTTGGGAATCCTGGAGGTGAAGATTGGCCCGGGGAGACATTATGTCACACGTATCGAAGCGCGGCTTCAGACGGTTTGTGAGTGGATCCTTCTTTCGACATTGATGCATGCATAAATGTTTTATAATTGTTTTAGAATAAGTTTTATGATGCCATGAGTGCATTTGTTTGTGTTAGCCTAGGATTTACGTATTTGCACGTATTTCGAGATTTCTGGTTTTATACGATGCTTATACGTGCTAGGTTTTCAATGAGGGTTTAATGATTTGGTTTTGGATTTGGAAATATGAAATCGGGCACGAGACCCATTTGATAACTCCCGGACTTGGAGTCCATTTGATTTGACGAGAAATCAGACCGAGGGTCCATTTGAGCTATACGATCGGACCGAGGGTCCAGTTGGTTTACGATTCGGGCTCGAGGTCCAGTTAGTGGTACTATCGGGCTTGATGCCCCGTTGATTTATGATATCTAGCCTGAGACCCATTTAGTTGAGATATCGGGCTGAAGGCCCCGTTGGTTGTGAAATCGGACGTGAGGTCCTGTTGGTTTATGGTTTCGGGCTTAGGGCCCAGTTGAACGTAATATCGGGCTTGAGTCCCAGTTCAGTTTGTGAAATGAGAATTCGGACATGAGACCCAGTTGAACTGTGGATTTAGGCTGAGGCCTGTGAAATGGATTTGAAGCGGATTCAAGGAATCCTATTGAGATGAATCGGGTATGAGACCCAGTTGAGAAACATTTTGAGAAAGAAGTATTTGAAAATGATTTATACCCTCCATATGTTATATGGTCTCCTCCAGACGTCGACCTGGAGAGTCACGATCCACATACCAAAGTGGGTATCCTCATAGGGATCCCGTTCCAAGAGTGATGATTACTTATTATGTTGTGGTCCCGGACCAGATTCCGGAGAGATATGTGGACTAGATCCAGAGAGAGAGCTCGGACTAGATCCAGAGATTGAGCCTCCCAAATGGAGATTCTTGGGAGAAGACTCGGAGTGAGACCTCAAGTAGTGTGCACACTAGATAGAGATGATATCCTGGCATTTATCGGGTATGTGTTCCCTAGGGGATGTGTACCCCGAGTTGGCATCTTCTCCGGAAGTGCCTAGGATGGGTTATACGTATACATACGTATGTGGTACAGAAAGTGATTTGAGGGCGGAGGCCCTGTGTTTCATGTTTTAGAAATGGTTTGGGGCGGAGACCCTGTATTCTATGTTTTGGTATTTCACTGAGAACGGATTTGGGCTGAGTTCCCACATATAATGGTTTATGGTTTTTGCGTTGTGATTTCGGGTCAGGGACCCAAATGGATTTATGGTTCATGACGGTTTATGGGGACCGGCATGAACCCTTGAAAGGTTTTGATATGTTTGACAATTAGTCTTATGAACGTTTTGATAAATAGTTTTCGAATGCATGCTTATGCTTTTATTGAAGGGCATAAATGTCTTTACGTGAAAATGTTTTCAATGAGAATATTATTTTGTCAACTCATAGTTTTCGTGTTTTGAATGCCCTTCAGGTTGATCGCGGATGCGGGCTGTAGCAGAGACGAGACATCACACTCTTCCTCCTACGATCCTGGCGTGCTCTGGAAGCCCGGTGAGGGTTAGTTTCGAAATTTTCCTTGGTCTGACACTTCATGTCAGACGGGATCAGGCGCGTCCCACGTTAATCCCAGGGGATTTGGGACGGGTCCTGACAGGTAACCTCTCAAAAATTCCTGAACCAACAAGATAATATCACCAATCCTCTTGCTGAGTACAAGTAGGGGTTGCATTCCAACAAAAAAAATCATGTCGTTGCGCTTTAATTGAAGCTAATTTAAGGGCATTCATATCGTGACATGATCACGTTTACAGTTTATACTACCAAACAAACAGTTGAACCCCATCTTATCTCTTCGAAAGTGGACATATTTAAAGGACACTCATCTGTATGTTCATGCATATTCACTGACTTTCATAAGTTTACAGTTTATACTACCAAACCAAAAAAACAGTTCAAGATAACCAAATATGACATGGAAAAAATATGCTAGTTGTCATCTGAGGACTGTTGTAATAGATGTCAAGTCCTCGTTGAATCAGTGATTGCATGTATCTCTAGTAATTGAGTATAGAAAAGGCATTCTGTCATCTTAATCAGAGGATTTTTGGAGTTTAAACTCGTGCATTGCAAGTATAGTTAGAGTTTCTAAGAAGTCATTACTTCCGGTCAACAAATGCCATAAAAGACTATGTATTTGTTGAGCATTAGATTGTAAGTCCTAGACACCCATCACCAACAAATCTCTAAATCCAGAAGGCTGTTCAATCGATGAAGATGTTAAATTCTCAAGACAAAGAGGTTAGTATTGAAATTTATGAATTTTAATCATTATCTTCTTGGTGATAAGCACCTAATTGATCATCTTTTTATATCAATTTCCTTTGTGTTTAATTTTGTTAGAACCTTAATTACATTAAATCTATCTCATTTTATTCTTTTCTTACATTAAATACTAGAATTGATTAATTGGTAACTACTTATAAAATTAATAATAACTAATAACTAGTTGTTATTTGGGGCTGCCCAATTATCATCAGCCCAACACTAATTTTAAGGTCCAGCGTCTCACATTTGCATGTGAGAAGCCCAGGGCCTTACTGATTCCATTCTTGCAGCCCAGAAGCGTCTTGTGTCTTCCCTTGCAACTTAGTCCAGCGCAAACAATTACCCATCCACGCCAGCTCGCTAGGCGCAGCATCACATCAATCTAGTTGGCCCACGCCAAGGTCCAGCTCGAGCCCGCGTGTCCCATGCCTCAATTCCATGCAGCGCGTTCCACCGATCCAATCTCCAGCTAGCTGTCCAAAGCGCCTGGCTCAAAAGATTTGTGCAACCCATTTTACGCACGCCCAAACCTAGCTCGCGGCACTTGTGTGCAACCCTGATTCTCGAAAGCCCAGCGCGCGATTACACAGTGCCCAGTCGTCCACTTTCCTGGAATCCCAGCGCCCGACTCCACTTTTCAAGAAAGGTAATAATATTTCCTTTATATTTTAGGATTTAATTAGTTTTTATATTACCTTTTTAATTAAGTTTTTAATTTATTCTTTTATTAGGATTTATAATACCTTTTTCCTTTAGGACTTCATTAGTAATTAGTTTAATCATTTTCATTTTAGAATGTAAATTGTAAACTCCTATTTATTTAAGGATTACTTTTCTCCTATAAATAAAGAGACTTAGGTTATTTGCAAGAGTTCGCCCATTTTTGTACGAAAGCTCTACTTAACCAAATTTTCTTTTTCAATGATTCGAGATTTCCTTAGCAAAATCCAATTACACCATATTCCATTATAAACACCTTCATCCGCGACATATAGGGTAGCTCTTGAGTGTCTCATCAAGGAGTGTCGACCACTTAGCATCCGTAAGACAGTTCCCGAAGAGAAAAAGTGTAACACGACCTTTTTACCTTGTGATTGTCTTTTGTTATTGAATGATCGTTTTGTTGGATTGATCTTTAATATAATTATGGTTTTATATCTTATATGAATTTCAATAATCTTCCATGTGTTTCAATATCTTAGTTTTTGTTATACTTGTATATTGTACTTAATGCTTGATTAGATATAGGGCAGTTCCCGAGTCTAGATCATTGAAAGTGTATAGGGCAGTTCCTGAGCACGTACTTGAGATAATATGCTTGTATTTTGTTAAACTAAGGTTATGGAATTTCATAGATTTTGGGACTGGTATAATTTATGAATGAGTTAGGTTAAAGATGAGTTGATCATGTAAATAATAGATTATGTTATTTTAGATTAGTTAGTCACGTAGGACCTTAGTAAAAACCAATTTACCCCATAATTAAATAATCAAACGACAATCACACTTAGGTATCCTCAATCCCCAGTTAAGAACGATCCCTACTTATCAATGCTACAATATACAAAAAAAGGTTTTAAATTGCATGCGTTTTCAATAAGTGTTAATTTAATACTTAGTTTTTGCTTATCAATTTTTGGCACTGTTGTTGGGGATTGAAAAATCTCTTTTGTGATTTCGCTTGTGTAAATATGTTTATAATGTAATTATCTTACTTGTAAATACCTATTTAACGTCCCTTACTTGTAAATATTCTCAGTTTGTTAGGTATATTATTTTCTATGTCTTGTCCTTTCTTCATGTATATATTCTCACCTAACTCTCTTGAAGGAACATTCTCTATACTCTTCACTTAATCTAAGGCCCATGAACTAGACTTGGGGACGCCCTAGTTAAGGAGATCGTGCATGAACTCGACCCTCGGATTCAAAATGGATTGACGCCTTACTTAGAGACATTTGGTGAGTACAACGTGGAGTTCGAAAGTGTGCATAGGACCAACATCAAATGAGTTGATTGAAGTACTTCGTCTAGGCTGAAGAAATTAAACTTAAGCGCTTGTTGGGAGACAACCCAATGGAGGAGTCTACAATAGATTTGCATTCTTTTCCCTTAACTTTTATTTTCGTTTACTTTTGTTCTCTTAGTTATTTTTGTTAAAATCTATCTCATACTTGATTCTATGCATTTAATTTCATTGTTTTTTTTTTAGAAAAAAAGTTTTGTTTCTTCTTTCAAAATTTTTTTTTTAAAAAATTGTGTTTTAAGTTTTTGTTTTCAAGAGTCTTAGGATGCCCTTAACTAGTCAATGATGAATTTGAACAAAACAAGAATATTATGGCATTTGCATATCACTTTGTTAAAATTCTGGTGCTAATTAAGATATTTTGAGTGTTTTGACTTGTAGTAGATATGGTTTGTAAAACTTGGTATATAATTCGCATGTTAAAATTATGTTTTGAATCATACTAACCCTTGTGAGCTTTTGAGCTATATGTTCTTTATTTCTTTAGTGTAAATCATTTATAGCTTATACATGCCTCATATGATTACTTGCAATAGTTTTAATGAACTACAGATTGCTAGAACCTATTCATGTTAATTTGCAAAGCTTATAGTCAATACATACTTTGATTATGGATATGATTAAAAGAACTCAGGTTTTCCACCACTTTGCTAAATATCCATGTGTCCCCTTTTGTGCGCACGAGTTGCGACACCCCTAGTTAAACTTTTGAGCCTATGTTTAGCCTTTTCTTTCTTTACCATACATATCTAAATTTTTAGCCTAGTATAGGTATCCATACCCTCATTCTAAAGACTTGGTTGAAGATTTCGAAGCTAGCATACATGAAGATGGCATGAAGATATTCTATTCAAGGTGATGATGTGTGTATGGGGATCGATTTGTCCAACTTACTTGATGTATTGTGTGATTGCCGAAAAAAACGAGATTGAAAAAAAAAACAAAATAAAAATAAAAATAATGAAAATAAATAAATAAATAAATATGAGAGCAAGAAAGAGTATAAAAAGAAAGAAAAACAAAATATTTAGGTCTTCGGCAATTTGTTTTGAATGTAAGTATTTGGATTGTTACAAGATGAACTTTGGCTCTCATTCTTCTCGCATGCTCTTGGTGACGTTTTGAAAGAAAATGTGCTCGTAATTGATAAGTTTTGGTGCAATGACTAAGTCTTTGGAATATTTTTTATCACTACATATCCAAAACATCTAAATGGCTTAGCCCTAGCCCCATTACAACCTATAATTAAAGACCTTTTTGATCCATGAGATAAGTAGCCTTTGATTTATTGAGTAAGTTGTGTGAGTCAGCATATGGTTTAGGTTCATTTGTGCAAGTAATTCATTCTATTCATGTGGTATTGTTTACGTGCTTTTATTGTTGAAATATGTGAGTAATTATTTCACATATCTTTGAGTGAAACCCTATTTCATTAGTGAAACAGATTATGAGTGCATCCATTGTGAGGTGATCTTAACTTGTTCGACGCATGCATAGACTTAATTTCACCATTGTTTTCTCTAAGTCTTACTTGTTCATGACATGATTGTATCTCTATTATCTCTTGAATTCCCTATGCATATTTGTTGGATATCATAATGCCATATACTTATAATAATTTTTGAGACATTTAGTTAAGGGCTGTTAGAGTTGTTTTGAGTCTTTCTTTGTTTTTCAGTCTTAAGAAGCTTCTGTATCAATTAATTAGAGAACTAAGTCGAATTGAGTCAGATTAGAAATTTGAAACCGTTTGATTGTTCATTGGAGAAATGATGGATTAAGAGCTTGATGTGTGTAATTAATGATGGAGAACTTAAATTAAGATACAATGGATGGATTTCGGTGGAAGAATTGAAAGAAATAAGCTGGAATTGAAGGCGATTGAACCGGGTCGTGTTGCGGGTTCGTGACACGTTTAGCAGAGAGTCGGGTATAGAAGATGACACTGTAGCACACTGTACACGGCGCGTGAATTTCACGTGCAACCCCTTTTGGCGGCGCGTGAGGGCGTGTGAGGCAATATCTCCGGTCAAGGTCAACATGTGATTTTATCCTTTTAATGTAACGAACATTTTGGCACTAGTTTCGAGAAAATCGGATATCGTTTCAATAGTTTTCAGTGTATTCGAAGTTTTTGTATACGTTTAAAATACGTATTTAAATCCCGAACAAATTGGGGAAAATTATATGAATTATATTGGAGTGTTAGTGACCCTCGAAATTGATTTTGGACAGGAATTATGGTTTCTGGAATTTACGCTGTGTGAGTGGACTTTGTTTTCTAAATTTCAATGCATGCATAATCCTTTCCTATGCTTTATATTTATGATTTCTATGCTTATGCTTATGGTAATTACGATTTCTGTATTTATACATATTTCGATATGCCATACGTAATTGCACGTATTTCGAGACTGTGATTTCTCCTATGCTTTGATGATGGTTTAATAGACGATTTTATATGATTTGTGTGTATTATGTTTTGCTGATGTTTTGATTATGATTGTGAGTATGATTTACGATTTTAACACGTATTTCGAGATTATTACAGATTTGCACGTTTTACGAGATTTCGAGTATGTTGTGATTTGACCATGATTTTAATGATTTGACTTCGGGAATTGAAATATGATTTGATTTCAAAGATTTAAAATGGATTTCGGAAAAGGTGATTTCGGGCTTGATGCCCAGTTCATAAAAGTGGTTTTGATGAACGAGATTTCGGGTTTCGGAAACTTGAAAGTGGATTTCCGGATTTGGGTTCGGAATGGTTATTCTGGATGCTAGCTTACGGAATGATGGTTCCGAATTCGGATTTGGAAATGGATGGTGGATATGATTTGGGATTTGAACGTGAAATTCAGACATGAGTTCCATTTTGATAAAATGTGATTTCAGATTTGGTTTTGGAATGTGGCTTACGATGGATTCCGGATTTGTTATGAATTACACATGGTTTTGGGTTTAAAGACTCGGTACTATTGCTGGATCATGTTGATTTCGGGGGAGGGCCCTTGATTGAGATGTTTTGAGTTTAAAGACTCGGTTATTGTGATATCCCTCAAGGCCTATTGATTGTGTTTTGAGTTTAAAGACTCGTTGATACCCCGGGAAGGTCTGATTATACACATGGTTTTAAGTTTAAAGACTCGGGCGCACTTGAGATCCAACAAATTGATTGACTTGTGATTTACTGTTGATTTCTTATATTTTTGGATGTGTTGGGCAATGGCCCGGTTTACATGACTTGATAGATTTTTGGGTTATGTTATGTACTTGGATTTTGATTCATGATTTTGGGCTGAGGCCCCGTGTCCATGGTTTCGGGCTAAGGCTCGAGGTTTGAGGAAAGGAAAATTATTTTGATTTTTCATACACAATTTTCTTATACTAGAAATGGAATGAATTGTGAACTGATTTTCGAATGCATGCATTGGTTTTACGTGGAGGGTAGAAATATCTTTTTGGTAACATGTTTTATAACTGATTTTTTTTGTCGACTCACACCTTTTTTTGTTTTTATTGACCCTCCAGGTCGTGGCGCGATGATCGAGGCTATTCGGGAGATGAAGGCATGAGTGGGCACGTGTGCGGCTATCCCTTGTTTGGCAAGTGTTGAGGGTAATTTGGGAACTTCAGTTGACTTGTCAGACGGGAGCAGGACCGAGCACGGTTATCAATGATCCTCAGGGGACGGTCCTGTCATCAACCCTCCGTTTCTCTCAGCCTCCTCCTCGATCCTCGTCTCTGCTCTCCCAGTCTCGCCGTCCCCGTAGTCCCTTATGAGTTACGCCGACGACCACCTCCCTCCCTCTCACTCACCGTCGCACCAGCCAGAGGTTTGGAGAGAATTCTCGAGGCCTCTGCAGCGCACCGTTCCACCCACACAGAAACAAAACAAGAGATGGATCGATCTCTCTCAAACAACAACCCTTCATTTTTAAGCAAGTGAAACAGCCCGTTTTGAATTTAATCTTTTTTTTTGGTCAAATTTAGTTTTTTTTCCCTTTTAATTCCCTATTTAACTTTTATTTGTTCACAATTTTAAATATGAAGTAAAATATATTTTAGTAATTTATGTTGCATTTTAGAATATATATTTTAATATAGAACATATTTTTAATTTAGATTACATATTTAATGTGAAAAAAGGCTTAACTCACATATTTAGAATATATGTTTTAATTTAGAATTTATATTTCAATTTAGAACATATATTTTAATTCAGAATACCTTGTTTAATCCAAAAAAGGGTTAAGCCTTAAATCTCCTTTTTTTTGTTGTCAAAATTCCAAATTTATTATTCACCTCAATATATTTAGTAATATATGTTTTAGTATAAAATATGGCTTAGCTCAAATATTTGGTAAAACTTATTTTAATTTAGAATATATGTTTTATTTTAGAATATATGTTTTAATTTAGAATTTATATTTCAATTTAGAACATATATTGTAATTTAGAAGACCTTGTGTAATCCAAAAAAAGTTTAAGCCTTAAATATCTTTTTTTTTTGGTCAAAATTCCAAATTTATTATTCACCTCAATATATTTAGTAATATATGTTTTAGTATAAAATATGGCTTAGCTCATATATTTGGTAAAACATGTTTTAATTTAGAATATATGTTTTATTTTAGAATACATGTTTAAGTTTAATATAAAAAATGGCTTAACTCACAGATTTGGTAATATATCTTTTAATTTAGAAAATATGCTTTCATTTAGGAATATAAGTTTTAATTGAAAAAAATTTAATAACGTGATTATAATTTAGAAGTATTATTATTATTTTAATTTATTATCATTTGTATTTTTATTATTATTATTTGGCATTATCAAAGTCTAATTATTTTTCATGTAATTTAGATTTCGTAATATGGCTAGTGGAAGTGCAAGTGAAAGCCGCCCAAGACCTGGACGAGTTGACCAACATGGAAATATGCCATTGCGATTCCTGGAAATAAAAACGGTGTCATATGTTCGTTTTGTCAATTTCAGTGCCAGAGTGGAGGCATAACACGATTAAAATTTCATCTAATAGGTTTTGATCCGAAAAAAAATGTGCAAAAATGCAAAGATGTACCTAAAGCTATTAGGGATGAGGTCAGAGCATGGATCAAAAGTAAAGATACTGCTAGACAGAATAAGAATATGATTGGTGAGAACATATGAGCTGGCTTGAGAGGAGATCCACTGTACACTCAACAGAGCATTCAAATTAATGATAGCGATGATGAAGATGATGATGATGGATTCGCTTATCCACCAGATTTGCATAGATCTGAGAGAGCAGCATATCACTTTGTTGTAAATGCATCGAGGGATGAGGCACATTGAAGTGTTGACACTTATGGAGTTGGTACGATGCGTGGTGCTCAATGAGGCAGTAGTAGTCGTCAACAACCTCAACAGATGCGTCGATCACAAAGTTTGCGTGATCCATTTTTAATTCTTCAAGAACCAAAACTCTACAAAATTGCACAAAGTTAACAGAAGACTGTAAAATCGATGTGGAAAGGGACGAAAGAGAAGTTGGGTGGATACATAAGCAAATTTTTTATACATGAAGGTGACTCCAAATAAAGCCAACTCTCATCATTTTAAGAATATGATTATTGAAGCCCAATGAGCAGGTATTTAATAAATTTATTTATGATATATGTTTTATTTAGCTTATGAAATAGCATTAAATGCTAACTTATATTTTGGTTTGCAGGTGAAGGCGTTTTCACTCCTTCTCTATATGAAGTGAAAAATAAATATTTTTCTATGGGGTATGAAGATATGACGACGTATGTGGAGCAACAAAAGCGACACTGGGAAACTTATGGATGTACCATAATGTGTGATGGTTGGACCGGTCCAACGAAATTATCCATAATTAACTTCATGGTATATAGTAAGTGTTCAACTGTATTTCTCAAGTCAGTTGATTCTTCCAAATTCCATAAAGACTATTTGTACATACAAAATTTGTTGAAGGAAGTTGTTCAGGAGGTTGGAGTACAAAATGTTGTACAGATCGTTACTGATAATGGGTCGAACTTCAAGAAGGCTGGAAAAGAACTGATGAAGACATATCCGATCTATTTTGGACTCCTTGTGCAGCCCATTGTATAGACCTAATAGTTGAAGATATTGGGAAGAATGAGACAATGGCGCTCATCATAAAAAATGCTAGGTAGGTAACTAACTACATTTATAATCATCTATGGTTACTAGCTCAGATGCATGAATTCTGTCAAGGAGACTTGGTTCGTCCTGGTGCAACAAGGTTCGCAACCAACTATATTTGTATAAACAGTATAGTTGAGCATAAAGTTGGCCTTAGAAGATTGTTTACCAGTGATCAATAGCATGGTAGCCCAATTGAGTAGGAAAGTGGAAGGCAAGAGGGTTGACGCTCATATCCTCGACCAAAGATTCTGGGAGTCCTTGGAGATGATGCAATCAATATATGAACCTTTATATTGCATCCTTCGAATTGTTGATACAAGGGTAGTCCCAACCATGCCAATCCTGTATGATATGTTCAATCGAATGAAAGAAAAGATAACCCGTCTTAAAGGAAAGAAGTAGGTCCTCAAAATCATACAGGAGCGATGGGAAAAAGCATTAGTGCATCCCTTACATGTCTCTGGTATATTTCTATCTTATTGAAATTGTTAATATTTTATTTTATTGTTGTTTACCAAGCAAATTTCATTCATGATTTGCAGCTTATTACTTGAATCCCCGATATCAATATCAAGCAGGTGTTGGGCATGACTTATACCTCGTCCAATCAGTTCAACAAGTATTCCTCAAATTGAATCCAAATGGGAAATTGGGTTTACAAAATTTTGGAATAGACGTAAGTTCACTACCATATATGAACCTTGATATTTTGGAATATGTACATCTATGACATGATATTAACACCATTCTTAATGTAGTTGATCAATTTTAGAGATGGTCGGAAAACATTTCGTTCACCTATGGTTGTACAATTATGAATGAAAATGCCCCCAGGTATATGCTTGCATTTAACTTGATATTGTATGAATTAGCACTTTATAATGCCTCTTACATTAAACTTGATATTGACAGCTGAGTGGTGGGAACTCTATGGCCAAGCTTCTCCAGTCTTGCAACAAATTGCAGTTCGTATATTATCACAAACTGCAGCATCTTCGGCATGTGAGAGAAATTGGAGTACATTTGCTTTAATTCATACAAAGAAAAGAAATCGTCTCGTATATTCAAAATTAGAACAACTTGTTTTCTGTTATTACAACATAAAACTCAAGTTAAGAGATGAAGAAGCTGAAATAAGTAAAGTTGTGGAAGAAGACTACGTTGACCTTTTGGAAATTGTTGGTCAACACGTGGAAGGTAATGAGGCTGCTCCACTTCAAGCATGGATTATGCCAGCTCACTTGGATGATGATAGTGGAAGGCCTGACCCTCGAATAGCCCATCTTGCTAGTGATAATGGTGTTAATGTCGATAGAGTGTTATCTGAAGAAGTGGGGAGTGATGAAGTAGGAAGTGAGCGGGAGATGTCTTCATTGGAGAGATCAAAGCTTGGTTCTACCGCTAGACGTGACTTGCGAGCTGATGCTACTAGTAAGGGACTTCATCCAAATAAATCTCCAGATGATGATGATGATGATGATGATGATGATGATGATGGTGATGATGATGATGATGATGATGATGATGATGATATTGACAAACAATGAAGACAAGGATGACGGAGGGGATAATGACGGGGAAAATGAACATGTAACCGAAACATATGCACCCTTGAGCCCATTTACTGGAGAGGCAGATTTCACTGATGTCACCCAAGATTATGATCATGGCTGTAGAGAAGGAGGAGTAGGCATCGGTGGTGTTGGGAAAGATTACACTCGGACAAGCAACATATATGAAGGTTATGGAAACCCATCTTCTGAGGATTCCATGGTAATTAGTTTTGAGTTAATGAGTTTAGGCACTGATCCTAGTAACAACTCAAATGATCCATATGCTTATGGTCCATATGGTTACCACCAGTTAGACAACCATCTCCCTCAAATGCCACATGATTATGAAGGCTATGATGATCCTCATCTCAATGAAGATTATGGAGAAGTTAGTTGGGTAAATCCGAACTACCCTATCTATAGAGGAAAAGTAGGCCATTCAAAGTTGTGGAAGATGACTACGTTGACCTTTTGGAAATTACTGGTCAACACGTGGAAGGTAATGAGGCTGATCCACTTCAAGCATGAATTATGCCAGCTCACTTGGATGATGATAGTGGAAGGCCTGACCCTCGAGTAGCCCATCTTGCTAGTGAACACGGTGTTAATGTCGATAGAGTGCTATATGAAGAAGTGGGGAGTGAGGAAGTAGGAAGTGAGCGGGAGATGTCTTCATGGTAGAGATTAATGCTTGGTTCTATCGCTAGACGTGACTTGCGAGCTGACGCTACTTGTAAGGGACTTCATCAAAATAAATCTCCAGATGAAGATGATGATGATAATGATGATGATAATGATGATGATGATGATGATGATGATGATGGAGGAGATGATGTTGAGACAAACGATGAAGACAAGGATGACGGAGGGGATGATGACGGGGAAAATGAACATGTAACCGAAACATATGCACCTTTGAGGCCATTTACTGGAGAGGCGGATTTCACTCATGTCATCCAAAATTATGATCATAGGTGTAGAGAAGGAGGAGTAGGAATCGGTGGTGTTGGAAAAGATTACACTCGGACACGCAACATATATGAAGGTTATGGAAACCCATCTTCTGAGGATTTCATGGAAATTAGTTTTGAGTCAATGAGTTTAGGCACCGATCCTAGTAACAACTCAAATAATCCATATGCTTATGGTCCATATCGTCACCCCTAGTTAGACAATCATCTCCCTCAAATGCCACATGGTTATGAAGGCTATGAAGATCCTCATCTCAATGAAGATTATGGAGAAGTTAGTTGGGTAAATCCGAACTACCTTATCTATGGAGGAAAAGTAGGTCATTCAAAGGAGATATACGAATACTATGTCCAACAATACATTTCTTTTTGGTCAAATAGCATCAGTTGGCAAAACTTTTGTGTCTTGGTAGATCAAGACCAATCTAATTTTCAAGCTGGTCGACACTCTACTTGTTTTTTATCAAGTTCAATGTGTACAATATTTTTAATGCAATATTATCAATAGAATTATGTTTTAATTTAAGTTTATCTTTAAGATTTTATACTGTTAGTGGTCGGTATATCTATATTCTATCATATGATTCATCATATATTTATTATATCAAAGTCATTTTATAGTTTTTATTAGTCCTATATAACCATTATTGAGTACTTAAGTTTTTCCCAAAATTTCATTCCAAATTTTCGTCATTTAGACCAAATTTCCGTCATTTTTGTTGACCGTAAACGATATCGATATTTGGGGCGAGATATCCGTAAATTCGGCGAGCGATATATCCGTCGATATCGATATTTCAATCCTTGGGTGTGGGTGGTAATCCAGGAGGACGAAACTTGTTTGGTTATACATTCCTTATCTAATAGAATGTTCGTGTTATATTTTAATGTCCTAAGGGTACTTTTGCCTAGTTGTCAGACGAGAGCATGCCGTTTCATGGTTATCAAAGTGATTTCGAGAAAGGTTCTGTCATCCATTATAATAAACAACATACAAAAAGTAAAAAAAAAATTATATTTATAAAAAAAAACTAAGAAAAAAGAATTAAAAAATAGAAAACAAAAAGTTAAATTATGAAACAAAAAATAAATAAAATAAAGAAATAAATCGCAAAAATCCTAAAAAATAAATAAATAAAAGAATTTTACTCCAATTTACAAAATGACCGACCTATCCATTTGCTCATCTCCTTCCGCACCAAACCAATTTGGTGCTCTCCGATTCGATCACAATTTTGGATTCGAAGGGATTTGAGGGCGATGGCGAAAGGATTTGACAACGGCAAACCAACGATTGGGGTCCCAACACACAATGGACACTTGGCCGCACAACAATGAACATGATATACATGTGACGATTCTATTCCGGTGTGACCCTGTGTTAACAATTTTAGTCCGACATGATGAGATGGACGCTCCGATATGTTTCATGCCCGTTTCCGCCGGAGCCGGATTTGCTTAAGAACGTCCGCGTGTACAATTACCAGGCGCCTCTGCATGCATAATGCATGTGCATTTGAAGAGCATATTCACCGCACTCGTGGCTTAAGGTTATTGGCATCATGCAGGGTATAAAATGACTTGCCTCTTGAGGATCCAGACTACTAAAAATCGCTTGCAATTTGGCGATCCAATGCAATCTCCTCGTTTCACTCATGTCACCCAAGATTATGATCATGGCTATAGAGAAGGAGGAATAGGAATCGGCGGTGTTGGGAAAGATTACACTCGGACACGCAACATATATGAAGGTTATGGAAACCCATCTTCTGAGGATTCCATGGCAATTAGTTTTGAGTCAATGAGTTTAGACACCGATCCTAGTAACAACTCAAATGATCCATATGCTTATTGACAGGACCCGTCCTAACTGGACTTTAATAATCGCGCCTGGTCCTACTCCCGCCTGAAAAGTCAACTGAAGTCCCAAAACTACCCCTCAGCATCTATCAGACAAGGGATGACTGAATCGATTTCTGCTCATGTCTTCGCCTCTCGATCAGCCCCGATGCTCGTGCCACGGGCTGGAGGGTCATCAAAAATATAAAAGGTGTGAGTGGACAAAAATAATATCCTTTGAAAATACATTTCAAATAGACCATTTTCCCCTCCAGTTTATCAAACCATGCATGCATAGGGTAAAACATATGATCAACAATCACCAGCTTTCCAGCCAAATCACATGAAAACACTAACCTGGCCACAAAGACCAAAACCCGTACTCATTACCAGTACGCAAAGTATCAAAATCAAATCAACATCAAACATCACTACTCACAAGTGCACAATCAATCACACAATCACATCCGCACTACGGGTAGGCAATATCCCGTGCCTCAGTCGTCTAGGAAGCTACCCCTAGCTTTGACCGTCTAGGCACTCAGTCCGAGTGGCAGTCATACAGAGCAAGGTTCAGGGACGACCTCGACCTCTGGAACCGAAAATGGGAGAGGAACTGGCAGCATTAGGGGTGCACCACGAGGATGTGGTCGAACTTCAGGCCCACTTGCTCGAGTATTCTCTCTTCAACAACAAGAAACTAATAAACCACCCGAAGGTAGTTCAGAGTAATGGTGGTATCCCATGGGTTGATATTTTGTACATTTGTACTGTATAGTAAATATTGTTGTACAATTGTACTGTTGTATTTTTGTTTAATAAATAATGTGATCGAATTTTGGGGACGAAATGCCTTAAGGGGGGTAGGTTGTGACACCCTGAAAATTTGAGAAATGTAAATTGGAAAGTTTGAATATAAAATGACGATTTTGCCCTAGGTTATGTGGGTAAAAGTTGACTTTTTGTTCGAGATACTTTTTGGACTTTCCGTAAAGATTGTTGGGTAGGTCCCGAGACACTGAGTCCGTAGACAGGCAGCATGCCAAAATCGGAGTTCGGATGGAAAAGTTACAAACCTTGGAACATTAGGGGCATTTTGGTCATTTGTGAAGAAAAGGATAAAAAGGTAAATTGGTGGGTATTTGGCTGATTCAGCCGTTTAATGATTAAGGTATCCTCTTAGGTGATACCTGTCATTGAGATTATTAGGTTAGTGGCAAGATTGCCGCTTGAAACTCAAACACAAATAATATAAGAGAATAAATTTGTGTAACTTCAAATTGATTTGATCAGGAAGGAGAGTTACTCGACCAGAGACATAGTGAGATTAGGAGGGAATTGTAGAGTGAAAAACGGGAAGGAATAGAGAGACAATAGAAAGGAAATCAATAAACCCGTAGAGAAAACTTGATATTATTCTTGGGAAAATTGAGATTCAATTTTCAAGTTGTAGCCCAACCCAAGTCAAAGTAAGGTTGGAATAAGTCTTCTGGGGCCATTTCGTGTCGAACCACATCAAAAACGGAGGCAATTGACGAAGGAACCATCAAGAACAGTTCCTGTGAAATCCTTGAAACATTCGAATTCAATTCGAGTAAGTGAAGGTGAGGAATTCCCAAATTGATGTTGTTTTTATGTGTATGTTAATATGAAGTTACTTCCTGGTTAATTAGAAGGAACAATTAAGGTCGAATTGGATGAATTGAGAATTTGAATTCGATGGTATGGACTTGGAGAATTATGGGTTTTAGTATGAATTGTGTGAATTAAACCATACAAAACTTCAATTATGACAAGACCGCCCCCGAAGGGACATTGATAACCGTGCCCGGTCCTGCTCCCGTTTGACAAGTTGACTGAAATTCCCAAATTACCCTTAGTACTTGCCAAACCAGGGATAGCCACACACGTACTCACTCAAGCCTCCGCCTCTGGATCAGCCTTGATCAACGCGCCACGACCTGGAGGGTTAATAAAAACACAAAACGTGTGAGTGGACAAAAATAAATTAGTTTATAAAACAGTTACAGAAAGACATTTCTACCCTCCACGTAAAACCAATGCATGCATTCGAAAATCATTTCGCAATCCGTTATATTTTCATCATAAGAAAACCGTGTAGGAAAATTAAAATCCTTTTCCTTTTCTTAACCTTCGGGTCTTAGCCCGCAATCACAAACACAGGGCCTCAGCCCAAAATCATGAATCAACTCTAAGTACACAGTATAATCCAAAATCCATCAACCACATAAACCGTGCCACTGCCCAACACATCCGAAAACATCAGAAATCAAAAGTTATTCAAAAGTCAAATCAATCAGCTGGATCTCAAGTGCGCCCGAGTCTTTAAACTCAAAACCATGCTCATAATCAGGCCTTCCCGGGATATCAACGAGTCTTTAAACTGATAACATAATTAATAGGCCTCGGGGGTATCATACCGAGTCTTTAAAATCAAAACAGTAACCGAGTCCTTAAACTCATCAAGGGCCCTCCCCCGTCATAAATTAACCGAGTCTTTAAACTCAAAACATGATCCAACAATAACACCGGGTCTTTAAACCCAAAACATAATCCAGCAATAATACCGTGTCCTTGAACCCAAAACTAGTTTCCAACGGGTTTTTAAACCCAACCATTTGTAAATCACAACAAACTCGGGATTCATCGTGATCCAAATTCCAAAACCAATACGAAAACACATTTTGTCATAACAGGACCCATGTCCAAATTTCCACATTCAAATCCCCAAATCTTACTTCACAAACATAATCAAATCATCATTAAAAAACGGGACATGTATAATCATATCAAATCATTTTATCAAACCATCATCCGTTCCCGAATTCGAATTCACAATGATGATTCCGTAAGCCGGCATCCGGAACCCAAGCCAGAAATCCATTTTCAAACTTCCGAAAACTGAAATCTCGTTCATCAAAATTACTTTTATGCCCTGGGCCTCAAGCCCGAAATCACCTTTTTCAAAATCCGTTTTAAATCCTTGAAATCACATCATATTTCAAATCCCAAGGTCAAACATCAAAACCATAATCAAATCACCAAAATCACGGTCAAACCACAGCATACTCGAAATCTCGTAAAAAGTGCAAATCCGTATCAGTTCCTATATACGTGTCAAAACTGTGAGTCATACTCACAATCACAATCACAACATCCTTAAAACATTATACGCACAATATAATGTAAAATCGTTCATCAAACCATCACCAAGGCATAAGAGAAACCATAGTTTCGAAATACGTGTAATTACATATGGCATATCAAAATACGTATAAATATGAAAATCTGTAACAACCCGTACCTACGGGAAGGGTAAAAATGTAATTTCTGTGAAGTTTTGTAAAAAGGACGATTTTGCCCCTGTGAATAGTAAACGAAAAGTTGACTTTTTGTACGATTGATTGGATGAGTGTTAGCCTTTGACCGTGACGTAGGTTAGGACGTCACGAGTCCGTAGACAGGCGGCAGGTTCGATTTGGACAACCGGAGGAAAAGTTATGATGTACGGAAGGTTGGGGGCGTTACCGTAATTTTGAGCTAATAGGGAAAATGTTGACTTTTTGGAGGATGTGTGATTTTCACGTAGACCGAGGACCGTTGGATAGGTCTCGACGTCCTGAGTTCAACGACAGGCGGCACGCTGTCATCGGACGTCGGACGGAAAAGATACGGGTCTGGAAAGTCTGAGGGCAAAATGGTAATTTTGTGCAGGAGGGGCATTTTGGTCATTTTCCCTCAGCCCAATCAGATAAGGGCAAGTGGCAGATATTTGGGGCTGGCCTATGGATGTTGGACACGTGGGAGTGGCTGGATGGTTCCAGGCCATTCTCAAGTGTGCACGGCCACACCTTGTACAAAAATCAAACCGTGCTTGGGTTTGAAACACAGAAAACAGAGAGGAGTTTGGGTGAGGCGGTGATCGATCTGGAGGCTAGGGAGAGTGAGGAGTGATTGGTGAGAGTGACAGAGAGACGTGGGTGAGGTGCTGATCGTGTTTTGGGACTGGAATCGTGCACGGCGGCACGGTGGTGGTGCGGCGAACAACTGAGGAAAACAGAGGAGACCGTGGACGGTGGAGGCTGTTGTGCCGTGTGGTGAGGCAAACCAGGGCGGTAGGAAACTCAGGAGGTTGAGGGGAGTCCCACGAGCACCGTGGTGGGTGACGGTTCTCACGGCGGCGCCGGAATCGAAAGGTAAGCTCGTTTACTCTGTTTTTCGTGGATTTTTCAAATGCAAAGTCGTGACGTTGGGCTTAGAGTCGAGAGATTAGGAAGTCAGGGTGTTGTTCTGTGAGGTCTTAGGCGTCGTTTGTGGTGGTTGCCGTGACGGGAGGTTCACGGTGGCTGGTGGTTCGACGGCGGGTCCGTTGTACCCTGTTTTAGCCGTGAGTTTCAAACGTGAAGTCGTGGACTTCGGGGATGAATCGACGGATTCTGTGAGTTGGGTAGGACTAAGTAGGGTCCTAGGGTGGTGCTGGTATCACCACTGTGAAGGGGGAAGCTGTGGACGGCCGGGAAGGAAAACAGAGCTCACGGGCAAGGTTTTTCGAGGTTGAAGACGAAGGGTTCTAGGCCGTGATTTCTGGATTTTAGGACTGGGTTTGATTGCAGGGGACTGGACGAAGCTATTGGTATTGGAATGGAGAAGAATGGTGGGTGAACGGCGGAGAACCGGTCACGCCGGTTCAACTGTGTTGAACCGGGTGACTCGAGGTTGAAGGTGGACTGTAGCAGGCGCGTGAGGCCCACGCGCAGCCACTTTGGGCGGCGCGTGGGGGCGCGTGGGGAGGAATCCGGTTAAGCGTCCAACATGCGTTTAACTCTAAATGTCCTAAGGAGTCCAATGGTACAGTTTTCGGGTTAATCGGACGGTATTACGGAATGGTTCGGGAATCCGTACGGTTTAGGGTTTATGATTAAAATATTATTAAATTCCCGAAAAATTGGGAAAAATAGGGAAGGTATCCTTGATGTTATTGTGACCCTATTTGGTATCTATTGACAGGACGGGAGACACCAGAGACGGTTGAGGAGCGTACGGAGCGCGAGTGACGTGTTGTAAACTGTGAGTGGACTCTTTCTTATTTCCGAGCATGCCAAACTGTTTTAATTACTGTTTTATGATTCTATGTGTGTTCTTATGCTTTAAATGATGATTATACGTGATTGAGATGTTTGCACGTTTTTCGAGATATTTTCGGGGTTTTACACGTTTTTCGAGAAAAAGCCGGTTTTCAGATTTTTGATGCTATATTTGAAGAATTCACCCTATAAATGTTTTCTGATGATGGTAAATGGTTATGAAACATGGTTAGGGATTTCCTATGGTTTTTAGTATGGAAATGGATTTTCCGGATTTGGGTTCGGAATGTCGGTTCTGAACGCCGGAGGGGCTTCGAACCGGGGATTTCGAATTCGGATTTGGCGATGGATTTTGAATTGGTTTTACACTGGATATGGATTGGATTTGCTGGATCTGGATATGGGTTTAAAGACCCGGATTGATATTGATGGGGGACGGGCCCGGATTGAGTTTAAAGACTCGGGAGTTTAAAGACTCGGATATTATGATATTACCCCCATAGGCCTATTGAGTTTAAAGACTCGGGAGTTTAAAGACTCGGATTGATATGTGAGGCCTGGTTGAGTTTAAAGACTCGGATAGGTCCAGCAGGTTTGATCGGGTTATACTCTGGTTTCTTATGATGTTTTATAGTGTATCTGTTTCTTATGGTATTTATAGTGTCTCTGTTTCTTATGATGTTCATATTATGGTTTTTTTCTAATACTTCCTTGGCATGCCTGGTTTTAAACCGGAGGGAACAAATGATTTTATTTCCTTACGTTGATTTGCTGGTAAACGGTTTTAAAACTTTCATTCTTCTTGGTCCACTCACACCTTTTGTTTTTTAATTTCCCTCCAGGTCGTGGTGATAGCGCTGGGGTGAACGTTGAGGCAGACATCGAGGCATAGGGCTTCCGACGTTCTTCCGTTGCGGACTTAGACTTGTAGGACTTTTGGTGCCCATTTTGTAGAACTATGCTCTGACTTACGGTTGTATATATTTACTCCTTCGTCTGATGGTTATGCTTATAGTTGTATTAAGGTTATTTTTGGCATTGTAAGTGTGATTGTCAGACGGGAGCAGGGTTCATCCCGAGTATCGAGGTGATATTTGGGACGGGTCCTGACAATTGGTATCAGAGCATAGGTTGTGTCAATTTGTGTTGGGTCTAGGTTGTTATACTAACTCTATGCCTCTTTCAGCGTACGATTGATCATGCCTCCGAGACGTGAACCCCCTCCACGACCTGAAGATGAAGCGGCGAGAGGGACTGAGAGCGCTTCGATTGAGAGAGCCCAGAGGCTTGGGGCTACTACGTTCTGCGGTGGGGCTGATCCCGAGGAAGCTCACCGATGGATCACCCGACTCGAGCGTATTTTTGGGGTGATGCACTGTCCTCCCGAGGATCGGGTATTGTTAGCCACTTTTCTGTTGGATGGAGCTGCCTACGAGTGGTGGTATACGCTGGAACTGTCCGGCTGGGATGCACATACCGTGACCTGGGAGACTTTCCGGGAGCGGTTTCTAGATCAGTACTATCCCCGTTCTTTCAGGGATGCGAAGGAAGCGGAATTCCTTCACTTGAAGCAAGGAAACTTGACAGTTGCTGAGTATGAGCAGAGGTTCCAGATGTTATCTCGTTTTGCTCCGGCATTTGTGGCGACTGAGGCGGAGAAGTGCCGCCGGTTTGAGTTGGGTCTCCGGGGAGAGATCAGGGCCATAGTGACAGCCGGCTCTTTTGCTACTTTCCGAGAGTTGTCTGATGCTGCTGTCAGGGTGGAGGCCAGTTTACCTGCTCGACCACAGTATTCGGGCAGTGTTCGACGCCGAGAGCAGTCATTTCCAGGAGCATCGAGTCAGAGGCCCCCGAAACGGGGTAATTTTGGTGGATCACTATCGGCTGGTGGAGCCCGGTATGGCAGACCAGGCAGTTTCCAGGGCTCAGGATTTCGAGGAGCTAGGTCACAGCCGACTCCACAGGCGAGTGCGACTTCAGTGGCTTCGACAGGGAGGCATACCGGTGGACCCGGTAGAGACACTTGCTTCTATTGTGGGGAGCGAGGACATTTCCGTCGGGAGTGCCCATTGTTAGCTCCGGAGGGTGGAGCAGGCAGAGGTGCAGCAGAACCCGGGCGGAGTACTGCATCAGTATCAGGGGCGGCAGGCCCTAGGGGTGGCGGAGGTGCCACGAGCAGTTCCAGAGGGCGCGGTAGGTCGTCGGGACCTCAGGCGCGAGTTTTTGCTATGACTCAGCAGGAGGCTAGGTCAGCACCGGGAGTGGTGACAGGTACACTCACCATACTTGGTCACACTGTTTTTACTTTGATAGATCCCGGGGCTACCCATTCATTTATAGCTCGGAGTTGTAGTCTGGTTAAGGAGAGGGAGGTGTCTACTTTGGATTGTGCGTTAGGAGTGAGTACACCTACTGGGGAGGTGTTGGTAGTGACTCAGGTTTTGAGAGAGTGTCCGGTGATGGTAGGCCAGGTGGAGTTACTGGCAGATTTGTTACTCTTGGATTTACGGGACTTTGATGTGATCTTGGGTATGGACTGGTTGACGAGACATCATGCTTCTATCGAATGTTTCGATAGGAGAGTGACTTTTCGGAGTCCCGGATTACCAGAGACTACATTTCAGGGGGATCAGCGTGCACTTCCTACGGGAGTTATTTCGGCACTCGAGGTTAGTAAACTGTTACGGAAGGGGTGCCAGGGTTACTTAGCTCATGTGGTGGATACGCGTGCTACGCCAGAGAGGGCGGAGGATATACCAGTGGTACGGGAGTTTCCCGATGTTTTTCCCGAGGAGTTGCCAGGACTACCCCCACACCGAGATCTTGAGTTCACGATTGAGCTTCTACCAGGTACACAGCCCATTTCTCAGACTCCTTATCGTATGGCACCTGCCGAATTGAGGGAACTTAAGGCCCAGTTGCAAGAATTGGTCGATATAGGATTCATTCGACCGAGTATGTCACCTTGGGGAGCACCTGTTTTGTTTGTCAAGAAAAAGGACGGAGGATTGAGATTGTGTGTGGATTACAGGCAACTGAATAAGGTAACTATTCGGAATAAGTACCCCCTACCCCGGATTGATGATTTGTTTGACCAGCTCAAGGGAGCACAGTGATTCTCGAAGATTGATCTTCGCTCCGGCTATCACCAGTTAAGGGTTAAAGAGGAGGATATACCGAAGACAGCTTTCCGGACCAGGTACGGTCACTATGAGTTTGTGGTGATGCCTTTTGGTTTGACTAATGCCCCAGCAGCTTTTATGGATCTTATGAACCGAGTGTTCCGGCCCTACTTGGATCGTTTTGTGATTGTTTTCATTGATGATATTTTGGTGTTTTCGAAGAGTGCGAAGGCGCATGAGAAACATCTGAGGATCGTGCTTAAAACGTTGAGGGAGCATCAGTTGTATGCGAAGCTCAGTAAGTGTCAGTTCTGGTTGACCAGTGTTGGATTTCTTGGCCATGTGATTTCGGCCGAGGGCATTCGTGTGGATCCTCAGAAAGTTGAGGCGGTAGCCAATTGGGAACAGCCTAAGACGGTGACGGAAATTCGGAGTTTTCTGGGTTTGGCAGGGTATTACCGGCGTTTTATTGAGGGCTTTTCTATTCTTGCAGCACCGTTGACGAGGTTGACACGGAAGGGAGTTCGATTTGAGTGGGATGAGAACTGTGAACAGAGTTTTCAGGAGCTTAAAAGGCGGTTAACATCTGCTCCTGTGTTAGCCCTTCCAGATGATAGTGGGGAGTTCGAGGTGTACAGTGACGCTTCTTTACAAGGTTTGGGTTGTGTCTTGATGCAGCACGGGAAAGTGATTGCTTATGCTTGCCGGCAATTGAAACCCCATGAGGTGAACTACCCTACACATGACTTGGAACTGGCTGCGGTGGTTCATGCATTGAAGATTTGGCGACATTACTTGTACGGTGAGAAGTGCAGGATTTTTACGGACCACAAGAGTTTGAAGTATTTGTTCACCCAAAAGGAATTGAACCTCAGACAGCGCCGTTGGTTGGAGTTACTTAAGGATTACGACTGCACTATTGAGTATCATCCAGGAAAGGCTAATGTGGTAGCCGATGCTCTGAGCAGGAAGTCAGCTGGATCTTTATCGCATTTGAGGACAGTACGGTTACCTTTGCTGGTTGAGCTCCGTAAGTTGGGAGTAGAGTTGACTGTGGATGATCAGGGAGCACTCCTAGCGAGTTTCCATGTGCGACCCGTTTTGATTGATCAGGTGATTGATGCTCAGTTTGAGGACCCTATTCTGGGCATCATTCGGATTGAGGTCGAGGCTGGAGAAAGACAGGATTTTGCGATCCGTGAGGATGGAGCCTTGGTTAAGAATGGACGGTTGTGTGTTCCTGAGGATGAAGTCTTGAAGAAGGTGATACTGGATGAGGCTCACTGTTCAGCTTATGCGATGCATCCTGGTGGGACCAAGATGTATCGTACACTTCGAGAGCATTATTGGTGGTCAGGGATGAAACGTGAAATTGCAGAGTATGTCAGTAGATGTTTGATTTGTCAACAGGTAAAAGCCGAGCGGCAGAGACCTTATGGAGCGATGCAACCTTTGCCGATTCCCGAGTGGAAATGGGATCACCTGACTATGGATTTTGTGTTCAAGCTTCCGAGAACACCGAAGGGAGACGATGGTGTATGGGTTGTTGTGGATCGACTTACGAAGTCTGCTCATTTCTTGCCAGTACGGGAGAACTTCAGGCTGGAACAGTTTGCACAGTTGTTTATTAATGAGATTATTCGATTGCATGGGACTCCGGAGTCGATAGTATCTGATAGAGATCCGAGATTCACTTCTCGTTTTTGGCAGAGCTTACAGGAAGCTTTTGGGACTAAATTACACTTCAGTACTGCTTTTCATCCTCAGACTGATGGGCAGTCTGAGCGGACTATTCAGATTATCGAGGATATGATGCGAGCTTGTGTGCTTCAGTTTCAGGGTACTTGGGAATCACATCTGCCTTTGATGGAGTTTGCTTACAATAATAGTTTTCAGGAGAGCATTGGGATGGCTCCTTACGAGGCTTTGTACGGGCGGCAGTGTCGGACTCCACTGTGTTGGACTGAGGTTGGTGAGAGGAGGTTGACTACTTCTGAGCTGGTGGAGCTTACTCAGGAAAAAGTGGTATTGATTAGGGATCGATTGAAGGCAGCGCAGGACCGCCAAAAGAGCTACGCTGACCGTAGGATCAGGGAATTGGAGTTTGCTGTTGGAGACTGGGTTTTCCTGAAGCTATCTCCTTGGAAAGGAATTGTACGATTTGGCAGACGAGGGAAGTTGAGTCCTCGTTACATTGGACCGTATGAGATTTTGGAGCGGATTGGTCCTGTAGCTTATCGGTTGGCCTTACCAGCAGATTTGGAAAAGGTACATAATGTTTTTCATGTTTCCATGCTTCGGAAATATATTCGAGATGATTCGCATGTTTTGGAAGCACAACCAGTGGAACTGAGGGAAGACTTGAGTTTTGAAGAGCAACCTGTTGCAATCTTGGATCGGAAGGATAAAGTGTTGCGAAGGAAGACGGTTCCCTTAGTGAAGGTATTGTGGAGAAATCATCAGGTCGAAGAAGCTACTTGGGAACCCGAGGCCTTGATGCGAGAACAGTACCCTTATTTATTTCACTGAATTTCGGGGACGAAATTCTTTTTAGGGGGGTAGATTGTAACAACCCGTACCTACGGGAAGGGTAAAAATGTAATTTCTGTGAAGTTTTGTAAAAAGGACGATTTTGCCCCTGTGAATAGTAAACGAAAAGTTGACTTTTTGTACGATTGATTGGATGAGTGTTAGCCTTTGACCGTGACGTAGGTTAGGACGTCACGAGTCCGTAGACAGGCGGCATGTTCGATTTGGACAACCGGAGGAAAAGTTATGATGTACGGAAGGTTGGGGGCGTTACCGTAATTTTGAGCTAATAGGGAAAATGTTGACTTTTTGGAGGATGTGTGATTTTCACGTAGAGCGAGGACCGTTGGATAGGTCTCGACGTCCTGAGTTCAACGACAGGCGGCACGCTGTCATCGGACGTCGGACGGAAAAGATACGGGTCTGGAAAGTCTGAGGGCAAAATGGTAATTTTGTGCAGGAGGGGCATTTTGGTCATTTTCCCTCAGCCCAATCAGATAAGGGCAAGTGGCAGATATTTGGGGCTGGCCTATGGATGTTGGACACGTGGGAGTGGCTGGATGGTTCCAGGCCATTCTCAAGTGTGCATGGCCACACCTTGTACAAAAATCAAACCGTGTTTGGGTTTGAAACACAGAAAACAGAGAGGAGTTTGGGTGAGGCGGTGATCGATCTGGAGGCTAGGGAGAGTGAGGAGTGATTGGTGAGAGTGACAGAGAGACGTGGGTGAGGTGCTGATCGTGTTTTGGGACTGGAATCGTGCACGGCGGCACGGTGGTGGTGCGGCGAACAACTGAGGAAAACAGAGGAGACCGTGGACGGTGGAGGCTGTTGTGCCGTGTGGTGAGGCAAACCAGGGCGGTAGGAGACTCAGGAGGTTGAGGGGAGTCCCACGAGCACCGTGGTGGGTGACGGTTCTCACAGCGGCGCCGGAATCGAAAGGTAAGCTCGTTTACTCTGTTTTTCGTGGATTTTTCAAATGCAAAGTCGTGACGTTGGGCTTAGAGTCGAGAGATTAGGAAGTCAGGGTGTTGTTCTGTGAGGTCTTAGGCGTCGTTTGTGGTGGTTGCCGTGACGGGAGGTTCACGGTGGCTGGTGGTTCGACGGCGGGTCCGTTGTACCCTGTTTTAGCCGTGAGTTTCAAACGTGAAGTCGTGGACTTCGGGGATGAATCGACGGATTCTGTGAGTTGGGTAGGACTAAGTAGGGTCCTAGGGTGGTGCTGGTATCACCACCGTGAAGGGGGAAGCTGTGGACGGCCGGGAAGGAAAACAGAGCTCACGGGCAAGGTTTTTCGAGGTTGAAGACGAAGGGTTCTAGGCCGTGATTTCTGGATTTTAGGACTGGGTTTGATTGCAGGGGACTGGATGAAGCTATTGGTATTGGAATGGAGAAGAATGGTGGGTGAACGGCGGAGAACCGGTCACGCCGGTTCAACTGTGTTGAACCGGGTGACTCGAGGTTGAAGGTGGACTGTAGCAGGCGCGTGAGGCCCACGCGCAGCCACTTTGGGCGGCGCGTGGGGGCGCGTGGGGAGGAATCCGGTTAAGCGTCCAACATGCGTTTAACTCTAAATGTCCTAAGGAGTCCAATGGTACAGTTTTCGGGTTAATCGGACGGTATTACGGAATGGTTCGGGAATCCGTACGGTTTAGGGTTTATGATTAAAATATTATTAAATTCCCGAAAAATTGGGGAAAATAGGGAAGGTATCCTTGATGTTATTGTGACCCTATTTGGTATCTATTGACAGGACGGGAGACACCAGAGACGGTTGAGGAGCGTACGGAGCGCGAGTGACGTGTTGTAAACTGTGAGTGGACTCTTTCTTATTTCCGAGCATGCCAAACTGTTTTAATTACTGTTTTATGATTCTATGTGTGTTCTTATGCTTTAAATGATGATTATACGTGATTGAGATGTTTGCACGTTTTTCGAGATATTTTCGGGGTTTTACACGTTTTTCGAGAAAAAGCCGGTTTTCAGATTTTGATGCTATATTTGAAGAATTCACCCTATAAATGTTTTCTGATGATGGTAAATGGTTATGAAACATGGTTAGGGATTTCCTATGGTTTTTAGTATGGAAATGGATTTTCCGGATTTGGGTTCGGAATGTCGGTTCTGAACGCCGGAGGGGCTTCGAACCGGGGATTTCGAATTCGGATTTGGCGATGGATTTTGAATTGGTTTTACACTGGATATGGATTGGATTTGCTGGATCTGGATATGGGTTTAAAGACCCGGATTGATATTGATGGGGGACGGGCCCGGATTGAGTTTAAAGACTCGGGAGTTTAAAGACTCGGATATTATGATATTACCCCCATAGGCCTATTGAGTTTAAAGACTCGGGAGTTTAAAGACTCGGATTGATATGTGAGGCCTGGTTGAGTTTAAAGACTCGGATAGGTCCAGCAGGTTTGATCGGGTTATACTCTGGTTTCTTATGATGTTTTATAGTGTATCTGTTTCTTATGGTATTTATAGTGTCTCTGTTTCTTATGATGTTCATATTATGGTTTTTTTCTAATACTTCCTTGGCATGCCTGGTTTTAAACCGGAGGGAACAAATGATTTTATTTCCTTACGTTGATTTGCTGGTAAACGGTTTTAAAACTTTCATTCTTCTTGGTCCACTCACACCTTTTGTTTTTTAATTTCCCTCCAGGTCGTGGTGATAGCGTTGGGGTGAACGTTGAGGCAGACATCGAGGCATAGGGCTTCCGACGTTCTTCCGTTGCGGACTTAGACTTGTAGGACTTTTGGTGCCCATTTTGTAGAACTATGCTCTGACTTACGGTTGTATATATTTACTCCTTCGTCTGATGGTTATGCTTATAGTTGTATTAAGGTTATTTTTGGCATTGTAAGTGTGATTGTCAGACGGGAGCAGGGTTCATCCCGAGTATCGAGGTGATATTTGGGACGGGTCCTGACAAAATCGTAATTATCACAAGTCATAATCACAATCATTGAAATCATAGAAACATTTATGCATGCATTAAATTTTGAAAGCAAAGTCCACTCACCCACAGTCCATAATGCCCGTTTTCGCGCTGCACGCGTTTCCTTAATTTTCGACATTTTCCAAGAATCTCGAATCCTTGAGAATCGGGCCCACACGCCTGCTACAGTGGTGATATAGTGTCACCTTCTTCACCCGACTAGCCCGCAGGTGATCGTCCTCAAGTTTGAAAATTTCCAGAAACTGGGACTTCTGTTCTTGGCCAAATCGCGATCGATTTTCTTCAATCTTTGTATGGTTAAGTTCGACATGATCCCATAAGACTATTCTTAATATCTTTTTGGCTCCACTCAGCTCACAAATTAAATTTAGAAATTTCCCTCCATTTTTTCGATTTTTTTCCCAAAACTGGTTTCTCTCAAACTCTCAAGCACTCATCAGGAGAATGACCCTTACCTCTTCTATCTCTCAGCTAATTGAACTGTGCAGCCGACACTCGTGGGAATCCATCTCAGTCCCATTGTGTAAATGGTTTCTCGCAAACAGAACCCAAAGCCAGTTTTAAAACCTTCCCGTGCTCTGGTTTCCTGTCCAAACCATACCTCAATGCTTCCAATATCCTCAAAACCATTAAACTAATCCTTGAATCAGATAAAGCTTAAAAAATTCCTTGATCAGAGAAGAGATTAAACAATTTCACAGCATTTCCCACGACTGTTTCAAATTGGGCTTGGCAAATTACCATTTTGCCCTTCTGCACAAAATTACCAAAATGCCCCTCCTCTTCCGAGACCCGTAATTCAACCGTCTGATGTCCATTTTTAGCGTGCCGCCTGTCTACGAACTCAGGGCATATAGACCTACCTTACGGTCCTCGAATTGTGTGAAAACTAGTGGTCAATCAAAAAGTCAACATTTTCCCCCTTTTCGTCCTAATTACGGAAATGCCCTTGAACTTCCGAACGTCATAACGTCTTCCCCGATCGTCGGAATCGGACGTGCCACCTGTCTATGAACTCGTGACGTCCTGAACTACGTCACAGTCATCGGTCAAAGTCCGTTTGACCACCCGAGCAAAAAGTCAACCGTTCACCCATTACCTGGGGGCAAAATCGTCCTTTTCTTCAAATTTTCCAAACTTTCCTTTTTTGAACGTCCGGGTCGTTATAATGTACCCACCCTTAAAGATTTTCGTCCTCAAAATTCTAATCAGTACGTGCCATGATATTTTTCCCAAGGAAACACATCTAAGATGAACTCGAAACAAAAATCAATCCTCAACCGGGTATAAGTCATATCCCGCTTATAAAAATCATACAACCAGTCTCAACCTCTGTATAAAACCCTGCCCCCTGGGCAGTCATGCCACGTACAGGCTCAGAATACATAGCCTAGCTCACATTCGAGTCCACACGATCCAAGATACACCAGAATCAGTCAGATTTGCTCGTTTACATGTCATCCACTCGTGACATGGTCCCATGGCTAAAACCGCACATTTGTCATCAGGCCACCAGGCCAATAAACTCATAAGGTTCGATAGTCCGGAAACTCATTCTCCCCAACTAGGTCAATTACACCATAACCCTTTCCCAGGGTCAATATGCATAATGATTTTTAACCTTTTCTCCTGATTCCTTCCTATTTCCAATAAGCACTCAACGCAATCATTCGTACCATAACGCAAAGCACATCCCTTCCTTAACTTCGAATCCACCATACACCAAGTACGGTCATGTAGTCGGACGTCAACCGTCCAAGTCATCCGAGTCATGTACTACTCCAATCCTATGGAGTTCCATAACTAACAGGATTTTTCCTATCCTTAGGTTATCGAACATGACAATCCTCCCCCCAAGTAACACCTGATCCAACAAAGTGGTCGTCATCTCAATATTCCGACCATCACCTTATCACTCATTAAGCCCTTCTATTTATCCATCAATACTAATCCTCATGGTTGATACAGTACTCGTACATTCTTTTCCAAAGGTATATGACCTCTGCATTCTCAACCCCGTGGGTCGATATTAACTCATACAAGGAAGGTCAACTTCTGAGGGTTTAACTAGCATCAACACACGACTCACCTAGTCCCAAATCTCGTGGTACATCTCAATATACACACATGAGGGATCACCATGGAACATAAGTCACTATTCCTCCACTCGTAACCATTCTACCTCAGTTCTTATCTTCATTGACCAAAACGTGTGTTTTTCCTAGGATTCACGCAAATCCGGACCATTATTCGTTCGACCAGAACTAACACTTATTTAACCATAAGTTTCGCCCTAAGGCATTCACTACATCTGTCCAGTATCGCACACATTCCTCTGTACATAGGAGGACGCCAACCAATCAATACTCAGTTCTCAGTTCCAATAACTCTGACCTCCTTCCGGGTCAATCACCATAACTGGAGAAACATGGTAAAGAACCCCCCTACAATCCTTTGCGGTCTCCAACAAATCTCAAACCAACTTACGTTTCCCAAACCTACTCTGGTCTATCAGACCTAACACTTATTCAACTATCTCTTTTTCTGAGGGCATATTCAATTCGCCTATTCAGTACATCACATGCCCATCGGTACATGTAAGTACTCCAACCAATCATCAATCATGGTACCTTGCATTACTCAAATGTGGTCAGACTACCCGACTCTCATCTATGACTAGCCCCAAATGGTTGTCCAAGGGTATCACCATCAACTAACCCCAGCCATACCAAATCTGGCCGTTATCCTTTTCTCTCTTTTACTCAAACTCAACAGTCACCGCCATGTTGGCCTCTCCTATTAAGGTCACTACTCACAACTTTCCCACGAAACCACAATTCCTTATCTCGTGATACGGAATCCTTATTCCATATAAGTCGTCTAAAATCAACATGTAAACTCAAATCATTCTAACTAAATTCCTTAACCCAGCAAAACCCCATCCTGGCAGAACCTCAGGAATATGTTGAGAAATCAGGGCATCCCCGACCCTCACTAGGCATCTCGTACACAAGGTACATATACCACACATATGACCAACAACTTGAATACCTCATACCAACCATATATTGGTTATGGGGATCAAGATCATCCTAGAGGGTAACACCCTCGAGTCTCCCTGACACAAGACCTCTGGAATCCTAGATTCCACATAACACTCTCTAAAAGAACAGACTCGATAGAGCTCTCGTGGGTCATTAATCAATCCAATCCAAGGATGACATCCAATTCATCTAAGTCTAAGTCAGCCACTAGGCGAACGACACCAGTCATCCTAGGTAACCTCACATCGATAGGTCTACCCCCCTTAAATCTCACCTATTTTTCCAAATATTCACCAAGGTTACCACATAACTATTATCAAAGTACCACATCGGTAACTCGAGTCGGTTCAACAACATCCATACCATAACCAATCACAAATAACACCATACCCGACCCATAGTCAATCTCATGACATGGAAGAGTGGGTAATCTGGGACCTACCCAATACATACGTCCGGGTTAAACTTAGATCATAACCTCAAGTAGTAGGTATCCAGGTCATCACTCCAGGGCTACTCAGGCTTCCTACGAAAGAATTGCAAATCCCCGGGCATGTGGTCCCAACTGACCATGCCCCTATGGTCCATCACGGGCCCCACTAACTCTTCCCTTGCCTGTTATATCAACAGTCAATACAGGAGCCAACCCTCACTCTAACACACCCCCAACAGTGCCATCTCACTTATCGCAATCCATCCATATAACCAATCCTCTATGATGTGACAAGACAACTCATAATCATAACTATTACTGTATAATTATGCTTGCTACTTTACCTCCAAGTGGACCCGACTTGGGTCCCACTGAACTGGACTATCTCCTAAGTCCAAATCCTTGTATACCCGGGGTCTCCGCCCGAACCTCAGTCGCTAAGGACACTGACCCATAAGTCCAATAAACAAGGTTAAACAAGACCAAGCCACAATTTCCTAACTCAACAGTATCTGACCATACACCCGTCCTTGGCATCCCAAGTGCCAATGTTCCTCAATCAGCCTTTCTGGCATCTCTCGAGCCTTGATTCCTTACCAGGGCTCCTCTCAGGTCTCTAACCACTGTCCTGACTCATCTCACGTTTCTAACCCATATCCGAACTCACTTTGAGTCCCACATCCACATCTCGACTCCTCTCGAGTCCAGTCTCAAACCAATCAATCATATCGTCACTGACATACTCAGTCGCCGAGCAAATACTAATGCTCAACCATATCTTATACGACCGATAAGGTCTAAGAAGTATCCCATCACATTTTAGACTCTTTAAACACGCATTCCACTTAAGGAATCCACTGTGAATAATCCCATCACGAGTGCAACTTACTCGATTATGCAACCCTTCTAGCCACTAGGTTCATTTGTCTCTGCTACCCACACAATTCTACGTCTAACAACCAGTAGTTCACAGTGTATTCTACCTGACATCTGACCCTCAACCCAGGGTTAATCTCATCCGAGATCTATCACGAGGTCTCGTACACCCTCGTCTACCCATCTCACTACCAGGTCGCGCACGAGGCTTACGTTCTGGAGGCATGATGTGGCAACTGAATTAGAAACCTAGTGCTCTGATACCAAATTAACAAGACCACCTCTGAAGGGACATTGATAATTGTGCCCGGTCCTGCTCCCGTCTAGCAAGTTGACTGAAATTCCTAAATTACCCTCAGTACTTGCCAAACCAGGGATAGCCACACACGTACTCACTCATGCCTCCACCTCTGGATCAACCTCGATCAACGCGCCACAACCTGGAGGGTCAATAAAAACACAAAAGGTGTGAGTGGACAAAAATAAATTAGTTTATAAAACAGTT
Organism: Prinsepia uniflora; assembly: GCA_032719365.1. Classification (NCBI taxonomy): domain Eukaryota; kingdom Viridiplantae; phylum Streptophyta; class Magnoliopsida; order Rosales; family Rosaceae; genus Prinsepia; species Prinsepia uniflora. The sequence goes on along the minus strand of CM064869.1, from coordinate 56,919,368 downwards.
ACAGAAAGACATTTCTACCCTCCACGTAAAACCAATGCATGCATTCGAAAATCATTTTGCAATCCGTTACATTTTCATCATAAGAAAATCGTGTACAAAAATCAAAATCCTTTTCCTTTTCTTAACCTTCGGGTCTTAGCCCGTAATCACAAACACAGGGCCTCAGCCCAAAATCATGAATCAACTCTAAGTACACAGTATAATCCAAAATCCATCAACCACATAAACTGGGCCACTGCCCAACACATCCGAAAACATCAGAAATCAAAAGTTATTCACAAGTCAAATTAATCTGTTGGATCTCAAGTGCGCCCGAGTCTTTAAACTCAAAACCATGCGTATAATCAGGCCTTCCCGGGATATCAACGAGTCTTTAAACTGATAACATAATTAATAGGCCTTCGGGGTATCATACCGAGCCTTTAAACTCAAAACAGTAACCGAGTCTTTAAACTCAAAACAGTAACCGAGTCTTTAAACTCATCAAGGGCCCTCCCTCGTCATCAATTAACCGAGTCTTTAAACTCAAAATATGATCCAGCAATAGCACCGGGTCTTTAAACCCAAAACATAATCCAGCAATAATACCGGGTCCTTGAACCTAAAACCAGTTTCCAACGGGTCTTTACACCCAACCATTTGTAAATCACAACAAACTCGGGATTCATCGTGATCCAAATTCCAAAACCAATACGAAAACACATTTTGTCATAACAGGACCCATGTCCGAATTTCCACATTCAAATCCCCAAATCTTACTTCACAAACATAATCAAATCATCATTAAAAACGGGACATGTATAATCATATCAAATCATTTTATCAAACCATCATCTGTTCCCAAATTCGAATTCACAATGATGATTCCATAAGCCGGCATCCGGACCCTTCATTCCGATCCCAAACTAGAAATCCATTTTCAAACTTCCGAAAACCGAAATCTCGTTCATCAAAATTACTTTTATGCTTTGGGCCTCAAGCCCGAAATTACCTTTTTCAAAATTCATTTTAAATCCTTGAAATCACATCATATTTCAAATCCCAAGGTCAAACATCAAAATCATAATCAAATCACCAAAATCACGGTCAAACCACAGCATACTCGAAATCTCGTAAAACGTGCAAATTCGTATCATTTTCGATATACGTGTCAAAACCGTGAGTCATACTCACAATCATAATCACAACATCCTTAAAACATTATACGCACAATATCATGTAAAATCGTTCATCAAAACATCACCAAGGGATAAGAGAAACCATAGTCTCGAAATACGTGTAATTACGTATGGCATATCAAAATACGTATAATTATGAAAATCGTAATTATCACAAGTCATAATCACAATCATTGAAATCATAGAAACATTTATGCATGCATTAAATTTTCAAAGCAAATTCCACTCACCCACCGTCTATAATGCCCATTTTCGCGCTGCACGAGTTTCCGTAATTTTCGACATTTTCCAAGAATCTAGAATCCTTGAGAATCGGGCCCACACGCCTCCACGCACCGCCGTGAGTGGCTGCGTGTGAAACTCACGCGCCTGCTACAGTGGTGCTACAGTGTCACCTTCTTCACCCGACTAGCCCGCATGTGATCGTCCTCAAGTTTGAAAATTTCCGGAAACTGGGACTTCTGTTCTTGGCCAAACCGCGATCGATTTTCTTCAATCTTTGTATGGTTAAGTTCGACATGATCCCAGAAGACTATTCTTAATCTCTGTTTGGATCCACTCAGCTTACAAATTAAATTTATAAATTTCCCTCCATTTTCTATTTTTTTCCCAGAACTGGTTTCTCTCAAACTGCCAAGCACTCATCAGCAGAATGACCCTCACCTCTTCTATCTCTCAGCTAATTGAACTGTGCAGTCGACACTCGTGGGAATCCCTCTCAGTCCCATTGTGTAAATGGTTTCCCGCAAACAGATCCCAAAGCCAGTTTTAAAACCTTCCCGTGCTCTGGTTTCCTATCCAAACCATACCTCAATGCTTCCAATATCCTCAAAACCATTAAACTAATCCTTGAATCAGAGAAAGCTTAATCAATTCCTTGATCAGAGAAGAGATTAAACAATTGCACAGCATTTCCCACGACTGTCTCAAACTGGGCTTGGCAAATTACCATTTTGCCCTTCTGCACAAAATTACCAAAATGCCCATCCTCTTCCAAGACCCGTAACTCAACCGTCCGATGTCCGTTTTTAGCGTGCCGCCTATCTACGGACTCAGGGCATCGAGACATACCTAATAGTCCTCGAATTGTGTGAAAACTAGTGATCAACCAAAAAGTCAACATTTTCCCCCTTTTCGTCCCAATTACGAAAATTCCCTTGAACTTCCGAACGTCATAACTTCTTCCCCGATCGTCGGAATCGGACGTGCCACTTGTCTATGAACTCGTGACGTCCCGAACTACGTCACAGTCATCAGTCAAAGTTTGTTTGACCGTCCGAGTAAAAATTCAACCGTTCGCCCATTACCTTGGGGCAAAATCGTCATTTTCTTCAAATTTTCCAAATTTTCCTTTTTTGAACGTCCGGGTCGTTACAAATTAAGATGAATTAGAAGAGATAAAATGAAAGAAACGACTGAAATAGAGCTGAATTGAAGGCTAATTAATCGAGTTATGTCGCGGGTCGAAGGACCCAATTGCAGGGAAATCGGGTGAGGACGATGCACTGTAGCAGTTACTGTGCAGGCGCGTGAGGGCGTGTGGGCACGATTCCTAAGGTGAGGTCAACATGAATTTTATTCTATGTAATGTAACGAACATTTTGACGTTGGTTTCGAGTCGATCAGACACAGTTTCAATATTGTTTCGAGGGTCCTAAGGATTATGCTACGTTTTAAATTCATATTTAATGCCGGGAAAATTATGGAAAATTAATAGGATATTAATTGAGTTATTAATGACCCTTCATGATGATTTTGGACGGCAATTGGGATTCCTGAAAGGTACTGAAAATTACGGAAACGCGTGCAGCTCGGAAAGCGAGCTGTTTGGACGATGTGTGAGTGGACGTTTGTTTTATAAACTGTTATGCATGCATAGTTAAATGTTTTACATGATTGATTGCATGATTTGGTTTGCAATGATGTCATGGTGATTTGGCTTGATTAATTTTGATTAATGATTATTTTAATTGGTCTTTCGGGCACGTTTTACGAGGAAAGTGCAATTGATGTTTTGGGTTAGGCCCGGAGTAAAAAAGGTTTCAAAAAGGATATTTTGACTTAGTTGGTGAGTCAAGGATGATTTTTGGATTATTTTAATATTTTAAAATGAAATTTTACGGATTTACGTGTAAATGACATTTTGGGCTTGAGTCTCTGTCGTGAATGATTTCGACTTGGTTTGAAGTCAAGGATTTGATTGAAATGTTTTGGGATGTAATCCCGGGATGGTGTTTGAGTTTCAAGCGGAAATCTTGCCACTAAACTAATAATCTCAATGACAGGTGTCACCTAAGAGGATACCCGAATCATTAAACGGCTGAATCAGCCAAATACCCACAAATTTACCTTTTAACCCTTTTCTTCACAAATGACCAAAATGCCCCTAATGTTCCAAGGTTCGTAACTTTTCCATCCAAACTCCAATTTTGGCATGCCACCTGTCTACGGACTCAGTGTCTTGGAACCTACCCAACAGTCTTGACGGAAAGTCCAAACAGTGTATCGAACAAAAAGTCAACTTTTACCCACATAACCAAGGGCAAAATCGTCATTTTATATTCATACTTTCCAATTTACATTTCTCAAATTTTGGGGGCGTCACACTTAAGGTCCATATGGTTACCACCAATTAGACAACCATCTCCCTCAAATGCCACATGGTTATGAAGGCTATGAAGATCCTTATCTCAATGAAGATTATGGAGAAGTTAGTTGGGTAAATCCGAACTACCCTATCTATGGAGGAAAAGTAGCTCATTCAAAAGAGATATACGAATACTATGTCCAACAATACATTTCATTTTGGTCAAGTAACATCACTTGGCAAAACTTTTGTGTCTTGGTAGATGAAGACCAATCTAATTTTCAAGCTGGTAAACGCTCTACTTGTTTTTTATGAAGTTCAATGTGTAAAGTATTTGGTGTGCAATATTATCAATAGAATTATGTTTTTATTTAAGTTTATCTTTAAGATTTTATACTGTTAGTTATCGGCAGACCTATATTCTATCATATGATTCATCATATATTTATTATATCAAAGTCATTTTATAGTTTTTATTAGTCCTATATAACCATTATTGGGTACTTAAGTTTTTCCCAAAGTTTCATTCCAAATTTCCATCATTTGGACCTAATTTCTGTCATTTTTGTTGACCATAAACGATATCGATATCGATATTTGGAGCGAGATATCCGTAAATTCGACTAACGATATATCCGTCGATATCGATATTTTCATCCTTGTTAGCGCCTTACTGAGTCTATTCCTGCAGCCCAGAAGCGTCTTGCGTGTTCCCTTGCAACTCAGCCCAACGCAACCAATTACCCATCCACGCCAGCTCGTTAGGCCCAACATCGCATCAATCCAGCTAGCCCACGCCAGGGTCCAGCTCGAGCCCGTGTGTCCTATGCCTCAATTCCATGCAGCGTGTTCCACCGATCTGATCTCTAGCTATCTATGCAAAGCGCCTGGCCCAGAAGATTTGTGCATCCCATTTTACGCACACCCAAACCAAGCTCGCGACACTTGTGTGCAACCCTGATTCTCGAAAGCCCAGCGCGCGATTGCACAGTGCCTAGTCGTCCACTTTCTTGGAATCCCAGCGCCGAACTCCAATTTTCAAGAAAGGAAATAATATTTCCTTTATCTTTTAGGATTTAGCTAGCAATTAGGCCCGCGTGTTGCCGCGGGGTTGTTGAATTGAGTATGACTAATTTTTCATAAATGAGTAGTGTTTTTTTTATATCTATAAAGGAAAGGGAAAAAAAAGGGCAGAACCTTTTTTAATTTTTTTTTTATGATTTTTTGATATGTATAAAGGAAAAGGAAAAAAAATAAAAAAATAAAAAAAAAAGGAAAAGGAAATTTTTTATATATGTATAAAGGAAAAGAAAAAAAATATAAAGGAAAAAAATAAAATAAAGGAAAAAGGAAAAGAAAAAAATATATAAAGGAAAAGGAAAAAGGGGGAAAAAAGGAAGAAAAAAAAAGGGGCAAAATTGGAAAAAACACTGTAGATCTATAGTGATTTTTCTAATTCTATAGTGATTTATATTACCTTTTTAATTAAATTTTGTATTTATTATTTCATTACGATTTAGAATATTTTTTTTCCTTTAGGACTTCATTATTAATTAGTTTAATCATTTTCCTTTTAGAATTTAAAATGTAAACTCTTATTTATTTGAGGATTAATTTTCTCCTATAAATAGAGCAGCTTAGGTTATTTGTAAGAGATCACCCATTTTTGTACTAAATCTCTACTTAACCAAATTTTCCTTTTCAATAATTCGAGATTTCCTTAGCAAAATCCAATTATACCATATTCCATCATAAACACCTTCATCCGCGACATATAGGGCAGCTTCCGAGTGTCTCATCAAGGAGTGTCGACCACTTAGGATTCGTAGTGCAGTTCCCGAAGAGAAAAAGTATAACACGACATTTTTACTCTGTGATTGCCTTTTGTTATTGAATGATCGTTTTGTTGGATTGATATTTAATATAATTATGGTTTTATATCTTATGTGAATTTCAATATTCTTCCATGTGTTTCAATATCTTAGTTTTTGTTATACTTGTATGTTGTGTTTAATGCTTGATTAGATATAGGGCAGTTCCTGAGTCTAAATCATTGAAAGTGTATAGGGCAATTCCCGAACACGTACTTGAGATAATATGCTTGTATTTCGTAGAACTAAGGTTATGAGATTTCGTAGATTTTGAAATTGACATAATTTATGAATAAGTTAGGTTAAAGATGAGTTGATCATGTAAATAATAGATTATGTTATTTTAGATTAGTTAATCACGTAGGACCTTAGTAAAAACCAATTTACCTCCTAATTAAATAATCAAACAATAATCACACTTTGGTACCCTCAATTTCCAGTTAAGAATGATCCATACTTATCAATGCTACAATATACAAAAAAAGAGTTTTAAATTGCATGCGTTTTCAAAAAGTGTTAATTTAATACTTAGTTTTTGCGTATCACTTGATATCTCTTAAATTGTACCACCCGATCCATAAAATACTTTATTGTAGTTTCTGATTAATCAGATAAACTATTATATGGTATAATGATCAAAATGGAGAAATTCGTGATAAGAAATGGTTATAAATGTCTTTGATGTTTGTGTTGATTGTGTTGATTGAATTCAACTCAATAAATCTTATCCTAATTATCACCATGCATGCTACACAGACTTCAAATCGAGGCCGAGCCAGAATGCCTTTCTTATGGCGAAAGTGGCTGGCATCGATAGCCTGAATTTTCGAAAAATTTGTCAACGTCTGGATCAAAGAGATTACATTGGGGTGTTTGAACCGCAGGTAAGAAGTGAAGTAGGTATAGTAGCACTTCCACTTATGTTTTACGACATTATGAAGAGGATTTTCCCAGATACAGATTCCAAAGAAACGAAAAGTAAAGTTCAAAATCTTGCTTAGGATCTTTAACTGATCAGCTCCGTGACGAAGAAACCGGCCGGCCTTGTGATGTGTCGGAGATTGTCATCCATCATTTGAATTCTGAAGTGAAAGATGAGACACAGACAGCAATGTGGGTTACGAACCTAGGAAGAGCTTGATTCTAGTATTCATGTGTTGTGGGGGTTATTAGAAAGCTAGCTGGGTAACACTCGACATCTATGGGGGTGTGAATGTGTGGACTTTTATTGCTAGTTCAACAAGAGGCTGATTGCTCCTAGAAGAATTAGAATGCCAAATCAATTGTCGAACGTCCCAAGTCTCTGATGAATGCCCAATGTCGAAAAGGAACAAACCAACCCAACCAAAACCATGACTAGATGATGTAGCAAGGTACACCCATTTCGTTGTGATACCCAAGTCATTTGTTTTATTTGAGTTTTTCTCGGCACTAAAATGATTTTTAGTGACATCTCAAATCAAAGCTTGACTAGTAGGTGAAATTTTGTGTTTTAACTTTAGAATTCTCTTGTTTGTATCGAAGTAAACTTTCCTATGTCCATCTTGATATTTTCTATAGCTAAAATTTTATTTGTTCTTGTCATATAACCAATTGCCATGGTTAAGAAAAAAACTACAAAATAAATTAAAATTGTCATAAGTTGGATTTGAACTATATATTCTCCAACTAAAATTTACTTATTGTATAATTAATTTCTATAACTGAAAATTCGATATTTTCTATAACAAAAATTTATTTATTTCATTGAAAAGTCAATTTCCATGACTAAGAAAAAACTACCAAATAAGTTAGAAGTTGTCATAAGTTAGATTTAAGCAATATTTCCCAGAACTAATTTTTTTTTTTTTTTCGCCATATGATCAATTTCCATGAGTAAGAAAAAAGCTAATAAGTGAGTTAGTAACTTGTCAGAAGTGGGATTTGAACCCACGCCCTCGTTAGAGGACCAGAACTTGAGTCTGGCGCCTTAGACCACTCGGCCATCCTGACGATATATGATTTGGGGTCAACAACATTACATAACGTTCCTTTGAGTTTAGGACCATACAGCATATGAATCCCTTTCCTAGTTTTCTTTGAACTTTGTAAAGTTGGGACTGAGCCATCTCCTCTCCTTCTTTTTCATAATGGTATTTTGCTCCACATGTAATGCGTATGATATCTAGTTCAAATCTCATAAAATATGAAGTCAAATATCATTGTATCAAAAAGTATAAATTAAAAATCGAATTCATGAATATTGGGGCATACACATGGCCCTAGCTCGCATAACGGAAGACTTTATCTAAAATTGTAACAATAATTAACACAAAAATTGGAAGATCATCCCTAAATTTTGCAACCCTAAAACTCAAAGATTTCAGAGATTTAGGCACTCGGGTTTCAAATTTGTTGCAAGATCAAGTTCATACACTATCAACATTCTTCTCAGCTTGAAGATCTTGTCCTCCCCACTTCTTCATCCGATCGTTCGTTTGCTCAACCTGATCAACAAAGAATAGATAATTTATGAATTGTATCACTAATTCTAAAGTGTCTTGATGTACTACGTATCCTAAAAGAGACTTAGTTTATACCTCCTTATTCCAATTGGTTCTGTAAAGCACTATAAGCAGCAGCAAAGTTTGAAGAGCAGTTCCACATATCATGCCTCCCCAAATCCCCTACATTTTTTAACAAATGTTGTAAGTAAAACTAACAAATCAAACATTGAAAAAAAAAAAATTAAACACTGAAAAAAAAACTGCAATGATGTTTACCTTCACTCCCAAGTTTGCTTTGTAACCAAGAAGGAATCCTAGTGGGAGCCCGAAAATATAGTAAGAACCTAAGTTTATGTATGCCACCAACCCTTGCCATCCACCTCCGATTGCAACACCTGAAATGTCAAGAAGGTCTCGGTGTTACTAGGAATGAATCCATTGATTATATACTCTATTGACATTGCGGAATTGTACGTCCAATTAATACCTGAAATCACTGGCTGGACACTGTTAAGAATCATGGTGATTCCGAGGAGAAAGGCTAGATCGGAAACAGCTTCTTGCAATTCCGTGTTGCTTGTGAAGATGATTGAAAAATCGTTTTTGGCTATCAAGATGATGACCATGCAAACAATTCCGATAAGGAGAGATTCAAGAACTGTCACGATGACAGAGTATTTAGCTGCTCTTGGACATCCCATTCCAAGTTCATTCGAAACTCGAACACTAATACAAAAGTAAGATAACAAATTAACAAAAAAAAAATGGTTTAAGAGATAATGTGAATTGTAAATCAAACATAAAAAAAAAAAAAGTGTGTTGGTAATTTAATTACCTAATGGCAGCGTTAATTCCAATGAACAACATTGCTTCCAACCCATTGATGTTCATGCTGAGACGTGTCAATCAATCAATTAAACCATCCAAAATATACGTAACACATAATGCAGTGTTTTATCTCAAAAAGACTCGAGATGATCGCGTGCTTACCAGATGGAGAGCGAGTCGACAGAAATGACTGCATTACCAAGATGGCCAGTGAGGACGATGATACTCATCATATACCAAATCTCAAGGCAAAGCATGACAGCAGATTCAAGTGAGAGCCTCACAAAACCCCAGATGTCTTTGAACGCAAGCAATGAGAAGCCACTCCATCCTTCATCACACCAACCAATAATGTAAATAACCTGAGAAATCACGAGCTCCCAACCAGTGATATCAAAAGCTAAGGCGGCGCCATAGATGCCCCAATCGAAGACGTAGATGAAGAGAAAGAGCCAGCCAATGTGCACAACGAGGGCTATGAATCCTATCCATGCTAGGACAAGGACTTTGCTCTGTGCTTGGAGAAATTTTTGGGCAGGGAAGTTGAACCCTAGTGAGAACAGCTGTGGTATGACGTAAACGGCGAATTTTCCAGCGAGATCCGCTACTTCATCGTCTTGGCCTAGGAGCTTTAAGAGTGGGGCAGCGAAAAGGTAAAGTGGGGTGAGGACAATGCAGCTCACGAAGAGAATGATCCATGATCTTTGCATGTATACACCAAGCATGTGGACATGTCCGGCTCCAAATGCTTGCCCACAAAGTGTCTCCAATGCACTCCCCATACCAAGCTACAATTTTCCACAATTTCATGCAAACAAATTTGGGTGAGGATGAAAGTTAATTTGATTTTGCAATGGTAAACAATACTACAATCATATTCAAATATAAAACTAACACGGCAATATTAAGAGCATCGCCATCCATAAATTAATGAAACTCTCTTTACGTAGTTTTTGAATAAATTTAACGCAAATTTTTTTTTTTTAAAAAAAAGGACAAATAACCCCTCAGCTACCATACTCAAATTTGATAAAATACAAAAAAAAATAATTATCCAGGAGAGTTTTTGGACAAAACTTTGAGTAGTATTGAAATTTATGTATTTGATTTTGAAGAAATATATATGGTGATGTGGACAAAACAGAGCAAATTTATTAGTTTTTTTATTTATTTAAATTTATTCAATATTAATAACAGTGAGAGGAATCCCACTGCAATAGTTTGGACATTATCTTTTTTAATTATTTGCACATTATCCTGCTGCAATTCATTAATTTTTATTAATTACACTATGGACATTATCCTTTACCAGAGTTGAAAATCTAAAGTCCTGTTACAAGGTTGATAGGAATCCCACTGGAATAGCATTATACTAACAAATTTATTAGTCTGATTAGCTTGTAATTAATAATTAAAACTGATTTTGACGCTTCATAAATTACATGATACACTGTATTTTTTATTTAATTAATTTCTTATTTTTTATTTATGAATCAAATTTTCAAGCTTACCCATTATCTCTTTATTTACTTTAGTCTATAGAAATTTAAAAATTCATAGCAATTTAATAGAACTACACTAAACAATCACCAAGCATTATTAACTATTGCTGCCTATGCATCTCTCTACCATATTGCAACAATTTTTTATTTTTAACATGTATATGTATAATAAAGATAGAAAACGAGAGAGATATGAAGCGTGACTGTAAAAAGATAAAGAGATAAAAATAAAATATATTAATTTTGATTCATGAAAAAAAATCATAGAAGTAAAAATATATATGGAGTGTAGCAAATAATTTATAAAATGTTAAAATGAGCGCTTTTAATAATTTTGTTTAATGCTGAATCAAATGAATCAACCTTCATTCCTTTTCATTTAGCCAAAAAGAAAAGAAAAAAAAGAATCAACCTTTTGGTTAGTTCATTAGAAACTGCAAGGAAGTAGGGTATTAGGTGAAAGTAAATATGAAATGAGAGTCTTGCTTTAGTCAAGTTTCATCGGAGTAGAAGACTAATTGACCTCCAACTCATTTTAAGGAGCAAATACTTGCAGTTAAGCCAGGCCTCACATATTTCCACTTGAAGCATAAGATTAAGATTCATTTTCCCTCCCTTTCTCACAGAGTCACAGTCACACAATCTTTTATATCTTCCTACATTTTCTCACTTGAGAAGAGGGATTCAAACTGTCAATCTCTTTAGAGAGAACACCACAGATTTTAATATTATTAATTGAAATATATATATATATATATATATATATATATATATATAAAATGCGGAGTAAAACTGAAACCTGCTCCCCTGCTTTTCCTGCTTTCCAACAAGAAATTAAAATTTAGTCGAAAACAACCAGAAAAAATGATGAGGAACAAAATGTGCCAGCACCAACCCAAATGGGTCATCAAATTATAAAATAAACAGAAAAAAGTTGAAAAATGAGGGTGACAGTTGTTACAAAATCAAACAGATTGTGAACACATAGCATAAAATGGCATGCGCACTGCTGACATTGACAAAGACAAATGCATTGATAGATATTGTGAGAATGGAAGCATGAGATTGAAGGGTAGGCGGGTAATTTACCAGGAACCCAAAAGAGAAAGTTCCGATGACGGAGAGGGAGAGGGACACGGCAGAGAGCTCAAGGTTTCCCAGGTGCCCGACAAACATGGTGGAAGCAGAGTTGGTGGCGAAGTTGCAGATGATTGTGAAGGAGATAGGGGCCGCTATTTTCCACAGCTTCTTGGTCTCTTGCCAGGCCACGGACCGTGCCTCCTTCAGGCTCTTCACCCTCTCATAGTCCCCAGCCTCGCCGCCGCCGCCGCCGCTCACTGCCGCAAGCAGTGGCTCCTCCATATTTGCAGGGACACGTATAAGGACCTGTTGAAATGGGAGCCACCGGCTGGGAGATGAGAATATGATGGTGGTTTTCCTGTTGTTGTGAATTTACCGTTTGTGAATGAAGAAGTACTGATGCGCCCACTCGTATTTATACCAACAAGCCGCACATCAAACTTATAGGGGCGTCGTCTCTGTTTTTAAACCACAGATTATAATAAGTCAAACGAAATTTATATTTGAGTATTTCTTTTTCTTTTTCTTTTTCTTTTTCAGTCGTGGCAAATAAAACATATTTTAGGAGTACAATGTACAATGAATCAAAGGTTCCATAGTTTACTACCAACACTCAGCAAATCAATTATTTAATTTCAAGATAACAAAAAATTTTAATTTCTTGATTTTTATTTTATTTTTATACAATGATATTATGTAAATGATTCTATATACATTAGATGTGGACTTTCTCGCCCACAAAAATCGAATTTGAGATTTTTTATGTAAGTAAGTAGAGAAATACCACGTATTAGACCATAATACTAAATGAAAGAATTTCAATTTTATGATATATATTGTTCTTTCTACTAAAATATAGGTAATCAATTATAAAAGAAACGTTGATGATATATGCACTTAGGGGTGGGAACGAATCAGTTAAAACCGCTAACTGATTCGCTTCAAATCGTTATTTATCCAACGGTTTAAGTTTGATCGGATAAAAATTAAATGATTTGAAAAGTCAAACAGCTCAGTTAGTAACAGTTTGAATTTGGATTTTTATTTTTATTTTGAAAATCTGTTAAATCCAAATCAGGCCGTTAAAGAATATATTCATTTTTAAATCTATTATTAATACAAAATAAAAATAATAAAAATAAAAAAGATACAAAGATAAATATATGTATACTTAGATAAAAGTATAATAAAATATTATTAAGTGGTAATGTTTGCAATACAATTCTCTGCAAAATTAATATACAAAATTTTAAGTATTGATTTTTCTTTTTTGTATCCTTACTTTTAAAAAAAATATCTGTGCTGTTTTTTTTTTAATATCCTTGATGTTTTTTTTAATATACTTGTTTTTTTTTAAATATCTTTACTTTTTTTAATATACTTGCTATTTTTTTAATATATTTGTTATTTTTTTAATATTCTTCCTATTTTTTAAATATATTTGTTGTTTTTTTATGTCTAAATGGTTTCAAACCATTTTGATCCAAATCGAATTGTTAGTAACAATTTTGATTAAAACGGTTTTATTTCTAATTTTAAAAAATTTAAACGATATCGAACCGTTAAAATTTTTACTCTTTAAATTTAAATATTGACAAAATCACACTCTATGGACTCCTATATGTACAACATGTCTAATAATCATATTCAGCGTACTCTCTTTCTTCGTTGATTGGAATGATATTCAACTGCATGTATGCATGTCTAATAATAATATTCAACATTCGTTCTCTCTCTCTCTCTCTCTCTCTCTCTCTCTCTCTCTCTTCGTTGATTGGAATAATATTTAACTTGCTCGCTGAAAAAAGAAAACAAAAAACTGCACACCCAATAAGAGTATAATTTGTTGCCAAAAAGGAGGAAATATCAAGCGTTAGGTAGATGCTCATCTTTCTCCAATGGTTCTGCGATCCTACACAGATACATTTATATGGCGACGGTTGGCATGTGGACCTTTTTTTATAATTGAATATATATATTTTTTGTTTATATAAAATATTTGGATTTCTTTTTCGTTCATAAATTCTACTTCCCCGCTTAAAATGTCGAATAATATTTTTGGAGTCAATAATCATCGATGAGTGATTATATCAGATATACAGTTAGCATTAATGATAGTAACAAAGAAGATTTTTGCAGAAATTTCATAAAAAGTTCATCACTGTGTTTAATCCTGTATAAAAATGGGAGAGATATGAAGTGAGAGAATAAGATTTATCAAGAAAAAAAAATTCAAACGTTTTACATAAACAATATAAATTAATTAAAATGTTAAACTCAAAAGAAAGATAAGTATGTTTGAAAGTTTGATTTATAAAAATATTTTAAAAACAGTGAAATAAGAAAATTTAGTGTATCAAACAAATTTTAGAGTGTCAAAATTAACTCCCGTATATAAATAAATACTTTTTTTTTTGGTTAATCAACGAATTTTAATTATAATATTGTTTGATAATAAAAAAGAGAAGACGATGGAGGAGAGGTGTAAAGATACGTACTGTTGTCCTTAGTATGTAGGAGAGTAGGAGTACTATGTGGGATTCAGAGAGCCACACTCACTGACCAGTCACCACTCACCATTCCAATGATAAATTCCGAATTTGCAAGGATGAATTAAGCAGAAGCCGATCGCCAACCTAGCTACCTACCAGCCCGTGCCAAGACTCACTTGGCCTGTAATCTTAATGACGGAAGGTGGTGACGGTACTAAATTGGTCGTTGCGTAAAGGATGGCGGAATTTAATGCTCACTTTTAAATGCTCCTCTGGGGTAGCTAGGTTGTAGACACGTAGGGTTTCCGGGTACCACAATATTAGATGAATGAGGTTAAATACATTGAGTGTCGATTCTACTTTCTGAATTACTAAAATTCATTTGCCACGACTGGTTTGCTGAAATCGTATATGGATGGACGTGAGTTATAGAAAGGTTTTATTCGGATTCACGGCCAATCCGATAAATTGGAGACCTAGAGGGAAAATTATAAAAATGCTCATGTAATCTATATTTACACACATAAAAATAATATTTTTTTTCCAAATTTTAATTTTGTTTTTATCCTCCTAGCAATATACCAAAAAAATTCAAGAATTTAAGCACATCAATCATACATAGAAAATATAGTCATTTTTCAATATTATATTTAAAAAAAAAATGGTGAAATTTTATCAAAAAATTTAGAGTTAGCATCTTAATGACTTTATATGACAAACTAGATAATTATATATTAATCAGAATATCTTTTATAATATTTCAATAATATGAGCCCAAGTTTTTAATAAAATATTATTTTCAAATTCAATTTAAATATTTTAAAAAATTTATACATTCTTTTAATTTTTTCCCATAAAAATAAGAAACATTTAAAAATTACATTCTTTTAATTTTTTCCCATAAAAATAAGAAACATTTAAAAATTTTGGGCCCTCTTTATTTATGGGCCCGAGGCGATCATCCTTATATCCCTAGGCTATGGCCGGCCCTGTCCGGATTATGATGTTTTTAGCAATATGGAGGTGGAGATGATCGAGATTGATGCACCTAGAAATTATTGGGCAAATATTACTTCACACCTTAAAATTTGGAAATTAATTTCAAAATGAAACACTAAATTTCAATTTTATTATATTTTATAGGATAAACTACATAAAAGTACCCAAACTATAAGCCTGATTTCAAAAAGTACCCAAACTATAAAAAGCTTCATTTTCGTTCCTAAATATACTATCGATTTCAAAAGAGTACCTCCGTTAATTCCATCCAATTTTCTGTTAAGTGCCTATGTGACAAAAAAAAAAACCACTTAACATGTGATGTGGCAAAATTTGAAGGGGCAATTTCGGAATAATCCAACGTTGTGAATTTCAAAAACTTCATCTTTCCACTCTTCAACGCTCTCCGTCTTTTCCTGCCTTCTCCAATTAGTCCTTCCCACGAGCTCTGTTCTGGTCACGTCCATGCCAAGTCGATACACGCTGGTCTAGGAGCAGAATCTGACGATATCAGATCCGCTCATCGGAGACCCGGCGTTCTCGAATGCGTCGAAGATTTTCTAATCATCACGATTCAAGACAAGTAATGAGCCAGAGAAAACGACGTGGCTCTGATTGCCCTCATCGAGGAAGAGAAAGCTCTAATCGGCGCGCTAGATCATCAGGCTGTCGAAATCCGCCAACGACGTGTCGGCTCGCTAGTTTCCATCGCGCTTCAAGATCTGGCCCGTGATTCGTTCCTTAGAGAGCGAGTCAGCCTCCATGTGGATCTGGGTGGGATCGGCAAGTCGGGGAAGAGGGATGACGATCCGGGAGAGAGTTGTGTGGTCTGATAAAACGACGGCATAGTGAACAACGCTATGTGAGTAATCGTCGGGCTTGAGGGGCGGAGACGACTCCGTCGAACTGACCGGAGATTTGGCCATGATTTTGGTCGAAGATCTGTCTCAACGTTGTGTCGAGATCATCTTTGTCCCATAGTCTTCGTCTTTGTGTATGTGAGAGAGAGTGAAAGAGAGAGTCTGGGTTTCTTATAGTATGAGAAGATGAGATTGAGATTGAGAGAGATTATGGATTTTTGGAAGATGATTTTGGATTTGGATTAAATGATTATCGGATTTGGATTTGGTTCTGTCAATTTTATTTGGATTTAGTTATGGTAATTTGATTTTGGAAATTTGGTATGGATTTGGATTTGGGTATTTTGAAAAAATTGAGTTTTTTTTTAATCTGAACTGTATTTGAATTATTCCCAAATTGCCCTTCAAATTTTGCTACATCACATGTTAAGTGGCTTTTTTTTGTCACATAGGCACTTAACAGAAAATTGGATGAAATTTTCAATGGATGTACTATTTTGAAATCGAAAGTATAGTTTGGGAACATAAATGAAACTTTTTATAATTGCGATACTTTTTGAAATTGGGCCTATAGTTTGGGTACATTTATGTAGTTTATCCTATTTTATATTATTTTGAGATCACATCAATTTACTCTATCGGCCTATTCAATTTTTAAATCATTAATTACGTTAAGGGTATTCTTAGTATTAATTAAAAATTCTTACCCATTTTATTTTTCATTAAGTGACTAATTATTTTGATTTAACTATTGTAAATCTGCAATTAAGAAAAGATGAATGATGTTACTTGTTGGATGGTTGGAGAAGATGGCTGAAGATGAAGATAAGGATTAATCTATGGGTGGTTTAGTTAATAAATTAAAAATTATTCAAACTATATGGATTTTAAGTATCCAAACTATATTGTCAATTTCAAAAGAGTACCTCCGTTATAATTTTCATCTATTAAGCCGCTAAAAGTACACATGGAAAATAAATGGTCCAGTGAATTTGTAAGGTGACCAAAATTAGAACGGCATTTTTGTCATCCCCTTCCCTTCTTCATCATCTCCAATCCATCATCTTCCCCAATTCATCATCGTCTGCAAAGCCTAGGAGCAGTTCCAAGTCATGGACCTCGTCTGCACTTCACAAGGCCATGAACGGCTCTTATCCTTAATCCATTGCAAACAAAGAATTTTAATAGGTATAAATTTTCTAGTGATTTATATCCATCAATACGTCTTAATTCATGAATTTTTGGAAACACAAATACTATAGAACATAAACCCAGACTTTTGTTGAGTTTTAATTCATGAATTTTCTCAAAACCCGGGCTAAACAATTTCATTTTTGCCAAAGTCTTTCCCATAAAAAATTACAAAAGTCAAGAGCTTGGTGACCTGACCAATTTTCGTAGAAATGCCAGCTACAACCAACATCTTTCCAAATCCAAAATACTGAAAACAACACAACACATTTCCAGTCGCCCTACAAATGAAGCCCAAACCTAGCCACTGCCTACCCAACTCCGAATCCACATTGAAGTCATTGTTTCAACAAGATCGATATTTGGCAAGTCAAAATTGATGCCATCTCTACTGAAATCAGAGCTATTGGCGTCATCGTCTAATGAAAGCACTCGACGGAGGTAGCAGTAGGGCTCGGGGGAGAAAAGCAAATGATTTTGGTCAAGCTTGTCTTTGAATAAGGCTCCATTGGACCTCATTGAGCTAGACAAGGGATAAAACTATAACCCGCTCGAGGTTATCTAGAGTACGCAAGGATCTGTGGCGGCAAGTGATGTCTTGATCTCTGCTACAGTCAGCATCCACGATAACCCTTAAGGGTATCAAAAACATTAAAAGCTATGAGTGGACAAAAAAATTATATATAAAAATAGTTTATCAAAATGACATTTATACCCTTCACGTAAAAACATGCATGCATTAGAAAACAAGTATTTCAAATACTTTTCTCAAAACCAAATCATTTTTCTTTAAAAAAAAAAAAATACAGTGAAAAATGCTTCTCAATCAAAGCCATTTTCTTAGTAGGGTTTCAGCCCAAAACCAAAACATACAGGGTCTCAGCCCAAATCAAATCAAATAGGGCCTTATCCAGAATACAATACCATGTGGGATCTCATACCATCATCATCAGTCACGATTCTAATCCCAGCAACGCGTGCCCATAAGCTCAATGACCGCTCTGATCTTGAGCATGTCGCCCTGAACACATCACCAGCCGAAAATCACCAGATCGTTGTGAACATATCATCGATTGATCTCATACACCGCACTCCTGAGTCGAGCCTCGCTCGGCTACTGCCTCTCTCGACTGTTGCCTCTCTCGGCTGCTCGACAACAGGCGCATCGTGACCTCTCTGTACCTCGGAGGCGAGCATTATCTCCAGGGTGTTCTCCGGGGAAACATATTCACAACGGAAGACCCTATCCGTGTCTTTGAACTCCCGAGCCTTCAAACTCAAATCATAATCATCATTTTGAAAATAGTGGAAACATTCAATAGGGTCTATGCCCGGCTATAATTCATCAAATCAGTTTCCACAAAACCATGTAAAAACAGTGTCTATTAAAACTTCACAAACCCAGGATTCCTCGAATCTTATCAAATCTACAACTAGGTCTCGTGCCAGAAACATATTTCATAAATCTCATAACTAGGTCACAGCTCGATGTATCTCACGTTTGACTATACTCTAAGTCAAACCATAAATAAATTAGGTCATACGCTCGAAAGATATTTCTAAATTTGAAAACCATTTCATTATTCAAATAATTTTCCAAATCCCAAGAATCAAAAGGGATTTCCAACTGGAACTCATGCCCGAATCTCAGTTTCACGACTCTTCGTGAAACCGCCCAATCATATAATCACATGCACGTAGTATGCTTGACCTAAACCCAAATATCATATAAAACAGAAATCTTGAACTACGTGCACTATTGTAGAAAATGCGATATAAAATATATTTAAATCATATGCACTCAATGCATCTCAAATCATGTTTATAAGACATATAAAACAGGTATGCATGCATCATATTTCATAAAACAAAGTTCACTCACAGACCATCTATGTTGCGCGCCCCAAATCCCGCTCTGTAAGCCACTACAGGGCTAATCCATACTCTCTAGGACGTCTGGACCTGTCCAAATCATACTCAAAAGTCATTATTCACCTATACACGTCCATAACAAAGACCTTTACACATCCCGGAAAGGTCAATGTGTCCCGAATAAGCTTCTCGAGGCTAAAAACCTCTAAATGACCTATCAAACGACATCTGATCAACCTGAAACCACCACCATTATATTCATATCGTCGAAACCTTTTGAACAAAATCAATTTGACCTCAAAATTTGTGCTCATGCGCCCTCACGCGTCGGTCAAAGTCCACACGTGCCAGTCAATTCCAGTCAACGCTGATATCATGCTGACGTCATTTGGACAGGTCTGACAACCTGCCACATGGCATACCCTGATTGGTGCCACGTGTCACCCTCTGACACTGCCACGTCATTTGATGATGTGATATGCTAACGTTATCACTAACACGTGTCACTAACATGTCACCTCTGACAACCTGGCACCCTACCACGTGACACCACCTCGTTGGTCCACATGGTCTAACAATGCTAACGTGGATATGACACGTCAGCTGCCACATCATTTGATGCCTTTGAAATGTTACCACATGGAACCACCCCACTAGTTCACGTGGTCTGACATGGCTGACGTGAACCTGCCACGTTAGTTGTTGACTAGACCTGACAACTTCTAACAACTCGCCATGTGGCACTACTGGATTCGCCACGTGGCTTGATAGGTCTGATAGATGATGATGTGGAATACCATGTCATCATCGTCAACCTTTGGTTGGGTCGACCCGAACCTCTATAACGGGTCGATTTGACACGCTACCCTGACCCGACCGTATCTCGGTCGTCCGACTACCATTCCACACTGTTTTCTTCCTAAAAACTCGTCTCATTCCCAGAAATCGATCTACGGTGTTAAAAGTGAGAAAACCAACATGAAAACCTTGAGCCAAGATCTATCTTCACGGGTCCAGTTTCCAACTTAAACCTAGGCCTGTCCAACCATCATTTTTCGTCTATTTTTGATCCTATGCACTCATCCAAACTTAGAAAACACAATCAGGGCATTAAAACACACCCAAAACGTGGGAAAATCAAAATCCAATCCAAGCCCAAAATAGGTTTCAGTTTTTACTAGGGTTTTCCGGCCATCGCGCAGCTCTGTCGTCCCTGCCACCGTTCTGGTCCGTCTCTGAGTCTCACTTTCTCATTTCGTCCCTCTCAAACAGAAAACATGAAGAAGATGAGGGTTTGGGGGTGGGTACGGGTTGGATGAACAAATGAAAGGGAATGAGGAATGATGCATGTATGTATGGGTTTGGACCAAAGGATGAGTGACACTTGTCACTCGTCTATTGATCCAGGGCAGATCTTTTGGGCCCACTAAGGACAAGACAAAAGTCATCTGTCTCGGTTTTCATGTAATTGTGAATAGTTTATGGAACCTTCCGTGACCCGTAACTTTCCCGTACGATGTCCGATTTCGATGTTCTGTTTGTTTATGGACTCTTATTATCTCGATCTACGTAATAATATTTGGTCCACTCGCATTAGACCTCCCGGGTTAAAAGTCAACTTTTTGCTCTTATCAAGGACAAAGTCATCATTTTACCCTGATCGTCCGCTATTCCTAGATTAATCCTTACTTAATCATTAATTAATCCATAATTCGAGACGAGTTCTTACAATTTCCCCCCCCTTAAAGAATTTTGCCCCCTAAATTTAAACCGACTCAATTCCACATCCAAATTGCGGAAATCCTTGATGCTTAATTAAAGGCTTATCATGCCTCAAATTTAGACTGGGGCCACGTAATTTTAGATTATAACATTGAATGTGTTTTAGTTTCAATAAGTGATATTTCTATGTTTTCTCCTTGATGTTCTTTCAGAGGATGCTACTTGCTTTCCTCTTAGTCCGATAGTGTCCCTATGGTCTGCTTACTGTTATTTCTATGTTTTCTTCTAAATATTTTTTCAGGATGCTACTTGTTGTCCTCGTAGTTCGGTAGTGTCCCCATAGCATGCTCATTTCTATTTCTATGTTTTTTCATGGATATTTTTTCAGTGCTATTTCTATGTTTTTTCTTGGATTTTTTCAGAGGATGCTACTTGTTGTCCTCGTAGTCCGTTGGTATTCCCATAGTCTGCTTACTTCTATTTCAATGTTTTATTCTAGATTTTAATAAGAGGTTGCTACTTACTGTCCTCATAGTCTAGTAGTGTCCTCATAATCTGCTCAGTGCTATTTCTATGTTTTCTCCTGGATTTTAAACAGAGGATGCCACTTGTTGTCGTGATAGTCCACTAGTGTCCCCATAGTCTGCTCAACGTTATTTCTATGTTTTCTCCTGGATTTTAATCAGAGGATGCTACTTGCTGTCTTCGTAATCCAGTAGTGTCTCCATAATCTACTCAGTGCTATTTCTATGTTTTCTCCTAGATTTTGATCAGAGGATGCTACTTGTTGGCCTCATAGTTCAGTAGTGTCCACATAGTCTACTTAGTGCAATTTCATTGTTTTCTCCTGGATTTTAGTTAGAGGATACTACTTGTTGTCCTCATAGTCGAGTAGTGTCCCCATAGTCTGTTCAGTTCTATTTCTTTGTTTTCTTCTGGATTTTAATCATAGGATGCTACTTGTTATCCTTACAGTCCAGTACTTGATGTCTTATACACTTTGAAAATAGTAAACAAACTCCAATAAAGTGGGCGTATATAAACAATGAAAAATAAACAAAATAATATTTCAGTCCTAAATAAATCAATTCAAAATAAAACTAGAAAACAATAATCTAATCAAGGAAAAGAGCCAAACATGTATCACTTAAATTTGTTAATTTTTCTTCTAACTGTTGTCTCACTTAAACTATGAATAAGGAATCAAAAAGTAAAAGCAAGCCTAATCTAAAAGCATACAAAAATGTGTGTAATCTCTAAGTACCCGCCCCAGCTATCATGATACTGTCAGACTATCAAACTATGAAGATACTATGTGGATACAATAAGACTATGAAGACACTATCGGACTGTGAGTTTGAAAAAAAAACATATCGTTCTTCTATATAAGTTACTTCCAAATTGAGTATAAAAAACCTAGAGTATCAAATATCAACTTAGCGTAACAAGTATCAAGTATCAAATGTAGCAATAATATTCTAAACAAGTACACACAAAAAAAAAAAAACAAGTCCATGATTCATACACTTAGCAATGAATTCATTGATAAAACATCAAGACCAAATCGGACTATTAATTATTTCTTCACCTAGAGTAGGGTATACTAATAACCACGATATGTGAAATATTGACTTTCTTGTATAAGTTTACAAATAATAACAAAACAATATTAAGTGGTTGAGGTTAAACCCACCATTCTCGTCACCATTAACCTCGGCTAATTAATAAAAGAAACACAAGAAAACTACAAGATTTTATTATCACAGACCCAAACAATAGTAGAAAAATACGCCTATTAACATTCATACAACACCAAAAATTTCAATTATTAACATATATATGAAATCAGCATAGCAGTACCAAAATATAACGATGTCAAGATGGTTAAGTTGTTAAAAACCATAACCATATCATTCTCTTCATATGGTTAAGTTTTTGACACACCATAACGATATCATTTTCATCAATACCTGTTATGTTGGGAAGCCAACTTTTAACAACTCAACCAAATCGATGTCCAAAACCATTAGTAAGTTATCACAAAACCATATGTGATCTTCAAAGAAAATTGATCAAAAACTTCATGGTAATTAACCACTTAGTATTACTAAATATCATCAACCAAAAATTGCAGGATTTTTATTAATAAGCCAAAATTACATTATGCAGCAACATAGAAGGATGCAGTTCATCAAGCAAAATATGAGATCATCAACCAAAAGCTGCATAATTTCTTCATCTAAACATGCTAAGCAACAAAATGGTTGATGCCCATTTATCAAAAATTTAGATTGTCGACGACCCATCCAAGATTTCAAAGTTATATAAGCTAATATTCAAATTTATTTGAGCTAATATTTAAAGACGAATCTATTGCACAATTTTTTTTTCTTAACATGCTAAGCAACAAAATGGTTGCTGCCCATTCATCAAAATTTCAGATTTTTGACAACCCAACTAAGATTCATAAGTTATAATTAAACTAATATTCAAATTCTTTGAGTTAATATTCACAGACGAATCTATTACACAATTTCTTCATCTTCACATGCTAAGCAACAAAATGGTTGTTGCCCATTTATCAAAATTTCAAAATTTTGTTAACCCAATCGATATTTCAATCATATTATTAAGCTCATATTCAAATTAGATTTGAGAAAATATTCAAAGACAAATATACTCAACTAGTCACGATTTCTTTCTTGTTGGGTACTGGGTTGTTACGTTGATGAAGAAGAAGGGAGGAGATGGTGGTTGCGACTTGGCGGAGATGGTAGTCACGACGTCTGGAAGCAGCTGGTCGCGATTCGAAGAAGTACGTGTTCGCGGGACTAAAAAGTTGGTGTTTCGCGATTTCGAGAAGATGGGCACACCTGTTGTCTTTCTTCGTGGAGAAAAAGAAGGTTTGCTTAATTTGGAGAAGAAGTTATCGATTTCGTTCTCTGAAGGCTTTACAAGTTTCTGATGAAGTGAAGAATGAAGGAAGGAGAGATTTGGAGTTAATGTTTTTTGTTGCTAGTATTCAATTGCATTTTTTGACTATGAGATTACTATAAAGCTTCTATAGTGTTTAGATATGTAAAAATACTTTAAGGGTCCCTATTTTTGCATATATTTTTGACAAACTACCTATTTCTGTCAATTTCCCTACTTGCCAGTTGATCATAATATTGTGTGATTTATGAGCCCTCCTTATAAATAGAGAAGCTCATATATTTCTAACATAATTTCACAACTGTGCTACAAACATTCTACATATTTATTTCCTTGATTAAACCGACTTAGCAATTGAAGTATTCATGGTTGAACCCCATACTTTTAGACTTCAATCTTTACCCTGTTTGTATTTTTTATAAGGGTAAATTACACTTTACTACCTTTTAGTTTACACCTTATAATAGATTCATACATAAATTTTCAAATGTTACAAATTCCACCATGAACTCTTCAAATCGTTACACTTTGACCCCTTTGTTAAATTTTTTGTCAAATGTAAAATGAGACCCACAATTTTAAACAATAAAATATTAATTTAAATTTACAAAAAATATTTAGGGTTTAGGGTATTTGCCATTTTTATAATGTGTAGGGATTGAGAAAAAATTCTACAAATATGAACGATTTTTACATCGACAATAATAAATTAGGTGTGATAAATTTAATTAATAATTAAATACTACTACAATTTGATAATATTTTTCTTAGTAAAAGTCAAAATCTAAAGTTTAATTCGTAGAAAATGAAATCGACAACTAATATATGTATTTGAAGACTAAGTATCATAATCTAGTATATCACGAGCACAAATAAACTTTTATATAAAAATAAAGAAAAAAAAATGACGCATGGCCTACCCAACTATACGAGGTCGGGAAGGAAAGAGGGTAGGCCTAATTTCGTATCCAAGCCCACAATTGCCATGATTCTTTGTACGTGAAGATCAGCTCGTATTCTCTGTTACATGATATTTCAAATCCTCGTATCAGCTCGTATTCTCCATTACATGATATTTCAAATCCTAGTATCAGCTCGTATTCTCCATTACATGATATTTCAAATCATCGTAGTTTTGTGAAAAATTATACTGCGAGAGCGGTAATACCTACATTTTAATGAACCGAAAGATTGAAATGGGGGAAAGATTGATGATTAGATTTTGGCCCTTGGAGGTATGGCGAGGTATTTACAGTTAGGGGAGGATAATGCAACTTGTAATCGAAGACATAAATATATATCATTTCACAAATTCTAAACGAGCTCTCTCCTCCTCATCACTTTCTTTGTCTTGGCTTCCCCACTTCTTTATCCGCATTGCTGTTTGCTCCACCTGCAATGTTCGAAAATTGAGAAATCAGGATACGGATTTAATCGACACAATAACTGCTAATGAATTTCTTAGTAATGCGATATAATGATTTTTTTGTTTTATAGTGTGATGAGATATTTGAACTGGACTCTTAAAAAAAAAGAAAGATAGATGACTCATTACCTCTTTGTCCCAACTGGTTCTGGAAGTCATAATCAACAAAAATAAGACCTGAAGAGCGTTTCCACATGTCATGCCACCCCAAAGTCCCTATACAAATGTTGTCGAATCAACCATTAAAACAAATTTGATATGTAATGAAATGTATTCGCAATTCAATGTGGAGGACTGGACTTACGATCAAGCCCAAATCTGTTTTGAAGCCGAGAAGGAGAGCCAGTGGAAGGCCGAATAAATAATAGCAACCAAAATTTATATAAGCAACCATCACTTGCCATCCACTTCCAATAGCAACACCTGCTAACACTTGTGAAGCGCTTATAAGAAGCATGGTTAAGGCCAATAAGTACGCTAATGGACTTATTGCTCGTTGAATATCTTCGCTATCGGTGAAAATATAGGCGAAGTAATCCCTACTCATGAAGATAATAATCATGGACAAAATTCCGACAATGAGAGATTGCAAAACTGCCACACATATGGAGTATTTAACCGCTTTCGGACGCCCCATTCCAAGCTCATTAGAAACTCGAATGCTATATATATACACGATAAAGATGGTTAAAATTGCGAAAATAGTCAACAAAATGAATGAAAATGTGCAGTAATGAGAGAGACACACACAGCACTTACCATATAGCAGCATTGATTCCACCCATTAACATGACTTCCCAATTTGTAATGTTCAGACTGCAACAGAAAATAGAAATCCAAAGATTAAGTAATAATTCCAATGTCCAATCGGAATTTATAGTATGTATGAGTAGACTTAGGATATTAATTTTGGTAGATTTCGGTCTTACCATATCGAAAACGAGCTAACAGCAATGACGGCGTTTGGGAGCAGACCGGCGAAAATGCATGTGGTCATGACATACCAAGAGTCTAGGCAAAGCATCATGCAAGAGGCAAGGGAGAGTTTGGCAAAAGCCCAAATGTCCTTAAATGCCAACCAAGAAAACCCCGTCCACTCATCTTTGCACCAAACCATAACATAAACCACCTGAGCAATTGTAAATCCCCAGTTTGTGAAGTTATAAGCTGCAGCCGCTCCACTTGTTCCCCACCCAAAAACCATGAGGAACACATAGAGAAGTCCAGATTGCACCACGAGAGCCACGGAGGCGATCAGCGCGATCACGATGACCTTGCTCTGGGCCTGGAGGAATTCCTGGGTCGGCAAATTGATGGCGAAGGCGAACAATTGAGGGATTATCTTAATGCAATAGTTCCCAGCAAGATGAGCAATATTATGTTCTTGGCCTAACATCTTTAGAATTGGACCGGCGAAAATGTAAACCGGGGTTAGGAGGACACTGGCCGCCAATAGGACGATCCAGGACCGCTGCATATAGATTCCAAGTGACCCAACCTGCCCTGCACCATATGACTGACCGCATAATGTTCCCAGTGCCGTTACCAGTCCTTGCTACATCAAACAAATTTAAATCGAATTAGTTTATAACTTTATAATATCTAAATACATCATGAAGAAATGATCCAACCCGCAATTGAAATGAAAAGGAGAGGAGATTATTAAATTTTAAGATGTGTTTGAAGGTGCAAACCAAGAAAGAGAATGAGACGACGCAGATGACATTCATAGAGAGGGAAACGGCGGAGAGGTGATCGTCGCCGAGATGGCCGACGAATATGGTGGTGATGGACTCAACAAGGTACTGGAACAGGGCGGTGCACGCGACGGGGGCTGCGATTCTCCAAATCTTCAATGCCTCGTTCCAATAGACGAAGAGAGCTTCGTCGAAGTTGGTGACGGCCTCATAGTCATCAAGAATAACCTCCTCCTCTGCTTCAAGTTTGAGCAATGGAGCTTCCATTGGAGAAACAGAGTACTTTAGTTGAGTGGCAGCTACTAAGCTATAAATAAAATGACTAAGATATTTGTTTTGTTTCTTTGTGATTTTGTATATGGCAACTACTAACTAGGCTTCGTGGAAAGAAGATATATAATAAAACGGTAGCTCCAAAAATGGAATGTGGTCAAAGCAAGATAATTGCAGAATCAAACAAAGGTTTGGGGAGGTGACGGCTTAGGGCTATGGCTCAGATTGAATTTATTTTTCTCGCCTTTAGTCCATATCTTTATATATACACATGGCGGCGACACATGCTCTGTGTGACAACTCAATGCTTTTCGCACTTCTCCCTCTTTAGGTATTATTCAATAATTATTTATAATTATTTAAGTTTTAGTTTCATATTGAAAATTGCTATATTTAAAAAAAAACAGTTGTATATCACCCTAATAATACTTCCGTGTATCATTTTTTCAATTTATCGAATTATATATATATTATAATCAGAACGGTTTATTTTCTAAATCATCATTTTTAGATCATTCTGTTAAAAAATCAGTAAGATTATATATTGTTTAATCATGCATATGTATCAAATAAATCAATTTTTTTTTAATAAGAATTAAGATTTTTATGGCGAACAATTGATTTAGTTGATATATATAAATCACTAAACCACTTTCAATTTCGTTGAATTTTTTAAGTAGATGATCTTGACATTATGATTTAGAGAATGAAAGGTTTTTATTATGATATCTGTATAAAAACAATTCGATAAATTAGCTAGAAATAACACAAATATGTACTATCAAGGTAAGATGCAAGTATTGTCCATTTTTATAATGGAAAATTTTCAAACTTAAAATCAGAATTCTTATGGACCAATTTATAACGATTTAGAGAAAAATCGTGTTAATTAACGACGATAGCGGATACCATAGTTATTCAAGTTCAACTGAGAATGTGCAGAGAAATCTAGATCGATTGCTCTCCATTCTTTTTAGTGTTTGTGTTAAACAACGACACTCTCATGTCTTCTTACATAATTTTTTTTAGCTTGGATTCAAAGAAATAGATATCCATAATTTGTCATACGTCTATACCCTTTAGACTTTTTTCTACATTTAGCTTTCTTTAAATGACTCTTTGAATATGATTACCTTCATTTGGCCGTAGTGCCTTCTATCAAAATATTATTTTCTGATAAATAAATAAATAAAATAAAAAAGAGAAAAATCGTGTTTGTTAAGTGATAATATTTTCCATTGATGTGATGGTTTGGAATGGTATTATATTGGTCAATATTGGACTAAACCGGAGTATACTTGGTTGGACTCCCAAGTCCATGAACCATTTCCAATTTCGAAGATTAAGGAAAATTTTATGAACCATATGATCCTAATGGGTATCTTATCTTGTGGGTGGCTATTATCCAAAAACCCACCTACCTGTCAAAGTAATGTAGAAGACTTCAATAGTTTCGTCTCTCTCGCTCTCTCTCTCTCTCTCTCTCTCTCTCTCTCTCTCTCTCTCTCTGAGCCTGCTGCGGTCAAGGTTGGTCCCAGCATGAAGCTCAAAGCGGCAAAGAGCCACCAACCAATCTTGGTCATCTTGGAAGAAAGGAAGATCTTTCAGCAAACAAAGTTGGTAACGTAATGTGGGTAGAGAGAAATAATGAGATACAGGAACAGGATATAGCTAGTTGAATATAGGCTGCTTATTAAAGCATGTTCCCTACATAACGTTTCTCCAAAATATGGATAAAGTATAGGATTAGGAATAGGATGCTTCCTCCCACCAACAGCACACTGCATTCTTTTCCTCTTTTTTTGACTTGATTATTGTTTCTTTCCTCATATTTGCTTTATAAATTGTTATCATCACAATACAATAAGCATTTACTTTCAAGTTCCAATATCCTGAAATTTATATGGTGAAAAAATTTTAAACTATTAATTCACCATTCATTTGTTAAATTTTCATCACTTGTAAAACTAGCAATAAATCTTACATGTAATGAATCCTGCACTGGTACCTCAAATGTCCTTGTCAAGCTACATGAAGCATATTTTCGGAAGTCCATAGAAAATTATTAACAAGTGCTCAAAATGAGAAGCAAAAATATTCTAATAAAAATATTCCACAGTAATATCCTCATCACCTTTAAAATCATATACGGTAACGATACCCAATCAAATACAACGAATACCGGGATCTTCAGCTAAACCTTGGCTTGGCGAAATCCCTCTTGAACTTTTCTTTTATATAACAAAGTTTTCTTTTATATTAATATCTCAAAACGGTTTGTATAATGCTTCTTTAATTTCTGCAAGTTCCAGCATCGTGAACTTTTCTTTCATCTTAATAAATCACAGCTGTTTAAAATTCTACTTTAATTTCTTAACCAAGTAACGACGATATTGAGATGCCGAGACCACTTCAGAAGAAGTTTTGTAGACATCTATGACCAAAAGTGGGTCAGGAGTAGGGACAAGGCAATCAGACTAATTCTTTTTCAATTTTTGAAGCCAAGGGCCATCTTTTTTTAAAAATTTTTGAAGTCAAGGCATCTTCCGGCTAGAACAATCAAGCAATACAGCTTAGTTAACTTGCTAAAAAGATTTTGAACCCAAAAATAACCTCATGCACAATTCGAGGGAGAAATAAAATGGGTGGGTGAACAAGGGGGGATGAATAAAAATGATGCAGGGTTGAATCTCATTGGATCGTGGTAGCAAGTCCACTGTACCACGTACAATATCCCGTCACATATTTAAATCGTCTACAAAGAATTCTACTCGCGTCTCGCTAAAAATTGTAATTCAAGATTGCCTTCACAACACTTCCGTCGAAAGGGCTTGACCAACAACATGTGCATTTGGGGGCTGTGCACCTCTATTGTAGGTTGGCAAACAGGCGACGGGTGCATGCATCGCTTCTAACCCAGATTCTGACTTAGAGGCATTCAATCATAAGAATTTAGTTAACCACCATTCATTTGTTAAATTTTCATCACTTGTAAAACAAGAAATAGATCTTACATGTAAAGAATCCTATACCCTTACCTCAAAACGTCGTTGCTAAGTTACAGGAAGCATATTTTCGGAATTCCATAGAATTATAACCAAGTTCCCCAAAAAGAGAAGCATGTTGCAAAGGATTTGAGAAGAAGAAGTTTGTAGAGAAGGAGAGGTTTGGGAGAGACAGAGATGAACGTATGTTCTGTATTCTGAATTGTATCCAACAAGCAACTGTATACCTTATATAAAATAAGGAATTAATAAATGTACAAATGACTAAACTACCCATCGTACCCTATACATAAATAGCCACTACATGTCTATTTATTTACAATACTCCGCCTTTGATATTTCATGTAATGGTGCTGGTTGGATGTGCTCTTATGTGTTGCCACGTTAAAATCTTGTCAAGTAACAAAAAAACCATGTGGGACAAAAAATAACTCTAGTCGAAGGAAAAAAGTGCAACACGCGTGGATAGTGATCACATAGGAAACTCCTGAGGTAGTTGAAGTTTTCTTTTATGGAATATGGATAGATCATACATCTTTGAGATAGAATGCATTAGTGTTGCTACAAATCCTTTCCTGATAAACCCAATGGGAAAAACCCATGGTCGAAGGGAAATGATGAGCAAATTCATATGAGTCGAATCAAGATATCACCAGGATGCATTGTTAATTGGATGACCATACCAATCATGTACCTCGTTAAAATCTAGCCAGGTAACAAAACCTAATGGGACAAAATAACCCTGGACGTAGGATAAAAAAGTACACGGTGATCACTAGAGTATACTTCGAGATACTCAGTATACTCCCGGATACTTGGTATACATCAGGATACTCCCCTTAAAAACTATAGTTTAGGTAGATCAGCTAGTCTACGTAAGCCAATACCTCGCATGTCAGGACCCACCCCGGTTTCACCCCAAAACCCGAGGTAAATCCCGCTCCCGTCTGACTTCCCAACACAACACCTAAGTAAAACTCACTCAACCCAGTCAGACGCAGGAGTAATTAAACAACAATATTTACCAATCCACATCCAAACCCGAATCCGAAATCACTGGTCCGATGACAGGACCCGTCCCAACTGGACGTCAAAAACCGTACCCGGTCCTGCTCCCGTCTGACAAGTCAACTGAAAGTCCGAAACTACCCTTCAGTACCTGCCAGACAAGGGAATTTTGTGCATGTGCCCACTCATACCTCCACCTCTGGAATAGCCTCGATCAACGCGCCACGACCTGAAGGGTTAATAAAACAGAAAAGGTGTGAGTGGACAAAAATGACCTCTTATAAAAACATTTATCAAAATACATTCTTACCCTTCAGTTTTCACAAACTTGCATGCATATCGTAAAACATGAGTGACTGATAAAATCAAAACATATTTTCCCATGGTCCATAAAACTCATGTTCACCAAATTAGTTCATGTTATAAAACATCAAATCCCGGCTCTCAGGCCAAAACATGTGAAAACATAATCACCTGGTCACAAAGACCAAAAACCCGTACTCCATACCAGTACGTCATCACAACAACATCAATCAGCACTAATCACAAGTGCACAATAAATATATCAACCCAATCAATCCGCACTACTCACAAGTGCACAATATCACAAATCACATCTGCACTACTCACAAGTGCACAATCAATCAAACTGCACTACTCACAAGTGCTGCACTACGCGTAGGCCAATATCCAGTCACTCTCTCGGGAACAGACACCTCTGGGCTCAACCCCCTCGGGCTCAGTCACCTCTGGGCGAACACATCCCCAGGATCAGACACCTCCGAGTGGTACATCCAGGCTCAGTCTCATCCGAGAAGCTGACTACCATAGGATCAACTCCCGATCCTACAATCACATCCCCCAAACTCCGGTCGTCTGGGTAATCCCCCCAAGCACCGACCGTCTGGGAATATCACAATCACAATGAAAACCATCCCGGGAATTACATCCCAAAACATTTCAATCAAATCTTGACTTCATACCAAGTCAAGGTCATTCTCAATTGGGTCTCAAGCCCAAAACACCTTTTACACATAAACCGTTAAAATCACATTTAAATCAATAGAATAATCCGGAAATCATCATTGACTCACCAACCAAGTCAAAATATCATTTTAGAAATCATTTAGACTCCGGGCCTAGCCCAAAACATCATTTGCACGTTCCTCGTAAAACGTGCCCGAAAGACTGATTAAAATAATCATAAAATCCCAATAAATCATTAATTTCACAATTTCACAAATGACTGCAAATCCGAGTCAAAATCACTATTCACTTGGGTTCTCATGCCCACAATATCATTATCACGCAAATCCATGCGTTGCAACCTCCGTTGCCATTTTCACGTAAATCCACAAAATCAATCACTGACTCATAACCCGAGTCCAAATATCATTTTTACCAAATTTCGTAATTTCTCGAAAATCACCCAATAATAAATATATAATAATAATAAAACCGAGAAATTACCGGATTGAAACATAAATCATGCCCAAGCATATAAAATCATATAATAAGGCATTAGAAATCATATATGCATGCATCACGGTTAGAAAACAAAGTCCACTCACACACACCGTTCAAAACGGTCCGTTTCCGAGCTGCACGTTTTTCCATAAAATCTGGAAATCACAACTCCTGTCCAAAATCATTATAGAGGGTTACTAACATCTCAAAATACAACATATAATTTTCCCCAATTTTTCCGGGATTTAAATACGTATTTTAAACGTAAAACAAAACTTTGGATACGCGGAACATTATCGAAACGATATCCGATTTCATCGAAACCAACATTAAAATGTTCGTTACACTGAGAGGATCAAAAGTCATGTTGACCTCACCTTGAGACTAGGCCGGACGTGCCCTCACGCGCCGCCGTGAGTGGCTGCGCGTGAAACCCACGCGCCAGCTACAGTGCTGTCGTCTCAACCCGTTTGTCTGGTAAACGGGTCCTTTAACCCGCGACACGATCCGGTTCCAATCCTATCAATTCGACACTAATTACATCAATTGATCATCCAGTTAGTTTCGTTTTGAGTTCAATTAAAGGTCTGCAATCAGAATTACACGATTACCTGCATCAAACCTCACGATCGAAGATGAACACTCGAAGAACACTCCGAACACTGTTCATCATTCGAACACCTTCAATCTCAATCGATTTTCTTCAATTGATGCAACCAGAAGCATCAGTGGACTCCGTTAAACATTTCCCCCAACTCAATTGCATCAATACATTGCTCAATCTTCACGACTCAAACTCGAACATCCGTACACTGTGCAACCATGGAGCTTCATCAATCTCCAGTGTTTTCCTTCAATTGATCCATCCAGAAGCATCGTGGGATCCTCAGGAACACAATCCCCACATCAATTTCGTCAATCAAAGCCTCAATTCCCTCGACTCAACCTCGAATTTCATCCTCTGTCACCAAGTGTGTTCAGAGCCAAAACGTTGCCAATTCTTCATGTTTTTGATGTGGATCGACTCGTACTGATCTCAGGAAGCTAACTCGAGCTTCAATTCCACTCCTCACGGCTCAATTCGCAACAATTGAATTTCCCCCCCAAAATTCCTTAAATCTGAAACCCAGAATTCCTCACACTCACAACTCCACGTGTTTCCCTTGTTATTCCAGTCATTCTATCTCTCATTTTTCTCTCAAGAACGGCAGAGAAAGGGAGCCAATTCTCCCAGTTCAATCCCTCCCCTAATTGTGCACGGTTTGAAGAAAATTCAAAGAAAATAAAGGAAAATGGTGGAGAACATGATGATTAGGGGTGATGATGGTGTTGGGAGGGAAACATGGAGGTGGAAACAAGGGATGGGTGACACTTGTCACTCATCCGGATGTGCACAGTCACCGGGTACTGTTCACAATAAAATATTATTTTAATCCCGGTTCGTTCGGTTAATCGAGCCGGATTCCGTGACCATAACTTCGTCGTCGAATCTCCGATTTCGGCATGCCGCCTGTCGCTGGATTCGTATCGACGAGACCTACATAACGGTCCTTGGCCCTCGTCCATCGGACCTCCCGATCAAAAAGTCAACATTTGGTCCCTAATATGCCAAATTACCAAAATGCCCCTCAACTTCCGAACGCCATAACTTTCACTACGAATGTCGGAATCGAACGTGCCACCTGTCTATGAACTCGTGACGTCCCGAACTACGTCACAGTCATCGGTCAAAATCCGTTTGACCACCCGAACTGAAAGTCAACATTTTGCCCACGCTAGGGGCAAAACGGTCATTTTGCACGTTTCGTCCGATTTCACTCAACTAATCCCCGATTAGTCATTCTAATTCATAATTAATTAATATTCAATCCCGATATTCGGGACGGGTCATTACATCCGATGCCCTTGCAGCATCCAGAACCGTCATTCCGAACCCAAGTCCGGAATCCACTTTCCAACTTTAAAATCAATTTCCGCTTTCCGAAATCATTTAATCACCAAATCATGTTTCAAAATCCCTTTGTAAGCAATCATACTAGTTATCCTTTAAAAAAAACCCAAAACCCTGGCATTTTACTCAGAAATTGACATTTCTCGTAAAACGTGCCAAATACCGTATTTTCTCGAAAAACGTGCAACAATGTAAAACCAACCAAACATATGCGATAAACATAGAATCATAATCAAAACCCTAAAACAATTATAGAAAACAGTTATGCATGCTCGAGTTTAAGGAAAAGGTCCACTCACAGTACTGAGCCCTACTCGCTTCCTGAACGTTCCTCGGCTTCCTCGGGAAATCCCGATCCTGTTCACAATCATCAAATTACGTCACTAACACATTCACGAAAGTTCACCTAAATTTCCTCAAAATTCCCCGAATCGAAAACGTAAAACCCGGGACCTTAAACTTTCACCCTCGCGGAGCTAAACTCAAACGACGTCCGATTGACCCGAAACCAACTCCATTGAACTCACCATAACTCCTAGACCAACAATCATGTTGACCGTTTTCCCCTTCGCCGCCGCACGCGCCCCCACGCGCCGCCCAAAGTGGCTGCGCGTGGCCCTCACGCGCTGCTACAGTGCACCGTCATCAACCTCGACTCACTGTGGTGAACCGGCGCTGCAACCTGGACCGGCGAGAAGCAATCTCCACCGTCCGGCCACCATTTCACCTCCTCTCTTTTCCTATAGCTTCGTCCAAGCACCCTGAATTCATCCCCCTACTCCTCTAACCTCGACATGGCCCCATCATCGTCGATTCAAGCTCGAACCAGACGGCCATACTCCCCCTGTTTCACGATCCATCCGCTTCGGTCACCCCCCGTCACGGTGGCAACACCAGACTCTTCCTAGGGTCTTACTGATCCTAGACCAACACTCCTAGACCTTCGACTCAGCCCCAACCTCGACGACTTTGGGTTCGAACATCACGGCAAAACAGAGCACCAGAGTGCCTGCCGTCGTCTGATCTCCGCCGTGTACACCCCCGTCACGGCGACCATCCTAGTCGACGCCTAGGACCCTCCTGAACCTCACCCTGACCTCCATTCCTCTCGGCTCTAAGCCCAACCTCACGACTTTCAAATTGATCATCACGGGAAAAACAGAGCAAGAGATCTCACCTTTTGATTTCGTCTCTGCCGTGCGCACCGCCGCTTGCCACGGTGTTCGTTGGACTCCCTGCAGCCTCCTGAACTTCCCACGGTCGTGGTTTGAGTCACCACACGGCGTAGCCACCACCAACTCTCTCACGGTCTCCCTGTTTCCCCAAAACTTCGCCGCACCACCACCGTGTCGCCGTGCACAATTCCTCCACCAAAACACGATCACTAGTACAACCATTCCTCCCTGTCACTCTCACAAGCACTCTTCACTCCCCCTTGCACTGAGTCGATCAATTACTCCCAATTCCTCACCCTCTGTTTCTGTCTGTGTCAAAGAACAAACACAAGTATGGCACGGGTGCATCCCAAATAATTGGGCTGTGAATGCACAGGATTCCACCAGAATCCTCTAGTCTTGTGCCACATGTCACCAATCAACCAACCCTTCTCCCACCTGGTTCAATCTCAGCCTTCCATTTCTTCTCTCTCTGCACAAATCCCAATGTGCCACAAAGACCAAAATACCCTCCAATTTAACTCATGTTTACGGTTTTGCCACTAACTTCCTAGACCCATAACTCACACCTCGTACGTCCGGTGATTGCGTGCCGCCTGTCATCGAACTCAGGACGACAAGAACTTTCTAACCATCCCAGGTCAACGTACCAAAACCCGATTCTACAAAAAGTCAACTTTTCCCCCTAATTTACCCAAATTACGGTTAGGCCATCAACCTTCCGAACATCACAACTTCCTCCTCGGATGTCGGAATCAGGCGTGCCACCTGCCTATGGAGTCGTGACGTCCTAAACTACGTCCTGGTCACCGGTCAAAGTTCATCGGACCACTCGAACTAAAAGTCAACGTTTTTGCCGAACCAGGGGCAAAATCGTCATTCTAGGCTCAGGAACCTATCGGGACCACCTAACCGCCGATTAACCTCACTAATCACACCTTAAACAGTCTATGTAACGACCCGTCCCGAATTTCAGGATTTGATTAGTGATTAATCATAATTAGTGGGATTGATCGGTGATTAGTTGGTCGAAATCGGACAAAATGTGCAAAATGATCGTTTTGCCCCTGGTTCGTGGGCAAAATGTTGACTTTTGATTGGGCGGTCAAACGGACTTTGACCGATGACCGCGACGTAGTTAGGGACGTCACGAGTTCATAGGCAGGCGGCACGTTCGATTCCGACATTCGAGGAGAAAGTTATGACTATCGGAAGTTCAGGGGTATTACCGTAATTTGGACATTTAGGGGCGAAAATGTTGACTTTTCGTCTAATAACTAATTTTCAGTTGACTCAAGGACCGTTGGGTAGGTCTCGACGTCCTGAGTCCATTGACAGGCGGCACGCCGAAATCGGACTTCGTACGAGGAAGTTATGGTCAGAAACGTGAAATCGGGAGGTTTGTGTCTCGGTTTTCGTGTCGAATATTTTATTCTTAAATTTCTGATTGGAGGACACCTGGGGAGTGACAAGTGTCACTCACCCATTGGCTGGATTGGATCAAGCTCCACTAAGCATTTAAATAGGATTTAATCTGCTTTTGATCTCAGCCCTTCATCTCAAAACCCTCAGATTGCATCTCAGCCCTTGATCTCATTTCTGAGATTCAATCTGGGCCGTCCATCATTTCCCTCCATTTCTATATAATTCTCACCCGACACCCTCACTCATCGCTCTTTGATCCAACCCTTGCGCACTACACTTTGTCTCTGCGTCTGTGTGTTGTTGGACCCACGGGGAAGGACTGAGGCACGGCGGTGAGCGGCGGTGGACGGCGGCGAGGTGGGAAAACCGGAAAACCCGAAACGGTTTCTAAAACTCAGATTTTGGTAACTCGAATTCCCACATTTAGTTTTGTTTCCTATTAATCCTAATCGATTCTAGGGACTTATAGGAACCTTCTGGGCTTGAGTTCGCGACCGGAGGTGATCAGGACGGTGGCTAAACGGCGACGGGAAACCAGCTCTGTTCATCAAGGTAAGCCTTCGATCCCGTCTGTATTTGTCGATTTTGATTCCATAGAACCCTTTATGGGATTAAGACGAGCATCTAGGAACAAACTAGGATTGAAATGATTGAGAAATGGTGAAATGGTGACCGGGTCATGATCGCAGGTCTGATCGACCCGAGTTGCAGAGATACGGGTCAACCCGCCTGAGGACAGAGGTGATGACGTGGCACCCTGTCAGACTGTCAGGTGACGTGGACCAACCGTGAGCCGACACATGTCACATGTCAGTGCACAGTCATCACTGACATGTCGGTGACGTGGACCAGTGCCGTGCTGACACGTGGCACATGTCAGATCTGACACGTGGCCTGACAGATCAGTGAGGTGGACCAATCGGATGTTGACACGTGGCACCTGTCAGAGTCTGACACGTCAGACCTGACAGCTGTCAGATGACGTCAGCATGACGTCATGCTAACGTCAGCAGTGACGTCAGCGATGACGTCAGCAGGAACTGTTCCTGCGTTGACCGACGCGTTGACCGGCGCGTGGGGGCGCGTGTGAACAGTAATTTTGGTGGGACCACCACCATTCTTTAGGTTTCGACGATCCGGATCCAATGGCGGTGGTTTCGGGTCGATCGGAGATCATTAAGTTGGTCAAAATGAGGTTTATTGCATTGGGAAGCGCATTCGGGCGGCTTTCCCGGGCCGGTTTCGGTCTAGGGTTTCATGGTTAAATGTTTGGGGTTTGTATGGACCCTTACGTATACTTTGAATATGACAGGGATTGTATAGCGTACCAGAACGAGGGTATACGTTCGGCTTTCAGCAGGATTGTACTGTGAGTGGGCCAATTTTCTTAAACCCTTGCGTGCATAAATGTTTTCTGGTTTATTATACTTATTCACATGCTAAAACAATAATGGTTTTGATGATATGGAAAATATGGTTATGGCACGTTTCACGGTATTTGGGCTTGAGACCCGTCTGATGAAAACTTAATGATTGGTTCGGATTTTATCTATGTATATATATGCTTCGCATGTGGATATCAATAAATGTATTTGGTACTGCACTGTATAGATCCTTCCATATTATATTGTCTCCTCTGGCGAGGTACCCCGGAGAGGTCA
Organism: Prinsepia uniflora; assembly: GCA_032719365.1. Classification (NCBI taxonomy): domain Eukaryota; kingdom Viridiplantae; phylum Streptophyta; class Magnoliopsida; order Rosales; family Rosaceae; genus Prinsepia; species Prinsepia uniflora. The sequence goes on along the minus strand of CM064869.1, from coordinate 56,880,678 downwards.
CGGACGTCTAGTACGTCCAGCGTCTATGACCCTAAGCATAAGGTGATGCTGTACCCGAACAGGATTCGGGGATTTAACTCGGAAATTGAGACCCGAGTGGCAACGCGTAGCCTTATTATTATTGTGACCTTATTGATGTCAAGAACGTCAAACATCAGGTGATGTCGGGATTGGAGTGTATAGTGCAGCAAACTAACATTATACTTATGGTTTTATTATATGCCTTATGGTTCATATTATATGATTGATGGTTTTAATTACGGATGCATGCATGTTTGGAAAACGGAGGGGTAAATTATACGTTTTACTTATCAAATGATTTTATAAACTTGAGTTTCGGTCCACTCACCCTTAATGTTTTTGGTAACCCCTCCAGGTCGTGATACCTGAGGTAGAGGAGGAACCTGAGGCTGAGGACATAGATCTACCTTCTGCGTACCTGAACCCCTGTTGGGTGGTGTACCCGCAGGTTTACTTTAGAGTCGTGCTCGCAAAATTTGTAATTTTGGATTTCATCCCTTCGTCTGACATCTGTTTAATTCGGATTTGATGTATAACTTTAAATTGGTTATTTATGCATTGATGTTTGAGGTTAAAATTGGTATGAATTATTGGTGTCAGACGGGAGCAGGGCACGTCCCCTTGTGGTCCCCTGTGGATCGGGGCCGGGTCCTGTCAGTCTACTAATCCCGACTTCCGGGACGGGTTGTTACATCGCACGTGCTGCTGGAATGTGGCATTTGGTAATGACTTGGTGAAAAGGTCTACATGGTTGTCTGGATACCGAATTGACTTGATCCAATCTTCTGATGTTCTTACTTGTTGCTGGTTGAAGAAGAACTTTGGTGCAATATGCTTGGTATTTCCCTTTAATGAAACCAGTCTTCATCTTCTCGATGCAGGAAGTATTATCTTCGTAGATAACCATCGGTTCATTATGGGTAGAATGCAGTCCACAAGTACTTTTAATATGCCTCGTAATGGTTCTCAACCGTATGCATTAACGAACCGTTTCATCGAGAGCTAAAATTTTTGCATGATTCGAAGACGTAGCAACAAAGGTTTGTTTGTAGACCTCCAAGATATTGCTTGTATTTCCAATGGTAAAGACATAACTACATTGGAACGCGCCTTGTGTGGGCTTTCTAGGTAACATGCGTCAATATACCCAACAAGGTGTGCATCATTTCGAGGACCAAGGGGTTTTGATCAATTCATCAATGCATAAGGATAGAATAAGCCTATATCTTTTGTACCTCTAAGGTATCATAAGATGTTTTTTATGCCATTCCAGTGGCGGTATGTATGCGTAGAGCTAAATCTAGTTTGCAAAGTTCATGTCGAATGAATTGTCCAGTTTAGTGCATTGATGATAAGTACAATAATGCTCATATTTCACCTATATATGACACTTTTGTGTCAATATCTCTTGTTATCATCTGCAGGATGAAACGGATCCTTCTTAGGATTTAGACTACAGACGATCATGGGTGCGCTTGAGGGTTTCACTTTATCCTTATTAAAGCATCTCAATATCTTCTAGATGTACTTCGATTGATGGATCATAATTCCATCTGCAGGGTGCTTGAGATCTAGGCCGAGATAGAAGCGTGTTCTCCCCAAGATCTTCATTTCAAATTTTAACTTCAAGTGCTTAGCCGGTTTCCTTGATCTCTTCAGGAGTACCAATCAGATTCATGTCAACGACATAAACTGTCACTATAGCGAATCTGGAACTTTTTTACTTAACTAACACGCATGCGTATATATTCATTATTTACATATCCCCAATCTAATCAAATACTCATTTAGATGGTTATTACCACATCGGTTCAGATTGTTTCAATCCATAAAGTGAATGCCTCAAATGAATAAGGAGCGTGTTCTGTGGTCTGAAACTATTTGCATTGGGTATTTTAGGTCCTTCAGGAACTTTCATGTATATATATAAATATATCCCTATAGAGATAAGCGGTAACCATATCCAAAAGCTACATATTCAGTTTTTTTGGAAGCCTACCAAACTAATAAGGTAGCGGAACGTTATTATATCCATGACTGGAGACTATGTCTCCTCGTAATCAATCCCAAGGAGTTGAGAAAAACCATGCACCACTAGACGAGCTTTATATCTCACAATGTCATTATTCTCATTACGCTTCCTAACAAATACCCATTTAAAGTCTATAAGTTTAACACTGGGATGTATGAGAATATAAGTCCAAACACCTTCCTTTTCTCAAGTAATCTAGTTCGACCTGGATTGTTTCTTTCCATTTTGGCCAATATTTTCTATGTTGGCGTTCATCAACTGGAGTGAGGTTCCATATCATCACTAGTTATTATTTTGGTAGCTACTACGAATACAAATATATCATCGATAATGATATCATTCTGATTTCATATCTCACTTAAGTATGAATAATTTACTGAGATTCTCTCTATTCTCGGGAGTGGGTTTAGACGTTGGAGTGTCCACCAATGTCGTCTTTTCCTAGACACATAATCCAGAATGTTCTCATGAGAGGATTCGGCTGATATTGTAATATCTAAGGGATTCAATAGTGCCAAATTTATCCTCTTTTATGGATGAGACTCCTTTAAACCTATTAGTCTACTTCGCTTCCGGGCAGGGATATATGACTGGTTAGCCGCTGTGGTTGTACCTTGTTCATCTAGGACACTGTGGTTCTACAGGGACGTCTATCCTTGTAAACACGTTTGTATCAGGTATATGTGTTCTTGTCACTTTGGCTAGATTAGAGAAAGTATCTAGCATATTATTAGCTACACTTTGTAGATCTAGAATTTTTCACATTTTTTTTCTCACTCTGTGTGGTTGAGGATCAAGATGAGTCGTAGTGGAGACGTTCCCACGTCAATACACGTACATTCTTTCAGGAACATTGATGTTCTTATCTCCCCTTAACGGCTGGAATACTATTTCATCAAAGTAACTATCCACAAATCTAACGACAAAGATATTGCCATGTCAAGGGCTCTTATGGCCCTCCGGCGTTTAGATCCCATTTTTGTACGTAAAACTCACACACCTGAAAACATGTAAGTGTGAAACATTAGGTTCGTACCTAGTTACCACCTGTAAAACAAAATAGGGGTTGGGTAGGTAGCAGGCCTCAATCGCACTAACATAACTGCAGGAAAAATTTCATAGCCCCATGCAGAAACAAGAAGTTTGGTGTCCATAACCAAAGTCGATGCAATCATTTGCAATGACAGGATCCGTCCCTAAAACGCACAAAACCAACTAGACCAGTTCTGCTCCCGTTTGACAGCGTTTGTCAAATAAGAGATCTTATCAAATTTTAAATCATACCCATATTTTATTAAGTTGTCCAAAATAAATTTAGTCATTTCGGGATTTCCGCCCACGTCCAACCCACTAATCCCGATCAGGACGAAAATTACTAGACTCAAATCAATTCTATTTTATGTTACTATTCACCATGTTCCAAAATAAATACATATTTCTCCATTTACTTATTTATCATCTAACTCAATATGACTAATTAAGTAATCACATTACTTTGAATGATCTCAAATATATTTATTCTAAGATTTTGTCTTAACCAACATCACACCATAATTATCATAATCATAGTTCATGCTTCATACAATAACAAACCCAAATTGTCTATCAATAGTGTTCTTCCAAGTATCAAGCATAATTTTATACAAATAATAACTAAGATATAATGAAGCGCACAATTCAAAATTCTTAAGATTTAACTCTTTTTATCTCGTCATATTTATCATCATAAGGTTCCTTAAATTAAGGCTTAATCACAATTAATTCCTTGATTAACCCTTAATTGTAGGATTAGCTAGAAATGATTTAATAAAGCATACAATATTCAAACAAGTATAAATTTTTCATAGGATGTCCAATTGACTCCATTCTTGAACCACTGAACTTAGAAGATAAGAAAGAACAAATTTCATGTTGACCGTTTTCCTAGATTCCGGCCAATGCACCCACACGTGCCAGGAGAATTCGGAGGCCTCCTCTGCGCGTGGGCCTCATGCGCCTGCGCAGAGGTTGTCCCTGACTTCCCACGGGTCCTAGTTTTGGGTCCTTTTAACCCGCGATCTCGACCCGTTTAAAAAATGTGGATTACATGTCCATTTTTCATATTTCAAATACTAGAATTTCGTATATCTAATCCAGAAAATGATCTATGGTCTTAGAACTGAATGAACTTACCTCGAGAGCTTGGGTTGATCTTGCACCCTCACGGCCATTGGTTTCAGTTTCTGGTCTGGGCCTTCTGTTATGTCCACACCTTGGTTTTTATGCCCTAGCTGATCACAGGGCCTTTAAAAGATGTTTAAATGGCTGTTCTCCACGATCGTAGGCCTTAACACCCAAAACCTGAAGTAAGCATGTACAACTTTCTTCAATTTCCCTCATGGTTACTCCCTCTTTTCTCTTTATTTTTTCTTCTTCTTAGCTCTCTCTCTCTCTCTCTCTCTCTCTCTCCATTTCTTTGCTCTTCTTTTCTCTCTTTTCCCTCACATCTCCTTCCTTGATTTTCTTCCTCATTTCTTGATTTTTCTCCTTCGGGTACAACCCCCACATGGCTTTCGACCACCCCTTGTTGAATTGCCCCTAAAACACACCAACAACACACACACACACACACACACACATATATATATATATATATATATTTATCTATATTCATGTAATTCACATGCCAAAATCTGAAATTACTAAATTACCCTTAATGCCAAAATTACCATAATACCCTTGATCTTTCTAAACCTATAACTTATTTGTTCGAACCCTTTTTTCAACATGTCGCCTGTCTACGTACTCAGGAGGACAAGACTTTCGTAATGGTCTTTCTAATCATCTCGGAAAGGTCCTGATAAAAAATTCAACACTTTGACCTTGGTCCAAAAAGTCAACCCTTTTACTCAGAGGCAAAATGGTCAATTTTCTTCTTTTCGAACATCCAGGGTGTTACCTGCATCGTTTAATGAATGCTTTTGCGAGACCATTTTGAGTGTGAACATGTGCTACCGGATGTTCAACATCAATCCTAAGGGACATGTAATAATCGTAGAAAGATTTTGATGTAAACTGACTGACATTATTAAGTCTTATGGACTATATAAGATAATCTAGATGGTGGGCTCTTAATTTAATGATTTGGGCTAGAATTTTAGCAATCGCAGCATTACGTGTGGACAATATTGTCACATGTGACCACCTTGTCGATGCATCCACCAAAACCATGAAATATTTAAATGGTCCGCATAGTGGTTAGATTGGTCCACAAATATCCCTTGTATTCTGTATAAGAAGTGGATAGATTATTTACTCATCTTTGCATGTGATGGTCCAGTGTTCAATTTGCTTATGAAGCAAGTTTGGCATAGTGTTTCACTAAATACAAGGTCCTTACTAGTAAGGGGATGTTCGTGTGATGTATTGAGGATATGACGCATCATATCTTAACTTGGGTGTCCCAACCGGTCATGCCATAATAAGTAGTTGCTTGGGTTAGGTAGCTTCTAGCTAGCCATGTGATTTTCCTCAATTGTTCTAATAGTGGTCATATAAAGGCCACTTATGAGACATTTCAATTTCTCCAACGTACGCTTCCGGCCATACAGGTTGGAGGTTATGAAAAGATATTCCACCTTCTTTTCTTTTGTGGTTTTGACGTGATAACTATTAGCTCGAATATGCTTAGGAATCAACAATGTTCTTATGGAATGTGGGGAGTATAAGGCTTCATTAATGGTAAATACTACCATTGGACAACATAAAGTCGACTCTGCCGGAGCCTTCAATCAAATTCAATTGACTAGATATAATTGTCACAAAAGTGTGGTTAGGTATTATGTTTGTAAAAAATATCATGTCTTGGAGGATAGTGTGTGTGGTAGCATTTTCGTCTAGATAATAAAATTCCCCACTTGACATGCCAAACTATAAATTTAACCAAAAATTAAAGATCACATTTATGAAAATAATTAAATGGATTGAAATGAATAATATTTGGGAAAGAAAAATAAAACAAGTTCAAAGTCAACAAATATCACCAAAAATTATCCATAAATAATTTTAAAAAATGTCCATAAAAAATGGCATAAGCGCCGATCATATCCATGTTTTAAGAGATCTCAATCCCTATCATGCCCATCAACAGTCTGGAAGTCAGCAATGGAAAGGGTGGTATCAGTGGGAACTAGTCTTGCATCAATTTTGGTCTCTTGAGTTCCACAATCCAACGTGAAACTATGCAATGCAATAACTTGAGCTAATTCACAACAGGTGCGGGACCATTGATCGTGTCCTCCACATTTATAGCATACGTTTTGCTGGTTTGGGTTCTGGTGGCGTCGAATCAGACCAAAGTTCCTCTCATTTCGCCCACTGTGTGGACCTCGATCGCGATTACCTTGGCCACTTGGGCCATGGTAAGCTTTGACAGGACCCGTCCCGGTCTTACAGAAATGTTGACTTGGTTCTACTCACATCTGACTACTCTTACCAGACAAGGAATTGAATCATCTCCAATTCTTATTAAATTATCCAAATTACATCCACCCTGGTGGGGTACCGCCTACATCCATCCCATTTCCCTGACAAAGGGAGGAATTCATAATTTATTAGTCTTTGTTTTCTTTACCGTCACAAGCTTACTTGTAACGACCCGAACTTTCATAAATAATATTTTATTACAAAATGACCATTTGCCCTTGAGGGGGAAAAAGTTAATTTTTGACCTGGAAAATATTTATGTGACAACCCGGAAATTCCGAAAAAGGAAAAATTGGAAAAGTTGGATGTAAAATGACAATTTTGCCCTTGATTATGGGGCCGAAAGTTGACTTTTTGTTCAGGACGGCTTTTGGACTTTTGGCTAGGACCGTTGGGTAGTTCCCAAGACACTGAGTCCGTAGACAGGCGGCATGCCAAAATCGGAGTTCGAATGAAAAAATTACGAACCTTGGAACATTAGGGGCATTTTGGTCATTTGTTAAGCAAAGGGTAAAAAGATAATTTGGTGGGAAAATTGGCTGATTCAGTTGTCCACTGCCTCAGTTATGTGGTTTGGTGACATCTGTCACTGGGAAAGTTGAATTAGTGGCAAACCTTGCCGCTTGAAACCCAAATACACGAATAAAAATGAATGACCTTGAGTAATTTCAAATTCGTGTGATCAGGGAAGAAACCATAGACATAGTGAGATTAGGAGGAAATGTTTGAGTGAAAAAGGGGAAGGAATTAGAGAGAGAATAGAAAGGAAACCAAGAAACTCGTAGAGAAAACCCGAATTCGTGCTTTGGGAAATTGAAATTCAATTTCCAAGTTTTAGCCTAACCCAAGTTGAAGTAAGGTTAGAATTAGTCTTCTGAGACCATTTCGTGTCGAACCACATCAAAAACGAAGTCAATTGACGAAGAAACCATCAAGAACAGTTCCTACGAAATCTCTGAAACAATCGAACTCAATTCGTGTAATTGAAGGTGAGGAATTCCCAAATTAATGTTGGTTTTATGTGTTTGCTTAATCTAAAGATACTTTCTGGTTAATTGGAAGGAACAATTAAGGTTGAATTGGATGAATTGGGAATTTGAATTCGACGGTATGGACTTGGAGAATTACGGGTTTTAGTATGAATTGTGTAAATTAAACGATGCAGAACTGTAATTAAGATGGATTAGAAGAGATCCAATGACAGAATTAACTGAAATTGAACAGAATTGAAGGCTAATGAATCCGGTTATGTTGCAGGTCGAATGACCCATTTGCAGGAAAGTTGGGTGAGGACGATGCATTGTAGCAATTACTGTGCAGGCGCGTGGGTTTCACGCGCAGTCACTCACGGTGGCGCGTGATGGTGCGTGGGCACGATTCCCGAGGTGAGGACAAACATGATTTTTATTCATGCAATGTAACGAACATTTTGGCGTTGGTTTCAAGTCAATCGGACATCGTTTCGATATTGTTTCTAGGGTCTGAAGGTTTATGTCACGTTTTTAATTCGTAATTAATTCCCGAAAAATTATGGGAAATTAATATGATGATAATTAAGTCATTAGTGACCCTGAATAATGATTTTGGACAGGATTCGAGATTCCTGGAAAGTACCGGAAATTACGGAAACGCATGCAGCTCAGAAATCGAGCGGTTTGGACGGCGTGTGAGTGGACGTTTGTTTTATAAACTGATATGCATGCATAGTTAAATGTTATACATGATTTATGGCATGACTTGATTTGCAATGATTGCTTGATGATTTGATACGATTACTTATTGGATTTAATGATTATTTTAATCAGTGTTATGGGCACGTTTTACGAGGAAAGTACAATTGATGATTTTGGACTAGGCCCAGGATTTTAAAAGGATGTTTTGACTTGGATTAGGGGTTAAAGATTATTTATGGAATTGAATGATTTTCATATATGATTTTACGGATTTACGTGCATTGAATTATTTAATGATTTTTCAGAATTACGAGAAATGATATTTGGGCTTGAGACCCCGTGATAAATGATTTTGACGTGGTTTTAATGATGCTTTTGAAATAAAAATTTTGATTTGGATTTATGTTCAGTGCCCCCAGATGTGTAATTCCTGGGTAGACTTCAGATGTGTAATTCCCAAAGTGACTCCGGATGTGTAATTCCCGGAGGGACTCCAGATGCGTAATTCCAGGAGGGATCAGATGTGTAATTCCCGGTGAGGCTGGATGTGTAATTCCCAGTAGGGCTGGATGTGTAATTCCCAGCAGGATGATAACTCTGGATGTGTAATTCCCAGAGGACCCTCAGATGTGTAATTCCCGAGTTATGTGCTTTATTTTATTACAAAATGGTTTTATGAAATGATTCATATGTTTGATTCTATGCATGCATGGTTTGATAAACTGGAGGGTAAATGATGTATTTTGAAATGTATTTTTAAATGATATTATTTTGTCCACTCACACCTTTCCTGTTTTTATGACCCTCCAGGCCGTGGCACGAGATTCAGGGCAAACCGAGAGGCGGAGGCATGAGCATAAATCGATCCAATCATCCCTTGTCCGACAGGTACTGAGAGGTAGTTTCGGGGATTTAGTTGACTTGTCAGATGAGAGTAGGACCGGGTGCGATTATAAAAGTTCATTTGGGACGGGTCCTGTCAATTTAGGACTTTGACCAATGACCATGACGTAGATCGGGACGTCACGGGTCTGTAGACAGGCGACACGTCGAAAACGAACGTTCGACAGAAAAATTATGGTCACGGAAGTGAAACCAATTAAATTTACTAACCGAGAACCTAATTAAAATAATAATAAATTAATGGAATCTGATTTAACATTCAATTAAATCTGGACCCTTGGATGAGTGACAAGTGCCACTCATCCCACGGTTGTTTTTCCCTAAAACATGGATCTTGCCCCCATTGGTTGGATATTAAAATATTTTATTCCTCTTAACAAACCCCAGTCGTCCATCTTCTGTCCATCCATCAATCTACACCCTTCATTTAATTCATCTGATCAGTAAACCCACACCCCATCTATTCTCCCCTCCATTTGTTTTCCCGTGAAGCACAAACCCTTCCCCCCATCTCATGCAAACCTCCAAAATTCCATCCATTTCATCTCCAGCAACCAGATCGATCTCACCTCCCTCACCAGACATCTTCTTCATCATCAGCCATCACCACCATCATTTCTTTCTCTGTACTGCAAAACGAGAACCACCCCACACCCGCGAAGGACAAACGGACCCGAAACCCAAAACCGTTCAACCACGCGACCAAACTTTGAACCAACAACAAGGGTAGGATTGTTAGTACGTATGGATGACTGAGGAACCGACGGGAGGACCCACGACGGCGACACGGCAGAGGTAGGCCGGAAAACCCGAGAACCCCTCTGTTTTTCTCATTTTTTGAACTCCTAGTTTTGACTGTTCGAACCGTTCCTGTGTGTTAAGTCATGTTCTAGGGACTGTGACGAGTTAGAGGAAGCCAGTTTCAAAGCTAGAAGTGGACTAAGGCGACGGGGAAGACGACCAGAACTAGGCTGCAAGTTTTCTTCGAGTTATAGGTATAGATCTCGATTATTCTTCTGGTTTTGAGTTCACAAAATTGTAGTACGGACTTAGACGAACCCCTAGGCATAAACCTCGTCGAAAATGGTGGCCGGAAACAGGTGTTCTAATTGGGTCAAGTTATGGGTCATCGACAACCCGGTTGTAGGATTTTGGTAGGACCCGACAGAATGTCAGGGATGATGATGTCATCTGGTTGACATCATGATGACATCATCATGTCCGACCAGTGACCAACCAGGGAGTGACACGTGTCACCTGACACCTGTGAGTGATGACGTCAGTAGTGACGTTATAATGACTTCATCATTCACTGTAGCAGCGTTGACCAGAGGGTTGACCAGGTGCGTGGGGACATGTGTGAATAGTATTTTTGGTGGGACCGGTACCATTTTCAAGGTTTTGACGTTACGAAATCCAATGACGGTGGTTTTGTGTCGATCGGAGATTGTTAGGTTGGTCAAATTAGGGTTTAATGCCTCGGGAAGCGTGTTCAAACCGCTATCCCGGGCCGGTTCTATTCTAGGGTTTTAGAGTTGAACTCGTAGGGTCCATTAGTGACTTTTGGATGTATTTGTACATGTTTAGGCGGTCGGTTGAGTAGCAAGGACCGTGATTGAGTGGGCTTTTTGATTTCTAAAGGATTTGCGTGCAAAACTATTTTTACTATTCCACTTTATAATTGAGATGGGACTATTATGGGTATTGTATCATGATGCTTATTACATATTTTGGTGTTTTGGGAATGGGACCCATCTGGATTACTTACAGAATGTTTTCAGGGATTATCAGGGAATGCAGGGTAACTATACTACTATTGTGCTGTAATTTCCGACCTTATTGTTATTGTCTCCTCCAGAGAGGGTCGTTGGCCAAGGTGGACCCTGGAGTAGTCACGAGGCACTACCTGAGAGGAGTCAACTCCCGTGGGATTACTCCCTCTCAGGAAGGCATTATGATTATACTTCGGGTAGTGATCCAGGATACCTGACACTGGTGGACCTTGAGGGTTACTCGGGATTTGAGACACTGAGTGGCACGCGTAGCCTTAAGACCGTGACATTATTAGGCATCGGGGATGCCGGGGTTTGGTTTTACAATGCACTATTACATTGGTTTTCCCTATTAATATGATTCTATGATTTATGATATGGTTATGATTGCTTATATTTGATTCAATGCATGCAAGTTTTGAAAACGGAGGGATAAAACCTTATGATTATTTTATTATTAAATTAGTTTTGGAAATTTGTTTATTTTTGGCTCACTCACTCTTTATTGTTTTAATTGACCCCTACAGGCCGTGCTACAGAGGTAGACGAGGAGGATCCGGAGTAAAGGCTTAGATTATTTCGTTGTGAACCTGTACACCTAGTTGGGTAGGTTGAGCACTTTTTTTGTAACCTGAAAATTGTGCTCGTATTTTGTATTCGTACTATCCCTGGTCTAATTGCATTAAACTCTGAACTTGAATGTTTAACGTTATTATTTAATTCAAAAAAATTTAGTTCGGTTAAGGGTATTTTTGGTATGTTTAGAGTCGATGTTAGACGGGAGCGGAACACATCCCCGGGTGGTCCCAGAGGGATTATGTTGGGTCCTGTCATTACCACTTACCACTGTTTGGTTTATAACTTAACTAGTATTCAAATATAATTATAATCGGGTCCATAATCCTTGCTTATTACAGTTCATCCACAATCATCATAGTGTCAACATCTTATTCACGTAATTAACATCATAGTATATATATATATATATATATATATATATATATATATATATCAATTTACCAATAATTCCTTATATTAGGTTTTCTTAGGTAAATTCTCTACATATTCACTCTTCTCCAAACTTTCACTTAAATACACCATAATTAACATTATAAGCCATTTGCATATAATAAACTAATTATTACCATTAAAATTATCTTATAACACCTCCAAAAGGTCATATTGAACCTTTAGCTCCACATTCACGTTTTAACTTCCTTCTCTTATAATTATAAGCCATATTAATCCAGAAACCTTAAACTCCACATTAACTTATAACATGTTATAACATGTTACTTAATCATTTGAGGAACTTATATAAGAATAAGGTAATGAACATATTCTTAGGTGATCTTATTTTGAAACTACCTCAGGACATAGAAGACCTTAACAATATAGCTTAACTTATAAACATGCAAACATATAATTTCATAGGTTTATATAAACATATAAACATAAATTCATATAACATCATGTAAACATATAACTTCATAATTTCATAATATACCTTAGCGATATCTAATCAGGTTAATTCTTGTACAACTTAACTCAAAATTTTACAACGAAGAACTTTCTTGTTGGTTACAACCTCAAAAAATACTGCACGTACCCCCACGCGCCAGCCAAAGGCCTCTGCTCGTGGTGGCCATTCGTCTACAGTCAGCATCTTCCTCCAAACGAGTCGAACCGAGTCGACCTATGAGCCTGCACATAGGGCCCGACTCGGCGATCTGACCCGGCCATATCTTGGTCATTTTGCGTCTGTTTCTGATGTTCTTTTCATCAATGTTCATCTTCACAACTCCAGAAAGAGATATGTAAAATTAGAATCAAGAAAACGTACTTGTATAACATGAACCAGTTCCTCCAGCTCACGGCCATGGCTTCCACCGTATTCCTTCTGCCACCAAGTGCCCAGAAGTCTTATCTCCCCATCTTATGGTGATCGTACAACCTCCACGAAGGAGTTTCTGTGTTCGTTTCCAGGTTTTCTTGCACAAAATTGGAAACCCGATACCTAAGTCCATAATTTCTTTGCTTTTCCTCACGGTTCATATCCCCCCCCCCCCCCCCTTTCCCTTTTCTAACTCCACCAACCCACTGCTTTTTTCCCTCACAATCCTTTCTCTTCCTTGTTCTGTTCCCTGGGTTCCCTCTTTCTTCTTCTCCTTCTCGTTTTCTTTTCTTATTCTATTCTTCCATTTACGGCCATGCACTGCCGAACTCCCTACATACACATACTCATTTCTTATAAAGTTGTGTAAGTCAGTGGAAATCAGTTGGGAGGGAAGGCTAGAGAATCTTCTAGAAAATGACACATGAATCACATGTCAAATTACTAAAATTTCCAACTTGCCCTTCAATCTAAAATTACCATAATGCCCTTTACCATTTTTGATCCATAACAAACTTACCCGAACTCTCATTTTGGAGTGCCAAATGTCTAAGTACTCAGGAGACTGAGACCTTCATAATGGGTTTTTGAAATTTCTAAACGATGTCCCAATCAGAAGTTAACTCTTTGAGTTTTAGGGATAAGATGGTTACTTTCTATTTCCTCGAATATCCAGGGCATTACAATCTCCTTTCCTTAAGAAAAATTTCTTCCTCAAAATTTTAGAACAAATTCAAGCTCAACCAATTTACACTAGTTAGATCACGCAACATTACTACTATAGTACTAAAACAAGTATCAAATCATAGGACATCACAAATTTCGGAGTACATGTAACGACCCGTCCCGAAATTCGGGATTAGATTAGTAACTAATCATGATTAATGAGGGTTAATCGGTGGTTAGTTGGGTAGAGTCGGACGAACAATGCAAAATGACCATTTTGCCCCTAGGCGTGGGTAAAACGTTGACTTTTTATCCGAGCGGTCAAATGTACCTTGACCCATGATCGTGACGTATTTTGGAACGTCACGAGTTCCTAGACAGGTGGCACGTTCGATTTCGACATTCGTGGTGAAAGTTATGACGTTCGGAAGTCCAGGGGCGTTTTCGTAATTTGGACGAATTAGGGGAAAATGTTGACTTTTTGATCGGGGGGTTCGATGGCCGAGGGCCAAGGACCGTTAGGAAGGTCTCGATGCCCTGAGTCCGTAGACGGGTGGCACGCATCAATCGGAGTCCGGATGACCGAGTTTCGGGTCTAGAATGCTTGAGGGGCATTTTGGTCATTTGTCACTTGAGGGTAAAATGGTAATTTTGGCAGTGTTCTTGGGACAGCCGTGTGCGGTGCTGTTTCCTTCTCAGAAAACAGAGCACGAGTGGAATTGTTTATGGAGCTTAATGCTTGGGCTTCGTGTGGGAGTTTTGTTTATGCAATTGGGGCTGAGTGGGAGGCCAACGTGCCTGGGACGGCAGGACGCTGTGCTGGGCGTGGAATTGAAAAATAAAACCGATCAGTGTCCAGGAGTTTGAGAGAGTGCACGGGTGAGGTTGGAATTGGAGCCTTGGGTTGTTAATTGTGAGTGGCCTTGGGGCGGTGAAGGAGTGGAGACATCTTGTGGTGGCTGGAACAGCTTGCAGAACACGGGGGGATTAAACTAGGATTGAAACTGGGCAATGCGGTTGGAATCCGAGAACAGAGCACTTGTGTTTCACTTTTGAAACGAAGAGGGTGGGGCAGAGCGGGGGCTACATTGTCTAAGGGAGTGATGTAGCTTAATGGAACGGAGAGAAGCAGAGAGTCGCTGGGGAGTTTGAGTGATCAGGGAGACAGAAATCGGAGGAAAATTGAAAAACGGAGGGAAAATCCCAATTCGATTTGCAGGCCAGCCCAAGCCAAATTGTGGCTCGAATGAGCCTTCTGGAACTTTATAGGGTCGATCCAAATTGATGATTACAAACTTTGAAGCCTCTGGAGCCGTGGACGGTCGTCACAGGTGGCCGGGAAATCGAGCCTTGTGTTCGTGCAATTTGAGGTAAATGTTTGTGAAATTGGATTTCACTTCATCCTTACCATGAGGTTATGATGCTAAACTACAAGCTAATTGAAGACTTCCTTGGTTATTAGACAAACTCAGACGAGGAACTCGACTTGGAAACTTAGGTTGAGTCGAGGTAGTTCGAGGCTATGACGACGGTAATGAGCATTACAGATCCCTAATTCAATTGGTTACGAAGCTAATGGTGTGTTAAATCGTTCAAAATAATGTCGAATTGGGGGGATGCTAATCGGGTCCTCGCACGGGTTGAACAACCCGTATTGCAGGTTTGGCGGGTGAGAACGATGACTGTGCAGGGGTACTGTAGCAGGCGCGTGGGCTCACGCGCAGCCACTCACGGCGGCGCGTGAGGGCGCGTGGACCCGAATTTCAAGGTGAGTTTAGAATGGCTTTTGTCCTACACATTGTAACGAACATTTTAACGTTGGTATCGAATTTATCGGACACCGTTTCGATGTTATTCCGAGGGTCCGAAGATTTATGTTACGTTTGTAATTAACGATTAATTCCCGAAAAATTATGAAAAATTAGTAGGTTGTTATCTAAGCCCTTAGTGACACTAAAGTGTGTTTTCGGACAGGATTCAAAATTCTGGAAAATATCGGAAATTACAGGCATGCGTACGGGCGAAACCGAGCCTTAAAATTGGTGTGTGAGTGGACGCTGCTTTCAAAATTTAATGCATGCATAAATTATTTCTATAATTTTATGATTATGATTATAAGTTGTGATTGATTTTGATTTCCGTATTTATATGTATTCGGTCCCGTATTTATACGTATTTTGACTATACATGGGAAATTTCACGTATTTCGAGACTATGGTCCCTCGTATGCTTAATGATGGTTTAATAGAAGAAGTTATATGAAATGGGTGTAAAATGATTTAAGAAGGTTATTTATGATTTGCGAGTGTGACTTACGATTTTGACACGTTTTTCGAGAAAGTTCCGGAGTTGCACGTTTTACGAGATTTTGAGTTATTGTGATTTGATCACTGTTGATGTTTGAATTGGGGAATTAAAATGAGACTTATGATTTTGAGGATTTTAAATGTGGGTTTTGAGTATGTTTTGCTTGGATTGTGATTTTGGTAATTATGATTGTGGTCTTGATGTTTTGATAATGAGAATTGAGAAATGAAGTGATTTCAAGGAATTAAAATGGATTTGAAAAAGGTGATTTCGGGCTTGATGCTCGGGGCATAAAAGAAATTTTAACGAACGAGGTTTCGGTTTTCGGAAATTTAAAGTGGATTCTTGGTTTGGGTTCGGGATGATGCTTCCGGATGCCGGCTTACGGAATCATTATTGCGAATTCGAATTCGGGAATGAAAAAGGATTTAATAAAGTGATTTGGTATGATTGTACATGCCCCGTGTTTAATGATTTGATTATGTTTGTGAAGTATGATTTGGAGAATTGAATGTGGAAATTCGGACCATGCGTCCTGTTGTGAAAAATGTGATTTTGGGATGGACCCCACGTTGTCGTGATTGATAAACTGTTTTGGGGTTTAAAGACCCGTTGAAAACCGCTTGGGGTAAAGACCCGTTGTTGTGTTTGAAAACTGTTTTGGGTTAAAAACCCGGTGCTATTGCTGGAGCACGTTTTGAGTTTAAAGACTCGGTTAATTGATGACGGGGGAGGGCCCTTAATGAGTTTAAAGACTCGTGAGTTTAAAGACTCGGTTACTGTGATACCCCCGAGGCCTATTGAGTATGTTCTGAGTTTAAAGACTCGTTGATATCCCGGGAAGGCCTGTTTATGCGCATGGTTTTGAGTTTAAAGACTCGGGCGCACTTGTTATCCAGCAAAATGATTGACTTACGATTTATTGATGATTTTTGATGTTTCGGTTGAGTTGGGCAGTGGCCCGGTATGTGGTTGATGGTTTTGGATCATGTTGTGCATTTGGTTGATTTGTGGTTTTGGGCTGAGGCCCGGTGTCTATGACTGCGGGATAAGACCCGATGGTTGAGAAAGGTAAAAATGATTTTGAGATTCATACGAGTTTTCCTTATGTTGGAATTTGATACACAGTTTTTCTTATGTGGAAAATGTTAACCGATTGCGAAATGATTTTTGTATGCATGCATTGATTTTTACGCGGAGGGTAAAAACGTTTGTTGTAACTGTTTTACTAAACTGATTTATTTTTGTCCACTCACACCTTTTGGTTTTTATTGACCCTCCAGGTCGTGGCGCGTTGTTCGAGGCTGTATGACAGGACCCATCCCAATCCCCCCGGGATTACCGTGGAATGTGCCCTGCTCCCGTCCAACAAGGGGTGTCGGACAAGGGATAACCAAGAGCCACTGCCCCCACGGGGCATCCAGAGTGCGCAAGGATCGATGGAGGAGGTGTGCAATGTCCCAGTCTCTGCTGCAATCGCATCCATAATCAACCTGAAGGGCATTAAAACCAAAAGCTGTGAGTGGACAAAAATCAATAAATTTACCAAATACATTTATAAGACATTTATGCCCTCCAATAAAAACGTATGCATGCCACGAAAAACCAGTAACCAAAACGTTTGCTCAACCGAGCCATTAGGGCCTTAGCCCGAAAACCGTTAACCAAAAACCAAGTGTGGGAAACTCAGCCCAAAACCGTGGAATACCACCACCATACATATTAAAACCATGTGGGTCACCACCCACGACCATAAATGAACATCAATCCATAAATCCAAAACCATTTAGGGTCCCTGACCCGACATACCATTTCCTAACCAATAATCCATTTTTACCACATAACACATATCCAACCAATAAGCCATTTTATTCATTAATCCATATTTTACCATTACCATCACCAGCATCCCAGATGCTTAGCGTCCCAGACGCTTGACGTCCCTGACGTCATATCTCACGGTTTCATAAGCTACGCGTGCTGCCCGGGGTCTCTCCGGGTCCATATATCTGACATCCCTGATGTCTGACGTCCCTGACGTCAATCATAGCAATCCTGCTCCTGAGTCATCATACGGTCCGGCTGCTCCGTATAATGACCCCTCGCAGACAATGCACCGTGACTTCCCCAGTGTCCCAGACATCTGGAGGAGACCATCATATATCCTTGTATCCAGATGGTATATGGAAAAACAGTTTTATTAAATCCTTTTTACCACACCATTACCATTGGGCCCTGCCCGAAATTTCCATAAAACCATGTAATTCCATTTAGGGTCCTTGACCCAAAATCACCATTATAAAATATAGGGTCCCTGACCCGAAATCACATTTATTATCCAACTGGGCCTCATGCCCGATTTTATGAACCACTGGGCCCACGACCCGATTTGTAAACCAACTGGGCCCGCAGCCCGACTTATAAACCAACTGGGCCCACGGCCCGAATTCGTGAATCAACTGGGCCCCTGGCCCGAGAACATAACTCAAATGGGTCTCAGCCCGATTTCATACCAACTGGGCCCCTGGCCCGATTTCATTAACCAACTGGGCCCCCGGCCCGATATTCAAATGGACTCCAAGTCCGAAATTTCCAACATAATTGGGCCTCAAGCCCGAGTTCATATTTCCAATTTCAAAACCATTTCATCACATTATATCCAAGTCATAAATATGGAAAATCCATGTAAAACCGGAAAACCTCGATTTACGTGCAAGCACGTAAATCGCCTCGAAATACGTGAAACCGTACAATTTACCAACAACCAAATCAACATCACACAATCACAACCATAATCCATATAAAACATTTAAGCATGCATAGAATTTATAAAACCAAAGTCCACTCACAGACCGTTTTAACCGTGTGCCTCGATATGCGTGCCACCGGCCCTCCCGGGCCACACCACTATCACCGGGACTCCCAATCCTGTCCAAATCACATTAGAGGGTCACTAACCTCATCATTAACATCCTATCAAAGTCCCGTAATTTTCCCGAATTTTTACTTATTTTTAAACTTAATTTAAAACCTTCGGACATCCCGAACACTATCGAGACGGTGTCCGATCGACACGAAACCAATCCCAAAATGTCCGTTACATCGAATAGATTAAAAGTCATGTTGGAAGTTTCCCCAAAATACCCTTCACGCGCCCCCACGCGCCAGGTCAACATTCAGGTCAACAATGATGACGTCATGCTACAGTACCGGGTTCTGAAACCGGGTCTGTAACCGGGTCGCCGTCGACCCGCGGCTTGACCCGATCACAGATCGAGTTCCAGACCACCATTTTTGATGCGGTTTGATCCTATGGACTCGTCATAACCTCCTCCACGGTTCTGTGACATCCAAACTCATTTTTAGGTTGATTAAACTACCTGAAAACTGACGGGAAATCGGCTGAGAACTCAGGTCATCCTCTCCGGCGACTCGTCGAGATTCCGGCCGTGGTTCATGGTCCAAAATGGTCGTCTAGGTTCCTAGGACATGTCTCAAAAACAAACAAACAATCATAACGTCAAAAACGGACGTTTCGAAGCAGGGAAGTAAATCGGGTCTTCACGGGTTTCTGGACTTACCGCCGCCGTGTCGCCGCCGTGGGCTGCCCAGTCGTGGTCTGAGTCGTCCTAAGGTCACACTGATCCTAACCCAACGTTGGTTCGAGTCCAGGTATGAAGGTTTGGACGGTTGGATCGATTTGGGTTGATCGGGTTGTTTGGTTTCCTTCTCGGGTCTGGGTGGTTTCCGGCCGTGCAGGGCGGCCGTGGTGGTGGTGGCCGTCGTCTCGAGGTGGCTGGGGTCTGTCTGGAGGTGTCTGATGCGTGGGTTGAGGTTGAGATGTGGTCTGGTGTGATTGTTCGAAGGGTGAGGGTGCACGGGTTGAAAGAAATGAAAATGTGAGGGAATGTGAGTCTGATGGTTTAAATCAGAAGGTGCAGATGAGATCAATGGCCAGGATTGAATCTGGGCTTAGAACCAATGGTGAGGATTTGAGGAGATTAATGAATTAATTAACTAAATGGCCAACATAGATCCCTGATTTAAAGATTGAAGGGGATGATGACATGTGTCACTCATCAAGGGTCCAGATTGGTTTGGTTAAAGTAAACAGATTCTATTATTATATTATTATTTTATTCCGAGTCTCGGTTAATCGCGTTTTACGTCCTTGACCATAACTTCGTCGTCGGATCTCCGATTTCGGCATGCCGCCTGTCGTTGGATTCGTATCGACGATACCTACGTAACGGTCCTTGGCCCTCGCCCATCGGACCTCCCGATCAAAAAGTCAACATTTGGCCCCTAACAAGCCAAATTACCAAAATACCCCTCAACTTCCGAACACCATAACTTTCTCTACGAATGTCGGAATCGAACGTGCCACCTGTCTATGAACTCGTGACGTCCCGAACTACGTCACGGTCATCGGTCAAAGTCCATTTGACCGTCCGAACAAAAAGTCAACATTTTGCCCACGACCAGGGGCAAAACGGTCATTTTGCACATTTTGTCCGATTTCGCCCTACTAACCACCGTTCAACCTCACTAATCAAGATTAATCACTAAACTAATCCCAGAATTCGGGACGGGTCGTTACACTGTACGAGGGGCGGAGGCATGAGCAAGTACGTGTGGCTATCCCTGGTTTGGCAAGTACTGAGGGTAACTTGGGATTTTCAGTCATCTTGCCAGACGGGAGCAGGACCGGGCACGGTTATCGATGCCCCTTTCGGGGGCGGTCCTGTCAGTAGATCTAAAAATTCAAATGATACACGTAATCAAGTTAATATAATGGACCATCACATTGCGACTAGATTTTCCTTACGCAACCATTTACCACGTCCAAGTCATCATAACTAAACAATATTCAAACATTATGCCTTACAATCAAACTTACCTCGACAACTATGCGAAGAATCATCCGAGTCATGTCCAAATATTTTATCACATCAACAACAATAATTATTATCCACTAGTACATACTAGCCCCTTAACCAGGCTTGATCAATTCTTACCTCAACTTCTCATCACAATATATTATATTTAAATGCATAGATTTCCCAAGAACCATCCAAACATTTCATGTATCATATCCACAATCAAAACCATACAACATCAAAATCACATAGAACCATTCTTAAACACATAAAATTTCATGCAAAATAAACATGCATGTACTAACTTCCAATTTCTTGCAGACACAGTAAATACCGGGATCCCATGTAGCCTCAACTTATATTCCATCAATTCACAATCCAAACTCAACCAACTACTATCTCAAGTACCAACCGTTTCACACAACAACACGACACGTAGGCCATTTACGATAAATATTTTTCGAGTTACATCCGAAAACAACACCAGTCACATCATCCAGACAATCCCCGGGGGGTATCAATACTATCAGTAGCCACGTGGGAATTGGAGTCTTACTCAACGTCGAGTGTAATCTCACTCAGGAACTAGAGTCCTACTCGATGTTTAAGTGAGTACTGACTTAGGAAATGGAGCCCACTCGAAGTCTGAGTCATCGCAACACTAGTCTCAAGAACTGGAGCTCAGCTCGACGTCTGAGACTAAACAACCACTACCAAATCAGGAACTGGAGCCTTGACGTCTGAATCGTCACCATACCATAACAATCTGAGGAACTAGAGTCTCGCTCGAGGTCTGAGACTGGCCACCACTCAAATTTTCTCGAAAATACAACATCCGAGTACCAACTGGCGATTGAAGATTCCTGTTCCCAACCATGTACAGAAATCGAAAAAAAATGTATGTATAACATATTTCTCAAACTATATTTGTATTTTCCACATTTCAAACTTTCGAGCTTGAAATCCAAAAGAAAAGTTACAACTCTTAGACCATATACACAAGTTTATCAATAATCATTTATAGACCAATTCTGACTTCTTAACACGTAAACCATCATGACTTTGCATCATCATCACATATAAGCATTATACATTCATCATATACATCTCCCAATATTCATATCATATCATTATACCATTATCATCTTTACATACCATGTCACAAGATTTTACATATATTTTCATCATTTATCCATTCTTAAAACTATTTTCGTAACATCATAGAAAATCTCATTCAAATCATTTCACCATCAATTTATCCCTTAAAAGTTTATTATTTCAAACTTAGGATTTACACCCAAGTAGTTTTTGTAAAAACCTCATAAGCATGTACTCAAAATTCATTTAGCATAATCTATTTATTTCTTATAAATTATAATCAGAAAAACAATTAACATATGCAGCTCTAGTATCAAGAATAACATATCTAATACCCATACTTTGATACCACATTGACAGGACCCGTTTCAATCTTACTGGAAATTTGACTCGGTACTACTTCTGTCTGACAACTCTTGCTAGATTAGAGATTGAATCATCTCCAATTCTTATAAAATTATCCAAATTACATCCACCCTTGCGGGATACCGTTCATGTCCATCCCACTTCCCGACAAAGGGAGGAATTCACAATTTAGTAGTCTTTGTTTTCCTTACCGTCACAAGCTTACCACTTACCACCGTTTGGTTTATAATTTAACTAGTATTCAAATATAATTATAATCGGGTCCATAATCCTTGCTTATTACAATTCATCACACTTTCATCATAGTGTCAACATCTTATTCATGTACTTAGCATCATAGCATATATATATATATATATATATATATACATCAATTTACCAATAATTCCTTATATTAGGTTTTCTTAGGTACATTCTCTACATATTCACTCTTCTCCAAACTCTACTTATAATTTCTCATAGGTTCAAAAATATCCACACACATTCTTCTTTTAAAATTTTCGTCAAAGTTCCCTTTATGAGCAATTTTTTGCCGTTAGTATATCAATATGGCCATAGGTAGATTGTCATCAAATTAATCTAACAATATATATATATATATATATATATATATCTTTGACTATTTTCTCTAAAATTTATTCTATAATCCAACAAACATATAGATATGTAATGCTAATTGTTTACGTCTCAAGGTAGACAATACTCATGAATAGTCCTTTGTTAGTCATAAAGGCCAATTACTTTAGTTCAATATTTCACGTAAGTACACCATAATTAACATTATAAGCCATTTACATATACTAAACTAATTATTACCATTAAAATTCTCCTATAACACCTCCCAAAGGTCATATTGAACTTTTAGCTCCACATTCAGGTTTTAATTTCCTTCTCTTATCATTGTAAACCATATTAATCCAGAAACCTTAAACTCCACATTAATTTATAACATGTTACATATCTAATACCCATACTTAGGTGATCTTATTTTTGAAACTACGTCAGGACGTAAAATACCTTAACAATATATCTTAACTTATAAACATGCAAACATATAATTTCATAGATTTATATAAACATATAAACATAAATTCATGTAACATCATATAAACTTATATCTTCATAATTTCATAAATATAACTTAGCGATATCTAATCAAGTTAATTCTTGTAGCACTGAACTCAAAATTTTACCACGAAGAACTTTTGTGCTAGTCACAACCTCAAAAAACACCGCACGCGTTGGCCAAAGGCTTCTACGTGTGGTGGCCACATGCCTACAGTCAGTATCTTCCTCTAGCAGGTTGACTCGGGTGGACCGATGAGCCTGCAGGCAAGGCCCGACCTAGCGATCTGACACGACCATTTCTTGGTCGTTTAACATCCGTTTCTGACGTTCTTTTCATCGATCTTTATCTTCCCAACTCTAGAAAGAGATATGTAACATTAAAATTAAGAAAATATACCTGTATAACATGATCCAGTTCCTCCAGCTCATGACCATAGGTTCGACCGCATTCCTATAGCCACCGAGTGCCCTGAATTCTTCTCTCCCCATCTCAAGGTGATCGCACAACCTCCAGGGAGATTTTTCTGTGTTCGTTTCCAGGTTTTCTTGCACAAAACTAGAAATCCGATGCCTAAGTCCATAATTTCCTTTCTTTCCCTCACCCCCTTCAGAATCCTTTCTCTTCCTTGTTTTGTTCCCTAGGTTCCCTCTTTCATTTTCTCCTTCCTGTTTTCCCTTCTTATTCTATTCTTCCATTTTCGGTCAAGCACTGTAGAACTCCCTACATACACAGACTCCTTCTTTATAAAGTTGTGTAAGTCGGTAGAAATCAGTTGGGAGGGAAGACTGAAGAATTTTATAGAAAATGGCACATGAATCACATGTCAAATTACTAAAATTACCAACTTGCCCTTCAAGCTAAAATTACCATAATGCCTTTCACCGTTTTTGACCCATAACGAAATTACTCGAACTCTGATTTTCGCGTGTCACCTTCTATATACTCAGGAGACCGAGAACTTCCTAACGGTCTTTTCGAAATTTCTAAACGATGTCCCGTTGGCCAAAAGTCAACTCTTTAATTTTTAGGGGCAAGATGGTTACTTCCCATTTTCTCGAATATCTGGGGCGTTACAACCTTGATCTCGTTCATAGGGTTGTCCATCACGTCTAGGACGGTTACGTTATGTGCCTTTACCATGACTCTGGTTTCTCCACTCGCGGTTTGAATCGCGATGGGCAACATCATTTGCTCCAGATACATGTGTTACTCTAGTACCAACAGGTCAGGATTGATCATTTTTCATCAACATACTGTTGTTCTTTTCAGCGAACAACAGGGTAGTGATTAACTCTGCAAACTTGATGAATTTTCTCTCTCTGTATTCTTGCTACAAGACAATACATGAGGTAGGAAACGTGGAGAAAGTCTTCTCAAGGAGGTCGGTTTCAGTGAGCTTCTCCCCACATTATTTGAGAAGAGACCGGATACAGCATAGCTCTGAGTTGTATTCGTTCACGGATTTGAAATCCCGAAAATGAAGGTTATGCTAGTCATGTCTTGCTTGAGGCAAGAATATATCCTTCTGGGGATCGAATCGATCTGCTAGCAAAACCCATAGTGCTTTTAGGTCTTCGTGATTGAGATATTCACGTTGCAGTTACCTAGTTCATATGTCTCCGGATGAGGATCATAGCATTAGCCTTTTGATGCTCATAAGTCGCATTGTCTTCTTGGATGGAGGAACAAATTCTCTTTGCAGTGAGATGAAGTTTCACATCTTCAGTCCACTGATAGTAGTTTCTTCCGGAAACTTATAATGCATCAAAGTTGAGCTTATTTAGAAGTGTTATTCTCTACAATGTGTAAATAACAATATTAGTGATTTGGGAAAACACATCCATAAGCAACTAATGAGAACTTTAGGTTCTATATCGTAATATGATTAATTTGGAATAAGCATTTAATGGTGAATCTATGAGGGAAACTTCAGGTTCCTTTTATGTACTATTAATCTATAATATTTTCTAAATAACATTTAAACAATTAAATGAAACATGTGAACAATTAAGTAATATAACACTATATAACATGCATGAATGTTGGAAATAAATGTTACTAGTATTTGATTTAAAAATATATTGTGATGTTTTGGGCATGCGTGTTCATGTTTAAGGCCCGAAGTGTGTAAATGAAATGTTGTTGTTTTTTTTTTTGTTGGAGCTGAGCCTCTGCTGGAGCTGAGGAGCCAAGCCGAGCTGCACGCCTTAGCCGAGCCGCATGCCCGAGCTGAGTCGAGCCTCCACTGCTGAGCCAGACTTAGCCTGATCTGGGCCGTACAAGTGGAGGCCCATGGCTTGTGGGCTACTCGGCCTTCTGGGCCGATACAAAAGAAGAAAAAAAAGGTGGAGCCTTGAGCTTCTGGCCTTTTGGGCCTGTTTTGACCTTCTGGGCTATTTGTGACGGCCTTCTGGGCATTTTTCTTTTTATTTGTTTGGCCTTTGTGTAGTGAGCGTGTAGTCAATCACAGAAGGTTTTATGCGGTTGTGTGCGGATATGTGCGATTGTGTGCGGTTTTTATTTTTGTTTTGCGGTTTGTTCAGTGAGCCATGAGCAAATGTTAATCAGGCCGTTTAGGCAAATGTGAATGACCCAAATTATTGTCCACATCCATCATCAATTATTTACATGAATGAGCAACATCAACATGATCATACAACTATACAAAGCAGTGGATCATCATTATTGTCCCCAAAATAATCTTCCTTGCTGCAAGCATCAATTTAATTATCAGATAATTTTAAACATGCCCCAAGTCAAAATTCAAACATGCCCCAAGTCAAAATTCAAACATGCTATTGAAAAAATAGGCTAAATTATTTAATGTAATTAAATAATCCAATTCAATTCTGAAATTGATGTTTCTAAGGTTCACCAATAATTAAAGAAACAAGAATAAAATAAATTAGATTTTTAGCCAAATGTTGAGACTTGTAGACTTTTAGTGGGATTTGATTGGTGGTTGAATGCTTGATAGTTGGGTGCATAGCAGCATTATTGGCATCTTGTATTGTACCGGTCAATATTGGACAATCCTATTATCATTTTCCAACAACATTAATAAGTGACTTGAGTCCAAATGTGGTGCACCAACCAATCAACCTTCCAATTCCCACGTGCCGAAATGTACAACTCAAATCTGGATACGCGATTGGTGTTGATAATTGACGTCATAAATGTCTAAAAATAACGTTTCATATAGCCACTACTTGCAAATTCTTCCGGACTCTACTCTCTAGCACCTAGCTAGTGTTCGTGTATAAAAAATTATATCATGTACGTACATATATGGATTATTAAAAATATTATTATTTTCAATACACTTGTTAATAATCTGTTGAAATATACGATTCAAAACAAAAATATGCTATATTATAAGCATTAAATCTCATCTTTTATAAGAGTTTAATCTGAGAAATCTCTTAGTTTATCGCTAAATTAGTATTATGGGTGCCTAAGTTCATCTGAAGTATTTTGCAGCAGTAAAGATAAAGATGCATGGATTTTAATTTCATCAAGTTTACACTTTGTCGCTTCATCCAACAATATTAGAGCCTATAATTTAATTTAAAATGACGCAAAAATTATTAATAGTTAATCAATTTTTATAGTTACTAAAATCAAACTTTATGTATTTTCACCAACTTGAATATTATATTCATTTTTTTTTTCAAATTTGAATATATAACAACATAAATTTTCCTATAACGGCTAATTTTTAAAGTAGTTTTTTAACAGTTCAAATAAATGTCTATTTTGAGTGCAAAATCGATCAAACCCATAATTCGAGCAATTCACTATATATATATACCTAGTTTTTTAACAGTTCAAATATATATGTCTATTTTAACGGTAAAATTGGAATGAACGAATTCGGAACCAAATGCAAGAGCTAAAATTTCAAATGGGAATCCATCCCAAGAGGAAAGGATAGTAACAACCCTAAACTTCAAATCCTTGTTTGAGAAACAATATCTATGACGAATGATATTTTTCGCCTCCAAGAAAGTAAGGAGCATCATTTTGCATAATGTTACCTCTGTGGTTTGTGATAAGAATTTATTTTCTTCAATTTTTCCTTATAATTATTGAATGTGTTAAAATTATAATACTTAAAATCTGTTCGCGACAACTCGACCTTCTCGATTATCACTTAAAAACTACGAAACAACAAAACCTTAATTTCCCAAATACTGAAAAAATCAAACTTTTCATAACTCTATACAAAAAGTTAAAGTCAATTAACGACCCAGAAAAGAAAAGAATTTGAAAATTCATTTTCTTTTCTTTAAAATTTTGGAATAACTCACAAAAGTTTAGAACTTGTGAATACAAATAATGATGAATTTTAGGAATGAAAAAAAAAGCGTTTGTGAAAAAAAGAGGATGAAGATGATGAAAGAGAGGAGTAGAGAAACGAGATGAAGAAACAGCTAGCCGAAGACAACTAACTACTAGTAGCTAATCCAATAGAAAAGTTAAATTTACCTAATTTGTTAGGTGCCTATTTTGATGCTTTTGGATAAATTTTTTATTAAATTTATTCAAAAGTTAAGACTACTGTGCTATAGATGCCCTAGAAATTCAATCCTGAGATGCAAGTACGCAACCAAATTTTAAGATGCGGAATCTTTGCCTCAGTTTGCTGCATTTTCACTCACTTAACCCAACATAATCATACCATGTAGAGAAATAAATAATAGCTACGGCGCAACACCCACTTGGTATATGAGTATATCCTATTCATATACTAGGATATGTGTGATTAACCATGCGGATATTCTCAGTTTTAGGGTATGTTATCGATTAATCTTCACTCAATTTAGACGTCTTGATTGTTATACCTAATCATTGTATAATTAAAGAAGATTGGTAACCTCTTTGTCCCAGTTGGTTCATGACGCCACAATATATAGAAATGCGATCTGAAGGGCATTTCCACTGATCATGCCACCCAAAGTACCTACCAATCTCAAGAATGCAAGAAAAATAATTAAATTGAGAGAAGTAAATTAATCTTAGACACTGGACAATGTGGAAGCAAATCATCCAGATAGAGAGAAGCTTGTATCCTCTTAATTAATCACCAGAGCTGCCAGATTTCTTTTTGAAGCTCAAAAGAAGTGCAAGTGGATTGCCAAAAAGATAGTAACACTCTAGATTTATATAAGCTACCATCACTTGCCATCCACCTCCAATAGCAACTCCTGCAAATGAGCCAAAAACCCATAAATTATAAGGGAATAAGGAGACTTCATTGGTGGGTTACAACGGAAACTTAAGACGCAATGCATGAGAATTAAGAGACAACCTGTTAACACTTGCGATGCGCTTGTAACAAGCATGGTTACACGAAGAAGGTATGCTAAACGGGCAACAGTGCGCTGCATATTCTTGGCTCTCTGTGAAACTGATGGCTGGCAAAGTAGTCTCTAGTCTCTACTTATGAAGACAGCAACCACTGCTACATTTCCAACTATGAGAGAATGCAAGATTGCAGCACAGATAGCGTATTTGGCCGTTCATGGATTCCCCTTTCCAAGTTCAACAAAGACTCGCACACTGCGTGCACATATAGAAGAGATCGGATGATATTCATGCATGCACTAACATTAATGTGACATTATAACACCACCAGAAAATTAGTACAGCATATTCCCGCCCCTGATAGTCTGTGCTAAAAGAGAACAAAAATTGAACCAATGAACAAGAAAAATAAAAATATAACTTGATCATTCCAGTCATGGGGATGACAAGTTACAACTTACAAGTGTGCATGGGATAAAATTGTAAGTGAATAAGAATCTTACCACATAGAAATGGAACCAACAGCAATGACTGCGTTTTGGAGTAGGGTGGTAAGAATGTTTATGGTCATGGTATACCATGGCTCTAGACAAAACATCATGCATGAAGCAAGGGATAGTTTGGCAAAATCCCAAATGTCCTTAAATGCCAGCCATGAAAATCTAGCGCACTCATCTTTTCGCCAAACTATAACATACACAAGTTGAGTGATTCTACTTCACCAGCTTGTGAACTCAAAAGCTAAGCTGCACCAGTTGTTCCTTATCCGAATACATCGATGAAGAGATATAGCATCCCGGTTTGTACAATCAGAGTCCCAAAGCTAATCAACTCAAGCTCTGAGCCTGAAGGAACCCCTGGGTGTGATAACTGATGGCAGTGGAGAACATTTGTGGAAGTATTAGTAGACTATTTTCCAGCAAGATCAGCTCTGACATCTTCTTGGCCTAAAATCTTTAGGATTGGAGATCCAAAATTATAAAATGGTGAAAGGATCATACAAGTCATGGAAACGACAATCCCAGAGCGCTGCACATAGATACCAAGCAACCCAACTTGTCCAGCACCCTATGCTTGGCCACAAAGCGCTCCCAGTGCAGATGCCATGCCTCCATACATTACCATGCATAACTAGATAATTAATTATTTCTTCTAAAAGTGGTAAACAATTTAAGTCCTTGTAATATTCCAATATAGGACATATCCTACAAGGGATTTATAACAAGATATCGATCCCAAGAAATATATACATATATACACAGACAAACACACACACACACACACACACACACACACATATATACATATATACACACACACATATAAGCACATGCACATATATATACATATATACATATATATAAACTGCCCTCATCTATATGAGTCAAATTTGTGCCTCCTACTTAGCTTCACCTTTAGAGTATAAAATATTGGACGAATATTGAAGCGAAGAAGCATTAGAAGGATTTGAAAAATTACACCATGATTGAGGTGTGCATAAGTACAAATAAATTGATGTATAGATGTAGCTAGCTAGGTAAGCAGATAGGAAGATATACTCAAAATTCATATGCATACATAAAGAGAATATGGGTATACAGAAACATTTCAAAGATTAAGTTCATCATGTCTATGTATATGTTACCAGGAAATGAAAAGGGATGCTGCTGATGACCTGGAGTGCCTGGGAAAAACCAGACAGCTCAAGATCTCCATCCCAGATGCCTGCATGCCCTGCTAAAAGCTATTCTGTGGGGCATTGCCAATTGCTGCCTGTACTTTTATTTTGAGCAATGGAACAACTACTGGTTCCATTTCATGTATAGAGCAAAGAACTACTGGTTCCATTTCATGTATAGAGCAAAGAACTACTGGTTCCATTTCATGTATAGAGCAAAGAAAGAAATTTGAAAATGGAGAATACTAATTAATACTAGTTCTCTACTACTACTTATGTAGCATTATCTTTATTTTTTTATTTTTTTTATTTCTTTCCAAATATAAAGTCTGTTCTTTATTAAAAGATGACCCGACATACGGATTATGTGTACATTATGCACAACCCAACAAGTCCTTGATAAGGTATGACGCAGGGTAGATAAGAAATAATATTACAGATTCACAATGTGTGTTCTCAAATTGATGTGATATCAAATATTAGGGGTCCATACATAATTAATAACTTTGTATTCCCCAGATTACCTACTTCTTCTTCCTCAATAATTCTTTTACCCTACGACTAAAATTACTAGCAGTCGGGATCCGTTGCTCAAACTGAATCACCCGGAACTGAGAAACTAGATGAGGAAGCGGAGCTGTCAGTCACCGCGGTGCATAAAAGCCTTTCCTCATTATAGAAGATGAATTTTCCTTATTTCAGAGGGTATGAGCTATCTTCTCAGTTTTTGTTTCTTGGGAATGGCTTCCCCACTTCTTTATGCGCTTTGTTGTTTGCTCAACCTACAATGTTATCAAAATTTTGATCATGCTCAGATCGATGCAAACAAGTTGTGAAATCTGAACTTAAAACTATACTTTTGATAGCCTAGTTTGTTTTAGTTTTTAGTTTTCATTCTCTTACTGAAGATTGACGGAGAACATATGAGGACAAGGAATCAAGAAGGGTGGAGGGAGTGAGAAGGGACAACTGAAGGGCAACTTAAACAAAACGGAAATGAAAAGCTACCAAAATTGTTTTCTGTTTTCAGTTTTCCCACTGACACTTGGTCACTCCCTTTTCTCTCGTGTATTTTACCTCTACAACTAACAAAATAGTAATAACTAAAAACAAAAAATGAAATGGTTATGAAACAACGTCCTTAGTTTTGTACTGATTACCTCTCTGTCCCAGTTTGTTCTGGAAGTCACAACGGATAGAAGTAGGATCTGAAGAGCATTTCCACTCATCATGCCACTCCAAAGTCCCTATTTATGATGTACAATCCAGAAGTTATACAAACAATAATATACCAAATTAATTAAGCTCATGATATGAGAATTAACTATTAGATAAGGGGATGTGAATAGAATCAATGCAAGTCATCATCGCCAGAGAAGATAGAGAAGCTAAGTATTACCATAGCACCAAGATTTGTTTTGAAGCCAAGAAGAATTGCAAGTGGGAGGCCAAATAAATAATAACAACCAAAGTTTATGTAAGCAACCATCACTTGCCATCCACCTCCAATAGCAACCCCTGCAAATTAAAATGCCACCAATTATAAAGGAAAGAGACTTAACATGCCTATGGAAGCGAGGAAAGCCATACTAAATTGAAGGGCACCTGCTAAGACTTGTGAAGCGCTAGTAAGAAGCATGGATACACCTAGAAAGTATGCTAAATGAGCAACAGCTCGTTGCATATCTAGGCTGTTGGTGAATATGAGGACAAAATAGTCTCTACTTATGAATATAGAAATCATAGATAAAATCCCAATTAGGAGAGATAGCAAGACTGCAACACAGACAGCATATTTGGCCGCTTTTGGGCGCCCCATTCCAAGTTCATTGGAGACTCGAATGCTACATACAGATAGATGGCATAGATGATTTAGAATGTGAAATTAATACCAACACCAGCTAGAAAAATTGGAAAGCGCAATACTTCAAGACACATGTATAGAACAGCAGCATTTACCTTATAGAAACATTCATTCCAGTCATCAACATGACTTCCCAATTCAGGATGTTCATACTAAACAAAAAAGAAAAAACAAGCACATGTGAAAATGAGCAGTAATAAGCGTTAATTTTCAAATTAAACACAATGCATGATCATATTACCATATAGAAAAGGAACCGACAGAAACGACTGCATTTTGAAGTAGACCGGAAAGAATGGTTATGCACAAGATATACCAGGAGTCTAGGCAAAGCATCATGCACGAGGCAAGGGATAGTTTGGCAAAAGCCCAAATATCCTTGAATGCAAACCATGAAAATCCAGTCCATTCCTCTTTGCACCAAAACATAGCATACATAACTTGGGCAATTGTAATTCCCCAGTTTGAGAGGTTATAAGCTGCAGCTGCACCAGTTGTTCCCCAGCCAAAAACAATGATGAAGAGATAAAGCAGTCCAGTTTGAATGATGAGAGCTACAAAGGCAATCAAAGAGATCACGATGACCTTGCTCTGAGCCTGAAGAAACTCCTGGGTGGGCAGATTGATAGCTAAGGCAAACAGCTGGGGAATTATTTTTACACAATATTTTCCAGCAAGATCAGCTATATCATGTTCTTGGCCCAAAGCCTTCAGAATTGGACCGGCAAAAATATAAGCAGGTGAGACGATGACACAGGCGGTCAATAGGACAATCCATGAGCGCTGCATATAGATGCCAAGTGACCCAACTTGGCCTGCACCATATGCTTGACCACAAAGTGTTCCCAGTGCAGTTACCAAACCTTGCTACATTATGCATAATTAAACCAAATTAGTCTCTTCCTTCAATTTTAAAATCCATCTCTTAACCAAAGACGGACATCCTGCACAGAGAATTATTGAAGATATAGAAACAAATGTGCACAAAACATGCATCATACGAATGAAAAGATATTTCTTTTATGTTTGTAGATGCAAACCAGGAAAGGAAAAGACATGCCGCAGATGACATTCATGGACAAGGAAACATAAGAGAGCTCGGTATCCCCAAGATGACCCACGAAAACGGTGGTGATGGATTCAACCAGGTACTGAAACAGAGCAGTAAAAGCCACGGGAGCTGCAATTCTCCACAGCTTGACTGTCTCTTTCCGGCAGACCCTCATGGCCTCCTCAAAGCCCCCCACTGCTACATAGTCATCATTATCTGCACCACTAGCCTCACCTGCTCTCAATTTGAGCAATGGAGTTTCCATTTTAGAAAAAAACTACTGCTAGCTACTCCAACATTGTATGCATTCGTGCTCTTATATGATTACCCATGCCATATGCCTACACAATTATCTAGTCTTTTACATTTAAGCCCCCACTACCAAATTTCAAAGCAATCTATTTCAGGAGAAACCCCAGCCAAGCCCTTCAAGGACACTGTTTAAACTTTAAAGCAAACCATTTTTTTTTGGGGGCATAACTTTAAAGCAAACCTATCTACGCATCTAAGTACCAAGCAACCATCATATTATTGGAACATATCGTGAACACAAATTCATCATCTTCCATAGTTCCGTCACTATTCACTAATACTATTTTTATTACAAATTTACACTGTGAGTCTGAATCTCTAGGACTATTACAGATAGTTTGAGTGTCTCACTCATAATTCTCACAAATTCAGAAACCTCACATTCAAGCGATTAAGAGACCACCCACCTCCTTTAATTTTGCGTTTCGAATCCTTCAATGTACTGGTGTACAATTTCTATCACACAATAATGGCAGTGGCGTACAAAGTACAAACACACTTTCCATTACAATTTCGTGTAACCCCTTTCACCCGGGTCCACCTGACCCAGCTGCCACTGAGAATTTTACACTTCCAATATTAACTGTTTCCAGTTATTTAAAAAAAAAAGAATCAGAAAATAGACAAAAATAAAATGCCCCACCTCTTCGCTGGCGTGGACACTACCTCCGGTTAGGGATCACCGTCTACCTGGAAGGCAGCAACCTAGCGTTTCGTCCCATCTTCCCTCTCCCGCCTCCAATTCCGCTGCCGCTCCGGTGGGATTCTTCTCCCGCCAATTGGATCCAGAAATTAGGAAATGACTCGATGTGAAGGAAATTAAAGGTCAGACTAAGATGGGCAAGGACAAACAGAGAGAAGAAAAGGGCCGTTCGATCTTGTTCATTTCATACCCGACAAAGAATGGGCTCATTATTCCACATACAAAAACAAACCTCCGATACACAAATTTTTATAATATAACACGGAAACTCAGATTCTACCCCTTTTTATATATAGTCTCACCATTTAATATTATGACTCAATAATATTATATCAGATATTTTGAATTCATAAAGTCGATACCCAAAGTTTTTATGAAACCCCAACATAAAAATTTTAAACGAGCCAATAAGGTAAAGTACTAATGGACAATATAGTAGTGTAGTAACAAAAATTGGGTCTATAACTTTAAGAGAGCTTTCGTGATGTTAAATGGATTAAACTTACATATTAGATGTCGAAAAAATTCAACGATAATAAATTTTATTAATAAACATACAAGATATATCTAGTTATGGGAGATATAATAAGTCTTACTTCTAAGTGCATCTTTATACATGAATAAAAGCTTGATATAAAGAAAAAAATTACAATAAAAATCATAATTAAACATGCAATACAAATATAAATTATTCTTATTTGAAATTAAGATTAGATGGTAATATCTTATACTTTGAAGATTTGAAAATGGAGAAATTCAATAAAGTTTGAAAAAGAAAATTACAATTTGTGATATTTGAAGGTGAAGAAAATGGTTGTTGTTCGATGAGTTGGGGGTTGGTATTTGATAAGCTGCTTTCTCTATTTTGTTGCCGTGTGTGTGAGATTAATTTTTGGAAGCAAATAGTTTAATGAGCTAATTAAATTGGGTTTGACTAACTCAAAATTCTTAAAATACTGAGCTTAGGTGGGAAGTATGGTTGTTAATTGGTACACAAAAATTGACTGAAATACCATACCGAACCATCCTGAAAATAGAAAACCGAAAAAATCGAACCAAACCAAGTGAATCAGATCTAACTAGATCATAACCAGTTTAGTTTTGGTTTTCAGTAGCCCAGAACTGAACTGGACCAGACCAAATTAGAATCCCACCTTAATTAAAACGGTACAATTTTGGTAAGAGAATTCTACTACTTTTCTTCACCTTGAGTTTAATATTATCAAAAAAGTCTCACCCAATTCACTTCATCTCCTTCGCAGTTTGATCTTCCCTCACCTCAGTTTAACCTCCTCACTCGCACGCCTCATCAAACACCATCTCGAAATCCATCCGACATCTCCTCCATCACTTACGAACCCTCGCTCCGTTCAGCCACTCTCAAGCACTGGTATGGGGAAAGTAAGTTAAATCGGTCAAGAACTGAACCAATTTGATTCAAATTATTTTCGATTCAAATTGGGATTAGGGCTAAGAATTGAATTAGACTCCCAATAGGTTCGATTTCGATTTTGAAAAAAAAAAAATTGGAATAGAAAAACTGATTAACACCCCTATTGAGAAGGGATATTGCCCTCCCAGTCCAAGCCAAGCATCTGTCCATGGGAGCCTCATCTTGAAACCTAAGCTATTGCGAGAAAAGTCTAGTGAGGAAAAAAAAAGGCTCCACCCTTTATACAAACACAACCATTAAGGGCGTGTTTACTTGATAGGACCCATCTCAATCCTCTTGGATTATCGTAGGATGTGCCCTGCTCCCGTCTGACACCCCGTGTTAGACTAAGGATAAATCTGTAACCCGCTCGGGATTTCTAGAGTGTGTAGTGATTTCTAGAGTACGCAATGACATGTAATGTCTCTGTCTATACTCCAGCTCGCATCTACAATTAACCTGAAGGGTTTCAAAAACATTAAAACTATGAGTGGACAAAAATAAACAGTTATAAAACCATTTAATGAAAAGACATTTATACCCTTCAATTAAAAGTATGCATGCATCGGAAAACACGTAATCTCAAATTCTTTCTTAAAATCAAATCATATTGCTTTTGAAATCAATAACCGGTGAAAACAACTGTCACATCACATATCATCGTATCATCATCATCATTTACGATATCCAAGAAACGCTTGCACATAGCTCCATGACTGCTCAAGACCGATCAATTCACCGTGAACATATCACCGGCCAACGTTCAGCATATCGTCGTGAACATATCAACGATCGATCTCATATAACATAAGCACTCTTGAGTTGAGCCTCCCTTGGCTGCACGACAACAGGCAGTGCATCGTGACTTCTCCGGGGGGAACACAACCCATCTCGGAGACCGTCGGGACCTCTCTGGAGAAACATATTCTTACCGGAGTCCCTCTCCAAGGAAACATATTTATGCCGGGAAACATATTTATGCCTGAGCCGTATCAACCTCAAAGAATGGTTTTAGTGAAAATAGTTTATCAATCAAAGTCATTTCCTCAGTAGGGACTCAGCCCAAAACCAAATCTCAACACGGTCACAAGCCCAAAATATCATTTCAATAGAGTCACAAGCCCGAATGTTATCTCAATAGAGTCGCAAGCTCGAAATATCATTTCAACAAATCTGAACTAGGTCAGAAGCTCGATATATTTCACGTTTGACTATACTCTAAGTCAAATCATAAATCAACTAGGTCACAAGCCCGAATATTATTTTCAAATCCGAAAACCATTTCACTATTCGACTGGGACTCAAGCCCGAAAATGTCGATTTCACGCATCTCCGTGAAATCATTCATTCAAAATCGATAGTCAAATCCTCAGTTTCACGCCTTTATGTGAAACCATTAAAATCACATAAATCACATGCACATAGAATACCGAGCCTAAGACCAAGTACCATATAAAAACTGAAACCTCGAAATACATGCAATATCACGTTTTCTATGAAAATGTCAAATCATCAACACAAATCATATTTAAATTATATGCAATCAAAGCATCTTAAATCATCTTCATAAAACATGTAAACGGTTATGCATGCATGATTTAGAAAGAAACGTCCATTCATAGGTCGTCCATGCTACGCGTTCTCGATCCGCGCCGTAAGCCACTCCGAGGCTAATCCACAATCTCCGAGACGTCCAGACCTATCCAAATCATACCCAAAGGTCACTAACTGTAACGACCCGTCCTGAAAATCGAGATTAGATTAGTGGTTAATGACAGATTAGTGAAGCTAATCGGTGATTAGTTGGGTGATTTCAGACGGACGGTGCAAAATGACGAGTTCAACGGGCAAAAAGATTGACTTGTAGTTCGGGCAGTCAAATGGACTTTGACCGATGACTGTGATGTAGTTCGAGACGTCACGAGTCTGTAGATAGGTGGCACGTCCGATTCCGACATTCGATGAAAAAATTATGATGTTGGGAAGTTTGAGGGTATTTTTGGTAAATTGGTTAAAAAGGGGAAAATGGTTGACTTTTTATACGACAAGTTATTTTCACGCATATCAAGGACTGTTAGGAAGGTCTTACTCCCCTGAGTACAATGACAGGTGGCAAAATGGTAATTTGGACATCAAGGGGGTATTTTGGTCATTTGATGGCCTAGGGATCTGTGCCCAGTAAATTTGGGACACTTGGCTGCTTGGAGACTGTGTCCACCAGAAATTG
Source organism: Prinsepia uniflora (assembly GCA_032719365.1). Classification (NCBI taxonomy): domain Eukaryota; kingdom Viridiplantae; phylum Streptophyta; class Magnoliopsida; order Rosales; family Rosaceae; genus Prinsepia; species Prinsepia uniflora. The sequence goes on along the minus strand of CM064869.1, from coordinate 56,842,959 downwards.
GACACTTGTCCCTTCTCTGGATGGTTGTGGAATGTGTTCACCGCCTCTCACAATTGTCTTACACGATTTAAACTTGGTTGCACGGGTTGGAAACAAAAACAAAACAGAGACCGTGAGAGAGTCTTCCATCCACGACCTTCAATTCATGTCCTTTGTCCTTGTTTTGTGACTCAAACATGAAAAGGAGGTTGAGACGAGTAGAGTGAGGCTGGTGGAGTGCACCGTCGTGCACGGTGGTATATGGCTAGAGGCAAACCGTGTGCCCTGTTTTTAAATTCGACAGTGGGTCTTCGGTTAAGCACATATTAACCCATTCTAATCAATGGTTGATGATTCTGACGGTGAGACGAGTGCGAAGAACAGGGAAAAGAGGTTCGCTGTGGACGCCGACCGTGAAAACCATGAACGGTGAGTTGGAGCTTGCAAATGCCAGTTTCTGATTTCTTAACTTTCCATTGATCTGATTGCCTGGATAACAATTTGGAAGTTGGTAGGAACTTGTAGGAACTGGTTCGTGACCCGAGGCCATCTGTGGTGGCCGAAAACAGGGATCGATGGAGGGCCAGTCGTTCTACATATCGGGGAGGTAATTTCTTGTGCCTAAATTGATGTTGTATACCGTAGATCGATTAAATAGGGTAGGACGAAGCTACTACGATTAAAAAGGGTTGCAATTGAGTTGAATTTGGCAGTGAACCGCCCACGCCGATTCGAGTTGGACCGGTCTGAACCAGTCAACTAAAGCTTGAAGACGATGAGCAGTAAAGAGCGTGAGGCCTACGCGCAGCCCCTTTAGGCGACGAGTGAGGGCGCGTGGGGCCCCTTTTGGGGAAGTTTCCAACACGTTTTTTAAAGTATTCGATGTAATGAACATTTTGGCACTAGTTTCGAGTCGATCGGATATCGTCTCGATATGTTCCGGATATCCGAAGATTTTAGGGCTCGGTTAAAAATAGTTAAAAATTCGGAAAAATTATGGGGACTTAGTAGAAGCTTAATGAAGTAGTTAGTAACTTTATTATGGGATTTCGACAGGTTCGGGAAAGCCGGTGATAGTGGATTAGCCGGAAAAGCGTAATTGTGTGCGTACCTAGGCGGCGATGCGAATGGTCTGTGAGTGGACTTTGCTTTCTATCTTATGATGCATGCATATATGTTTTTATATGTTTTATATACGTGATTCTATGATTATGATTATGATCATGATGATTTACAATTTTGCATGTATTTTGAGATAATTATGAAATTGCACGTTTTACGAGATATGGTTTTCTGCTATGGTTTGATGATGGTTTTAATGATTTGATTTTGGGATTTGAAAAATGATTTGATTTTAATGAATTATAATGGATTTGGAAAAGTGATTTCGGGCTTGAAGCCCAGTTCATAAAAGTGATTTCGGTAAACGTTATTTCAAGTTTTGGAATCAAATTTCGGAAAAATGATTTGGTTTTGAAACTTGAAAGGGGATTTTTGAATTTGGGTTCGAAATGATTATTCCGGATGCCAGCTTACGGAATGATGGTTTCGGATTCGGATTTGGAAATGGATTATGGATATGATTTCCTGATTCTGGATTTGAATTCGGAATGATGATTTCAGATTCGGCTTGGGATTCGAAATGGTAATTTCGAATTCAGATTTGGACCTGGATTTTGAAATGGTTTTTAAATGGTTTTTGATTGGATTTGCTGGATCTGGTTATTGGGTTTAAAGACCCGGATATGATACATGACGGGGGGCGGGCCAGGATTGGGTTTAAAGACCCGAATTGAGTTTAAAGACTCGAGATTTTAAAGACTCGGATATTGTGATTTCCCCCATAGGCCTATTGATTTTGAAGAATCGAGAGTTTAAAGACTCGAATTATATTGAGGCCTGGATTGAGTTTAAAGACTCAGATTACTATTGAGTTCAAAGACTCGGAGAGATCCAGCAGGTTCGATGAATGAAAATGTGTTTTCAAATGTGTTTTGGATTTCTGTGATAACTCGATGATTTTAATAATGATGGTTTTCAAATGGTTTTCAGATGTTTTGGGCTATACCCCGAATGATATGGATTTTGATGGTTTTGGGCTGAGGCCCGGGATTGGAGAAAAATAAAATGAGTTCGGTTTTCTTAAACGGTTTTGAATAACTTGAATATGGAATGGCTTTATGAAATAGTTTCATATGCATGCATTGGTTTTTAAATGAAGGGTATAAATGTCTTTATGATAAACAGTTTTCTAAACTTATCCTTTATTTTTGCCCACTCACAGTCTTTTGTGTTTTCGATACCCTCCAGGTTGTTGCGATGCGGGCTATTGTTAGAGAGACGGAGACATCACATACGAGATCCACAATAGGCTCTGGGAAGTCCAAAAGTTTTTGGACGGACAGTTTGGGAATCCCTTGTCCGGCTTACGTGTTACATGGAGGTTGGACGTTGGTTTAGCCTTCATGCCGCATGTAAGTTAGACAGGAGCATGGCTTATCTCTTAATCCCAGGGGATTGGGGGTAGGTCGTGTCACTAACAATCTATACAAGTTTATACCATAAACCCTCAAAACTCCCAGAACAGTAAACGTGTCTCGAACACGCTTCACGAGGCTAAAAACCTCCAAATGACCTATCAAACAATCTTCGATCGACCTGAAACCACCATCGTTGGATTCAGATCGTCGAAACCTTTAGCTCAACGTCGATATGATCTCTAAACTCGTACCCAAGCACCCTCACGCGCCATCAAAGTTAAGTCAACGCTGACGTCGGTGTTTGATGTGACACTACCCCGTGTCATGGTTGACGTGATCCGATGATGTGGCAAGCTGACATCATCATATGATGTCATCGATGACGTCATCGACCTCGCCGGAATAGACGATCGGCGCCGCCATCTGGTTCGCTTGCCAGCGACCAAAAACCTCCATTTTGGCCCGATTTTCAAACCTTCATATCTTCTTCAATACTTAACCAAATCCTATATTGTTTATATGGAAATCTATCTACTCAAGCCATGGAATCCAAGTCTGAACCCTGAATTGAGAGAAAGTACCTGGTATTCACGATATGAGCTTCCAAAGTTTTGGCCAAACTTTGTGTCCTTCTCATGGCCACTCCCCGACGTCCAAAGCCTCCCATTTTTGATCCTACAGACTCCCCTCTCCTCCAAGAACATGGATATGGGCTTAGAAGAACAAAAAAAATCCAAAGTTGAAGACCCAAATTTCAAACACATAGCCTACCTTGTTTTTTGTGGTTTCAAGCCACCACCATGATAGCTTCACCGTCCATGTCTTCCCACTCTGTCTCTCAGTCACTCTCCATGTCAGGACCCACCCCGGTTTCACCCCGAAAACCGAGGTAAACCCTGCTCCCGTCTCACACCCAGACACAACACCAACGTAAACTACTAAAGTAACACAGTTAGACGTAGGAGAAACTATATAAAACATCCTGAAGTTAAAGATTTACAAAGCATAGTACTAAATACAAAAGAAATAAAACCGATAACCAGTACACGCACACAGAAAAATTTAAAACACTCCGGGGTCACTCTCGTGTACGCTATGCCTCAGACGCTGCCTCGACGTCAAAACCCCGCGCTAGCTCCACGACCTGGAGGGCAAGTTAAAACCAGAAAGTGTGAGTGAACCATAAAGAATAAATGTTTCAAAAATCATTTTATAATAAAACAGGGTTTGGCCCTCCGTTTTGAAACCACACATGCATAACCCAGTTACCAAAACAGTTATAAATCACATCAAGATCGTCAGAAAAAAAAAATTGCAGAAAACATCATAAGTGCAGTTATAGAAATCATATCATAAGCATCATAAAAACTGTAACACAAGACATAAATACCAAGCCATCATTATCCGATCAAACCTGCTGGATCTATCCGAGTCTTTAAACTCCCGAGTCTTTAAACTCAATCTAGGCCTCAATAATATCCGAGTCTTTAAACTCCCGAGTCTTTAAACTCAACAGGCCTACAGGGGAAATATCAATATATCCGAGTCTTTAAACTCCCGAGTCTTTAAACTCAATCTGGGCCCGCCCCCCATCAAATATAATCCGGGTCTTTAAACCCAATAACCAGATCCAGCAAATCCAATCCAAAACCATTTGAAAACCATTTCGAAATCCATATCCAAACCCAAATCTGAAGTCACTGGTCTGATGCCTTTCCGGCGTCCAGAACTGTCATTCCGAACCCAAATCCGGAATTCCACTTTTCAACTTTAAAACCAAATCTCGTTTCCCGAAATCCGATTTTAAAACTGAAAACCTTTAATCATCAAAATCATGTTCCAAAATCCCTTATAACCATTAGAACTCATTTATCATTTGAAATCCCGAAACTATAACATTATAATAAGAAATCAACCTTTTATCGTAAAACGTACTGAAAACCGATCTTTCTCGAAAAACGTGCCATTAGGTAAAACCAACATATAACCGTATGAGAAGCAATAAAACATACTTAATAGCATAAAACATAAATAAAAGCAGTTATGCATGCTCGAGTTTAGAAAAATGGTCCACTCACAGTTACCGGCACGTCACTCGCGCCCCGTACGTCTCGTACGTTCCTCAGCTTGCTTGGGAAGTCCTGATCCTGTCACAAGTCACCAAAGTACGTCACTAACACGTCTACCAAGACTCTCCTAATTTCCCACAAAAATCCTCGGGTCCTAACAAAAATCCTCGATTCGACGTCCGAACAACCCGAAACCTAGTTCAATAGATCCGTTATAACATCTAGACCAAAAACCATGTTGACCGTTTTCCAACCGTCGCTGCACGCGCCTCCACGCGCCGCCCAAAGTGGCTGCGCGTGGGCCTCACGCGCCAGCACCACTGTTCATCGTCTTCAACCTCTCGACCCGTCACTATTCCGGACCGACGTGGCCGGTTCTCCGCCGTCCCGCCACCATTTCCCTTCCGTTTTCCTCCCCTAGCTTCGTCCTCTACCCAGTAATTCAGTCCACTACTCCAATCACTTCAACACGACCTCTCAACCATCGTCTCAAGCTCAAAACCAAAACTACCCGTACCCCTGTTTTTCAATCCGGTCACCCGCACACTTCCCCTTCACGGCTTCGACACCAAAAGGTTCCTAAGGACCTAAGGAATCGTTTAGCACCTACCAGGCCCCTTGACTCGTACTCAAAACTCACGACTTTGAGTTTGAACCTAAACTGAAAAACGGAGAACACCGGGTACTTACCGTCGTTCTGGACTCCGCCTTGCAACCCCTCGTCACGGCTGCACAACCAGCAGCTTCCTAGGACCCTACTGAGTCCCTTAGACCTCACTAGACACCTCTACTCAACCCCAAAAGCCACAACTTTACGTTTGGTCCTAGACGGTAAAACAGAGCACACAGTGGAAAGTAGAGAAATTACATGCGTCCTGCTCTCCACCGTGAGCTCCGCCGTGTCCACTGGGTTCCTAAGGCTCCACTCCCGTCTCTGAACACCACCAGCAGTAAGGATTGATCCAAGTACGGCAGCTCTACCTCCAAACTCCCTCGACACCTCTCTGTTTCCCTGCGAACTCAAACCTCCCACTCCCCTGATTTCTTTCACAATCCTCACTCACAAATCACTCACCACTTTCCTCCCTTCTCTCAGTCACTCTCTTGATCATCAGAATTCACAACACCTTCTACAAACGCTCAAGCCCTCTCCCAATCTAACTCTCTGTTTTCTTTTTCCAACACGACTACACACGGCTGCACAATTGAACACACACCGTGCACTCCCTAGAAGCCACTACACACACTGCACGTGTCACCATCCCCTCAGCTCTCTCACAAAATATCCCAATCTCACTGTACAATTGGCCTTATCTGATTGGCCCAAATCCCAAGACACGAAAAGACCAAAATGCCCCTCTTTTAATCCAAAATTACAATAATGCCCCTACCTTTCTAGACCCGTAACTCACACATCCTAACTCTGATGAATGCGTGCCGCCTGTCATTGAACTCAGGACGACGAGATCTACTTAACGGTCCTAGGTCAACGTGTCAAAACCAGATCGTACGAAAAGTCAACTTTTCCCCCTAATTTAACCAAATTACGGCAATGCCCTCAACCTTCCGAACATCATAGCTTCCTCCTCGGATGTCGGAATCGGGCGTGCCACATGTCTACGGATTCGTGACGTCCCAAGCTACGTCACGGTCATCAGTCAAAGTCCATTTGGCCTCCCGAACTAAAAGTCAACAATTTGCCCAAACTAGGGGCAAAATCGTCATTCTACGCTACCAGACCTGTCGTAACCGACTAACCACCAATTAAGCTCACTAATTTCATCTTAAACACGGTCTTAACCCTACTTCCCGGGACGGGTCGTTACAACCTACCCTCCTAAAAAGAATTTCGTCCCCGAAATTCCACATCTAATTCCCAACACTAGGGGTCTCCTACTCGGTGATCAATACTAGCTCAACAACAACTTCTCCTGGGTTTCCTGTCTATCTTCTCCACCTTGGGTATTTCACTCCATCCCCAACTACAAGTGTACCACTAGAACTTCATGGTGTACGCAAGGGAAACTCTATGAACAGAAAACAAAGGTATTTTAAAATACTTCATATAGAGTACCCAACAGAATTCATAGAGTACATCCTCACATACTACCACCTCATTTTTCGGAACCCAAATCGCTTCCTAACCCTGAACAATCTAGTCCAAACAGGAACTCCTACCTACTGGCTCACTCCCTCGGCTGCTACTTCGACCACTTGTCGGGTAAATCTACAAAGTCCTTAAGGCAAACTCTAGATTGTGGGTTCTCTCCTTCAATAACCTCATATCGATCAGTTATAGTCACTCCTTTCCCGTTTCTTCCGTCATCCTTCAACGGAACTCACCGTAAACTGTAACCTCATCATCCAGGTCACCTAGGGTAAGGCCTAACTAGACCCCGAAATCCAACAACAAAGTAGATACAACACAACCAAGGATAATAAAAGTACCTGTCCCCGCACCTGGTGCTGACTGAACCTCCTGTTGAGTCATCGAAAACACCCGGACTTGAGATCCTGAAGATCTACCACGTCCCCTCGAACTACTAGTGGCACCACCACCTCCTCTAGTGCCTGATGTCCCTGACGCTGACGCTGTACTCCGTCAAGGCTCCTCTGATCCTCGACCTACACCATCTTCCTGTGGTAACAGTGGGCACTCACGTCGGAAGTGACCTCGCTCTCCGCAGTAGAAACAAACATCCCAACCGGAAGGACTCGGTCTCCCTGTCGACGCAACAGACGTCGCACTAGTTTGCGGAATCGACTGTGCTCGATAACCACGGAACCCTGAACTCTGGAAACTACCTGGTCTACCAAAACGATCATCGCCCGACGACGATGCTCCACTAAAGTTACCTCTCTTTGGTGTCCTCTAGCTCGAAGCTCCAGAAAAAGATGGCTCCCAGCCTCATACCGGCAAACTAGCCTCAACCCTCACCACAACGTCCGACAACTCTCGGAGGGTAGCAAACAATCCAGCCGTCACTATGGCTCGAATCTCACCTCGCAGGCCCAACTCAAACCTACGTCACTTCTCAGCTTCAGTAGCCACAAACGCAGGAGCAAACCGAGACAATATTTGAAACTTCTGTTCGTACTCAGCCACACTCAGATTCCCTTGTTGAAGCTGCAGAAACTCCGCATCCTTGGCATCAAGGAAATAACGAGGGTAATACTGATCTAGGAACCTCTCTCGAAACGTCTCCCAGGTCACTGTATGGGCATCCCAGCCAGACAACTCGAGGATATACCACCACTCTTACGCCGCACCGTCCAGTAAAAATGTAGCCAGTAACACTCGATCCTCCGGTGGGCAATGCATTACTGCAAAGATATGCTCAAGTCTCGTGATCCACCTCTGAGCTTCCTCAGGATCTGCCCCACCACTAAAAGTAGTAGGGGCTCGCTCAATCGTAGCACTCTTCGTCCCTCTTGCTGCTTCTTCTTCAGGTCGTGGGGAAGGTCTACGTCTCAGAGGCATCGTCAATCGCACACTGAAAGAGGCATAGAAACAGTCAAACAGCCTAAACACAACCTCACAGACCGACAAACACGACAAACTCGACAAAGCTATGCTCTGATACCAATTGTCAGGACCCACCCCGGTTTCACCACGAAAACCAAGGTAAACCCTGCTCCCATCTAACACCCCGACACAACACCTGTAATGACCCGAACTTTCGTAATCATTATTTTATTGTAAATTTGTCGTTTTGCCCCTGAGGGGGGAGGGGGGAAAGTTGACTTTTACCTCGGGAAGTATTTAGGACTTTGACACGTTACCGTGACGTAGTTTAGGACGTCACGAGTTCATAGGCAGGTGGCACGTCCGATTCCGACGTTCGAGGAAGAAGTGACGTTCGGAAGTCGAGGGGTATTTTGGTAATTTGGCCATTTAGGGGCCAAATGTTGACTTTTGACCCGGGAAGTCCAACGGACGAGGGCCAATGACTGTTACGTAGGTCTCGTCGATACGAATCCGTAGACAGGCGGCACGCCAAAATCGGACTTACGACGAAAGAGTTATGGTCAAGAACGTAACCGAACTAACCGAGACTCGGAACTTAAAATAATATTAAAATATTAGAATCTGATTTACTTTAACCCAATCAATCTGGACCCTTGATGAGTGACACATGTCACTCATCTACATCATCCACATCATCCCCAAAAACCAGGATCTGTGTTTGCCATTCCATTAATTAATTAATTAAACTTCCCTAAATCCTCACCCTTCATCCTATACTCTGACTGAATCTCATCCCTCCATTCCATCTGATCACTCTGTTTTAAAAACCATGAGAGAATTCATTCTCTCATTTCTATTCCTTCAAACCGTGGCTAACTCTCATCCTTCGAACAAACACCTCACAGCCTCTCAGCCTCAACTCACGAACCAGGCAGAACCAGGCAACCACCAGCAACCTCCAGACGGCCATCACCACCACCACGGCCACCCTGCACGGCCGGAAAACCCACAAACCCGAGAAGGAACCCGTGCAGCCCAAACTGTCCAAACCGTCCAAACCATGACTTCTGGACTCGAACCAACCTAGGGCTAGGACCGTTGTGACGGCTGGACGACTCAGGACCGGACTGGGCAGCCCACGGCAGCGACATGGCGACGGTAAGCCCATAAACTCGAGAAGACCTATTTTCCTTCCCTGTTTCGAAACTTCCGTTTTTAACGTTAGAAATGTTTGGTTGCTTTTGAGACATAACCTAGGGGACTAGACGACCATTTCAGACCTAAGTACGCGACTGGAAGCTCGACGACTCGCCGGAGAAGACGAACCAGAGCCGATAGCCAGTTCCCCGTCGATTTTCAGGTGGTTTCTCGAACTTAAAAACCTGTTTTATTCCCACAGAACCATAGAACATGTTTAGACGAGTTTATAGGAACAAATCCCATCGATTTTGGTGGTCGGGTTGATGAGAACTGGTCGGGTCGAACCGTGGGTCTGCGGTGACCCGGTTCTCAGACCCGGTTACTGTAGCTAATGACATCATCATGCTGACGTCAGCAGTGATGTCATGATGACGCCATCATGTCAGAATATTGTCAGACCAGGGACCAATGGGTTGTTGACACGTGTCCTCTGACACTGTCAGTGATGACGTCATGCTGACGTCAGCAGTGACGTCATGCTGACGTCAGCATCACTGTAGCACTGTTGACCAGAGGGTTGACCGGTGCGTGGGGGGCGCGTGTGAACAGTATTTTGTGTGGGACCAGTGCCATTTTCAGGGTTTCGACGATACGGATCCAATGGCGGTGGTTTCGTGTCGATCGGAGATCGTTAAGTTGGTCAAATTAGGGTTTGACGCCTTGGGAAGCGTGTTTGGACGGCTTTCCTGGGCCGGTTTCAGTCTAGGGTTTCTTAGTTGTTTAGTAGGGACTTAAAGTGACCTTTACGTATGTTTTGGGCATGACAGGAATTGTACTTTAACCCTTGGACGGGGCTTTACACTCGGGATTGCAGCAGGATTGTACTGTGAGTGGGCCTTTGATTTCACTAAACTTCGGCATGCATAACTGTTTTACTTTCTACTATATCTATATGTGATTCAAGTAAAAGTATCTGTTTATCTTGAGTATGATTTATGGCACGTATTACGATGTTTGGGCATGAGACCCGTTTGGTGGTTTATGAATGGTTTGGAGTCATGTATATGTATAATGGATCTCGATATTATCTGTGGTACTGCACTGTATAGATCTACCCTAGGATTCTATCTCCTCCGGATGTAGGTACACCGGAGTGGTCACGGCGCATTGCCTGTGAGGAGTCATTCTACGGAGGGACCGGACCGTAGAGTGACTCAGGAGCAGGATTGCTACTATTGGACGTCTGGGACGTCAGGCATCTAGAATGCCATGCTCGAACTAGGTTCAGGATTTGGACTCAGGATTGAGACCCCGGGTGGCACGCGTAGCCTTGAGACTATGACCTTATTGGGCGTCTGGGACGTCGGGCATCTGGGATGTCAGGGTTGGGATGTATAGTGCAGTGACTAAGATTATATTATGTTGATATTATTCTGCTTATGATTATATGGTTTTGTGTTTTATGATACTATGCATGTCTTTTCGGAAAACGGAGGGGAAAAGCTATATGTTTTCGAAATGGTAAACTACTTTGTAAACCTTGAGTTTCGGCCCACTCACCTTTGTTGTTTTACTACCCCTCCAGGTAGTGCTATTGAGGAGGAGGATCCCGAGGAGGAGGAGGAGGATGATCCCGAGGAGGAAGAGGCATAGGTTTACGTTGCGTACCTGAACCCTACTGCTGGGTAGGTTGGCACGTAGTGTGTCTAGAGTCGTGCTCAATAAACTGTATTCGGGAACTATCCCTTGTCTGACACTATTTGTATTCGAGTATTTGTGTGGCGTGCTATGTATGACTTAACTATGGATTTTCTTTTTGCATTTTATTTTCAATAAGGGTATATTTGGTATTTTAATGTCGGGTGTCAGACAGGAGCAGGGCACGTCCCGGGTGGTCCCAGTGGGATCGGGGCGGGTCCTGTCAACTTGGTATCAGAGCACTAGGTTGTGGTCAGCATGCTAGACTAGTGGTCAGTACTTAGTTTAAAAGATGTCAGTATCTAATCTATGCCTCTTAACAGTGGGTTATGCCTCCAAGGAGAATTCCTCAAACACGAACTGACGAGGAAATCGCGAGAGAGATGGAATGTGCTAGCATTGAGCGGGCTCAAAGGTTGGGAGCCACACCGTTCAGCGGGGGATCAAACCCCGAGGATGCCCATGAGTGGATTGCGAAATGGGAAAGAATCTTCACCATGATGCACTGCCCACCCGGCGAGCGGGTGGCACTGGCGGCCTTCTTACTGGAAGGCGGGGCTTATCAATGGTGGCATGGTCTTGAGATGTCCGGGTGGACTGTTCACACCACCACATGGGAGGTCTTTCGTGCCCGATTCTTAGATCAGTATTACCCGCGTTCATTTCGCATGGCATGAGAGGCAGAGTTCCTGCGGCTGGAACAGGGAGATATGTTCGTGACAGATTACGAGCAGACTTTCGGGAAGCTTTCCCGTTTTGCCGCAACTTTCGTGAGTACTGAGGAGGAAAAATGTCAAAGATTTGAGTAGGGACTCCGAGGAGAGTTGCGGGCAAGTGTGACGGCTACTAGTTACGCGACTCTGAGGGACATGGTCGACGCTGCAGTTCGTGTCGAGGCCAGTCTGGCGGCACACCAGGCGCGACAATCATCAGGCGAGGGGCAGCGCCGGGATCGTCCACATCCTGGACCAACCGGCCCAAAGATCTCTAAGGGGGAAAATTACCGAGGAGCACCCTCATCTTTACGTGGTCGTGGCTGGTCAGGTCGACATGGGAACTCTCAGAGGGGCGGATCGAGATTCAGTTCTGGACAGCATCAGGCTTGGAGTGGTGCATCAGGAGGGTCTTGGGATGGACCGAGGACAGTTAATTGCTTTGCTTGTGGAGGAGCGGGCCACTATGCCTGAGATTGCCCTTTACTGTCAAGGAACAACGAGACTAAAGGTGTTAGTGTGACACAGAGTTCGGCTTCTCACCCTGCCAGAGGCCGAGGACAGAGTGCTGAGCGTGGCGCACGTGGGCGCGGACAGACTGCGGGACCCAAAGCTCGTGTTTTTGCAGTGACTCCGCAGCAGGCGAGGTCAGCCCCTGGTGTGGTTACAGGTACTCTTCATATCTTAAATATTGTTGTACGGGTGTTAATGGATGCTGGGGCTACTCATTCTTTGATTTCGAAAAGTTGTACGGGTATGTTAGATCGCGAGGTGTCAGCCTTGGATAGTGAAATGGGTGTTGGTACACCGATGGGCGTTGTGTACATAGTGAATCAGGTGATCCGGAGATGCCCAGTAAGGGTGGAGGATGTAGATCTGCTAGCTGATCTAATCCTTATGGATATCCATGATTTTGATGTTATCTTGGGAATGGATTGGTTGACGGAGCACGGTTCGCTCATCGACTGTTGTAGTAGGCGGGTGATTCTGCGAAGTCCGGGTTTGCCGGAGGTTACTTTTCAGGGAGAGCGCGACGGTTCGCTACCTGAAGTAATTTCTTCACTTGCCGCTACGAAGCTTCTACAGAAAGGATGCCAGGGTTATCTGGCGCATGTTGTGACAACGAAGAGTGATACTTCGGGTGCCGATGATATACCTGTGGTGCGAGAATTTCCGGATGTGTTCCCGGAAGATTTGCCTGGTTTACCACCACATCGGGAGATTGAGTTCACGATTGAACTACTTCCCGGCACACGACCTATATCACAGGCACCATATCGAATGGCACCAGCAGAGTTACGGGAACTGAAGATCCAATTGCAGGAGTTGGTGGAGTTGGGATTCATCCGACCGACTACATCACCGTGGGGAGCACCGGTATTATTTGTGAAGAAGAAGGAGGGGAGCCTCCGTTTGTGTGTGGATTATCGACAGCTCAACAAGGTCATGGTAAGGAACCAGTACCCCTTACCCAGGATTGACGATCTCTTTGATCAACTGCGGGGAGCACAGTACTTCTCGAAGATTGATTTACGATCTGGTTATCACCAGTTGAAGATTGCTGAGGGGGATGTCCCGAAGACAGCATTTCGGACCAGATACGGGCATTATGAATTCCTTGTGATGCCTTTCGGCTTGACGAATGCTCCAGCAGCATTCATGGATCTAATGAATAGGGTCTTCCGATCTTATTTGGATAAGTTTGTGATCGTGTTCATTGATGACATCCTTGTGTACTCGAGGAGTGCTCAGGCTCATGAGAAACACTTACGTTCGGTGTTAGGGAAGCTGAGGCAGAACCAGTTATACGCCAAGCTGAGTAAGTGTCAGTTTTGGCTAACCAGCATTGGTTTTCTGGGACATGTAGTGTCAGCAGACGGGATTAGTGTGGATACCCAGAAGACCGAAGCGGTGACAAATTGGGCTAGACCGACAACCGTGACAGAGGTACGGAGTTTCGTTGGTTTGGCAGGATACTACCGGAGATTTGTTGAGGGCTTCTCTAGTATCGCTGCACCGTTGACTCGTTTAACCAGGATGGGAGTAAAGTTTGTTTGGGATGAATGGTGTGAGCAGAGTTATCAGGAATTAAAACGTCGGTTAACTACCGCACCTGTTCTTGCTTTGCCGGATAACAGTGGAGAGTTCGAAGTCTACAGTGACGCATCGTTGCAAGGTTTAGGTTGCGTGCTGATGCAGAATGGCAGAGTTATCGCTTATGCATCGAGACAACTAAAGACACATGAACTGAACTACCCTACGCATGATCTGGAGTTGGCGGCGGTGGTTCACGCTTTAAAAATCTGGCGACATTATCTGTACGGGGTGACTTGCAGGATCTTCACCGATCATCAGAGTTTAAAGCATTTGTTCACTCAGAAGGAGCTGAACGTAAGGCAGCGACGATGGTTGGAACTGATCAAGGACTATGATTGTACGATTAGATATCATCCAGGGAAGGCGAACGTTGTGGCAGACGCACTCAGCAGGAAGTCAGCAGGATCGATTGCACACCTGAGGCTGGTGTACCTTCCTTTGCTAGTGGAACTCCGAAGAGCTGGAGTTATGCTGGGGATGGATGAGCAGGGAGCTTTGTTGGCCAGTTTTCATGTACGACCTGTGCTAGTCGATCGGATTATCGAGGCACAATTGGAGGATCCGACACTTTGTATCTACAGGATCGAGGTCGAAGCGAACGAGAGGCAGGACTTTACTATCCGACCAGATGGAGCTCTGGTGAAACTGGGCCGTTTGTGTGTTCCTGCAGTGGCAGAGTTACGGGCAGAAATTCTCGAGGAAGCCCACAGTTCGGCTTATGCCATGCATCCGGGAGGTACAAAGATGTACCGTACCCTCCGGGACCACTATTGGTGGGCAGGAATGAAGAAGGATATTGCAGAGTTTGTAAGCAGATGTTTGACCTGTCAGCAGGTCAAGGCTGAGCGGCAGAGACCGTATGGAGCAATGCAACCACTTCCGATTCCCGAGTGGAAGTGGGATCACATTACCATGGATTTTGTCTTCAAGTTGCCAAGGACTCAGAGGGGATGCGATGGAGTTTGGGTGATTGTCGACCGATTGACCAAGTCAGCTCATTTCTTACCAGTACAGGAGACATTTAAGCCAAACCGACTGGCTCAGCTGTTTGTGAAGGAGATCATTCGACTTCATGGTACGCCGGAGTCGATAGTGTCTGATCGAGATTCGCGTTTCACATCTAGGTTCTGGCGAAGTTTGCAGAACGCCTTGGGTACAAACTTACATTTCAGTACAGCGTTCCACCCACGGACCGATGGGCAGTCAGAGAGGACTATCCAGACACTGGAGGACATGATGAGGTCTTGTGTACTGCAGTTTCAGGATTCGTGGGATACTCATTTGCCTTTGATGGAGTTCGCATACAACAACAGTTATCAGGCAAGTATCGGGATGGCACCCTACGAGGCACTGTATGGCCGACAGTGCAGGACGCCTATCTGCTTGATGGAGGTAGGAGAGCGAGCAGCTTTAGGACCGGATTTGATGGACATGACCCAGGAAACAGTTTGAATCATCAAGGAAAGATTGAAGGCAGCGCAGGATCGCCAAAAGAGCTATGCGGATCGACGAATTCGAGACTTGGAATTCGAGGTGGGAGATTTTGTGTTCCTTAATTTATCTCCATGGAAAGGAATTATCCATTTTGGCCGACGCGGGAAGTTGAGTCCACGTTATTTTGGACCGTTCGAGATCATTGAGAGGATTGGACTAGTGGCATACCTGTTGGCATTACCTCCAGAACTTGCCAGAGTACACGACGTTTTCCATGTGTCCATGTTACGGAAATACCTACGGGACGATTCACATGCCTTGCCGGAACAACCAGTAGAACTGATGACTGATCTGAGCTTTGAGGAGAAACCAGTGCAGATTCTGGATCAGAAGAACAAGGTTCTGAGAAACAAGACGATTCGGTTGGTGAAAGTGCTATGGAGGAACCATGACGTCGAGGAAGCGACGTGGGAACCCGAAGACTTGATGAGGGAGAGTACCCGTTTTTATTCGAGTAAATTTCGAGGACGAAATTTTTGTAAGGTGGGTAGATTGTAACGACCCGAACTTTCGTAATCATTATTTTATTGTAAATTTACCGTTTTGCCCCTGAGGGGGGGGGGGAAGTTGACTTTTACCTCGGGAAGTATTCAGCACTTTGACACTTTACCGTGACGTAGTTTAGGACGTCACGAGTTCATAGGTAGGTGGCACGTCCGATTCCGACGTTCGAGGAAGAAGTTGTGATGTTCGGAAGTCGAGGGGTATTTTGGTAATTTGGCCATTTGGGGGCCAAATGTTGACTTTTGACCCGGGAAGTCCAACGGACGAGGGCCAATGACCGTTACGTAGGCCTCGTTGATACGAATCCGTAGACAGGCGGCACGCCGAAATCGGACTTACGACGAAAGAGTTATGGTCAAGAACGTAACCGAACTAACCGAGACTCAAAACTTAAAATAATATTAAAATATTAGAATCTGATTTACTTTAACCCAATCAATCTGGACCCTTGATGAGTGACACATGTCACTCATCTACCTCATCCACATCATCCCCAAAAACCAGGATCTGTGTTTGCCATTCCATTAATTAATTAATTAAACTTCCCTAAATCCTCACCCTTCATCCTATACTCTGACTGAATCTCAGCCCTCCATTCCATCTGATCACTCTGTTTTAAAAACCATGAGAGAATTCATTCTCTCATTTCTATTCCTTCAAACCGTGGCTAACTCTCATCCTTCGAACAAACACCTCACAGCCTCTCAGCCTCAACTCACGAACCAGGCAGAACCAGGCAACCACCAGCAACCTCCAGACGGCCATCACCACCACCACGGCCACCCTGCACAGCCGGAAAACCCACAAACCCGAGAAGGAACCCGTGCAGCCCAAACTGTCCAAACCTTCCAAACCATGACTTCTGGGCTCGAACCAACCTAGGGCTAGGACCGTTGTGACGGCTGGACGACTCAGGACCGGACTGGGCAGCCCACGGTGGCGACACGACGGCGGTAAGCCCATAAACCCGAGAAAGCCTATTTTCCTTCCCTGTTTTGAAACTTCCATTTTTAACGTTAGAAATGTTTGGTTGCTTTTGAGACATAACCTAGGGGACTAGACGACCATTTCAGACCTAAGTACGCGGCTGGAAGCTCGACGACTCGCCGGAGAAGACGAACCAGAGCCGGCAGCCAGTTCCCCGTCGATTTTCAGGAGGTTTCTCGAACTTAAAAACCTGTTTTAATCCCACAGAACCATAGAACATGTTTAGACAAGTTTATAGGAACAAATCCCATCGATTTTGGTGGTCGGGTTGATGAGAACTGGTCGGGTCGAACCGTGGGTCTGCGGTGACCCGGTTCTCAGACCCGGTTACTGTAGCTGATGACGTCATCATGCTGACGTCAGCAGTGATGTCATGATGACGTCATCATGTCAGAATATTGTCAGACCAGGGACCAATGGGCTGTTGACACGTGTCCTCTGACACTGTCAGTGATGACGTCATGCTGACGTCAGCAGTGACGTCATGCTGACGTCAGCATCACTGTAGCACTGTTGACCAGAGGGTTGACCGGTGCGTGGGGGGCACGTGTGAACAGTATTTTGTGTGGGACCAGTGCCATTTTCAGGGTTTCGACGATACGGATCCAATGGCGGTGGTTTCGTGTCGATCGGAGATCGTTAAGTTGGTCAAATTAGGGTTTGACGCCTTGGGAAGCGTGTTCGGACGGCGCATTGCCTGTGAGGAGTCATTCTACGGAGGGACCAGACCGTAGAGTGACTCAGGAGCAGGATTGCTACTATTGGACGTCTGGGACGTCAGGCATCTAGAATGCCATGCTCGGACTAGGTTCGGGATTTGGACTCGGGATTGAGACCCCGGGTGGCACGCGTAGCCTTGAGACTGTGACCTTATTGGGCGTCTGGGACGTCGGGCATCTGGGATGTCAGGGTTGGGATGTATAGTGCAGTGACTAGGATTATATTATGTTGATATTATTTTGCTAATGATTATATGGTTTTGTGGTTTATGATACTATGCATGTCTTTTCGGAAAACAGAGGGGAAAAGCTATATGTTTTCGAAATGGTAAACTACTTTGTAAACCTTGAGTTTCGGCCCACTCACCTTTGTTGTTTTATTACCCCTCCAGGTAGTGCTATTGAGGAGGAGGATCCCGAGGAGGAAGAGGCATAGGTTTACGTTGCGTACCTGAACCCTACTGCTGGGTAGGTTGGCACGTAGTGTGTCTAGAGTCGTGCTCAATAAACTGTATTCGGGAACTATCCCTTGTCTGACACTATTTGTATTCGAGTATTTGTGTGGCGTGCTATGTATGACTTAACTATGGATTTTCTTTATGCATTTTATTTTCAATAAGGGTATATTTGGTATTTTAATGTCGGGTGTCAGACGGGAGCAGGGCACGTCCCGGGTGGTCCCAGGGGGATCGGGGCGGGTCCTGTCAACACCAACGTAAACTACTAAAGTAACACAGTCAGACGTAGGAGAAACTATATAAAACATCCCGAAGTTAAAGATTTACAGAGCATAGTACTAAATACAAAAGAAAGAAAACCGATAACCAGTACACGCACACGAAAAAATTTAAAACACTCCGGGGTCACTCTCGAGTACGCTATGCCTCAGACGCTGCCAAATTAACATACCTATTTTAACCTCAAACGTTCAAATGCATAAATAGTCAAATTAAAGTTTTACATCAAATCCGAAATAAACAGATGTCAGACAAGGGATGAAATCCAAAATTACAAGTTTCGAGCACGACTCTAAAATAAACCTGAGGGCAAACCACCCAACAGGAGATCAGGTACGCGGAAGTAGATCTATACCTCAGCCTCAGGATCCTCCTCTACCTCAGTAGCACAACCTGGAGGGGTTACCAAAACATTAAGGGTGAGTGGGCTGAAACTCAAGTTTACAAAACCATTTAATAAGTAAAACATATAATTTACCCCTCCGTTTTCCAAACATGCATGCATCAGAATTTAAAACCATAAATCATATAGTATGAACCATAAGGCATGTAATAAAACCATAAACATAATTTTAGCCACTGCACTATACACTCCAATCCTGACATCCCTGATGTCTGACGTCCCTGACGTCCAATAAGCTCACAGTCTCAAGGCTACGCGTGCCACTCGGGTCACAATTCCGAGTCCAATCCCCGAACCCTGTCCGGGTACGACATCTCAGATGCCTAGCATCCTAGACGCTCGACGTCCCTGACGTCCAATAAGCAATCCTGCTCCTGAGTCATTTTACGGTCCGGTTCCTCCGTAGAATGACCCCTCGCAGGCAATGCGCTATGACCACTCCGGGGTACCGCATCCGGAGGAGACAGTATCATAAGAATGGATCTATACAGTGCAGTACCAAATACATTTTATTGATATCCACATGCAAAACATATATATATACATAGATAAAATCCAAACCGATCGTTAAGTTTCATTAGATGGGTTTCAAACCCAAATATCGTGAAACGTGCCATAACCATAATTTCAATATCATCAAAACCATTTCTTGATTCCAGCATGTGAACATATAAGTAAATCAGAAAACATTTAAGCATGCAAGGGTTTAATGAAATCGGGCCCACTCACAGTACGATCTTGCGGTGAACCTGCGCGTAGGAACTTGTACCGCGATTATCGTACAATTCCTGTCAGTCCAAATCACACGTAAGGGTCACTATTAGTCTTACACATTTATCCAAAAGGTCCGGAACAGAAACCGGCTTGGGAAAACCGTCCAATACGTTTCCCGAGACAACCGGCCCTAAACTGACCCTCCCAAACTATCTGAGATCAACATGGTTAATTCATCAAAAATGTTCAGAATGATAAGAGGAACAAAAGTCATGTTGATAGTGATCGGAGATAAGGTTCAACGCGCCCTCACGTTCCGACCATAGTGGCTGAGCGTGAAAGTCACGCGCCTGACACTGTAGCTGCTACAGTGTCACCTTCTTCACCCGATAGCCCTGCTATTCGGACCTTCAGCCCGCGATATGACCCGGGCAATTAACCCTGAATTTCAACTCGATTTCAATCCAACTTGATCCTAACATGTTATTTACACATCAAATTTTAGTTCTGAGTCATTAATCAACCTCGACAAGTCTCCAATCGACCTATCGACGAGTGATCAACCAATCGCGTCAATCAACAGAACTCACTGGTTTCCAAACCAAAATCAAATTAACCTCCCAGAAAGCTTTCTAAGGCTAAAATGAACTAAAACAAATGATCAATTTACCAAGGTATTACCTGTAAGTGATCGTCCAAATCTCTACAACTCCACTGAAACAGAAACCTCAGTTCCAGTCCAACAGTGGCTGGTTCCTCTTGAATTCGATATGGCTAAGTTCCAATCGCTCCCAGAAAGCTAAACCAGGCCTTGGTTTGACCCAACGAGCACCAGAAATAAAAAATCCGATTTCCCTCCAAATTTTCCCGAAATGGTTTCTCTCTGGTTCCTCACTTATTCTCAGTTCTTTCAACGGCAGAGTGAAGCTCACACAATTTCTATTCAGTTTAAAACAATTGAACCGTCCCAGAGGCTCGTGGAAGTCCAATCTGTCCACTGAAATTTGTCCCCCGAAAGCTTCGAATCTTCAATTAACAATATGGCTGCGCTGTGTGGATGAAACAGACCATGTTTGATGCTTCCAAAAGCTTTAAACAATCAATACTTTCCAGCACACTCACCAGCATAAACAATTTGCACTCAGAACCACCGCACATGGTGGTTCCGCCCATGTCCCCCGCGGTTGCTACAGTAACCAAGGAAAATGACCAAAATGCCCCTGGTTCAATAATACCAAAATGCCCTTCACTTTCTAGACCCGTAACTCAGCCATACAAAGTTCGATTTTGGCGTGCCGCCTGTCTACGGACTCAGGGCATCGAGACGTACCTAACGGTCCTTGAGTCATGTGAAAATTAGTTGCCAAACGAAAAGTCGACATTTTCGCCCCTAAAGTCCAAATTACGGTAATGCCCCTGAACTTCCGATAGTCATAACTTTTTCCCTGAGCATCCGAATTGGACGTGCCACCTGTCTATGGACTTGTGACGTCCCGAACTACGTCACGGTCATTGGTCAAAGTCCATTCGACCCTCAATTCAAAAAGTCAACAATTTGGTCATACCAATCGCAAGGTTAAAAACATCAATTCATACATTAATTTACATTATCAAAATTCTCGAATTTCCGGGGTGTTACAACCTTCCCCCCTTAAGAAATTTCGTCCCGAAATTTCAAAGAAACAAATAAGGAAATTGCTCTCGCACCTGAGCCTCTGGCTCCCATGTGGCTTCATCCACATTCTGGTTTCTCCAGAGAATCTTCACGAGAGGGATCGTCTTTCGACGTAGTACCTTGTCCTTCCGATCCAAAATCTGCACTGGTTGTTCCTCAAAGCTCAAATTCTCTTGGAGTTCGATAGGTTGTTCCTCCAGTACATGAGAATCATCATGTACGTACTTCCGTAGCATTGATATGTGGAAAACATTGTGAACTTTAGAAAGTTCTGGAGGTAGTACCAATCTGTAAGCAACCCTGCCAATCCTCTCCACGATCTCATATGGTCCGATAAAACGCGGACTCAGTTTCCCCCGTCGGCCAAAACGGATAATCCCTTTCCATGGAGATAACTTCAGGAAGACAAAATCTCCCACTTCAAATTCCAAGTCTCGAATCCGTCGATCGGCATAACTCTTTTGGCGATCCTGCGCCGCCTTCAATATTTTCTTGATAACCCGAATAGTTTCCTGGGTTACGTCCATCAATTCTGGCCCTACCGCCGCTCGCTCCCCTATCTCCATCCAGCAGATAGGTGTCTTGCACTGTCAACCATACAGTGCCTCATAGGGTGCCATCCCGATGCTTGTCTGATAGCTGTTGTTGTAAGAAAATTCCATCAATGGCAAATGAGTATCCCATGAGTCCTGAAACTATAGCACACAGGACCTCATCATGTCCTCCAGGGTCTGAATGGTCCTTTCAGACTGTCCATCGGTCTGTGGATGGAAAGCAGTACTGAAACGTAGGGTTGTCCCCAAAGTAGTTTGCAAACTCCGCCAGAACCTGGAAGTGAAACGCGGATCACGATCAGACACGATCGACTCCGGCGTACCATACAATCGTATGATTTCTTTTACGAACAATTGAGCCAGTCGATTAGGTTTATAGGTCTCCTGAATTGGCAGAAAATGGGTTGACTTGGTTAGCCGGTCCACGATCACCCATACTCCGTCCACTCCACTCTGAGTCCTTGGTAACTTAAAGACGAAGTCCATGGTGATGTGATCCCACTTCCACTCGGGAATCGGAAGTGGCTGCATAGCCCCATAAGGTCTCTGCCGTTCCGCCTTAACCTGCTGACAGGTTAATCATTTGCTTACGAACTCTGCAATGTCCTTCTTCATTCCTGGCCACCAATAATGGTTTCGGAGGGTACGGTACATCTTTGTACCTCCCAGATGCATAGCATAAGCCGAACTATGGGCCTCCTCCAGAATCTCGGCCCGTAACTCTGCCACTGCAGGTACACACAAACGGCCCAATTTCACAAGTGCTCCATCATCCCGGATGGTAAAATCCTGTCTCCCATCCGCATCGACCTCAATCCTATAAATATAGAGTATCAGATCCTGAAGTTGTGCTTCGATGATCTGATCAATCAGCACTGGTTGTACATGAAAGCTGGCCAACAAAGCTACATGCTCATCTGTATCCAAAATAACTCCCGCCTTCCGGAGTTCCACCAGCAAAGGAAGATACACCATCCTTAGGTGTGCAACAGATCCTGCTGACTTCCTGCTGAGTGCATCTGCCACCACATTGGCCTTACCCGGATGGTACTCAATTTTACAGTCATAATCCTTCAGTAGCTCTAACCATCTCCGTTGTCTCATGTTAAGCTCCTTCTGAGTGAATAGGTACTTTAGGCTCTGGTGGTCGGTGTATATCCGGCACTTTGCGCCGAATAGGTAATGTCTCTAGATTTTTAGGGCATGAACCACCGTTGCCAACTCCAAATCATGGGTTAGGTAGTTTAACTCATGAGTCTTCAGCTTTCGGGATGCGTAGGCGATAACCTTGCCAGTCTGCATCAACACGCAGCCCAGACCTTGTAGTGATGCGTCACTAAAGACCACGAATTCTCCACTATCATCCGGAAATGCGAGGACAGGTGCAGTGGTCAATCAATCCTTCAACTCTTGAAAACTCCGATCACACTGCTCGTCCTAAATAAACTTCACTCCCTTCTGAGTCAAACGAGTCAATGGTGCAGAAATTTTGGAGAAACCCTCCACGAATCTTCGGTAGTAACCTGCTAACCCGACAAAACTCCGCACCTCCGTTACCGTTGTCGGTCTAGCCCAGTTTGTCACCGCCTCTATTTTCTGGGGATCCACGCTAATCCCATCCGTCGATATCACGTGTCCCAGAAAACCAATACTGCTCAGCCAAAACTGACACTTGCTCAGCTTGGCGTACAACTGTTCTTGTCTCAGCTTCTCCAACACCAACCGTAGATTTTCCTCATGTGCTCGGGCACTCCTCGAGTACACCAAGATATCGTCGATGAACACAATCACGAACTTATCTAGGTAGGGTCGGAAGACCCGGTTCATCAGATCCATGAATGCTGCTGGAGCATTCGTCAAACCAAAAGGCATAACAAGGAACTCGTAGTGTCCATAACGGGTTCGAAAAGCAGTTTTCGGAATATCCTCCTCCGAAATCCTCAATTGGTGATACCCAGACCACAAATCAATCTTCGAAAAGCATTGTGCTCCCCGCAACTGGTCAAAAAGGTCATCGATCCTGGGTAGAGGATACTGGTTCCTCAGTGTCACCTTGTTGAGTTGTCGATAGTCAATACACAAACGGAGAATCCTTTCCTTCTTCTTTACGAACAACACCGGTGCTCCCCACGGTGAAGTACTCAGTCAGACGTATCCCAAATCCACCAACTCCTGCAATTGAGTTTTGAGTTCTCGTAACTAGGCTGGCGCCATCCGGTATGGTGCCTGGGATATAGGTCGGGTACCAGGGAGTAGTTCAATTGTAAACTCGATCTCCCGCGGTGGTGGTAATCCAGGTAAGTCTTCCGGGAACACATCTGGAAACTCACGTACCACCGGTATCTCGTTGATACCCGGAGTGTCAACCTGTTCCGAAACGACATGCGCCAGATAACCTTGGCATCCCTTCCGTAGAAGTTTGGTAGCAGTAAGTGAAGAAATCACTTCAGGAGGCGAATCGTCACGCTCCCCCTGAAGATAACCTCCGGCAAACCTGGGCTCCGCAGAATCACTTGTCTACTACAGCAATCGATGAGAGACCCATGCTCCGATAGCAAATCCATCCCCAATATTACATCGAAGTCGTGGATATCCAGAATAATCAAGTCCGCTGGCAAATCCACATCCTCAATTCTCACCGGACACCTCTGAATCACCTGATTCACAAGGTACACGATGCCCATCGGGGTGCCAACACCCATTTCGCAATCTAAGGCTGATACCACACAATCGAGCATACCAGCACAACTCTTCGAAATAAAAGAATGTGTAGCCCCCGCATCCATCAATACACGTACAAGAAGGTTTAAAATATGTAGTGTACCTGTAACCACGCCTGGGGTAGTCCTCGCCTGCTGCTGGGTCATTGTAAACACTTGAGCCCTAGGCCCTCCATTTCGTCTGCGCCCGCGCGCGCCACGCCCAGCACCACTGTCACCTCCCTGACCTCGACCTCCATTAGTGTGGGAAGCCGTGCTCTGCACCACACTAGAGCCCCCAGCGTCGTTGCTCTTGGACAACAGTGGGCAATCACAGGCATAGTGGCCCTCCTCTCCGCAAGCAAAACAGGTTACTGGCCTCGGCCTGTCCGAATGCCCACTAGAAGCACCGCTCCAAGATGAACGCTGCCCAGAGTTGTATCCTAATCCTCTGCCCTAAGAGCCTCCACGTCGACCTGACTAGCCACGACCCTTAAAGGATGAGGCTGCTCC
The DNA here is from genome assembly GCA_032719365.1 of Prinsepia uniflora. Lineage (NCBI taxonomy): Eukaryota > Viridiplantae > Streptophyta > Magnoliopsida > Rosales > Rosaceae > Prinsepia > Prinsepia uniflora. The sequence continues at coordinate 56,818,315 of CM064869.1, read as the reverse complement.
CTTGTAGCCTCCTCCCTTGTTGTTCTTCTGGCCCGTTGGCCCACGTTGTGGACGATCCTGACGTCGCCCCTCACCCGAAGGCTGTCGTGTCTGGTGTGCCGCCAGACTGGCCTCGACACGCACCGCAGCGTCGACCATATCTCTCAGAGAAGCATGAGTAGCAACAGTCACACTTGCCCGGATCTTCCCTCGGAGTCCAAGCTCAAACCTTTGGCATTTGTCCTCCTCCGTGCTCACGAATGATGCAGCGAACCGGGATAGTTTTCCAAAAGTCTGCTTGTAGTCCGCAAATGACATATCCCCCTGCTCCAGCCGCAGGAACTCAGCCTCCCGTGCCGCGCGAAACGATCGCGGGTAGTACTGGTCCAGAAATCCGGAACGGAAAACTTCCCAAGTAGTGGTATGGACAGACCATCCAGACATTTCAAGGCCGTGCCACCACTGGTAGGCTCCTCCTTCCAGTAAGAAGGCCGCCAAGGTCACCCGCTCGACCGGAGGACATTGCATCACCGTGAAGATCCTTTCCCACTTGGTGATCCAATCATGAGCATCTTCGGGGCTTGATCCCTCGCTGAAAGGAGTGGCTCCTAAACGCTGAGCCAGCTCAATGCTTGCGCATTCCATTTCCCTTTCCAAATCCTCGTCAGTTCGTGTATGAGGAATCCTCCTTGGAGGCATAACCAACTGTCAAGAGGAATAGATCAGTTAACATTATCCTAAAACTCGAAAAGTAACTAGTACTAATCGCTAGTCTAGCATGCTGACCACAACCTAGTGCTCTGATACCAAGCTGACAGGACCCGCCCCGATCCCCATGGGACCACATGGGGACGTGCCCTGCTCCCGTCTGACACCCAAAATAACATACCTATTTTAACCTCAAACGTTCAAATGCATAAATAGCCAAATTAAAGTTTTACATCAAATCCGAAATAAACAGATGCCAGACAAGGGATGAAATCCAAAATTACAAGTTGCGAGCACGACTCTAAAATAAACCTGCGGGCAAACCACCCAACAGGAGATCAGGTACGCGGAAGTAGATCTATGCCTCAGCCTCAGGATCCTCCTCTACCTCAGTAGCAAAACCTGGAGAGGTTACCAAAACATTAAGGGTGAGTGGGCCGAAACTCAAGTTTACAAAACCATTTAATAAGTAAAACATATAATTTACCCCTCCGTTTTCCAAACATGCATGCATCAGAATTTAAAACCATAAATCATATAGTATGAACCATAAGACATGTAATAAAACCATAAACATAATTTTAGCCATTGCACTATACACTCCAATCCTGACATCCCTGATGTCTGACGTCCCAGACGTCCAATAAGGTCACAGTCTCAAGGCTACGCGTACCACTCGGGTCTCAATTCCGAGTCCAATCCCTGAACCCTGTCCGGGTACGGCATCTCAGATGCCTAGCGTCCTAAACGCTCGACGTCCCTGACGTCCAATAAGCAATCTTGCTCCTGAGTCATTTTACGGTCCGGTTCCTCCGTAGAATGACCTCTCGCAGGAAATGCGCTATGACCACTCCGAGGTACCACATCTGGAGGAGACAGTATCATAAGAATGGATCTATACAGTGCAGTACGAAATACATTTTATTGATATCCACATGAAAAACATATATATATACATAGATAAAATCCAAACCGATCGGGTTTCAAACCCAAATACCGTGAAACGTGCCATAACCATAATTTCAATATCATCAAAACCATTTCTTGATTCCAACATGTGAACATATAAGTAAATCAGAAAACATTTAAGCATGCAAGGGTTTAATGAAATCGGGCCCACTCACAGTACGATCCCGCGGTGAACCTGTGCGTACGAACTTGTACCGGGATTATCGAACAATTCCTGTCAGTCCAAATCACACGTAAGGGTCACTAATAGTCTTACACATTTATCCAAAAGGTCCGGAACAGAAATCGGCTCGGGGAAACCGTCCAATACGTTTCCCGAGACAACCGGCCCTAAACTGACCCTCCCAAACTATCTGAGATCAACATGGTTAATTCATCAAAAATGTTCAGAATGATGAGAGGAAAAAAAGTCATGTTGATAGTGATCGGAGATAAGGTTCAACGTGCCCTCACGCGCCGACCATAGTGGCTGAGCGTGAAAGTCACGCGCCTGACACTGTAGCTGCTACAGTGTCACCTTCTTCACCCGATAGCCCTGCTATTCGGACCTTCAGCCCGCGATATGACCCGGGCAATTAACCCTGAATTTCAACTCGATTTCAATCCAACTTGATCCTAACATGTTATTTACGCATCAAATTTAAGTTCTGAGTCATTAATCAACCTCGACAAGTCCCCAATCGACCTATCGACGAGTGATCAACCAATCGGGTCAATCACCAGAACTCACTGGTTTCCAAACCAAAATCAAATTAACCTCCCAGTAAGCTTTCTAAGGCTAAAACGAACTAAAACAAATGATCAATTTACCAAGGTATTACCTGTAAGTGATCGTCCAAATCTCTGCAACTCCACTGAAACAGAAACCTCAGTTCCAGTCCAACAGTGGCTGGTTCCTCTTGAATTCGATATGGCTAAGTTCCAATCGCTCCCAGAAAGCTAAACCAGGCCTTGGTTTGGCCCAACGAGCACCAGAAATAAAAAATCCGATTTCCCTCCAAATTTTCCCGAAATGGTTTCTCTCTGGTTCCTCACTTATTCTCAGTTCTTTCAATGGCAGAGTGAAGCTCACACAATTTCTATACAGTTTAAAACAATTGAACCGTCCCAGAGGCTCATGGAAGTCCAATCTGTCCACTGAAATTTGTCCCCCGAAAGCTTCGAATCTTCAATTAACAATATGGCTGTGCTGTGTGGATGAAACAGACCACGTTTGATGCTTCCAAAAGCTTTAAACAATCAATACTTTCCAGCACACTCACCAGTATAAACAATTTGCACTCAGAACCACCGCACATGGTGGTTCCGCCCATGTCCCCCGCGGTTGCTACAGTAACCAAGGAAAATGACCAAAATGCCCCTGGTTCAATAATTACCAAAATGCCCTTCACTTTCCAGACCCGTAACTCAGCCATACGAAGTCCGATCTTGGCGTGCCGCCTGTCTACGGACTCAGGGCATCGAGACGTACCTAACGGTCCTTGAGTCATGTGAAAATTAGTTTCCAAACGAAAAGTCAACATTTTCGCCCCTAAAGTCCAAATTACGGTAATGCCCCTGAACTTCCGATAGTCATAACTTTTTCCCTGAGCGTCCGAATTGGACGTGCCACCTGTCTATGGACTTGTGACATCCCGAACTACGTCACGGTCATTCGTCAAAGTCCATTTGACCCTCAATTTAAAAAGTCAACAATTTGGTCATAACAATCGCAAGGGTAAAAACGTCAATTCATACATTAATTTACATTATCAAAATCCTCGAATTTCCGAGGTGTTACAGTGCAATCCCTCGTCACGGCTACACAACCAGCAGCTTCCTAGGACCCTACTGAGTCCCCTAGACCTCACTAGACACCTCGACTCAACCCCAAAAGCCACAACTTTACGTTTGGACCTAGACGGTAAAACAGAGCACACAGAGGAAAGTAGAGAAATTACATGTGTCCTGCTCTCCACCGTGAGCTCCGCCGTGTCCACTGGGTTCCTAAGGCTCCACTCCCGTCTCTGAACACCACCAGCAGTAAGGATTGATCCAAGTACGGCAGCTCTACCTCCAAACTCCCTCGACACCTCTCTGTTTCCCTGCAAACTCAAACCTCCCACTCCCCTGATTTCTTTCACAATCCTCACTCACAAATCACTCACCACTTTCCTCCCTTCTCTCAGTCACTCTCTTGATCATCAGAATTCACAACACCCTCTACAAACGCTCAATCCCTCTCCCAATCTCACTCTCTGTTTTCTTTTTCCAACACGACTACACACGGCTGCACAATTGAACACACACCGTGCACTCCCTAGAAGCCACTACACACACTGCACGTGTCACCATCCCCTCAGCTCTCTCACAAAATATCCCAATCTCACTGTACAATTGGCCTTATCTGATTGGCACAAATCCCAAGACACGAAAAGACCAAAATGCCCCTCTTTTAATCCAAAATTACGATAATGCCCCTACCTTTCTAGACCCGTAACTCACACATCCTAACTCCGATGAATGCGTGCCGCCTGTCGTTGAACTCAGGACGACGAGATCTACCTAACGGTCCTAGGTCAACGTGTCAAAACCAGATCGTACGAAAAGTCAACTTTTTCCCCTAATTTAACCAAATTACGGCAATGCCCTCAACGTTCCGAACATCATAACTTCCTCCTCGGATGTCGGAATCAGGGGTGCCACCTGTAACGACCCGTTCCGAATATCGGGATTTAATAATATTTAATTGTGATTTACTAATTTGGGATTAGTTGGGCGATTTCGGACGAATTGTGCAAAATGACCGTTTTGCCCTTAGGCGTGGGCAAAACGTTGACTTTTAATTCGGATGGTCAAATGGACTTTGACCGATGACCGTGACGTAGTTCGGGACGTCACGAGTTCATAGACAGGTGGCACGTTCGATTCCGACGTTCGTGGTGGAAGTTATGATGTACGGAAGTGCAAGGGCATTTTCGTAATTTGGATGCTATAGGGGGAAATGTTGACTTTTTGATCGGGGGGTCCGATGGCCGAGGACTGAGGACCGTTAGGAAGGTCTCGATACCCTGAGTTCGTAGACAGGCGGCACACATCAATCGGAGTCCGTATGACCGAGTTACGGGTCAGGATGCGTGAGGGGCATTTTGGTAATTTTCTGCACAAGGGCAGAATTGTAATTTCACACGGGGGCACTGTTTCATTGAACTGGCCGTGAGATGGAATGTTGGTGTGATCGATCCCATGGATTGTTTACCAATTAAATGATTGATTTGGGCCAGTTTGAGGTGGAATTGCACATGGGGTTGAGTTGGAATCGATTGCACGACATGGGCACTGGGTTTTTCTATTGTTTTCGGGTCAGTGCAGGGGAACATTACACAGTGGATTTTGGACACTTTTGGATGCCTTTAACGGCTGAATTGGATTAAAGGAATGGTGTGTAAGTCGTGTGGGTTCCTCTGTGAGTGAGAATGGAAGGATTGAGTGAGTTTGGGGTTGGATTTCTCTGAAAACCCGAAACTGGTTTCTGGGAAATTCAAATGAAAATTTCTAGTTTTAGGACAGCCCAAGCCTAATTGATGATGGATTGAGCTTCCTGGAACTTCAACGTGTCGAACCAGATCAAATGGGGCAAGCTTTGGGGCTCCTAGGGCCGTGAACGGACGAGGTGGACGACCGGAAAACTCAAGCTTGAGTCGTGGTGATTGAGGTAACGTCGTGTTCAATTAATCATGTGAATTGGTTCGTATTAATCCTTATAAGCTTCCTGTGAAGTTAATTTGGCAATGGTTGAGGATTGGAGGAGTTTTGGTGATTGACCCGTTTTGGGTGATCACGGGTTGATGGCTTGTTTAAGGAATGGTTGATGTTGATCGATGTCACAGAACTGAAATTGGTTGGTTGATGATTGTTATAGGATCAAGAACGGATTGAATTGATGTCGAATTGGGTGTGATTGAACCGGATCCTATCGCGGGTAATCAGACCCGTTTACCAGTCATTTGGGTGAAGAAGGAACACTGTAGCAGTCACTGTAGCAGGCGCGTGGCTTTCACGCGCAGCCACTCACAGCGGCGCGTGACGGCGCGTGGGCACGAATCTCGAGGTATGATCAACATGACTTTTGTCCTATACAATGTAATGAACATTTTGGGATTGGTTTCGTGTCGATCGGACACCGTCTCGATATTGTTCGGGATGTCCGAAGATTTTTAATCCAGTTTAAAAATACTTAAAAATTCGGGAAAATTACGGGACTTTAATGGGATGTTAATGTGGAGGTTAGTGACCCTCTAATGTGATTTGGACAGGATTGGGAGTCCCAGTGATAGTGATGTGGCCCGGGAAGGCCTATGGCACGCGTATCGAGGCACTCGGTTAAACGGTCTGTGAGTGGACATTGGTTTTATAAATTCGATGCATGCATAACTGTTTCATGATTGTTATAATTGTGATTAAATGATTTATTTTGGATATCGGTGAATTTATATGTTTTCACGCATTTCGAGGCGATTTACGTATTCGCACGTAAACCGAGGTTTTCTGGATTTGCACTGATTTCCATAAATGTGGTTGAATATGATTTCATGAAACGGTTACGAACTTGAATAAAGTAAAATCGGGCCAGGGGCCCAGTTAACTTATGAATCGGGCCAGGGGCCCAGTTAACTTATGAAATCGGGTCAGGGGCCCAGTTGATTTATAGATGCGATTTCGGGTCGGGGACCCTAAAATGGAATTGAATAAATGATTTTGGATTTAAATCAACTACTTGGACTTATGACGGTTTTATGGAAATTCGGGGCAGGGCCCTTGTGATATTTTGGAAATGAATAATAAAATGTGTTCTATAAAACCATCTCGATATGAGGATATATATATATCCAGGTCTCCTCCAAGTGTCGGGGACACTGGAGAAGTCACGGTGCATTGCCTGCGAGGGCTCATTGTACGGAGCTACCGGACCGTATAGTGATCCAGGAGCAGGATTGCTGGACGTCAGACATCGGGGATGTCAGAGATATGAACCCGGTGAGACCCCGGGTAGCACGCGTTGCTTAATACCGTGAGATATGACGTCTGGAACGTCAAGCGTCTAGGACGCTAGGCATCGGGGAGGCCGGAGATGGAAAAATAATAAATGAACATTACTGAATTTATGAGATAACTCTTGGATTGACTTTTGGGATTTGAAACTATGCTTTGGTTTCCGGGCTAAGGCCCTGATGGTTATTTCTAAATAAATATGGGATTATTGGTTTTTGGTGCATGCATATGCTTTTACTGAGGGGCATAAATGTCTTATAAATGTTTTAAACAGACTTGTTTATTTTCGTCCACTCACAGCTTTTGTTTTTAATGCCCTTCAGGTTGATTCTGGATACGACTGCAGCAGAGACTTGAGCATCGCACACCTCCTCCATCGATCCTTACGCACTCTGGAAGCCCGTTTGGGCAATGGCAATCGGTTATCCCTTGTCTGACGCCTCTTGTCAAACGGGAGCACGTCACATTCCATGGTAATCCTGGGGGGATTGGGATTGGTCGTGTCAAGTGGTATCAGAGCAGGTTTTGCTCTTTTGTGCGCGAAGGACGAGGGTGTGATGTCTCTTTGGGCTGCAGTTCCGTTGTAAACCTGATAGATAGTTTTGTTGGATTGGGTGTGTGTGGCCCGATACGCCGTGCATTGATGCGATTCAACCCAAGTGGGGTTGTAAACGATTAACTGGTAATGTGGGACCGTCGGTTCGGTCATGTGTTTATGGATTGTTGTGCCACTGGGCACAGCCGGGTTCGGGGAACCCCATTGGAATAATGTTATGGAAATACGAAACTCAGTTGAGTATTGGTCTATGTTTTGGATCCTGGTAGTGTTGGCTAGTGTACGGGGTGTTGGTGCATCGGAGTTAGCTGATGACCTTCGTGATGGAACCCACGTTGAGTTGATGATTGGATTGGATTTGACGTCTATACGATGTCAGGACCGCGGGGTCGGTAAGGTTGTGGATTTTACTGCAGAAGGCAGTTGGGTTCGGTGGAACCCTAGGGTGTGATTTTGGAACCCTAATTTATAATTGATGGACCGTAAGGTGAACTTTAAATGAGAACTTGTGCTGCGGCGAGCGGCTGGGGTCGTGGATGACCATGTGGATGACTCTAGTGAGTCTAGTCAGGATTATGGGATTCGATCCACGGATGCGGTTACGAGATATGATGTGGATTTCCGTGTGGGATCGAATGGTAGTGTGATGTGTGGATACGGATCTTGACAACGATGACTGTTGGTCGACAGTTGTGTCGAGATAACTGGCTATCGAGGGTGTTTAGTGTGGTTTTAATACTTGGGGATCAGGGGATGTTCAAGGAACGTTCATTATCCTGATGTGTGGATGGTCAAATTGGAGGTACCCATAGTCGTGGGGTACGAGGGGTGTTACGGGATCGTCGTTCGGAATGAACGGAGATCCAGGGTAACAACTTTGCACACAGTGTGCTAGCATGGATGTTCGTGTGCTAGCATGGATGTTCGTGTGCTAGTGTGGATGTTCGTGTGCTATGTATGGATGTTGGTATGTTGGTACTTTTATGCCAATACTAGTATGGATGCCTGTGTGCGGATACTAGTGTTGATGATAGTGCGTGGTGCTGGTACTAGCACTGGTGCTGGTACCGGTGTCGGTGATTGTGATGACGATGAGCCACCAGTTGGGGTGTGACTCTGTCCTGATGGACATATGATTGGTATCTGCGACTCAGTGGTGGTTGAGTCATGGACTGGATGGGATCCAGTGGAGGTTGTGTCGTGTTGGGATAAGTCCCAACCGATTTATGATGACAAGTGATGAATGGATATTAAGGTATGATTGAAACTTGAGGAATCTAGGGATGATGTTCCCTTTGTCATAAGAATCAGTGGATTTGGGGAGTTGTTGTCAACTCCGAGATTGGTATGTTTGTGTACTGCTTATATCCCCAGAGGGTACAAGGAAATTATTGAAATTGGAAAAGTCGGGGAAACCATTCGTGGTATTGACTTGTGATTTTGTGATTGCGAATCACTTGGAACCTGAGGATTGAACCTGTTTAGGTTGTGATGTGAGGCGAAGGCAGTTTGGTATGCACATCCAGGCAGAGTTGAGGAAATATCCATTCGGAATCGGGGTGTGTGCATACATGATTATTGACGGACGTGAGGTCCGAGTAATGAATTGATTATGGACACGTGGTGGTCCAAGTGAGGTATGGACGTGGGCAGTCCAGTGGTTGGACTTGACATCTCATTGGGAGCATGTCTGTTTCCAACATGGTTGGAACTCCCGATTTGGGGAGAGTTGTGATTGGGAGACGAGAGGAGTGCTCGTTTCCGCATTGGTAATTGGTATTCCGAAGTCATTGGGGTTGACTTCTTATTTCCTGCCGTGGCAGATGATGATTGTTGTTACCAGTACGTTGAGCGTGTATTGGTAGGTGGACCCATGTTTGGCCTTGGGTCATTGGACATAAGAAGTTGTGTGTGATATTGGATTTGGTGGTGAAATGCGAGGTCATCTTTCCATCAAGGGAAATTTGGCGAATGATTCAATGAGGGTGTAAGACCCTACGATCAGCTTTTAGATGGATTGCTTGCTTTGTGAGCATGTGTGGATCCTAGGTGGATCTGATTTGTGATGTTGTCGACTTTGGACGATGTGACGATCTAGGATCGTGATGTTACTTGTCGGATGACGTAGCGATGGATCTGGATCGTGATCTTGTTGATCCAGATGGGTGGAGAGTTTATCACTCTTACCTTGGTATGTGAGTCGTAAATGACGGGACTGAACTTCTTTTCGGAGTGAGTCCATATGGTTGTTACTCGGTTGAGTAGGTTTCCTAAGTGGTCGGATTTTGTCAACCTTTGACGTGTGAATATTGGGATTGGCTTCCCTATGAAGTCAATCAAGTGTTTTGAGCAGGTAACCGATAGGATCGGTTATGTTACGTCTGGGTGGACGTAAATGAGATTTTGGGTTTTGGAATCGACTTTCTGGGTGACGATTCAGGATTCGATTGCGAAGCTCGAAAATGGATTACTGGATTTGGGTACGGAATGATTATTCCAATGCTAGCTTACGGAATAATGATTTCGGATTCGGATTTGGAAATGGATTAAAAATGTGATGTCTGGGTTCGGGTTCGGGATTTCTTACGAAATCGCGAATTCGGATTCGGAATTGGAACTAGATGACAGGTGGAGTTCGTTTTGTCTTATGTTGGTTTGGGCAAAGGTACTTCATTATTGGAACGTGTTTGGCTACGACCTAGGTGGTTGTAGGCGGATTGATGGATTGATGTACGTACAGGGTACGTTGTACGAGGATTGAGACTGGTTAGGCTGAGTAGGTGCCTAATGGCGGTACATGGGATGTACCAGTGGTGTGTAACTAAACGTGTTGGTGATCGGCTTGGTTCCAATATCATTTGTTTGGTTGTGATTGTGGACTGGACATTGGATACTGTGCGCTGTGCAGATTGATCTTGTCGGGTTCAGTGGTTGTATGAGCAGGTGCTCTTAGCCATGGTTGGCTAGTGGAACCCTAGTATTGTGATGTGTGATCACTGCTGGGCTGGTATTCAATGCGTTCCAGTTACACCACTTGATGGAGTAAGTTGACGGTATACGTACACTCAGGATGAGTGAATTGGTGGTCTGAGTAACCACGAGTAGCCTTGTGTGACTTGATCACACCGTGATTTCCCAGCGTCTTGGTTCACTGAGGGAGTCGGCGGATATGGACATTGAGATTTGGTTATGTCGTAGGAATGGGCTTGCCCTGCAAATTGAGATCATGTGGTTGATCTTACGCTACATCGAGAGTGATGTAGTACGTGGTATTGTCACTGACGGACAGATGGTTAGGGCTTTACTAGGGTGGTAAAGCTTTGCGGTGACAGTTTGACTGGTGGTGTCAGCGTGGACTGACAAATGAGATTTGGTGACTCCCAATGGGAGCAAATGTAAGGATATATTGGCAATGGAAGGGAACCATCTAGCTGAAGGAGTCAGCTTAATGGTTGAGCGATCTTATCGCGGATCAGGTGATTATGTCCACTCGAGGTGGTCGAGTGTTGTTGACTATGACGTATGACTGTGATGGGATGTCTGGGTGCAGACGAGGCTGGTGTTGACCCAGTATGTGGGTGTACAGGTGTACACATAGTAGGAGGTCGAATTGTTTTCCACGAGGTGTTTGTGGAATAAGGTTGTTGGTAATTTCGAGGATGAAATTCTTTAAGGAGGGAAGGTTGTAACGACCTGTCTCGAATATCAGGATTTAATAATATTTAATTGTGATTTACTAATCTGGGATTAGTTGGGCGATTTCGGACGAATTGTGCAAAATGACCGTTTTGCCCCTAGACGTGGGCAAAACGTTGACTTTTAATTCGGATGGTCAAATGGACTTTGACCGATGACCGTGACGTAGTTCGGGACGTAACGAGTTCATAGACAGGTGGCACGTTCGATTCCGACGTTCGTGGTGGAAGTTATGATGTACGGAAGTGCAAGGGCATTTTCGTAATTTGGACGCTATATGGGGAAATGTTGACTTTTTGATCGGGGGGTCCGATGGCCGAGGACCGAGGACCGTTAGGAAGGTCTCGATACCCTGAGTTCGTAGACAGGCGGCACGCATCAATCGGAGTCCGTATGACCGAGTTACGGGTCAGGATGCGTGAGGGGCATTTTGGTAATTTTCTGCACAAGGGCAGAATTGTAATTTCACACGGGGGCACTGTTTCATTGAACTGGCCGTGAGATGGAATGTTGGTGCGATCGATCCCATGGATTGTTTACCAATTAAATGATTGATTTGGGCCAGTTTGAGGTGGAATTGCACATGGGGTTGAGTTGGCATCGATTGCACGACATGGGCACTGGGTTTTTCTATTGTTTTCGGGTCAGTGCAGGGGAACATTACACAGTGGATTTTGGACACTTTTGGATGCCTTTAACGGCTGAATTGGATTAAAGGAATGGTGTGTAAGTCGTGTGGGTTCCTCTGTGAGTGAAAATGGAAGGATTGAGTGAGTTTGGGGTTGGATTTCTCTGAAAACCCGAAACTGGTTTCTGGGAAATTCAAATGAAAATTTCTAGTTTTAGGCCAGCCCAAGCCTAATTGATGATGGATTGAGCTTCCTGGAACTTCAACTTGTCGAACCAGATCAAATGGGGCAAGCTTTGGGGCTCCTAGGGCCGTGAACGGACGAGGTGGACGACCGGAAAACTCAACCTTGAGTCGTGGTGATTGAGGTAACGTCGTGTTCAATTAATCATGTGAATTGGTTCGTATTAATCCTTATAAGCTTCCTGTGAAGTTAATTTTGCAATGGTTGAGGATTGGAGGAGTTTTGGTGATTGACCCGTTTTGGGTGATCACGGGTTGATGGCTTGTTTAAGGAATGGTTGATGTTGATCGATGTCACAGAACTGAAATTGGTTGGTTGATGTTTGTTATAGGATCAAGAATGGATTGAATTGATGTCGAATTGGGTGTGATTGAACTGGATCCTATCGCGGGTAATCAGACCCGTTTACCAGTCATTCGGGTGAAGAAGGAACACTGTAGCAGTCACTGTAGCAGGCGCGTGGCTTTCACGCGCAACCACTCACAGCGGCGCGTGACGGCGCGTGGGCACGAATCTCGAGGTATGATCAACATGACTTTTGTCCTATACAATGTAACGAACATTTTGGGATTGGTTTCGTGTCGATCGGACACCGTCTCGATATTGTTCGAGATGTCCGAAGGTTTTTAATTCAGTTTAAAAATACTTAAAAATTCGGGAAAATTACGGGACTTTAATGGGATGTTAATGTGGAGGTTAGTGACCCTCTAATGTGATTTGGACAGGATTGGGAGTCCCGGTGATAGTGATGTGGCCCGGGAAGGCCTATGGCACGCGTATCGAGGCACTCGGTTAAACGGTCTGTGAGTGGACATTGGTTTTATAAATTCGATGCATGCATAACTGTTTCATGATTGTTATAATTGTGATTAAATGATTTATTTTAGATATCGGTGAATTTATATGTTTTCACGCATTTCGAGGCGATTTATGTATTTGCACGTAAACCGAGGTTTTCTGGATTTGCACTGATTTCCATAAATGTGGTTGGATATGATTTCATGAAACGGTTACGAACTTGAATAAAGTAAAATCGGGCCAGGGGCCCAATTAACTTATGAATCGGGCCAGGGGCCTAGTTAACTTATGAAATCGGGTCAGGGGCCCAGTTGATTTATATTTGCGATTTCGGGTCGGGGACCCTAAAATGGAATTGAGTAAATGATTTTGGATTTAAATCAACTACTTGGACTTATGACGGTTTTATGGAAATTCGGGGCAGGGCCCTTGTGATATTTTGGAAATGAATAATAAAATGTGTTCCATACAACCATCTCGATATGAGGATATATATATCCAGGTCTCCTCCAAGTGTCGGGGACACTGGAGAAGTCACGGTGCATTGCCTGCGAGGGCTCATTGTACGGAGCTACCGGACCGTATAGTGATCCAGGAGCAGGATTGTTGGACGTCAGACATCGGGGATGTCAGAGATATGAACCCAGTGAGACCCTGGGCAGCACGCGTTGCTTAATACCGTGAGATATGACGTCTGGAACGTCAAGCGTCTAGGACGCTAGGCATCGGGGAGGCCGGAGATGGAAAAATAATAAATGAACATTACTGAATTTATGAGATAACTCTTGGATTGACTTTTGAGATTTGAAACTATGCTTTGGTTTTCGGGCTAAGGCCCTGATGGTTATTTCTAAATAAATATGGGATTATTGGTTTTTGGTGCATGCATATGCTTTTACTGAGGGGCATAAATGTCTTATAAATGTTTTAAACAGACTTGTTTATTTTCGTCCACTCACAGCTTTTGTTTTTAATGCCCTTCAGGTTGATTCCGGATACGACTGCAGCAGAGACTTGAGCATCGCACACCTCCTCCATCGATCCTTACGCACTCTGGAAGCCCGTTTGGGCAATGGCAATCGGTTATCCCTTGTCTGACGCCTCTTGTCAGACGGGAGCACGTCACATTCCATGGTAATCCCGGGGGGATTGGGATGGGTCGTGGCACCACCTGTCTACGGATTCGTGACGTCCCAAGCTACGTCACGGTCATCAGTCAAAGTCCATTTGGCCTCCCGAACTAAAAGTCAAAAATTTGCCCAAACTAGGGGCAAAATCGTCATTCTACGCTACCAGACCTATCGTAACCGACTAACCACCAATTAAGCTCACTAATTTCATCTTAAACACGGTTTTAACCCTACTTCCCGTGCAACTTACCCTCCTAAAAAGAATTTCGTCCCCGAAATTCCACAGCTAATTCCCAACACTAGGGGTCTCCTACTCGGTGATCAATACTAGCTCAACAACAACTTCTCCTGGGTTTCCTGTCTATCATCTCCACCTTGGGTATTTCACTCCATCCCCAACTACAAGTGTACCACTAGAACTTCATGGTGTACGCAAGGGAAACTCTATGAACAGAAAACAATGGTATTTTAAAATACCTCATATTGAGTACCCCACATAATTCATAGAGTACATCCTCACATACTACCACCTCATTTTCCGGAACCCAACTCGCTTCCTAACCCTGAACAATCTAGTCCAAACAGGAACTCCTACCTACTGGCTCACTCCCTCGGCTGCTACTTCGACCACTTGTCCACTTGTCGGCTGCTCCTCAAGTGCCCGCTGTCCCTGACGCTGACGCTGTACTCCGTCCAGGCTTCGCTGATCCTCGACCTACACCACCTTCCTGTGGTAACAGTGGACACTCACGTCGGAAGTGACCTCGCTCTCCGCAGTAGAAACAAACATCCCAACCGGAAGGACTCGGTCTCCCTGTCGACACAACAGACGTCGCACTAGTTTGCGGAGTCGACTGTGCTCGATAACCACGGAACCCTGAACTCTGGAAACTACCAGGTCTACCAAAACGATCATCGCCCGAAGACGATGCTCCACTGAAGTTACCTCTCTTTGGTGTCCTCTAGCTCGAAGCTCCAGAAAAAGATGGCTCCCGGCCTCGTACCGGCAAACTAGCCTCAACCCTCACCACAACGTCCGACAACTCTCGGAGGGTAGCAAACGATCCAGCCTTCACTATGGCTCGAATCTCACCTCGCAGGCCCAACTCAAACCTACGTCACTTCTCAGCTTCAGTAGCCACAAACGCAGGAGCAAACCGAGACAACATCTGAAACTTCTGTTCGTACTCAACCACACTCAGATTCCCTTGTTGAAGCTGCAGAAACTCCGCCTCCTTGGCATCACGGAAAGAACGAGGGTAATACTGATCTAAGAACCTCTCTCGAAACGTCTCCCAGGTCACTGTATGGGCATCCCAGCCAGACAACTCGAGGATATACCACCACTCGTACGCCGCACCGTCCAGTAAAAACATAGCCAGTAACACTCGATCCTCCGGTGGAAATGCATTACTACAAAGATACGCTCAAGTTTCGTGATCCACCTCTGAGCTTTCTCAGGATCTGCCCCACCACTAAAAGTAGTAGGGGCTCGCTCAATCGTAGCACTCTCCGTCCCTCTTGCTGCTTCTTCTTCAGGTCGTAGGGAGGGTCTACGTCTTGGAGGCATCGTCAATCGCACACTGAAAGAGGCATAGAAACAGTCAAACAACCTGAACACAACCTCACAGACCGACAAACCCGACAAACTCGACAAACCTATGCTCTGATACCAATTGTCAGGACCCACCCCGGTTTCACCCCGAAACCCAAGGTAAACCCTGCTCCCGTCTAACACCCCGACACAACACCAACGTAAACTACTAAAGTAACACAGTCAGACGAAGGAGAAACTATATAAAACATCCTGAAGTTAAAGATATACAGAGCATAGTACTAAATACAAAAGAAAGAAAACCGATAACCAGTACACACACACGAAAAAATTTAAAACACTCCAGGGTCACTCTCGAGTACGCTATGCTTCAAACTCCACGACCTGGAGGGCAAGTTAAAACCAGAAAGTGTGAGTGAACCATAAAGAATAAAAGTTTCAAAAATCATTTTATAATAAAACAGGGTTTGGCCCTCCGTTTTGAAACCACACATGCATAACCTAGTTACCAAAACAGTTATAAATCACATCAAGATCGTGAGAAAAACAATTGCAGAAAACATCATAAGTGCAGTTATAGAAATCATATCATAAGAATCATAAAAACTGTAACACAAGACATAAATACCAAGCCATCATTATCCGATCAAACCTGCTGGATCTATCCGAGTCTTTAAACTCCCGAGTCTTTAAACTCAATCCAGGCCTCAATAATATCAGAGTATTTAAACTCCCGAGTCTTTAAACTCAACAGGCCTACGGGGAAAATATCAATATATCCGAGTCTTTAAACTCCCGAGTCTTTAAACTCAATCCGGGCCCGTCCCCCGTCAAATATAATCCG
The DNA here is from genome assembly GCA_032719365.1 of Prinsepia uniflora. Taxonomy (NCBI): domain Eukaryota; kingdom Viridiplantae; phylum Streptophyta; class Magnoliopsida; order Rosales; family Rosaceae; genus Prinsepia; species Prinsepia uniflora. Next base: position 56,802,177 of record CM064869.1, on the reverse strand, counting down.
GGTCTTTAAACCCAATAACCAGATCCAGCAAATCCAATCCAAAACCATTTGAAAACCATTTCGAAATCCATATCCAAACCCGAATCCGAAGTCACTGGTCTAATGCCCTTCCGGCGTCCAGAACCGTCATTCCGAACCCAAATCCGGAATTCCACTTTTCAACTTTAAAACCAAATCTCGTTTCCCCGAAATCCGATTTTAAAACTGAAAATCTTTAATCATCAAAATCATGTTCCAAAATCCCTTTTAACCATTAGAACTCATTTATCATTTGAAATCCCGAAACTATAACATTATAATAAGAAATCAACCTTTTATCGTAAAACGTACTGAAAACTGAACTTTTTCGAAAAACGTGCCATTAGGTAAAACCAACATATAACCGTATGAGAAGCAATAAAACATACTTAATAGCGTAAAACATAAATAAAAGTAGTTATGCATGCTCGAGTTTAGAAAAAGGGTCTACTCACAGTTACCGGCAAGTCACTCGCGCCCCGTACGTCTCGTACGTTCCTCAGCTTCCTTGGGAAGTCCCGATCCTGTCACAAGTCACCAAAGTACATCACTAACACGTCTACCAAGACTCTCCTAATTTCCCACAAAAATCCTCGGGTCCTATACGTAACGAACCGAAACCCTACACCTTCAACCTCGCGGAACTACTTCGATTCGACATCCGAACAACCCGAAACCTAGTTCAATAGATCCATTATAACATCTAGACCAAAAACCATGTTGACCGTTTTTCCAACCGCCGCTGCACGCGCCGCCCAAAGTGGCTGCGCGTGGGCCTCACACACCAGCACCACTGTTCATCGTCTTCAACCTCTCGACCCGTCACTATTCCGGACCGACGTGGCCGGTTCTCCTCCGTCCCGCCACCATTTCCCTTCCGTTTTCCTCCCCTAGCTTCGTCCTCTACCCAGTAATACAGTCCACCACTCCAATCACTTCAACACGACCTCTTAACCATCGTCTCAAGCTCGAAACCAAAACTACCCGTACCCCTGTTTTTCAATCCGGTCACCCGCACACTTCCCCTTCACGGCTTCGACACCAAAAGGTTCCTAAGGACATAAGGAATCATTTAGCACCTACCAGGCCCCTCGACTCGTACTCAAAACTCATGACTTTGAGTTTGAACCTAAACTGAAAAACAGAGAACACCGGGTACTTACCGCCGTTCTGGACTCCGCCGTGCAACCCCTCATCACGACTGCACAAACAGCAGCTTCCTTGGACCCTACTGAGTCCCCTAGACCTCACTAGACACCTCGACTCAACCCCAAAAGCCACAACTTTACGTTTGGACCTAGACGGTAAAACAGAGCACATAGAGGAAAGTAGAGAAATTACATGCGTCCTGCTCTCCACCGTGAGCTCCGCCGTGTCCACTGGGTTCCTAAGGCTCCTCTCCCGTCTCTGAACACCACCAGCAGTAAGGATTGATCGAAGTACGGCAGCTCTACCTCCAAACTCCCTCGACACCTCTCTGTTTCCCTGCGAACTCAAACCTCCCACTCCCCTGATTTCTTTCACAATACTCTCTCACAAATCACTCACCACTTTCCTCCTTTTTCTCAGTCACTCTCTTGATCATCAGAATTCACAACACCCTCTACAAACGCTCAATCCCTCTCCCAATCTCACTCTTTGTTTTCTTTTTCCAACACGACTACACACGGCTGCACAATTGAACACACACCGTGCACTCCCTAGAAGCCACTACACACACTGCACGTGTCACCATCCCCTCAGCTCTCTCACAAAATATCCCAATCTCACTGTACAATTGGCCTTATCTGATTGGCCTAAATCCCAAAACACGAAAAGACCAAAATGCCTCTCTTTTAATCCAAAATTACGATAATGCCCCTACCTTTCTAGACCCGTAACTCACACATCCTAACTCCGATGAATGCGTGCCGCCTGTCGTTGAACTCAGGACGACGAGATCTACCTAACGGTCCTAGGTCAACGTGTCAAAACCAGATCGTACGAAAAGTCAACTTTTCCCCCTAATTTAACCAAATTACGGCAATGCCCTCAACCTTCCGAACATCATAACTTCCTCCTCGGATGTCGGAATCAGGCGTGCCACCTGTCTACGGATTCGTGACGTCCCAAGCTACGTCACGGTCATCAGTCAAAGTCCATTTGGCCTCCCGAACTAAAAGTCAATAATTTGCCCAAACTAGGGGCAAAATCGTCATTCTACACTACCAGACCTATTGTAACCTACTAACCACCAATTAAGCTCACTAATCTCATCTTAAATACGGTCTTAACCCTACTTCCCAGGACGGGTCGTTACACTCTACCTCTCTCTCAGGCCAGCTGCAGATGAGGGAATGATGGTTTGGGTTTGGGGTGGGTGTTTGGATTGGATGAACAATAGAAGGGAAAATGGTTTGGATGCATGTATATGTGATGGCCATCAATGGATGGGTGACACTTGTCACTCATCCATCAGTCCAGGCCAAGTTATTTTGGGCACCTATTTCAAATCCCAAAAGTCAACTTCTCGTAATTCTTGCAACCGTTAATAGTACAAAAAACAGTCCTGACCTGTAACTTTCCAGTACAATGTTTGATTTCGACGTAACGTCTATCTACGGACTTGTATCGTCGCGATCTACGTAGTAGACCTCAGTCCACGTGCATTTGATTTTCAAGAACAAAAGTCAACATTTTACCCTTTTAGGGGTAAAATTGTCATTTCCCCTCGATTAATCTCGATTAGTCTCGATTAATCCTTGATTAACCTCGCTAATCACATAATTTCAGGACAGGTCGTTACAATCCCCCCTTCTTAAAATAATTTCGTCCTTGAAATTCAAATTGACTCAAATCAAAGTCGCATAAAAAATGTGAAAATCCAATCTTACTTTCAACCCGAAGCTCTCATATGTATACGTACACGTCCAGCATCTATCCGCAGTACTCATCAAAAACCAACGTCACTCGACGTCAACCACAATCCAACGGTTAATGCTGAAACTCAGCTCATCCTCTATGACTGTTTCCGACAAGCACGTAACTAACTATCACCGAAAATCCCATCACTCAATCTCAAGTCTCAGACGAGACATTGACACTCGTCGATCTCACCTGTCACTCACGTAGGTGTTCTCAAACTCCAAGCTGACAATCCTACTCAGCATCCAATGTAAGGACCCATCCCGAATTCACGCATTAATTAAGGATTAATGATGGATTATCGAGAATTAATTAAGGACTAATCGAGATTAGTCGAGGATTATCAGACGATTTGGGGTAAAATTATGATTTTGCCCCTGAAAAGGGTCAAAAAATTGACTTTTGACCCGGGAGGTCCAATGCACGTGGACGGAGGATTGTTACGTAGATCGTGACGATACAAGTTCGTACATAAGCGACACATCAAAATTAGACATCGTACGAGAAAGTTACGGGTCACGGAAGGTTTCAGGAACTATTCACAGTTGTACAGTTTTCAAATTAGCTTGTCTTGGAAGGAACCCAAAATATCTTTTGTGGACCAATAGATGAGTGACAATTATCACTCATCCATTGATCCACACCCATACACACATACATCGTCATCATCATCACCATCATCATCCTTTAATCATTCATCTTCTTCATTTCCTTCATCCAAAACCCGTACCCACCCCATTCTCCCCTTCCACCATCTTCTTAATTGGCTATTGAGAGAGACAGAGTGATGGAGTGAGACATAGTGGATAGATGACAGGACCCGTCCCAACTAGACTTTGATAACCGTGCTCGGTCCTGCTCCTGTCTGACAAGTCAACTGAAGTCCCGAAACTACCCTTCAACACCGTCAGAAAAGGGATAACTGCACTGATTTCCGCTCATGCCTCCGGCTCTCGATCAGCCCGAACGTCGTGACACGGCCTGGAGGGTCATCAAAACAAGAAAGGTGGGAGTGGATAAAAATAATATCATTTAAAACACATTTCAAAATACATCATTTACCCTCCAGTTTATCAAACCATGCATGCATAGAATCAAACATATGAATAATCACGGGCTTTCCAGCCAAATCACATGAAAAGTATCAAATCCCGGCTCTCAAGCCAAACATATGAATCATATCATAAAACCATTTTATCATAAAACCATTTTATCATAAAATAAAGCATATAACTCGGGAATTACACATCCGAGGGTCCTCTGGGAATTACACATCCAGAGTTATCATCCTGCTGGGAATTACACATCCAGCCTCACCAGGAATTACACATCCGGTCCCTCCAGAAATTACGCGTCTGGAGTCCCTCATGGAATTACACATTTGGAGTCACTTCGGGAATTACACATCCGAAGTCTACCTAGGAATTACACATCTGGGGGCACTGCACATAAAGCCAAATCAAAATCTTTATTTCAAAATCATCCTTTAAAACCATTTATCACGGGGTCTCATGACCAAATCATATTTCTCGTAAATCCGTAAAATTATTAAATAATTCAATGTACGTAAAGCCGTAAAATCATATTTGAAAATCATTCTATTCCATAAAATCATCTTTAACTCACAATCCAAGTCAAAACATCCTTTTAAAATCCCGGGCCTTGCCCAAAATCATCAATTGTACTTTCCTCGTAAAACGTGTCCAAAATACTGATTAAAATAATCATGAAATCCAATAACTAATAGTATCAAATCATCAAGCAATCATTGCAAATCAAATCATGCCATAAATCATGTAAAACATTTAACTATGCATGCATATCAATTTATAAAACAAACGTCCACACACACACCGTCCAAACCGCTCGCTTTCCGAGCTGCACGTGTTTGCGTAATTTCCGGTACCTTCCAAGTATTCCAAGTCCTGTCCAAAATCACTATTCAGGGTCACTAATGACTCAATCAACATCATATTAATTTCCCATAATTTTTCGGGAATTAATTATGAATTAAAAACGTGACATAAACCTTCGGACCCTCGAAATAATATCGAAACGGTGTATGATTGACTCGAAATCAACGCTAAAATGTTCATTACATTGAATACAACAAAAGTCATGTTGACCTCACCTCGGGAATCATGCCCACGCGCCCTCACGCGCCGCCGTGAGTGGCTGCGCGTGGGTGCCAAGCGCCTGCTACAGTGCAGGGCACTGTTCATCGACCTCGCCCGATTCCCTGCAAACGGATCCCTGCGACCCGCGACATGATCCGTTTAGTTCTCCATCAATTCGACATATTTTTCAACAGTTGAACATTCTATTAGCTTCGTAAACAACTTAATTATGGGTTTGTAACATCAATTTGGATAAAACATACCTTAATCCTTCAATTCAAACTTGACTTTCGAAGAACACCAGAACACGGTTCCTCTATCCAATTTCCTCAATTCCATCCGTTTTCTTTCAAGTGATCCAGCCAACAGCTTCGTAGGATTCTTCTAAGTATATTTCTAACCTCAATTTTATCCTTCACTCCCTCCAATTTGCTCGACTCAAGTTCGAAAATCCAAAGTCTTCATCCCCTCTGTTCTAGCCCAAAACTACCTCAATTCCCTTCAAGTTTAATTGGGTTTGACTCGGTTTGAGCTCAATAACCTTAATCCAAGGTCAATTTCACTCATGGATGTCCACAAATTCAAATTTGAACTTAAGTATCTTTGAGGGTTTTCGGGTTTCTCTTCGGGTTTTCTTTCACGATTTATCTCCTATTCTCTGTTCTCCTTCTCTCACTTCCATTTAGTTTCTCATTGAATCAAATGATCAAATGACTAGTAGTGATTTGTAGGGACACTCATCCAACTCTGTTTTCCCCCTTAGAACACACACACGGCTAAACCCATTTAAATTCCTTCCACCGCCATCATCCAATTTGCACAATCACTGCCACTAATTGTACTCTGCACAATGACACGTGTCACTCAAGGAGCTAAATGACTCATCAATGGGGCTACATCATCAAATTCCATCCCAAAATTACCTTTTTGCCCTTACCAACAAAATGACCAAAATGCCCCTCGCCGTTCGAGACCCATAACTTTCACATCCGAACTCTGATTGACGCATGCCGCCTGTCTACGGATTCAGCATCCTGAGACCTATCCAACAGTTACTCTGGAAAGTCCAAACAAGGTTCCAATCAAAAAGTCAACTTTTACCCCCCATAACCAAGGGCAAAATCGTCATTTCTTTCCAATTTTTTTCCAATTTTTCCTTTTTCGAATTTCTAGGTCGTCACAATAGAGACAGCGAGGATGGACGGAGGTGCGGCAAAGGTGGCCGGAAAAGGTAAGGTCGTGGGTTTTGGGGATTTGGGTTAGAGTTTTGATTGGTTTGGATCGATTCTAAACCCATAATTATGTTTTTCGATCTCATACGAGTTTGTAGGTGCAAGAATGGAAGGTTTTGGACGACGGAAGTGGCCGGAATATCGATTCGAAGTTTGGCCAAAACATTGGGAGGCCATATCATCAAACCCCAAGTATTTTCTTTAATTTCGGGGTTCAGATTTGGATTCCTGGGCTCGAGTAGCATAATTTCCATATATAGAACGTAGGATTTGGTTTAGAAATGAGAGAGATATAAAGGCTTGAAAAATCGGGAAAAAATGGGGTTTTTCGGTCGCCAAAGACAGCGGCGCCGGTCCTCTTCTCCAGCGAGCCACTGACTGGTTGACAAGCTGACGTCAATGTTGACTTTGCTAACCTCAAACCGTTGAATTTGATTGCTGACGTCATTGTTGGCTTTGTTCGTTAACCATGTTGATGTCAGCTTTGACTTTGCTGAAGTCAGCATGTTGACGTCAGCGTTGACTTTGCTAACGTCAGCATTGACCGTTGACATTTAGGTTGACCAAAATTTGACCCCGCGCATGGCAGCATGGGGGCAAGAATTTCGAGGTCAACCCAATCTTGTTCAAAAGGCTTCGACGATCTGAATCCAATGTTGGTGGTTTTAGATCGATCGAAGATCGTTTGATAGGTCAAATGGAGGTTTTTCTTCTCGGGAAGCGTGTTTTGGACACGTTGACCGTTCTGGGATGTGTGAGGGTCTTTGATATAGACTTGTATTTTAACGACCCGTCCCGAGAGCCGGGATTAGCAGAGTGATTAAGATGGGATTAGTGAGCTTAATCGGTGTTTCGTTGGTTACGTTTGGCCCGTTAGCGTAGAATGACAATTTTGCCCCTAGTTTGGGCAAAAAGTTGACTTTTAGTTCGGGCGGTCAATTGGGTATTGATCGATGACCGTGATGTAGTTCGGAAGGTTGAGGGCATTACCGTAATTGGTTAAAATAGGGGGAAAGGTTGACTTTTCGTACGATAGGGTTTTGACATGTAGACCGAGGACCGTTAGGTAGATCTCGTCGTCCTGAGTTCAACGACAGGCGGCATGCCTTCATCGGACATTGGATGGGCGAGATGCGGGTCTAGAACGGCAATGGCATAATCGTAATTTGGACTCACAAGTAGGGGCATTTTGGTCTTTTTACACATTGGGAATTGTGCAATCTGATTAGGGCAAGTGTACAGGGGAGATTGGATATTTTTTTAGAGGGACCATGGGATTGTGACAGGTGGCATTGGACTAGAGGTTTCTACAAGTTTGCACGGTTCAAATTATTTGGGTGAGTCGTGCTTGTGGCCGTGCACAAGAGAGAAACAGAGGGTGAGATTGAGAGAAAATTGAGTGTTGGCCGTGTGTGTTTGTGTGTCCTGGTGCTTGAGTGAGTGATTAGAGATCGAGAGAGAGATAGTGAGTGAGTTCGAGTGAGAGTTTCGTGAGGAAGATTGGTGTGAGGAGAGGGTGAGTTCTCAGGGAAAACAGAGAGGGAGTTTGGGTGGTGTGCGGTCGTGCTTGATCAATCGAGGCTGGTGGTGGTGTCGAGAGGACGGAGGAGGACGAGAGGAGTCGCGTAGGCACGGCAGAGCTCACGGCGGCGGCCTGAGCGCATGTAATTTCCCCATTCCTTTTTTATTCTCTGTTTTTCCATGAATTTCAAACGGTTAGTCGTGGCTTTTAGGGCTGAGTCGAGGAGTCTGGTGAGGTCTAGTGGACTTAGTAGGGTCCTAGGAAGCTGCTGGTTGTGCAGCCGTGATGGCGGATTTCACGGGTGGTCGGGAGAGCAAACAGGGGTGTTCGGGTGATTTTGTTTCGAGGATTGGGAGTTGAGATTTAGGTCGTGTTGGAGTGTTTTGAGTCGGGGAATGGATTACTGGGTAGAGGACGAAGAGAATGGTGGAAAAAGGGAGGGAAATGATGGACATACGGCGGAGAACCGGTCACGCCGGTCCGGAACAGTGCACATGCTCGAGGTTGAAGATGAACAGTCTTCTGTGCAGGCGCGTGAGGCCCACGCGCAGCCACTTTGGGCGGCGCGTACGGTGGTTTCTGGCAATGTAATTTGTGGTTTTTCGTGTGAGTGTTTCGGTCTTTCGTTCTGGGTTGTTAGACGGGAGCAGGATTTACCTCGATTTTGGGGGTGGAACCGGGGTGGGTCCTGACATGTATCGATGGTTAGTGACCTTTGAGTATAGTTTGGATAGGCCTGGACGTCCCAGAGAGTATGGATTAGCCACATAGTGGCTTACGACGCGGACTGCGGGCACACAGCATGGACAGTCTGTGAGTAAACGTTTGCTTTATAAATAGGATTGCTACATATTTTGATAAATGTTTTGCTAATGGTTTTCGAACGCATGCATACTTTTTAGTGAAGGGCATAAATATCTTTTATGAATTTTTTTTTTCAAATTCTTTGTTTTGTCCACGCACGACTTTTGATGTTTTGAATGCCCTTCAGGTTGATTGCGGATGCGGGCTGTAGCAGAGACTAAGACATCACACTCCTCCTCCGTATCCTGGCGCTCTGTAACGACCCAGACATTCAAAAAAGGAAAATTTGGAAAATTTGAAGAAAATGACGATTTTACCCCCGGAATTGGGCGAACGGTTGACTTTTGGTTCGTGAGGTCAAAGAAACTTTGACTAATGACCGTGACATAGTTTGGGACTCCACGAGTTCATAGACAGGTGGCACGTCCGATTCCGACATTCGAAAAGAAAGTTATGATGTTCAGAAGTTCAAGGGTAATTCGGTAATTTGGTTAAAGGGGCAATTTGTTGACTTTTCAAACGACATAGACCTTTCATGTAATTCGAGGACCGTTGGGTAGGTCCCGAGCCTTAGAGTTCGGACGACCAAGTTACTGGTCTAGAGGTGCGAGGGGCATTTTGGTAAAATGTCAAAGCAAGGGCAAAATTTTAATTAGTCAATTAAATAAGAATGGGCAGTGATTGGGCTGATTCAGCCATGATGATGCCACTAAGTGACATCTGTCACTCTGTAAGTGAGATTAGTGGCAAAATCAATTGTGTAGCGTGAGTTAAAGGATTTGAACCGTGCTTGGGAGGAAAACAGAGCAGCAAAACAAATGTACTCATCAAATCTTCCTTGTTCGATTGAGTGAATTGAGAGGGTTTGAGAGAGGAGGAAGAACAGAGGACCATGAGGAAGAAAAAGGGATGAATTCGTGAACGGAAACCTTAAAACCCAAGGAGAAACCCGAAACAACATCTATGGAAGTCGAAATTCGAATTGCACCTTGCAACCATCAAACAATGAAATTGGACTTAGATTAAGACTTCTAGGACTCGTGTTGGTTGATCCACGTCGAGAAACTCAAGGTTCGAAGGCCTTTGAGCTAAGAACAGACATGGCGAAGCTTGGAAATTTGAAGGATTGAGTTGTGTAATTGGAGGAGTTAGACGATGCAATTGAGATCGAAGACAACTTTCTGATAATCCTACGAAGCTTTTGGTTTGATCAATTAAAGGAAAACGTTGGGAATCGATGAACCTTGATGACTGAACAGTGTTCGAATGTTCTTCGTAATCTCGAGCTTGAATTCAAGGATTGAGGTACGTTATAATGAAATTGAACTTACAAAACCCTAATTAGATTCATAAGGATGCTTTTGACTGAATCAATTGAAGGAAACAAGTTGCAATTGGCAAGGATTGGACCGGGTCAGTACATGGGTTAAATGACCCGTTTCGCAGGCAACTGGGTAAGAACGATGAACAGTGCTTTCACTGTAGCAGCGCGTGGACTTCACGCGCAGCCACTCACGGCGGCGCGTAGGGGCGCGTGGGACCGAATCTCAAGGTTAGTTCAACATGAAACATGCTCCTTTCAATGTAACGAACATTTTTGCACTAGTTTCGATAGTGTTCAGTGTATCCAAAATTTTCGTATACGTTTAAAATACGTGTTTAAATCCGAGAAAAATTAGGGAAAATTATATGATGTATATTGGAGTGTTAGTGACCCTCGATATTGATTTTGGACAGGAATTATGATTTCCGGAATTTACAGAAAAACGTGTAGCTCGGAAGCGAGCCGTTTGGACGGTATGTGAGTGGATTTTGTTTTCTAAAATTCAATGTATGCATAATCGTTTTCTATGCTTTATATTTATGATTTCTATGCTTATGCTTATGGTAATTACGATTTCCGTATTTATACGTATTTCGATATACAATACGTAATTGCACGTATTTTCGAGACTATGGTTTCTCATATGCTTTGATGATGGTTTAATGGATGATTTTATATGATTTGTGCGTATCATGTTTTGATGATGTTTTGATTATAATTGTGAGTATGATTTACGGTTTTGGCACGTGTTTCAAGATTATTACAGATTTGCACGTTTTACGAGATTTTGAGTATGTTGTAATTTGACCATAGTTTTGGTGATTTGAATTTGGGATTTGAAATATGATTTGATTTCAAAGACTTAAAATGGATTTTGGAAAAGGTGATTTCGGGCTTGATGCCAAGTTAATAACAGTGGTTTTGATGAACGAGATTTCGAGTTTCGAAAACGTGAAAGTGGATCTTCGGATTTGGGTTCGGAATGGTTGTTCTGGATGCCGGCTTACGAAATGACGGTTCCGAATTCGGATTTGGAAATGGATGATGGATATGACTCTGGATTTTTTATGATTTACAAATGGTTTTGGGTTTAAAGACCCGGAAAAAGAAAAGAAAAACCGCTGGATCTGGTTTTGAGTTTAAAGACTCGGTTGATTGACGGGGGAGGACCCTTGATTGACATGTTTTGAGTTTAAAGACTCGGTTATTGTGATATCCCTCGAAGCTTATTGATTTTGTTTTGAGTTTAAAGACTCGCTAATATCCCGGGAAGGCCTGATTATGCGCATGGTTTTGAGTTTATAGACTCGGACGCACTTGAGATCCAGCAGATTGATTTACTTGAGATTTACTGTTGATTTCCGATGTTTTCGGATGTGTTGGGCAATGGCCCGGTTTATATGGCTTGATGGATTTTTGGGTTATGTTATGTACTTGTATTTTGATTCGTGATTTTGGGCTGAGGCCCCGTGTTCATGGTTTCGGGCTAAGGCCTGAGGTTTGAGAAAAGGAAAATGATTTTGATTTTCATACGCGGTTTTCTGATACTAGAAATGAAATGGATTATGAAATGGTTTTCGAATGCATGCATTGATTTTACGTGGAGGGTAGAAATGTCTTTTCTGTAAACATGTTTTATAAACTGATTTTTTTTGTCCACTCACACCTTTTGTGTTTTTATTGACCCTCCAGGTCGTGGCGCGATGATCGAGGCTGATCGAGAGGTAGAGGCATGAGTGGGCACAGGTATGGTTATCCCTTGTTTGGCAAGTGCTGAGTGTCATTTGGGAACTTCAGTTGACTTGTCAGACGGGAGCAGGACCGAGCATGGTTATTAATGTTCCTTAGGGGACTGTCCTGTCACGCTCTCTGGTAGTCTAGGTTGGGCTAAGGACGGATTCATCTCTGGTCTGACACTTTGTGTCAGATGAGAGCAGGCACGTCCCACGTTAATCCCGGGGGATTTGGGACGGGTCCTGTCACTGAACCCTCTCAAAATCACTCTATGCTAGTGCACAATATTCGATGCCCAGTCCTGGTTCTCAACGAACTATCGACATAGGATCCAATCTGAATACCATACCACGTCCATCTCAAACTCAATCTGATGATCGTACCACATCAATCAAACTGATCAACACTCAACAACCATGCTGTCCAACGTGCACTACTCATAGGTGCACACATAACACACAAGCACATAGGCCCCACTCATAGGCTTGCTTAAGGACTGCACTCACGCAACATCGGAGCACGTACTAATATCCACACCTCGGACATAACTCGGATGTCAACGAGATGGCTGACATGCCAACCATGATCCAACATTGGAACTTGTCTGTTCGATCTCTGCTCTGGACAGATCATACACTATACTCACGTCCTCTCTGAGTTCGGAACTGGAAGAACTCATTCACCCGACCAATACTTGAGATGTGTCCAACACATATTCATCGAGAACTCCAAAACCAACCAACTCATTTCTACCAAGACGTACTAATCCAAAACTCGACCCTCATCTTGATGATGCAAAGGGTTGGATCCTGCAGTGTGTCATAACCACCCATCTAGCAACACTCCATGGTTATCTACCACCAGCACAATCCCTCCATCTAGAGCTCCAATATCGGAGGTAAATGAGCAACGCGCAAAGTGATGACGAGCCTACACATCTCTGGGGGAGAGAGTGAGTCCAACTCTCATGCACATGCGCCACCGTGGCAACACTCTCACTAATATCCGAAAAGTCAAACTAGAGCAGTGGTCAAAATTCTGCTCACTCAATTATCATCTCACACTAGATTAACTCCCTTCCGAGTCAATCACGTCAACAGGCTGCACTCAAGGAAGGAAACCTCCACCCGAAAATCAATGACACTCATCCAGTATGAGTGAATCCAATCTCAATCGTCATTATTGGCTGAAGCCAATCCCAATCTAGCTCGATTCAGCATCAACTCGGTCCTCGACTGTCTTGGTCCACAACCAAGTCAATCCTCAACAGTCTCGACTCACCAATGTCTCGATCCTCTCGATCATCTTGACCCTCTCTATCATCTCGATCCACAATCATCGCGATCCATAAGCACCTCGATCCTCAACTACTGATCCTCATCAGTCTCGATCCACCGAGGATCTACACTAGCTCTCTTATCCAACATAACATGACCTATAACACCAACACGGGTCCCCCATACTGATACACACTAATTATGTTAAGTGACACCAAGCACTTTCCGCTCCTCAACTCATTCAAATTTGGATGTGGGCCAAATTGGCTTCTACTTGGGTGACATCTCCATGAAACTCAAAATGATGATGAAAGATCACTAAGCTGACGCGTGGTAAGGAATACTCGTCCTATACTAGCTCACTGTCTAGTTACCTCTTCAAAACCAGCTCTTGAAGTTCCATCGAATTTCCAAGAAAGGACACTGGGGCACCCAACAGTGACATTCTAAGCCAACTAAACCCCAAATCCACTAAGTCTTGTAACTGAACCCTCAAAGCTCTCAACTCTGTCGATACCTTCCGACAAGGTGGTTGCAAAATCGATTGAGTACCCGAAATCTCATCCTAAGGTAACAACCCCATACATCCTCCATAATTGCATCCAAAAATGCCCACACAATCGATATCTTCCCCAAGCTCACTGAGCTAACTAGGGACATCACAACACATGTCCCACGTCCCTAACGACCTGTCGTATGGTCAAAACCAAGTTGTCTTAAGGTCAAAACCTTATCTGTCTCACCACCTTATCTAGCCAGAACAATCTTGGTTTACCAAACTACACCCAACGTAGTAGCTCGCATGTCCCAACTCTATGGGGTCAACTCCTACACACAACTCTCGTGCACACCATCCAAAGATAGCTAGGGTACCTGTCACCAATCCAAGCATACCTTGAGCCTCTAATAATCCAACCGAAACAATGAGGATACTGAAATATCCCTGAGCCACTTGGGATCCTCTCCGTTCTGCTCATCGATCCCTGTGATTGCACGATTTCCACTCAAAGACTCGGATTGCTTCTAGCTTATTGGCATCTGCAACCTCTAGACACATCCAACACCATCTGAAATCATCTGATTGCTGCTAAGATTCCGTCCAACTCATCTCTACCTGAGATGTCACATCACCACTCGAGTCTTACTCTCAAGACCCGAAACAACCCGATGAATCCTTATCGTCTCAATCGCCATTGAACCATGAGCACATCATGACAAAATCCCAAACTTCTGTTCGTACCGAGCTACCATCAAATGTCTTGCTCATTTCGGAGGAACTTCGCCCCCCTCATCTCGATGAAACTAGGGTAAGAATGACATAAGAAACATTCCTTAGATGTCACCCAATTCACAATAGTCTCATCCATGTCCATCGATAGCAATGTATACCACAAACCTCGTGTAAACCAATCCAAGAAGCTCATTAATATCAGTACCAAATGCCCATAAAGACAACTCATCACCCATATAATCCACTAAGTGCATCTAATCCACTGATCGAAGGTAGACCGATCCACAAATACCACTTTCCTGGTCATTTGTTCAACTAATTTCAAACTAGGATCATCAACGACCTCGCCTACTACCAACAGCACATTCATCCTGACCATCATGGGTCACGACTCTGAAAAGTTGTCATACTAGGATATCATCAACCAGTACCTATTATCCAAAGATCCCATCCACTCGTACACTCTACGGCTCTCAGCCACTGGGCACACAAGAGACTCGGGCCTCCTCAGGTCTAACACGCTGAAACACGGCGTCCTATGCCAAACAAAATCTATCCTGGGTTCATTCCCACTTAACTTTCCTATTCTTACCCTCACTTATAGGTTGACGGGTTGCCATCATCGTAGAGACGTCACATCTGACACATGCGCAACACCATAAAAGCAACCTAGTGCTCTGATACCAAGTTGACAGGACCCATCCCAATCACCCTAGATTATCGTGGGATGTGACATGCTCCCGTCTGACACCCCGTGTCAGACCAGGGACACATCTGTAACCCGCTCGGGGTTTCTAGAGTGTGTAGTGATTTCTAGAGTACGCAATGGCATGTATTGTCTCTGTCTATACTCTAGCTCGCATCTACAATTAACCTGAAGGGTTTCAAAAACATTAAAACTGTGAGTGGAAAGACATTTATACCCTTCAATTAAAAGTATGCGTGCATCGGAAAACACGTAATCTCAAATGCTTTCTTAAAATCAAATCATATTGCTTTTGAAATCAATAACTGGTGAAAACAACTGTCACATCTCATATCATCATATCATCATCATCATTCACGATATCCAAGAAATGCTTGCACATAGCTCCATGACTGCTCAAGACCGATAAAGTCACCGTGAACATATCACCATCCAACGTTCAGCATATCGTCATGAACATATCAACGATCGATCTCATATAACATAAGAACTCTTGAGTCGAGCATCCCTTGGCTGTAAGAAAACAGGAAGTGCATCGTCACCTCTCGGGAGGAAGAGGAGGGGGGGGGGGGGGGGGGGGGAGAGAGAGACAACACAACGCATCTAAGAGGCCGTTGGGACCTCTCTGGGGAAACATATTCCTACTGGAGTCCCTCTCCGAGGAAACATATTCATACTGAAGCCGCATCAACCTCAAAGAATGGTCTCAGTGAAAACAGTTTATCAATCAAAGTCATTTCCTCAATAGGGACTCAGCCCAAAACCAAATATCAACAGGGTCACAAACCCGAAATATCAGTTCAATAGGGTCACAAGCCCGGATGTTATCTTAATAAGGTCGCAAGCCCGAAATATCATTTCAATAAATCTGGACTGGGTCACAAGCCCAACATATTTCATGTTTTACTATACTCTATGTCAAACCATAAATCAACTAGGACACAAGCCCGAATATTGTTTTCAAATCTGAAAACCATTTCACTATTCAACTAGGACTCAAGTCCGAAATGTCGATTTCACGCATCTCCGTGAAATCGTTCAAAATCAATAGTTAAATCCTCAGTTTCACGCCTCTCCGTGAAACCATTAAAATCACATAAATCACATGCACATAGAATACCCGACCTAAGCCCAAGTACCATATAAAAACAAAAATATCAAAATACATGCAATATCACATTTTCTATGAAAATGCCAAATCTTGAACACAAATCATATTTAAATCATATGCAATAAATGCATCTCAAATCATGTTCATAAAATATATAAAACGGTTATGCATGCATAATTTAGAAAGCAAGATCCACTCATAGACCACTATGTTGCGCACTCTTGATACACGCTGTGAGCCACTCCGAGGCTAATCCACAATCTCCGGGACGTCCAGATCTGTCCAAATCATACCCAAAGTCACTAACCATCTATACAAGTCCATAACATAAACCCTAAAAACTCCTGGAATAGTAAACGTGTCCCGAACACGCTTCTCGAGGATTAAAATCTCTAATTGACCTATCAAACGATCTTCGATCGACCTGAAACCACCACCATTAGATTCAAATCGTCGAAACCTTTCGAATAAGATTGATTTGACCTCAAGATTCGTGCCTACGCGCCCTCACGCTATGGTCAAAGTTCGGTCAATCTGGTCAATGTTGACGTGGCACCCTTGCCACGTGTCACTTACACCCTATTGACGTGGCACTACCACGTGTCACTTACACCCTGTTGACGTGGCACTACCACGTGTCACCATCATGTGTCATGGTTGACATCATCCGATAATGTGGCATGTTGACGTCATCGACCTCGTCGGAGAAGATGATCGGCGCCGACGTGCGTCGACATCTGGTTCGCTGGCTGAAGGTCAGAAAACCTCCATTTTTGGCCTGATTTTCAAACCTTCATATCTCCCTCAATCCTCAACCAAATCCTATATTCTTTATATGGAAATCTATCTAGTCGTGCCAAGAAATCCAAATCTGAACCCATAATTGAGAGAAAGTACCTAGTTTTCATGATATGAGCTTCCAAATATTTGGGAAAACTTTCATGGCCACTCCTGACGTCCAAAACCTCCCATTTTCGATCCTATAGACCCCCTATCTTCCAAGAAGATGAATATGGGCTTAGAACAATGCAAAAACATCCAAAATTGAAGACCCAAATTTCAAACACATAGCCTACCTTGTTTTTCGTGGTTTCTAGCCACCTCCACGATAACTCCGATGTTTCTGTCTTCCTACTCCGTCTCTCAGTCACTCCTTGCCTCTCTCTCTCAAGCTAGCTGCAGATGAGCGAATGATGGTTTGAGTTTGGGGTGGGTGTTCAGGTTGGATGAACAAAAGAAGGAAAAATGGTTTGGATGCATGTATATGTGATGGCCATCAATGGATGGGTGACACTTGTCACTCATCCATTGGTCCATGCCAAGATATTTTGAGCCCCAATTTCAAATTCCAAAAGTCAACTTCTCGTAATTCTTGCAATCGTGAATAGTATAAAAAACCGTCCTTGACTCGTAACTTTCTCGTACGATGTCCGATTTCGACGTGTCGTTTTTCTACGGACTCGTATCGTCTCGATCTACGTAATAGACCTCATTTCATGTGCATCTGATTTTCTGGGTCAAAAGTCAACATTTTACCCTTTCAGGGGCAAAATCTTCATTTCACCTCGATCAATCCCGACTAGTCTCGATTAATCCTTGATTAGTCTCGCTAATCACGTAATTTTGGGACGGGTCGTTACATTACGTATTAGTAATGGAAATGAAATCAATGATATTCTCATTATTTACTTCTCATACATTTAATTGCAACTAGGTGATCATTACCCATTCAAAATATATAAATCTCATTACCCATTCAAAATAGACAATCTCATTACCCATTTTGGGATAGTCTCATTAACTAGGGATAAGTGCTAATGATTCTCGTTATCCCATTTTATTTTTTTAATTTACAGTAACCTACAATTCAACAATAATTCTGAATATTCCAACCTAATATTAAAAAAAACTAAGAAAATAGTTTACAAGTATTAATTACAATAATTCTAGTTAGTAATGATGTACTGATGTGAATAATCATAATTTTCCGAGACAACTCTTTTAAAAACTAAAAACATGATTTATAATATTTATCAATAAGTTATATACTATTTAAAAAAATCAATGGTGCATATTTTCTCATACTTTATTAGTGAATAATCACAACAAGATATGACATTTTGGATTTATTATGAATAAATAAACTATAATATATATATATGCAAGGACATTTTAGTAATCAAGTAAGTTTTTATTCAGATTCATAAGAGTTAGTAAATAATAACAATGAAATCGATCTCATTACTGTTATAATTTTATATAGTTGCTAAAGACCTTAATGTGAATGATTACCCATGTCTCCGATTCTTCAATTGCCTACTTCGCCCATTACTCACTATTCTTACTCCTGGTAAGTAAACCTGCCCTAAAGTGCTACATTAGATTCAATCATAACTTTCAGCCACAATGGTGCTGGTGCAATCCAATTCACTCGATTATGAGTTGTAATATTTCGTGTGCCAAGGCATGAATAGTATTCTTATCAAATGATTTTTTTTCCTTTTCATCTTTTACTTGAGAGCTCTCAGTTTAGTTTTTCTCACAGACAAATGTATCAGCATGAATTAGATAGACCTTTTCGAACTTTTAGTTGTAGGCACATAAAATTGAAACTATTGTGACAGAAGTCTGCGTAAAATTTTAAAGAAGTTACATTGTACGAATTAATCTAAAATTGTCATTGACTTACTGGGGGTATCTGTCACACCTTTAGTTTCCTTTATTCTCAACATTGGCCATCCTGTTCTTAACAATTTTGTGATTTGTTTTCCCTACAAAAAAAAAAAACAGATAGATAAACAATATGAGTTTATCATTAATCCTTTGCAGTAACAAAGTTTGTTTCATGAATTTCATGCTTATTTTGCAAGGAAGCTTATTTGATATCTTCTTGTTTGTTGCTTCCCCATCTCTTCACACGCTTTGTTGTTCGCTCCACCTGCAATGATTTTACAATAATTTCAATCACGATCAATATTGCAAGAACAAACTAAAATGCAAAATTATTAATAGGATGAATCTTGTACTGATTCTTACTTCTGTATCCCAGTTGGTTTTGAAAGTCACAATCAATAGGAATAAGATCTGAAGAGCACTTCTACTAATCATGCCACCCCACAGCCCCTATATATATATAATAAGGGAACTAAATAAGAGTATATGTTTTGTGAAATAGTAACTTGCAGTGCAAGATAGTTAGAGAAGCTGCAGCCTTAATTACCATAGCACCCAGATTTGCTTTTAAGCCAAGAAGGATTGCCAATGGGAGCACAAATAAATAATAGAAACCAAAATTTATATAACCTACAATCACTTGCCATCCACCTCCAGTAGCAACTCCTGCAAAATGAATCAGAAACCCACAAATTAATTACTCCGAAGCTAGCTGTTGAAGTGGTGGGGAGAGAGTTCATAACTAAATTTAGACTTAATTACCCTACCTGATAATATTTGTGTGGTGCTAGTAAGAAGCAAGGATACACCTAGAAGGTACGCCAAACGAGCTGTTGCTCCTTGAATTTCTTTGTTGATTGTGAAAATGAGGGCAAAATAGTCTCTACTTATGAAGATCGCCATCATAGACAAAATCCCAACTATGCAAGATTGCAATATAGACAAAGTTTTTGGCCACCTTTGGGCATCCCATTTCAAGCTCATTGGAGACTCGGATGCTAAGAATAAGTGACACTATCATTTAGGATGTAAAATAATTAATTAAAAGACATATAGGGTTCGTTAGGTGAGTCGAACTGAGTTAACTGGAATTGTATAAATCATCAACTTGAAAGTATTTTGAATGTAAAAGTGAATGGCTTTTCATTGAGGGGTGATAATTAGATATAGAAAGAAATTAACTTATCCAATAGTAATCCCTTAAAATAATAGGATTAGCATATGTAAGTTCCCTCCCATGTTGAATCCCCTCTTATCTTCTTACAATAAAAAAGCATTCACTTCTAAACACAAATTATTTTCAAATTAGTTAGATTATTAGTTATACAATTCAATCC
Organism: Prinsepia uniflora; assembly: GCA_032719365.1. NCBI lineage: Eukaryota > Viridiplantae > Streptophyta > Magnoliopsida > Rosales > Rosaceae > Prinsepia > Prinsepia uniflora. Next base: position 56,782,187 of record CM064869.1, on the reverse strand, counting down.
AACTCAATACTACTCACCGAAAGGTAGCCATATAGCACAGGACTCATATACATATAGTACAGCATCAATATTACTTACCCTATTGCAACATTCATTCCAATCATCAACATGAGTTCCCAATTCTGAATGTTCTAGCTAGAAAAAAAAAAAAGCAAAATAAGAATGAATGAGCACTAATTAAGCGTATATCTATGTGTCGATTTTGAAATTATATTTTTAAACTTTTTGCAAATTACCACATAGAGAAGGAACCAAGGGCAATGACTGGGTTTGGAAGTAGACCGGCAAGAATGCTTATGACCATTATATACCATGAGTCTAGGCAAAACATCATGCTGGAAGCAAGGGATAGTCTGCCAAATCCCCAAATGTCCTTAAATGCCAACCATGAAAACCCACTCCACTCATCTTTGCACCAAACCATAGCATACACAACGTGGGCAACTGCAGTCCCCCAAAATGTCAAGTTATAAGCCGCAGCTGCACCACCTATTCCCCAACCGAATTCGTCGACGAAGAGATTCAGCAATCCAATGTGTACGATTAGAGCCACGAAGGAAATGAGGGTGATTGCGGTGACCTTGCGGTGAACAGTATTGAAGCAGAATTCGTCCTTTAAACTCAAAAAACTCAAGGATCCCTGCAAACAAGCAAACAGTAAGCTATCGTTTGTTCAATGATCGAGACCCGGGGGGTGTTCGACTAAGAACGCTCCAATGCTTAAGTCAGCTTCGAAAGAGAAATCTCAAGAGCTTAAGTAGTGTTGAACAGAATTACCTTTATTGAGAAATGTGTTCCCCTTATATAGGGAGTGAGTGAGATGCTCAATTTCCATAGTTCCGATGTGGGACAAATACTCCTTGATTTGTGCGCTAACACGTGTTACACAGGATCGAGGATGAGAGGCTTCCATGTATCATCCCGGTTTGAGCCCAATATTTGGGCTATGTAAGCGTTGTGGGCTTGAGCCATATTCGGTGCTTGGGCTTTAAGTATTATTGACAGGGACAATTTGGTCATTTTGGGAATTATGGGCCATGTGATAGCTCCACATTCTTCCGGTGATTTTGGGTTCCACAAACAGCAATCACATCTTCTTGTCCTAACTTGAGGATTGGACCGGCAAAAAAGTGAACCGGTGAAGCAATTACGATGCCAGTGACCCTAGAGGACAATCCATGAGCGCTGCAGGTAGAGACACCAAGAGACCCAACTTGGCCCGCACCATATGCTCGACCACAAAGCGTTCCAAGTGTAGTTGCCATGCCTTGCTGCAATTATTCAAGGACGACTAAAAACTGTTGTAATTATTTTACATTTTGAGTCCATTAGTTAAAACTTTTTGGCACAATTGTTACTCTGCTTTGATGACTTTTTGCTCAATTATTGTCGATTGTGGTGCACCACTGTTTGTACGAGAGACTCTTTTTTCGTCCAATTATTATTTGCTTTTGTGAAAGACAAAAGATACCAATGATGTCATAAGGATGGAAGATTGCAATAAGGGCATTTTCGACCGTTCAATATTTTATCTGATTTAAATCCAATAGTTCTATGTTAAACATCTATCACATATTTATTACTGTATAAGTCCTCGTTATCAATTAATTATTATTTACTCTTGTGAAAGATTCATAATTCCAATTATGTCATAATTATGGGAGATTTCTTTTTCCAGTATTCAATATATACTTGATGTAAAGTCAACAATTCTATACCAAACATCCATTATATATTTATCACTGTTTAAGTCCTCATTATCATCCAATTATTATTTACTCTGGTGAAAGATTGATGATTCCAAATTTCCAATTATGTCATAAGCATGGGAGATTTCCTTGTCCAATATTCAATATTTACTTGATGTCAAACCAACAATTCTATGTTAAATACCCACCACATATTTATCACTGTTTAAGTTATCACTATCATCCAATTATTATTTACTCTAGTGAAAGATTCATGATTATGTTATAAGTAGGGGAGATTTCTTTGTCTAGTATTCAATATTTACTTGATGTTAAGCCAACAATTCTATGTTAAACATCCATCACATATTTATCATTGCTTAAATCCTAGTTATCATCCAATTATTATTTACTCTTGTGAAAGATTGAAGATTCCAATTATACAATAAGTATGGGAGAAATTAGAGGCTGGCAATGGGCGACACGCTTAGATTTCTCCTCGACATTTTGTTTTGGGATATTTGAGGGAGTTTAAGAAATTTCTTTATCAACTTTGGTTGCGTTTTCTTTTCTTCCTCCTTTTGATGTTCCATCAACTTTTTCCAATTTGTTTTTTTTCTTTACTTCGTCAAAAAAAATGAGTTGGGTTTTCAACATCATTCACATCTAGAAAATGCACCCTTTAGTGCTAAAATTATGTACATAATCTTATTATTTTTTTGACAAGATTTTGAGCAAATTACGCTTCCAACCTATTGTTTATGTTGGCATATTCAACACTATCTTTATCATCATAACTTATTGCTATAGAATTTTCATTTTGTCTTTGAATTTCTCGTTCTTCTGCACCAATTTCTAGTTCAATTGGGAAGTCTAGTGTTCCACTTTGATTGGCCAATTTTTTTGATCAAGTTCATTGCCTCTATCTTATGTTCTTCAGAAAAGGTGTAACTGGAAGGTAGACGTGTTAAAAAATTATTCTCCCATCAGTAGCTTTTACCAAATTCCGGGAGCCCACAAACTGTCTGAAAATTTCAGATATGTGGATCTAAATCAATCCATGTGGTTTTTGGATTGAGTTTTGTTACAATTTGATTGGTTCCAACAAATGGTTCTTCTAGAATGTCTTGTTCTATAGTTTGAGTCAACATCCATATTTGATAAGGTTGAAAGCATTTTTCTTTTACACTCCAACCCATTATACTGGATATAGTGAATGTAAGATATTTGTTCCATTTAAAATTTCTGATTATTTCGTAAACTATAGCCTTAATGAAACATGGAAAAATTGTCAACTCGTGAAAATTAAAGTTTGGGAACATCACTTTGTTAGTAATACTGCATTTAATTGTTTCAACTATAGGTGTAAATCGATTTTTCGGTTTAGTTTTTTTACCAAACTCAAAACCAAACCCGGTGGGGGTGGGGAATCGGTTCCAATTCGGTCTAGTTCGGTCTGATTCTCAGCATAAAAAACATTTGAATCGAAAATCGGGTACACTGGTTTGGTTCAATTTTAAACCGATCTAACCAGTTTCTGAGACAGAGAGAACGAAGGATATGGAGAGGCAGGGATCGTGAGATTCGACGAAGATGGATCAGGCTTCAACAAAGATAGAAAGGAGGAGGACTTAGAGGGAGATGGAGAGATCGAGGGAGAAGGAGAGATCGAGCATAGGTGTGAGGCTGTGAGCTTCGACGAAGAAATAGAGGTCGAAGATAGGCTTCAACGAATACAGAGAGGTCAAGGGAAAAGGGAGATGGAAAGAACGAGGGAGATGGAAAGAACTAGGGAGATGGAGAGAACAAGGGAGAGATTGAGCGGAGGCATGAGGTCGTGACTCGGTCTGGTGAGTGATGAGGGTTTGTAAGGGTGAGCAATCGGGCGAGATGAAATTAGAGAGATATGTGGTTGGGAGATTGATAAAGTTGAGAGATCAGGACAGATGAGAGCGAGATGGTAAGGAACTGGGGTTTAGGGATTAGAGCAAGATGGGTTCTATCGTTCTGCCCCGCTCTGGAATTCGAGAGAGTCAAGACTCGAGAGAGATGAGAGCGACTGAGCGAGAGGGGTAGGGATTAGGGATTAAGGATGATAAGAACGACGTCATTTTAGAGAGAGAGAGAGAGAGAGAGAGAGAGAGAGAGAGAGAGAGAGAGAGAGGTTGGGGACCTAGGCTTCCACCATATTCTAGAGCTGGGTTAGACATAACCCATTGCATTAAAACAGAAGGTTGTTCCATTAAAACCCAAATAGAAGCCTATTCCATTAAAACCCAAAAACAAAAGCCCATTATTTTTAAATCGGTTCTTCGGTTCGGTTCAATTTCTTCAAATCAAAAACCGAAATTGAACCAGTTTAGACCCGGCTTGGTTCGATTTTTACTCTTCAGTTTCAATTTTCATTCGAATTGGTATTTTTTGGCCCGGTTTCGATTTGATGCGGTTTTTCATTTGGTTAGTTTCAAAAACTTCAATCTCTTGTTCATTGTTTAGAACAAATAAGAGTTTAGGAATTTTTTGAAATAAATTGATATTCTCATGGTTCCGAGAATACTTGTCTTTGAATTTCTCCTGATGGTCATAAATTCTTTTTTTTTATATTTTCAAAAATAAAACCAAGTAGAATTGTTCTTACTTTTCAAAAATGAAAATTCTTTTTATTCTTTGAAAGACTTAATCGTAATGAGTGATTCTCATTATATTCGTAAGCTGTAGAAAATTATCATTTTTTTCAAAACTGAAATCGTCATCCCAATTCATTTGTTGAATGATTTTGAGACCAAAAAAAAATTATCAGAATATTTTCATTTCTAATTGAAGATTTTTTTCTTTCTCAAAAATAATTTTTTTTCAATCATAGCTATTTTTACAACTAGTTTGAAAGAAAGTTGTGTCATATGCTTTCAAAAACCTTTAATTTGTTTTTGAATATGGGTTTTCCATATTCTATTTATATCTTCATATATATGTTCTCTTAGTCCAGGGTTGTAGAAGTTTTTTACTTCTAAATTGGATTCTTCTGTCATTTTTTTTTGGCAGAATAAACAAACTCATTGAAGGAGTTGGTTGCATCCTTAATGTTGTCAAAAGCCTGGTAGGATGCTTCAAGGTATTTGTTTACCTGAGCTTGGAAAGTCCCCAATTTTTATTGAATCTTGGTTATAACCCTTGAAACACGGCATAAACATTTTGGTGTGGATGCTTTTTCCTCACAACCGTAGTCTAGGGTTATTTACCCTTATCCATTCCTGCAAAATAAATAACTTGTTTTAGTGATCTTCTCAACTATGAAAATTTGCAAGAAAATTTCCCTTAATATGTTCAACATCAAAAGTATATTGGGAAATAACATGAAGCCATTTCAACCTTCCACATCAGTTATGGCCCTTTTATTAATAAAAAAAAATCTCGAATTACTTGATTATCAGTTTCGAGTATAAAATTTTTAGGTGCCAAATAAATATGAAATCTTTTTATTGCATGTTTTATGGCCAAAAATTCTTTTTCATATGTAATGTATTTTACCTCATTAGGTTTGAACTTTCCTGAATTATATCCAAAAATCAAATTTTCCTTTTTTGGAATTGCGGATTTTAAGGGTTTGATACCATTTTCTTTTAGCAGCATGTGTCTATCATTCAAATGTTCATTTGGACTGACCTTTATAACACATCCCCAACAATAATCTAAGGCATCTGTTTCTAAGATATGTTTATCTCGTATTTTAGGAAAATAAATTTGTGGAATCTGTTTTAGATTCTCTTTAATTTCGTGTATAATTTTGAGTCTTCTTCTAGCCAATAAAACTTTTCATCTTTTTTAGTTTTTCTAAAGGTGAATTTTTTTTTTTTAGATAAGTTTATTGATAAAATTCCATTCATAGGTTTGGCCTAAACATAACGCCACAGGTTTACCAAAGGTGGATGGACAAAATTTTTAAAGACTATAAAGATTTTTGTGTCATCTACATAGATGATATCCTTGTTTTATCCAAAAAAAAGGAGGATAACAAGCATCATCTACAGATTTTATGTAAGACATTCAAAATCAGGGAATAATCATTTCTCCAATAATGATAGAGGTAGAAAGGGAGTCAATAGATTTTTTAGGAATAATCCTAGATTACTCTGGGATAAAACTACAAAAACACATAATCTCTAAAATAAGAGATTTTTCTGAAGAATTAAAAGAAAAAAAAATAACTACAAAGTTTTTTAGGCGTCCTAAACTATGGACGTATTTTTATAAAAAAAAAATTATCTAAAAAAGAATTACCTCTTTTAGAAAAATTAAAAAAGGATCAAAAAAGTTGATTAGTCGAAAGAAGATTAAAAACTTATACAAGAAATTAAAGAGAATCTAAAACAGATCCCACATGTAACACCCCGAATGACTGCGCCCAAATTACGCATCAAATTAAACACGTAATTCGAGTATTATGCAATTTAAACCCTTTTTATGTAGATGTAGTATCGGTAAATAGAGATCGTTCTTTAACCGGGTAAATTAAGGAATATTAATAATATGTTAGGCTTAAAGAATAATGAATAAAAGAATAATGAATAAATTAATGAATTAAAGAATTAAATAATCAATAAATCAATAAATTAAAGAATAAAGGAATAAGAGAATAAAGAATTAATGAATTGATGAATTAATGAATAAAAGAATTAAATAATAAAGAATTAAATGGGGAGTTTTGAGGGAATGTAATCATACAAATACAAGTAAAAACATATATAAACTAATCCTACTTCTACTCTAACTTATGTACAAGTGGATTCCCTTAAACACAAACTTAACCAACACACTAACAATTGTATAAATTCGAATTAATTACGAAATCATACCTTCATAGACTCATATTTTTTCATACATTTTTCATATTATAAATGCACCGAACATCGGATTTTTACTTATAATACGATTACCTTAAGTTTGTGATTTAATGCGCCGAATAGTGATAAGGCCCAAACTACGCATTAAATTAAACATGTAATTTGAGTATTATGCAAATTTAAACCCTTTTGTGTAGTTATAGTATTGGTAAGTAGGGATCGTTCTTAACCGGGGAAATTAGGGAATATTAATAATATGTTAGTTAAAAAGAATAATGAATAATTAATGAATTGAAGAATTAAAGAATTAAATAATTACATAATTAATTAATTGAATAATCAAGTAATAAAGAATTAAAGAATTAACGAATAAAGGAATAAACGAATTAATAAATAAGAGAATCAATAAATTAATGAAATAACGAATAAATGAATTAAACGAATAAAAGAATAAAGATGGGGGTTTTAGGGATCTTGATCATGCAAAATAAGTAAAGACAAAAATGAACTAATTCTATTCCTATTTTAACATATATACAAGTGGACTTTCTTTAAACACAAAATCTACCAACACTAACATTTGCAAAGTTTGAATACATCACAAAATTCTACTTTCACCATCTCACTCATGCATACATTTTATAAACATTATAAATGCACCGAAACACGGTCATAAACGCTTATAAATTGATTAACCCAATGTTTATGATTTGAATGTGTATTAAACATTTAAATCTCTTCAATTTTGTACTAAGTGCACCGAAACGCGGTCATAAACACTTAGTATAAAATTGAAGCTTAAGCACTCAAATGTATGAAGTAAATGAAGTTTGAAAAGTAGAACACATTATAATAATATCCTTGTCTACAAAAGTTAGAAAGAAAATACCCACAAAAAATAAAACCGAAACAACAATGAGAGTTTAAGCAAAGGAAAGAACAAGTTACACCTTCGGAATCCAAGAAAGCTTGTGATTCCGAAAATGGATGGAATAAAAATGACATGTTATTCATAAGATTTTCTGACAGCAGAAGAAACCTTATGAAGATGAATGAATAAACACGAGAATGCGAACTTAAATTCAAGAATTGCAACGGAAATACTAGGCTTGATATTTCTAAAGGAAGGATACAATTTTGTGTTTTGGAGTTCTTTCTCAAAACAAAGTCCCCTTTTCAAGTGAAATGAACTCCTATTTATAGGAGGAAAAAGTCACTAAAAACAAATAAAGTAATTAAAAATTACAATAAAAAAAAGAAAATGAAATGATGACTAATTATGAAAAATGATGAAATTAGGTAAGGTTTGGAATTAATTTGTGGTTGAAAAATAAGGGAAATAGGAGAAAATGGGACTGTTGGGCTGCTGGTGCACTGTTTGGTGCAGTTGGGCTGGAGCAAAGCAGGCGATGGCGTGATGGGCTGGGTGACTCGACGGGAGCAGGTGGTTGTACGGGCTGCAGCAGTTCAGTGGGCAAGTGGGCTGTACGAGTTGCGGCAGGTGGGCTGGTTCGCGCGAGTCCAGGGGCCGAGCAATTGAGCGGGCAGGTGAAGCTAGGCTAAGCGCGGGGAATGGGCTGGAGACTCGGGCCTGGACTGAAGGTGACGCAGGCCGAGCTGGAGATGGCGTCTGGGCGGAGCAGGGCAGCGGCCGGATTTCTGGGCTGGGCTTCTAAATAGCGCGGGCCAGCAGGTGGACTGAGGAGAGGTGCGGGCCAGGACTGGCGTACGGGCTGGAATGAATCTGGGCTGAAAAATGGGCTCACATTAAATATGAATTTGGGCTTTTTAAAACAGAATTTAAATTATTAATTAATATTTTCACCGAATTTCGTCCATAATTTATTCGTTATAATTCCGATCGAGACGATTCCTTCGCCAAAATGCTCCAAATAACAAGCTTTATTTATTTAAACAAAAATATCACAAAATAAATTATTTTATCTAATTATTTATTATTTTAATATTAAAAGTCAAGTATAAAAGTGTATAAAATAATATAAAATAATGCTTATTTGACGACCTATCAAATACCCCCACACTTAAACTTTGCTAGTCCCTAGCAAATACTCAATTTAAATTACGAAGTAAAAACAAGTAGACCCCTTACCATTTGTCTCAAAATTTCATTATTATCATGGCATCAAAGATTTTCACTTAAAACATTTAAACATATGGTATTCAAGAGTTAATACATTATGACAAAGTATTTTAACAAGTAAGATAATGAGTAAATATGGTGAAATGGATCTCAACATGAATAAAACAAGTATGAATCAACTCACAAGGATATGCACTCATAAATTCACTCAATTTTGTAAGGGTTTGTGTTTGCACTCAAAATATATGAGAAAAATGCGCACATAATAGAAATGAAGTACTTTTGCAAAATTTCAAACAAACACCTCATGATAAAAACAAAACATACTTGCACAAATGAACCAAAACCATAAGCTTACTCAAGTGATTGACTCCACTAATCAAAATTTACCATCTTAAGGATCATAAGGTCTTTACGAAGGTTGTAATGGGGCTAAGCTAGAGGCAAGGAATATATAGGACAAGTGGTGCTCAAATTCGTTCCAAGACTCAAAAGACTCCCAAAACATAACATAGCTTCCCGACTTTAGTGCAATGATATAATGAATTCATCCCTTCGAACATAGGCCAAATTTCATCATGTTGGGCCTCGAATTCATTTGAATTTACAATTATAAAGGACTTAACTCAAACATTACATAATCAAACCTTATTACCTTGATAGCTCAATACACTTCTTCTTCTTTTTTTTTTTTTCAATTGAAATTTTTTTCTTCTTTTTTTTTTCTTTTTTATATATCAAGGTAATAACATGTGTCAATAATAAAACAAAATTTGAGTAAGTAAATCCATATACATAAAAGTCTTCAAAACATCATCAATTTTTCTTCACACAATCTTTATGTCTTCAATCGAGTCATTGGAACAAGGGTGAAAGATGTCTATACTAAGCTCAAGTGTTTAGATAATCATGGTGATGAAAGAAAGGCTTAATGTAGGCTCAAAGGGTTTAAAACTAAAGGGGTCGCAACTTGTGCGCACAAAATAAGGAATATGGATGTTTGAATTTGTGGTGTTAACCCTAATGCCTTAATCACATCCAAAATCAGAGAGTTTTACTGACTTAAAAGCTTTGAAAATCACATGGAATAAGTTCTAGTACTCTAGAGTTCATTAAGATCTATTGCAAGTAGTTATGAGGCATATGTATATCAATTTAAACAAAGAACTTATGAATCACTCATCAAAGATGTATATATAGTTCTAAAGCTCACATAAGGTTTAAATGATGCATACTTGTTTTAGCATGCTCGTTTATGTACCAATTTACATGCACTATCTTAAAAGTTATAAAATTTAATCACAAAGTATTAACAAACGAATTCAAGTTATAGTGATCATCTTTATAGCCATAATATACTTATTCCCTTCATTATTATCATTGACAGGTTAAGGGGCAACTTAAGACTTGATAAAAACGAAAAGACTCAAGAAAGCCGAAATAACTTTTTTTTTTAATTAAAAACAATTTTATTGCGCATTTAAAATTGTAAACCACTCCCCCACACTTAAATTCTACATTGTCCTCAATGTAAGAAAGTAGAAGTGAAATGAACATAGACTCTAAGTAAGGAAGAGGATTTTACGAAAATAAACTAAGAAAAACACTAAAGACATAAACATAAAAGAGAGTGAAGGGATTAAAGAGAGCAAATCTGCGATGATGGCTCCTTCACGACTCGGGAATACATTGGGTTGCCTTCCAACAAGTGCTTTGACGGAGTGCTGAAGTCAACTCATGTGATGCGAGGCCGTAGCACCTTCGTTGTTTCCACATCGTGTTCTCCAAATGCCTCAATGTACGGCTTTAATCTGTGGCCATTGACTTTGAACTCCTTCCCAGTTTCGATGCTTTTGATCTGTATGGCTCCATGGGCAAACATATTAGTAACAACAAAAGGACCTACCCATCTAGAACATAACTTACCGGGAAAGAGTCTGAGTCGGGAATTGAATAGCAAAACTTTCTGTCCGATGTCAAACGTTTTACTCTTGATCTGCTTGTCATGAAATGCCTTAGTCTTCTCCTTGTAGATCAGAGTGTTTTCGAAGGCATCATTTCTGATTTCCTCAAGCTCGCACAGCTGGAGCTTTCGATGCAAACCGGCGTCATCTAGCTTGATGTTGAAAGTCTTGACAGCCCACCATGCTTTGTGCTCCAGTTCCACCGGAAGGTGGCATGCTTTTCCATAGACCAACCTATAGGGTGACATCCCTATAGGAGTTTTGTAGGCCGTCCTGTAGGCCCAAAGTGCATCATCCAATCGCTGGCTCCAATCCTTGCGACTAGGGCCCACTGTTCTCTCTAAGATCTTCTTGATTTCCCTATTACTGACTTCGGCCATTCCACTCGTTTGAGGATGATACGGTGTAGAGACTCTGTGAGTGACACCGTATCGTTTCAGTAAGGCTTCAATGGTCTTGTTGCAGAAGTGACTTCCACCATCACTGATCAGGACCCGAGGGATCCCAAACCTGGAAAGAATGTTAGTTCTGAGGAAATCTGCAACAGTTTTAGAGTCATTTGTCCTGGTGGCTTTAGCTTCCACCCATTTCGAGACATAATCAACAGCAAGTAAGATATAGAGATAACCACTAGATTGAGGAAATGGACCCATAAAATCAATACCCCAAACATCAAATATTTCAACAGTTAAAACATAATGTTGTGGCATTTCATCCCTTTGTCCTAAGTTTCATGATCTCTGACATTTATCACAGGCTAAACAGAATGAATGTGCATCTTTAAAAAGTCTGGGCCAATATAGTCCAGATTCTAAAATTTTGAGTACAGTTTTTCGAGATCCAAAGTGGCCCTCACAAGCATGGTTATGGCAAAACTCTAGGACTGACCTATGTTCAATATTAGGGACACATCTCCTAATCAATAAATCTGCACAGTGTTTCCATAAATAAGGTTCATCCCAAACATAGTACCTAGCATGCTTCTTAAGTTTATCTTTTTGTGCACGGGTGAGAGTGGAAGGTAACTGCTTGGTGACTAAGTAATTTACGATATCAGCATACCAAGGAGTACTTACCTGAATTCCGAAGACTTGTTCATCCGGAAACATCTCCTGAATTTCCATGGGATCTCGTTCATTTGCTATGCGACTCAAATGGTCTGCCACCACATTTTCTACACCTTTCTTGTCTTTAATCTCGATGTCAAACTCTTGGAGAAGAAGAATCCATCGGATGAGCCTTGATTTCGCCTCCTTCTTGGCGAGGAGATACTTCAGTGCTGCATGATTAGTGTAAATAATGACTTTAGTTCGAAGTAAATAAGAGCGAAATTTATCTAAAGCAAACACTACAGCAAGCAACTCCTTCTCGGTAGTGGTGTAGTTCATTTGAGCATCATTCAGAGTTCTGGATGCATAATAAACGACGTAGGGCTTCTTGTCCCGCCTCTATCCTAGTACAGCACCAACTGCATAGTCAGAGGCATCACACATTAGTTCAAAGGGTAAGGACCAATCCGGGGCACAAAGAATGGGTGCAGTGGTTAGAAGAGTTTTAAGCTTCTCAAAAGCTTCCTGACAGTCAACATCGAAGACGAAGGGTGTCTCCTTCTGAAGCAATCGGCACAAGGGCCTTGCAATGTGGGAAAAGTCCTTGATAAATCTTCTGTAGAAACCTGCGTGACCAAGAAATGAACGGATCTCTCTCACCGAAGTGGGAGAGGGTAAGTGTCGCACAATATCAACTTTAGATTTATCAACTTCAATTCCTCTTTCAGAGACAATATGGCCTAAGACTATCCCTTGTCTAACCATGAAATGACATTTTTCCCAGTTAAGTACTAGATTAGTTCCGACACACCTTTGTAAGATAAGTTCTAAGTGTTCTAAGCATGCATCAAAACTATCCCCAAAGACACTGAAATCGTCCATAAATACTTCAATTATTTTTTCGACATATTCAGAGAAAATAGAAAGCATGCATCTTTGGAAAGTACCTGGAGCATTACATAAACCGAAAGGCATTCTTCGGTAGGAAAAAGTTCCAAAAGGACAAGTGAAAGTCGTTTTGTCTTGGTCATTTTGAGCGATACAGATTTGATTATATCCAGAATAACCATCAAGAAAACAGTAATAGGAGTGACCTACTAACCTTTCAAGCATTTGATCAATGAAGGGCAAAGGAAAGTGATCCTTCCTAGTTGCTTTGTTGAGGCGCCGATAATCGATACAAACTCTATATCCGGTCACGGTTCTCTGGGGCACCAGCTCGCCTTCGCTGTTCGCCACAACTGTGACTCCACTTTTCTTTGGGACTACTTGGACTGGTGAGACCCATTTGCTGTCTGAAATTGGGTAGATGACACCACAGTCCAAGAGTTTGATGACCTCTTGTTTCATGACCTCCATCATCGGGGGATGAAGGCAACGTTGAGCTTCGCGAGAGGGTTTTGCATCATCTTCAAGCAAGATTCGATGTACACAGGTTGTAGGGCTGATTCCCTTGATGTCGGACAGAGTCCAACCAATGGATGTCTTGTACTTTGTCAAGACTTGTACCAATCTATCTTCCTGTGATTCGGTTAGTGCAGAGGACACTATGACAGGCAGAGTCTCGTCCGGGCCAAGATAGGCATACTTCAGGTGGTCCGGCAGAACCTTGAGCTCGAGAACGGGGGCCTGCACTACTGAAGGAGGAGTGGCATTAGTACTAACTGGAAGGGACAAGGGTACCTGAGGATTTACCATTCTGGGGGCCTCATTTAGGGTCATGACTTCATCCAAAATTCGAGGCCCTAGTTCATAATCTGCATCTTCAACCAAAGCGTCCCCTGATTGAGTGAGGCCAACTCCGTCCTGGATTATCATATTGAGTGTGTCTTCTCGAATTGATTCAAGATGTTTTTCTGCAAAAGAAGTGCACACATCAATAGAAAACGTAGTTTGAGTTGTGGAACTAGGGTACCTCATGGCATCGAAAATGTTGAAGCCAATTTCCTCTCCATCAACTTCCATTGTTAATGTACCATTGAATACATCAATCTTCGTCTTAGCAGTTCTCATGAATGGTCTTCCCAACAACATTAGTGGAGCTTGATTCGTAGGGGAATCCTCCATTTCTAGGACATAAAAATCCGCGGGGAAAATGAGCTGGTTAACCTGCACAAGAACATCTTCGACGTATCCCTTGGGATACACATTAGAACGATCGGCTAATTGAATGATAACATCATCATGTTGTAATTTTCCTAAACCTAGGGCAACATATAACGAATATGGCATAACATTAATGGATGCACCTAAGTCTAGCATGACTTTATCAAAAGACTTGTTACCAATCACGCAGGGAACCGAAAAACTCCCTGGATCCTTCAACTTTGGGGGTAGCCGTCGTTGGATTACAGCCGAAACTGTTTCACTCACCATCACAACCTCCTTCTCCCTCGTTTGGCGCCTTGGAGTGCATAACTCTTTCAGAAATTTTGCATATTTTGGCACTTGTTTGATGCACTCGATCAAGGGCATGTTGATTTGCACCCTTTTGAAGATTTCCAAGATTTCCTCATCGGATTCATCCTTCTTAGATTTGGCAAGTCTACTTGGAAATGGTGCACGCACAGACGAGGAATTAGTAACGGGGAATTAGTAACAACAGAACTTGAAGGGATTGGGTTGTTACCTTGTGTGTGGGTAGGTTGAACTGGCGGTTGTGCCGTGGTGGTCTTAGTTGCCACCTTGTGCTTTTCAGCCTCAGAAACGGCTGGATCTGGCTCTATTTCACCGAGCACTTTACCACTTCGAGTGATAATCGCATTGGCTTCAGGTCTTGCATTCGGGTTGGGTGTAGGTTGAGGTGGAAGAACCCCACTAGCTTGGATTTTACCCATGAAGTCCACGACCTTGCCCATTTGGTCCTTGAGATCAGCGATGTCTTTTTGCTGATTTTGCTGACCTATGACAAGAGCTTGAGTCGAAGCCATTAGTGTTTGCTTCCCTTGTGAAAGAGCAGCCAGCATTTTATCATAATCAGGATTAGAAGATGAAGAGATATGATTATTTGCATGATTATGAGAAAAGTTAGAAAATGGAACTGGGGGCCTTGGTTGCCATGTGGGCTTTTGGAAATGTTGAGGATTCGGGGCACGGATTGGGCCTGTCATCATGTGTTGAGGGTTTAGGACATTGTTCGGATCTCTCCAACTATAGCCTTGGGTCTTTGGCCCTCCTTGAAATCCACCAATGGCATGTGCCATTTCAGTCCCGGGGTCTTCCTCCCTTGCAGTGTAGGGACATTGGTCCTCAAGATGGCCTTGGGAGCATATGGAACACACCGGGGCTACCTGCTTCTTTAGTTCCAACACATTCGAAAGCATAGAGGTGATTTTATCTAATTTAGAATCATTAATAACTTGGGAACTTACCTCATGTACCTTTCTTGGAATAGGCTTGGCACCTTCATATTGTGCATCATTGAGTGCACGACTTTCAAGTAATGCACGACCGTCTACTAAACTCCGAGCTAAGAAACTTCCGTTAGCTGCAGCATCAAGTAGTCCTCTATCCCAACCTTTGAGTCCTTCGTAGAAGTAGGTTAAGAGATATCCTTCAGTGATTCCGTGAGTCGGGCATGAAGCACAGAGTTCCTTAAACCTTTCATAATATTGGTTGAAATTCTCATCATGATCTTTTTGCTTGATTCCAGTGATCTCCTTTCTTAACATCGTAATCTTTGAGGCAGGAAAGTATTTGGTAAGAAATTCCTGAACCAGCTTCTCCCAAGAGTCAATATGATTGGGTGGGAGACTCAAAAGCCACACCCGTGCTCTATCTTCCAAGGACAATGGAAAAGCCTTCGGCTTCATGATTTTCAAATCTGCATCATCGGGACACATGCTACTGATAATGAATTGGAACTCCATCAAGTGTTTGTGTGGATCTTCATTTCTGATTCCATGGAATTTGGGTAACTGATGAAGGACTCAACTCTTGAGCTCAATATCTTTCTTGTTGGTTCTAGGCTCGGGATACTGAATGCAGAAATTCGCAGTGCCACTTGTGTTAGCACATGTCTGCTCTCGGATACTCAGATTTCTTGCCATGACTACTAGTGTTCCAAAAATCTGTTCCTCGTCTGAATTACTCTTCTCACTTATTGATTCACCGAGTATTGGGGATGGTGGTCCGGATGAGCTGGTTTTCTTAAGTGCGTCTCTAAATGTTGCGTTGCTTGGTGAGATGTCAAGTTGCTTTCTCAACCGATCAAGCTTAGACTGATGAGCGTGCATTCATAAGTACGTACCTAAATTAAAAGTGAACACTAAGTTAGAAGGTAAATATAGACAAGTACTTAGCTAGTGAAAGTTAATTTAAACAGAATAGTTGCGACAAGAATTAGGGTTAATGTTCGGAATACAAGTTAAGAAAGTCGCAATTAGCAAGAAAATGTGAGTTATGAACAAGTATTAACTTAAGCTGGAATTAACATATACACAAAAAGAGATAGTAAGGGTATGAGAGTATAGATTTCATACAGTGTGACATAAATAGAAGCTAGAATTAACAAAAAATCACAGTAATAGCAAGAAAATGCACAAGTTCCAAATGCATCTAAACTAATGCAACACAAAAGTATCTACATGAAGCATGGTGTGAATGCATTTATTAGAACCTGCACAAGACATAAGAGTTACGTGACAGTTCATGAAAGAATGGCCTACACCTTCGATCTCACTTCCCTAGATTCACTTAGTCTAGGGGGCCCGGTAATGAATTCCGAGCATCATGAAATCTCAGGGAGGGTATGCAACTATTTATGCAATAAGTAGAGCCTTAGAGTGTCATGAATAACTTTCCCCTTTCGCTTCTCATAATACTTTCCTGGGCGTACGGCCTGCGGGTACTGATAACCACCCTTCCACCATTCAACGTTAATCATGGCCAGTTGAGATAGATGTAACGCGAGAAGCAAGGATAATTTCGAGAACACCCCGAGGCTTGCATTGGTATATACTCCATTGGTGTTCTCTTTCTTAATCCAAAACTTGTCACCAGTCATAACCCTTCTAGACACCATAACCAACCGATGGAAGATTTGGTGAATTACCAAACCCGAGTGTTTACAAACTCCGCCCCAACCTCATGCCCATAGATTCGAGTCTATGGTGTGTGGTGATGAAATCCACACATCACGAAGGGTTAAGGAGAAAATAAACACAAGGGGCACTACCTGTTCCCGAAAGTAGAATTTTGAAGAAAAAGGGGCCTTGAGATTCATGCAACTCTAAAACATTTAATAGGAAACATTATTTACATTCAGGAAAGTCACATATATAAATATATATAGCTCCTAAAAATTAATAAAATAAACAAGTATAAAATACAATTCATGAAATAACACAATAAAGGCATTAAATACAATTTATGAAAAAAAAACATATTATGAACATTGTGATTTAATATAATAAGGCAAGCATAAGACATAAAAGTTGTGAACAAAAATGGATACTCAAATATGAAAATAACTCAAGTGTGTAAAAGTATAACCAAATTATGAACAAGTATACAATTATGAACAAGTATGACAAAAAAAACAAGTAACATAATTACAACTTATTTATGCTAACACAAAAATAAAAGGTATGAAAATTTCGTAAAGGTAATTATAAACAAGTAGGAACATTTAATAAACATAATAAAAGTAAAATGAATAGTTAAAACACAATCTAAAATTAAGTATGCTCAAATTAAATTGTTTATTTATTTACTACTATTGATTTATACTTATCCGAAATTTTCTTATTTTTTTAATTTTTTTATTATTCTTTTATTTTTTTTGTTTAATAGAAATATTAAATAAACAAATAAATAATCATAAAATAAAGTAATTGTAAACAAGTAATATACATGTAATACTATGAAAGTAAACGAATAAAATATGAACAAGTATTATGGCAACATAATTAGATAAATAAATAAAATTTAAGAATATGTATACTTAATTCACAAATATGAACATTTCAAATATAAACAATTTTATACATACTAACACATTAAGAATGATTTTTAATTTCCCCGGCAACGGCGCCAAAAATTGATAAGGCTCAAACTACGCATTAAATTAAACATGTAATTTGAGTATTATGCAAATTTAAACCCTTTTGTGTAGTTATAGTATTGGTAAGTAGGGATCGTTCTTAACCGGGGAAATTAGGGAATATTAATAATATGTTAGTTAAAAAGAATAATGAATAATTAATGAATTGAAGAATTAAAGAATTAAAGAATTAAATAATCACATAATTAATTAATTGAATAATCAAGTAATAAAGAATTAAAGAATTAACGAATAAAAGAATAAACGAATTAATAAATAAGAGAATTAATAAATTAATGAAATAACGAATAAATGAATTAAACGAATAAAAGAATAAAGATGGGGGTTTTAGGGATTTTGATCATGCAAAATAAGTAAAGACAAAAATGAACTAATTCTATTCCTATTTTAACATATATACAAGTGGACTTTCTTTAAACACAAAATCTACCAACACTAACATTTGCAAAGTTTGAATACATCACAAAATTCTACTTTCACCATCTCACTCATGCATACATTTTATAAACATTATAAATGCACCGAAACGCAGTCATAAACACTTATAAATTGATTAACCCAATGTTTATGATTTGAATGTGTATTAAACATTTAAATCTCTTCAATTTTATACTAAGTGCACCGAAACGCGGTCATAAACACTTAGTATAAAATTGAAGCTTAAGCACTCAAATGTATGAAGTAAATGAAGTTTGAAAAGTAGAACACATTATAATAATATCCTTGTCTACAAAAGTTAGAAAGAAAATACCCACAAAAAATAAAACCGAAACAACAATGAGAGTTTAAGCAAAGGAAAGAACAAGTTACACCTTCGGAATCCAAGAAAGCTTGTGATTCCGAAAATGGATGGAATAAAAATGACATGTTATTCATAAGATTTTCTGACAGCAGAAGAAACCTTATGAAGATGGATAAATAAACACGAGAATGCGAACTTAAACTCAAGAATTGCGACGGAAATACTAGGCTTGATATTTCTAAAGGAAAGATACAATTTTGTGTTTTGGAGTTCTTTCTCAAAACAAAGTCCCATTTTCAAGTGAAATGAACTCTTATTTATAGGAGGAAAAAGTCACTAAAAACAAATAAAGTAATTAAAAATTACAATAAAAAAAAGAAAATGAAATGATGACTAATTATGAAAAAATGATGAAATTAGGTAAGGTTTGGAATTAATTTGTGGTTGAAAAATAAGGGAAATAGGAGAAAATGGGACTGTTGGGCTGCTGGTGCACTGTTTGGTGCAGTTGGGCTGGAGCAAAGCAGGCGATGGCGTGATGGGCTGGGTGACTCGACGGGAGCAGGTGGTTGTACGGGCTGCAGCAGTTCAGTGGGCAAGTGGGTTGTACGAGTTGCGGCAGGTGGGCTGGTTCGCGCGAGTCCAGGGGCCGAGCAATTGAGCGGGCAGGTGAAGCTAGGCTGAGCGAGGGGAATGGGCTGGAGACTCGGGCCTGGACTGAAGGTGACGCGGGCCGAGCTGGAGATGGCGTCTGGGCGGAGTAGGGCAGCGGCCGGATTTCTGTGCTGGGCTTCTAAATAGCGCGGGCCAGCAGGTGGACTGAAGAGAGGTGCGGGCCAGGACTGGCGTACGGGCTGGAATGAATCTGGACTGAAAAATGGGCTCACATTAAATATGAATTTGGGCTTTTTAAAACAGAATTTAAATTATTAATTAATATTTTCACCGAATTTCGTCCATAATTTATTCGTTATAATTCCGATCGAGACGATTCCTTCGCCAAAATGTTCCAAATAACAAGCTTTATTTATTTAAACAAAAATATCACAAAATAAATTATTTTATCTAATTATTTATTATTTTAATATTAAAAGTCAAGTATAAAGGGTATAAAATAATATAAAATAATGCTTATTTGACGACTTATCAAATAGCGGTCATACATTAAATCTCTTCAACTCTACTCTAAATGCCCCAAACAGCGGATCAACATTTAGTTTCCAATGAAGGTTAAGCTTTAAACTGTAAGAAGTAAATGATTTTTAGAAAGTAAAACACATGGAGATTGTATTCAATTTTTACAAAAGATAGGAAGGAAAAACCAATACATATTGCATTATAAATAGAACCAACAAGTGAAATGAACCCCTATTTATAGGGGGGAAATCAATTTAAACTCTAAAAAATAAATAAAAATTACAATAAAAATATTCAAAAGTGAAATGATGAGATTGGGTGGTTTTTGGTGAAAAGATGTTTTAAAAAAGCAAAAGAAATGTTCAATAGTGCTGCTGGTGTGGCTTTGGCAGTGACCAGCTAGAAAAAGGTGGGAGATTCGGCCAGCATGCGCTGGAAAGGGGAAGTGTGGCCGGCAGGCATGCACTGGAAAGAAGATGTGTGGCCGTCAAGCGTGCTCTGATCTGCAAAAGGTGTTGTTGGTAGAGGCGCAACGAACCAACGAGCTTCCTTCAGTAGGCGCGCGCCGAACGGGTGCATGGGCAGGACTGAGAGCAGGCGTGCTTTGGGCTGAGCTTGCGTGGGCCTGGCGGACTGGAATTTGGGCTGCTAGCCGGACTAGACTGGGGATGGCAACAGACTGGGCAGCGAGAATGGCTGGGCTAGGCTTCTGCAAAATTAATATTAATTTAAAGAAACGAATTAAAATAAATCGACCGAATTTCGTCCAGAATTTTTTCGTTATAATTCCGATCGAGACGATTTTTTCGCCAAAATGCTTCAAATTCCAAGATTTATTTATTTCTAACAAAATATAACAAAATATATTATTTTGTCTAATTGTTTATTATTTTAATATTAAAAGTCAAGTAAAAAGGGTATAAAATTATATAAAATAATATTTGTTTAACAACCTATCACCGAACATTTAGTAAAATGTAAATTTGAAAATTTACTGTAAAATGACTATTTTACCCATAGTTAGGGAAAAATGTTGACTTTTGACCCGAGATACTATTTGGACTTTGACCAAGGCCCATTACGTAGATCGAGACATCACGAGTTCCTAGACAGGCGACACGTCAAAATCGGACATCTAATACAAAAATTACGGGTCACGGAAGAAAATACGTACTATTCACACTTTTTGGGAAGTGTACAGTGCAGATATTTATTGGTCCAAAATATCTGAGGTGGACCAATGGATGAGCATTGGCCCATTAACCCAAGCTCATGCACTTCATCTTCATTTATCTTCATCTCATTTCTTCCTTGTTACCTGAAACCCATACAAACAACAACCATACCTCATCCATGTGCTTGAGAGAGATTGTGAGAGTGAAAGAGAGGCTGAGACGGCGACAGTGAGGACAGAGGAGAGGCTGATGAACCCACAAATGTCACAACCCGGGCCATCTAACACAATATTGTCCGCTTTGGGCCCAGCCCTCACGGTTTTGTTTTCGGGAGCTCACGTGCAACTTCCCAGTAGGTCACCCATCATGGGGTTGCACCAGCCTCAACTCGCTTAACTTTGGGGTTCCAATCCCCCCCAAAGCCACTGAGCTCCCAAAAGGCCTTGTGTTAGATAGATACGTGCCCACACATATAAGGTACTTCACCCTTCCCTCCCCGAGCGATTTGGGATCGTTCACCGATCTTACCTTTCCAAGCTCACGGGTCTTGCTCACCGTTCTTGTTTCTTAAGCTCACGGGTCTTGCTCACCGTTCTTGCTTCCCAGATCGGGTCTTACAACAAACCAGCTAAAACCCGAAACCCAGTTTGGGTTCAAATTTCAAAATTGGTTTAGAAAGGTTGTTGGACTGTTTTGATGATTGGAAGTTCTTCCTTGGGATTGTACGAGTCCACAGGGACCAAAATCATGAAAGAAGGTGGCTGGAATTGACATGCAGAAGGACTAGAAAATTGGCCGAAAATTACCAACCTTGGTTGAAGCTATTGAGGTAATTTCTTCCCATTTTAAGTTCATAGATCGATTATTGGGTTAATTACGAGTCGATGGGTCGAAAAATGACACGTTTTGATGGTCAGAGGAGGAAGAACGAGTCGGGTCAAGATCGTGGGTCGAATGACCCATTACAGGGTCACGGGTCAACCTGTTATAAGGTCACGGGTCGACCCATTACAGGGTTACGGATCGAACCATTATAGGGTCATAGGCCCACCCATCGGGAGGTTGAAGATGATGATGTGGTAGTTCACATCATCATCTATCAAACCTGCCAGTCCACGTGGCAAATAAGGTGATGCTATGTGGCAGACTATCAGGCCCAGTCAACAGCTGACGTGTTAGGTCCACGTCAGCATTATCATACAACGTGGACCAATAAGGTGGTGCCACATGGCAACCTATCAGGAAGTGTCAGAATGACATGGCAGAGAACTATTAAAGGTATCAGGGACATGTGTTAGGCTATCAGACCTGACAGGTGTCAGACCTATCAGGCTGACGTCAGTCGTTGACTTCCGTTGACCAGAAATGACCAACGATGACCGGACATTGACCAGGTCGTGAGGGTACGTGGACACGAATTTTGATGTCAACCCAGTCTTGTGCGAAAGGTTTAAAAAATTTGAATCTAATAATGGTGGTTTCAGGTCGATCGAAGACCATTTGATAGGTCATATAGGGGTGTTTAGCTTTGAGAAGCATGTCCGGGACGGGTTTCCGATATCGGCCTTTATGAGGGTTTATTGTATGAACTTGTATAGAACATTAGTTACCCTCAGATGTGATTCAGACAGGCTCAGAGACCTTAGACTAGCTTGGTGTTGCGCATCGTGGACCGAGTGTGAGTGGACTTTTGTTTTATAATTGCAATGCATGCATACATGTTTTAAATGTTTTATTATATGATTTAAGTTGAAATTCTTTGATATTGTATTTGATGATGTTGTGGATTTAATCATCGGTTTATGAACTGTTTTACAGATTTACGTGAAAATGATGTTTTGTGCTTGAGACCAGGTTGAGTAATGATTTGACTTAGATTTAGAGTCAAATGGGAATTTGATGGAAAGGTTGCATTTTAACTGAATTTGAATGGCGATCTGGCATGATTGGTTTGGATAAATTGAGATTTATAAATGAGTTTTGGACACTATTTTTGTGGAAAAGACATGTGAGAGTAATGTCTCGGGCATAGGCCCAATTGAATAGTGTTTTGACTCAAATTGAGACATAAATGGTTTAAAAATTATTTTAAATGTATTTGGTTACTATTCCATATATACCATCTTGGTGAGTTAGATTGTCTCTTTTAGACGTCGAGGATCCTGGAGTAGTCACGGTGCACTTCTTGGAATGAGTAACTCCGAGGAGAGGCTCAGATTCAGGAATGTGATTTTATGATACCACCCCAGACATGGTAGATCGGGGGAAGGCACACCATTATGATATCACCCTAGACGTCGTTGAGTTGGATCCTGGGGAGGTACTTAGAGATGAGACCCCGAGTTGCACGCGTAGCATTGGAAATCGTCACTTGTATTGGTTATAGACATCGCGGATGTCGAGAATTGGAAATATTGTGTTTTACTAATATGTGTGTCCAGATATATGTATATGTACGTATGATTTGAACTGTTTTCATACTATTTAACTTAAATGCATGCATGTTTATCAAACAGAGGGGAAAATGTTATTATTCTTAAATTGTATTTCGAAAATTCTTATTTTCGGTTTACTCACACTTTAACTGTTTTATTAACCATCTAGACAGTGATAAAGAGGCAGGGGCTGACACTGAGGCTGAGGCATAACTAGTATCGTTGCACACTTGATTACCATTGGGGGGTAGGTTTTGATATTTTATTGTACTGACATATATGCTCGGTTATGTATATAGATACTTATTCTTTGTCTGACGATGTTGTAGTTGAACTCTGTTTACTTTTAAACCCATAAAAGGTCTTTTCGTTATTTTGAGTATGATTGTCAGAAGAGGAGCATGGCACATCCCACGATAATCCCAAGAGGATCGGGATGGGTACTGTCAGCCACAAGTTTATTTTCCTAAAACAGGAGATAAACTTATCTTAGAAACTAGTGCCTTAGATTATTGTTGGGAATGTGTTATAAAGACCATTTCAAAAGTGCATGGTAATGATAGAGACATGCTATTAAAAGAAAATGGTATCAAACTTTTAAAATCGGCAATTCCAAAAAATTTCAAAAAGAAGAATTGATTTTTGGATATAATTCAGAAAAGTTCAAACCTAATGAGGTAAAATACATTACATATGAAAAAAAAACTTTTGGTCATAAAACTTGCAATAAAAAGATTTTATATTTATTTGGCCCCTAAAATTTTCAAACTCAGAACTGATAACCATGTAATTCGAGATTTTTTTATTAATAAAAAGGCCATAACTAATGGTGGAAGGTTGAAATAGTATCATGTTATTTCCCAATATACTTTTGATGTTGATCACAAATTTTTACTTTGTATTAATAATAAATTTTAAAATTAATAAAACATATTATATTTCTTAACGGTCTGATTTGGATTTATCGGATTTACAAAATGAAAATCAAATCGAAACTGTTACTAATAGAACTGTTTGAATTCTCATATATGAGCATGACTTAGATCATACTATCATCACAATAGACTCTTATTACTCATTGGAAAGGGGAAAAAAAAGGCGGTTGAGGGGAGAAGAAAAAAAAAGGCTTGAATTTTTCAAAAGAAAAAAACGACAAACCAATTTTGCTAAAGAAAATATATATGCATTTTAGCCTTAAAAGAGTTTTTTTTTTAAAAAAAATATCAAGAATGATACAATTGTATATCATGAAGAAGGAGTATAAGTATAACATCAAAATCAAGATATAAGAGCAAGACTTACAAGCCAATACGGCAATATTAACATGGACAAAATTGCACTAACAACTAACAAACCCACATAACTAAAATCATGCAAAATTTCAAATCAAGCCACAAAATCTAAAACAACCAACTCTAATTGCGCCTATAACCCTAAACAAATTACCTATATTAAAAGAAATCACTGTTGTCACACCCATCAAATTTAGTCTTGAAAAACTTGCATAACATGACGCATCTTAGGAATGTTTGATCTCCAGCGATCCAATTTTGCATATAAGCGAATAAAAAACAGAAATTCCTAAACTAACAACTGTGACCAAAATTAATAAGAGATATCACTAAAAATTCCTCCAATAGTTAGGTAGAACATATTCAAGAAAAAAATAAGACATTTTAAAAGAAGATTAATATAGCAAAATAACATGATAGGAAACTCACTTATGAGCATGGATCATACCATATCGTCATCATAAGAGACTCTTATTATTAATCCAAAAGAAAATCGGATAAATGATTGAGGGGTGGAGAAAAAAATGATTTTCTCTTTCCTCCCTTTTAGTTTACTTTTTCTTAAAAGCGTTCCTCTTTTCATGTACTCTTTTAATATAAAAAAACTTTCTTTTTATATGATCAAAATTAATTCATTATATTAATTATCATTTCAATATCATTTACCAAAAAATGAATGAAATTTGAAATCATTCAATCATTTATATGTTTTAAATTTTGTTGGTGAACAGTGAACTGTACATTTAGTTAATACATATAAATGATTAAAAAACTAAATCGGAGACTTTCAAAATAATTTGGTTAATTTTTATTAAGAAACCAAATTCTGTCTTGGTTTTGCTTTCACTCCTTCTTTAATATTCTTTACATTTTTTTTGCAGAGATAATTTTGAATTTATGATGTTGGTAATAGATGATCCCAATATATATATATATATATATATGTGATTTTATACATTAGAAAATGAATATGGAAGAAGTAGCTAACCAGAAAACCGCAAGGGTTGCCTACAATGACGGTGAAGAAAGGGAAACAGAGTAGAGGTGATAATCTCCGAGATGGCCGGAAAAGATGGTGGTCAGAGAGATGATCAGGTACTGCAACAGAGATGTAAATGCCACCGGAGCTGCAATTCTCCACAATTTCACCGTCTCTTCCCACCAACATTCTCTCAGTGTCACACAGTACTCCTCATCAGCTCCTTCCATTTCCAGCAACATTACTCTTTCCATTATTAATAAAGGGAAAATAAAATTGGTTACTCTACACTAAAGTTCAAAGGAGATACCAAATGTCATTTTTGCTCCCATTCCCACCCCCACACATAAATAATTCCATCATACGGATTTTTATTAATAGCTATGTCTACAACTCTCCATTGATACACCGACAATTTTGGATCCGTAGCCACAAAGGTGATGTCAATTGTGTATTTGTGTGCTGATCATCTGCTCCTCTCTAAAAATATTACCCGGCCCAAAATATAAAAATTTCTCTTAAAACAAATGGGGTGCTGTAAATAATTAATTCTCTATTTTATATAAGGGAATAAAATTACTGTTTGGATTTTATTTAAACTCCTCCCTGCCTTTCCAAATCGTCCTTCTTTGCAAACGTTATTCTCAAATCTTTTACAACATGTTATCAGCACAACGCTCTAAATTAGGAAACGTTCGTTTAAGAGAAGAATTGTTGATCAATTCAAAGTATGTTTTCAAAAATTCAATTCAATTTCAACATGTTCAATTTCATTATTTTACTGTTGATCCACGGGAAGGGAAGCATGAATCCTAGAACACATGAACCCCTAGGATTGATTTGGATTTTATTTGATTATGTGATATATCTTTGGCCGTACCTTTTTCATTTGATGTTTGATAATTGAATGTTTTGATTAAAGGTGGGCACAAATCTGTTAAAATCGCTAACTGATCTACTTCAAACCGTTATTTATCCAGCGGTATAGGTTTAACCGAATAAAAATAAAATGATTTGAGAATTCAAACCGCTCTATTAGTAACAGTTTGGATTTGGATTTTCATTTTGAAAATCCGTTAAATCCAAACAAGACCGTTAAAGAATATATTAATTTTAAAATTTATTATTAAAAAGTAAAAATAAGAAAAATAAAAGAATACCTAGATATACTCATATACGTACAACTATACCCATATAAGAGTATAATAATAGATTATTAAATAGCAATATTTGTTTGATAAATCTTAATATAGTGATAATATTTGCAATCTAACCTTAGCAAGCTTAATATATAAAATTTTGAGTATTGATTATTATATTTTTTTTATATACATGTTTTTTTATATCCTTGATTTTTTTTTTATATTCCTAAATGGTTTTAAACCGTTTCGATCAAAACCGCGTCATTAGTAACGGTTTGGATCGAAACAAATAAGCACATAGATAATGAAGCAAATAAATGATGCTTTGACGGATCATTTAGGTGAAGCAAATAGATCATTTGAAGATATTCAAACTTTTGAATTTGTGTTTCATCTTTTTTTATGAGATCCATATTGGGAGTTACAAATGACTTGTCACAAGCATTATAAAAGAAAGATCATGATATTGTGAATGCCATGGCTCTAGTTCAAGAACGTAAGCACAACTACAATACAGGAGAGATAATGAATTTGATCTTTTACTTGATCAAGTATTGGGTTTTTGTGATGAACATGATATAGATGTTCCCAACATGGATGATCCATTCTATGCTCAAGGAAAATCTAAATGTGTAGCTTCAAATGATACGACCCATCTCAATCTCCCCGGGATTAACGCGGGATGTGCTATGTTCCTGTCTAACCCACGTGTTACACGCACGTGTAACACGAAGGCCAAACAAGGGATACCCAAACCTTAGCCCACTCGGGCTTCCAGAGTGTGCCAGGATTAGTGACAGAGTGTGATGTCTCGGTCCCTGCTATAGCCCGCATCCGCTGTAACGACCCGTCCCAAATTCCAGGATTAGATTAATGACTAATCAAGATTAGTGAGGTTAATCTGTGATTAGTTGAGCGAAATCGGAAGAACGATGCAAAATGATCGTTTTACCCCTGTCGTGGGTAAAATGTTGACTTTTGACCCGGGATGTCCAATGGCCGAGGGCTGAGGACCATTATGTAGAACGGGTCGATACAAATCTATAGACAGACGGCACGTCGAAATCGGACGTTCGGCGAAGAAGTTACGGTTCAAGGAAGTTTTGGGTCACTATTACACGTTTTACGAAACGGGGAGCGTTTGTACGCAAGTGGGCCCAGATATTATAGGAAGGCCCAATGGACGAGTGACAAGTGCCACTCATTCATTGCTCACTACCTCCCATACATCTCCTTTTCCTGTTCGATCTACCCACCAAACCCGAAACCCATTTCCCATTTCTGTATAACCCACACCCCACACCCTCTAAATCTAACCTAAGGCTGGTGACACATGATGGAAACATGGAGGATGAAGTGAGGCGGTGATGATGGGGCTGACGGTGTCGACCGCCGTGGATTTTGGCCAGAGACCTGACCAAGTACAGTTTTGGTTTCAAATTTCCTTTTTGTTGTTTTGGACGTTAGGGGCTGTATTGGTCGATTAGAAGGGTTTAGTAAGTTAGTAAGAGGATCTAAGGAAGGTTTTTGATGGCAACAAGGGGCAGTGCAACCCTGGGAACAAACGGGAAAAAGTGGACCGTGAGCAAGCTTTCGAACCGATGGGTTTTTGTAGGTTTTAGGTTGTTTTGTTTGCATATTTAGATTCCTAGGATCAAAATAGGTAGAATGGAATCGATTAGGATGAAAAAGGACAAAGAAGGAACGGTCTAAAGGCCTGGACCGGTCACGCCGGTCCAGTTGGGCCGGATTTGTAGGAAAAAGTCGGACCGGTCTGACCGAGGAAGAAGAAGAACAGTGCCCGGCGCGTGGGCTTCAAGCGTAGGGACTTCAGACCTCGCGTGTGGGCACTTGGGCCACATTTTGAGGATACTTCCAACGCACGAAATCATCCTTTCGATGTAACAAACATTTTGGGACTGGTTCCGTGTCGATCGGACATCGTTTCGATAGGTTTTGGGGTGTCCAAAGGTTTAGGATCAAGTTTAAAAATACTTAAAAATTCCGGAAAATTTTAGGGCTTTAGTGAGAGGTTAATCAAGTAGTTAGTAACCCTCTAAAATTATTTGGACAGGTTCGGAAGCCCCGGTGACGGTGTTTAGCCTGGGAGAGCCGTATGACATGCGTATCGAGGCGACAGCTCAGACGGTCTGTGAGTGGACCTTATTTTCTAAATTGATGCATGCATAAATGTTTATTATGTGTTTTAATACTTGTTTTGTGATGCGATGAGTGCATTTGTGTGTGGTTACGTATTGGC
The DNA here is from genome assembly GCA_032719365.1 of Prinsepia uniflora. Taxonomy (NCBI): domain Eukaryota; kingdom Viridiplantae; phylum Streptophyta; class Magnoliopsida; order Rosales; family Rosaceae; genus Prinsepia; species Prinsepia uniflora. The sequence goes on along the minus strand of CM064869.1, from coordinate 56,753,318 downwards.
ACGTATTTCGAGGTTTTAGCCTTATACGGGTTTCTATTTCTACGATGGTTTAAATGAAATGGTTTTGGATTTAAAAAGGATAAACTCGGGTATGAGACCCATTTGGATTTGTCTCGGGCATGTAGCCCTATTGATGACCTACGGGTCTGAGTCGTGGTCGCGGAGAGTGCTATGTGCACGGCGACGGACGATACGAAACTCGCCTCCTGACTGGGATGCATTCCTTCCGGAGAGGTCACGATGCAGGTACCGTCGTCGAGCAGCCATTGGAGGCTCGACTTCGGAGTGCTGACGGTTCAGGATATCGATCGGTGATGAGTGCACCATGACCTAGTGGTGGTCGCATCGGTTGATTCGTTCAGGGCGACATACCCGGATTGAGGTCGGTCCAGGACGGATGGTTGCACACATCACTACTATTGGAATCGTGACTGACCCTGAGATATCGGGTACGATGCCCAATTGAGTCATGAGTTCGGGCTTGAGGCCTAGTTACTTTACGTTTATGATTTCGGGTCGAGGACCCTAAATGGATTTCCGTGTTCATGACGATTTATGGGAATCGGGCATGAATCCTTTGGAAGGTTTTAAGAACGTTTTGGATATATATATATATATATATTCATATACCTTCCTTATTTGGAATGTCTCCTCTGGGGAGGGTCGTTGGCCTTGATGGACCCCGAAGTAGTCACGGAGCACTAACTGAGTGGAGTCGCCCCCGTTGGGTACCTTACCCTCAGGAAGGCTTATGGATTATAACCCCAGGGAGGGTCATTGATCTACGAACATTGACCTGGGTGGACCCTGGGAGACTTGGGCTTTGAGACCCCGGGTAGCACGCTCGTAGCTTTAGAAACTGTGACAAGATTGGTTATGTGATTTATATGTATATGTTACCTGATATATGATGTACTAGTTTTGGGCTAAGTCCCACATGGATTTGGGCAGTGGCCTGAGTACTTGGTTTCATTTATGATTTTGGGCTAAGGCCCTAGTGGTTGGTAAATGGTTTTCGAATGCATGCATGCTTTTTAGTGAAGGGTACAAATGTCTTTATGAAAATGTTTTTTTTTTATAAATTATTGTTTTGTCCACTCACAGCTTTTAATGTTTTGACTGCCCTTCAGATTGACAGCGGATGAGGGCTGTAGCAGAGACCGAGACATCACATACCTCCTCCGGATCCTGGCGTACTCTAAAGCCCCGAGCCGGCTAAAGTTGGAATTTCCCTTGTTTGACACTCCGTGTCAGACGGGATCAGGCGTGTCCTGCGTTAATCCCGAGGGGGGATTGGGACGGGTCCTGACATCCGCGATCAACCTGAAGGGTATTAAAAACCATAAAAGCTGTGAGTGGACGAAAATAAATAATTTCCTAAAATACATTTCATAAGAAGACATTTATGTCCTTCACTTAAAAACCATGCATGCGTAAGAAAACCAGTTGATTTAAATATAGTAAAAACCGTTTAGAAAACCAAAGACATTTCCTTCCTCAAATCATTAGGGCTTTAGCCCAAAATCATAAAATGAACCCAGTGGGAACTCGGCCCAAAACCGTAAATCCAATACATATGTGTCACTGCCCAAATCCATTTATTAAACAAAGAAACACCATTTCATAAATCCAATAATCTGTAATCCAAATATCGATCCTTGGCATCCCAGATGCCCAGCGTCCCACGCGCTTGACGTCCCAGACGTCATATCACGGTCTAAGCTACGTGTGTTGCCCGGGGTCTCTCCAGGTCTATCTATGACATCCTAGATGTTTGATGTCCTATACGTCTTATAGAAATCCTGCTCTTGAGTCACTATACGGTCCGGTCGCTCCGTATAATGACCCCTCGCAGGCAATGCGCCATGACTATCCAGTGTCCCAGACAACTGGAGAAGACCATCCATGTAACGACCGACCTCGAATATCGGGATTAAGTAGTAATTAATTATGGATTTAGAATGACTAATCGGGGATTAGTTGAGTGAATTCGGACAGACGGTGTAAAATGACCGTTTTGTTCCTAGATTTGGGTAAAATGTTGAATTTTGACTAGGGGAGTCAAACATATGAGGACCGATGACCATGACGTAGATCGGGATGTCATGAGTCCGTAAACAAGCGACACGTCAAAATCAGATGTCAAACAGGGAAGTTATGGTCACGGGATCAAAATGACAGGACCCGCCCCCCAATCCCTCATCCGAATTCGCAACAATGATTCCGTAAGCTAGCATCCGGAACCATCATCCCGAACCCAAATCCAGATTTCCTTTCCAAACCTCGAAACCAAATTCGAAATATCATTTCCGAAATCCAGTTTCAAAACCGTAATCTCATGAACTGGGCTCCAAGCCCGAAGTCACTTTTCCGAAATCCATTTCAAATCATTGAAATCAAATCATATTTCAAATCCCGAAATCAAACCATTAAAACCATGATCAAATCACAAGATCATTCAAAATCTCGTAAAACGTGCAATTCCGTAAATATCTCGAAACCTTGCAAAACCGTAAACCATCAAGATCATAAATTAAATCATATAATCACGTAAATAAAACATATAAAAACATATATGCATGCATCAAGAGTTAGAAAGCAAGTCCACTCACAGACCATAGCGTCGTAGCCTCGGTACGCATGCACCTATGCCGTTCCCGACCAATCCACTATCACCGGATATCTCGAACCTATCCAAATCCCATAATAAGATTACTAACTACTTCATAAAGTTTATACTAAAACCCCGTAATTTTTTCGAATTTTTAACTATTTTTAACCGAGCCCTAAAACCTTCGGACATCCCAAAACATATTGAGACGATGTCCGATTGACTCGAAACTAGCGCCAAAATGTTCATTACATCGAATACTTTAAAAGTCGTGTTGGAACCTTCCTCAAAATGTGTGCCACGCGTCCACACGCGCCGCCTGAAGTGGCTGTACGTGGGCCTCACGCGCCTAAGTTACTGTTCGTCGTCTTCCGCAGACGACCGGTCTGAACCGGTTTGCAAATCCGGTCCAACTGTTAAACCGGCATGAGCGGTTTTTAGCAATTTCAATCCGTTTTTCATTCCTAATTAATCTAATACGTTCGTCCCTTCATTTCCAATAATTCCATATAGTTAATTCGTGAAAACTTGAGCTAGAGATTACCTCCCAATCATCCTTCAAAAGTTCGATGTTTTCTCCACTGTGTTCTCAGGTTTCCGGCCACCATTGGCCATGATTCCAATCCCAATAGCCTCTTGCTCACCTTTAGAAGCTCACCTGATCACTCATTATTTGTCAATAGATAGGATTTCACAGGTTGCCATTTGAATCGAAACAAGGCTCAGTTGTGGGTATATGTCCTTACCTTCAACCTCAGGCCTTAAAACCGGGCTCACGCACTTCCTATAAAAGCCAGGAACCTCATCCCAACATCCAATTCGAGCATCAAGCCTCAAACGATCAATTTCCATTTTGAATGGAAACAGGGCAATCACGGTTTCCCTCAGTTACCACCGCCGTCCTCCGCTGTCGAGCCTTGCCGTGGCCACCAACCATCTCTGTACAACCTCCCCCTAAACTTTCCTTCACATTTCAACCTCCTCTGATCAAGTTTGAGGGGGTTAAGGTTCACAACTCCTCCTTTTCTCTGTTCTTCATGGTTCAAAGCCACCGTCCACGATGGCTGTACAGAGTGCACCACCCTGTTTCTCTTTTCAAGTTCCACTATTTCCTCATATCTCTCACAATAGGATCAAACCAAGGTTTACTCAGATTATTTCCACTCAATCACACATACCTAAGCTCTCTATTTCCTCTCTGTTTAATCTGTATCGTGCATCCAAAATGTAAAAACAAGGAAGACGGTGATGAGGCTTCTACAACCATCCAGACCCAGCCAGGTGTCCAAAACCTGGTGGTCACCCCATCCATCAACAGCCAAGTGTCCATCTATGAGTGGGCACATATCCCAATGCAGGAAATTTCCTGAATACCCCTTGCTGCACAAATTACCATTTTGCCCCTCGAGTTCTTAAACCCGTAACTTCAACGTCCGAACTCCAATCGACACATGCCGCCTGTCATTGTATCCAGGAGATCGAGACCTTCTTAATGGTCCTCGAATTACGTAAAAAAATAGTTGTCGTTTGAAAAGTCAACAAATTACCCCATTTCAACCAAATTACCAAATTACCCTTGAACTTCCGAACGTCATAACTTTTTCCTCAAACATCAGAAGCGGAAGTGCCACCTGTCTATGAACCCGTGACATCCCGAACTACGTCACGGTCATTGATCAAAGTCCATTTGACCGCCCGAACTAAAATTCAACATTTTTTCCCATTCCATGGGAAAAATCGTCATTTCGCGCCGTCCATCCGAACGCATCCAACTAATCACCGATTAACTTCACTAATCCATCATTAGCAACTAATTAAATTTTGATTTTCGGGACGGGTCGTTACAGAAAACTTACCTCTCGGGATTCAAATTAAATATCACTTTTATCTAATTGGCTGATATTTTTATGTGGGGCCCTTGGATGAGTGACAAGTGTCACTCATCCCATGGCTTGAGACCTCTAAATTTTGGATCTTGTTCCCATTGGTCCATTTGTAATTCTATAAAAACAAACCCACATATCTCTCTCCCCCAGCCGTTCATTTCCCTCAGCCTTCTTATCTTCACCCTTCATCCCTGACATCTGATCACTCATCATCTTCTTCATCATCGACCATCTTCATTTCTTTCTTTAACCCTTGAGAACAAACACCCCAAACCCACACCCTCGTCCCACCAAACCTCACTCATTGTCGATGGTGTAAACATGAAAATGAAAGGATAGACTAGGACGAGCACGACGGTGCTAAGAACTTGGACCGTCGTGGACGGTGGCCGAGAAAGAGGAAAACAGAGTATGGTGAGTGCCTGTGAATGAAAGTTGGAAAGGGAACCCAGACAAACACAGTGGTGGTCACAGTGGTGCACAATGGCGACGGTAAGGTGGTTTTCCCGCAAAAACCCTATTTTTAGTTTGAAAATGGCAACCTTAGTTTTGATGATTGATGATCAATTTGGTTACTTGTATGAGCATTTGGACGTCAAGGCGAATTTCTAGGGACTGATTTCGTGGTCTGAGGTGGCCTATGGTGGCCAGAGACAACGGAGGAAATTGATGGTTGGATCGTTGATCGGGGAGGTAATTTCTAGTCCCTAATTTAATGTTTTGACATCATAGATCGACTAGAATTAGTGGGACGAAGCTGTAGAGATTAAATTGGATTAAAAACAGGTTAGGAGTGGCGAAAACCAGTTATGCCGGTTCAGTTGGACCGGAAACTAGTGGACCGGATTGGACTGGGTTCGGCGAGAGGTTGAAGATGAACAGTATCGACGCGTGGCTCCCATGGAAAGTGCCTTTGGGCGGCACGTGAAGGCGCATGGGCCCTCTTTTCGAGGCAGGTCAACATGAGTTTTTATGTTTTTGATGTATCCAATATTTTGGGACAAGTTTCGAGTTGATCAGACATTGTTTTGATATAGTTCGGGGTGTCCGAAGGTTTAAGGGCTAGCTTAAATACGTTTAAAAATCCTACAAAATTACAGGGTTTTAATGAGAGGTTAATGAAGTGGTTAGTAACCTTGTAGTATGATTTGGACAGGTTCGGATATTCCGAGGAAAGTGATTTACCCCAAAGAGGCTTATGGCACGAATATCGGAGCGGCAGCGTAGGACGGTCTGTGAGTTGACATTGTTTTCTAAACTGTGATGCATGAATAACTATTTTATATGTTTTACATTTGTGATTTATATGATGATGATTGTCGTATTGGTGGTTTACATATTTGCACTTATTTCGAGATGTTTTCTGTACTTGCATGTATATCGAAGTTTATGGTTTTAATAATGGTTCAATGGTATGATTTTGAATTTGGAAATATGGAATCGGGCTTGAGACCCATTTGGTTTACAAACTATCAGACTTGAAGTCCATTTGATTGAATGAGGCATCGGACCAGGGGTCTAGTTGGTTTACGAAATCGGGCATGAGGCCCAGTTGTGTTTTATGAATGTGATTTTGGGTCGGGGACCCATAAATGAATTTTGATAAATGGATTTGGATATATGGATTTGGATTTGAGAAATCGGATTTTTGAATTACGATGGTTTTATGGAAATCCCGGGCGTAGGCCCATTTGAATGGTTTGAGATGATTTATGAAATGGTTTTCCATATACCATCCTCATATCTATGGATTGTCTCCTCTAGTCGTATGGGACGATGGAGTAGTCACGGCGCATTGCCTGCAAGGGGTCACTGCCTGGAGCGACCGAACCGTATAGTGACTCAGGAGTAGGATTGCTAGACGTCTAGGACGTCAGACATCTGGGATGTCAAAGATTGACTCGGGTTGAGACCCCGGGTAGCACGCGTAGCTTGAACAGTGACATGACGTCTGGGACGTCAAGCATCTGGGATGTCGAGAATTGGTACATAATGGTATTGGATAGAAATGTGATTTATGGCTTTATTGGATTTATGTTTTGGTTTTCGGTGTTAATGGATTTGGGCAGAGACCCACATGGTTTGAATTTACGGTTTTGGGCTGAGTTCCCACTTACTTGGATTTATGGTTTTGGGCTAAGGCCCTAATGATTTAATTAAAGTAAATGGTTTGATTATTGGTTTTCAAATGCATGCATACTTTTAGTGAAGGGCATAAATGTCTTCTTATGAAATGTGTTTTTTATTAAACTATTGATTTTCATCCACTCATAGCTTTTAATGGTCTTAATACCCTTCAGGTTGATCACGTATGCGGGCTGTAGCAGACACCGAGACATCGCACTCCTTCACCGATCCTAGCGCGCTCTGGAAGCCCCGAACGGGTTGAGGTTTGAGTTATCCCTTGTCTGACACTTCGTGTCAGACTGGAGCATGGCACATCCCGCGATAATCCCGGGGGGATTGGGATGGGTCATGTCAATCCACATATCCACATATAAGGATGGTATATGAAAAATATTTTATGAATCATTTCAAAACCTTTCAAAGGGGTCGTGCTTGAAATTTCCATAAATTCATCATAAATCCGTAAATGGGTCTCAGCCTGATACTTCATTAAATCAAATGAACTCCAAGTCTGGTAGTTTCCAAATCAAATGGGTGCCATGCCCGATTCCATATTTCCAAATCCAAAAACATTCCATCAAACCATTATTGAAATACCAACACGTATAAACACAATAGAAAACCATAAACCTCGAAATACATGCAAATACGTAATCATAAATACCATAATTATAATCATAGAAATCACATATATAAAACATATAAAACAGTTATGCATGCATCATATATAGAAAACAAAAGTCCACTCATAGATCGTCCTAATTGCCGCCTAGATACGTGAGCCAAAAGCCTCTCTAGAGCTAACTCACTATCTCCGGAACTTCTAGACCTGTCCAAATCATACCCAAAGGTCACTAACTATCTATGTATTCCCATATAATAAAACCCCGAAAGTCTCGGAACATTCGATGTGTCCCGATGCGAAAACTCTCAATTTGACCAACCTAACGATCTCTGATCGACCGGAAACCACAACCATTGGATCCAAATCGTCGAAACCCTTCAAATGACACTAGTCTCACCTTGAAATTCACACTCACGCGCCCCCACGAGCGTGGTCAATGCAAAAGTTAATGCTGGTCAAAGTCAACTGCTAACGTCAACAAAGTCAATGCGGATGTCAGTGGTTAACGGCTGACATCAGCACTGACAGGTTCTGACAGTTCCACGTGTCACTTGCGTACTAGTCCACATCACTGACATGTGGTAGCCTGTGATTCGGCCACATCACTAACATGTCAGTGTTGACTGCGCACTGACGTGACACGTGTCAAGTCCTCATTGATCCCTGTTTGACACCTGTCAGTCTGACATGTCAGACCTGACATGATGACATCACCCTGATGACTTTATCGCTGACGTCACCTAGTCCTTGACCTTGGGCGGGTCAACTCGTACGTCTGCAACTAGGTTACGCAGACCCGTGACCCTGACCCAGCCCTAACTCCCTCGATTCTCAACCATTTTCCTCCCAATTTGTTTTTAAATGATCGTCCTTAACCCAAAAATAGATCCCCCTAACTAAAACCATGAAATTCGACCTAGATCATACCTGTTCGAACCATGAGCAGTAACCTCAAACCTCCTCCTCCGTTTTCAGCCGCCTCAGACCACTGTTGCCTTCGATTTTGAGTTCCTTGAGTTCGTACTAATCCCTAGATCATCACCCAATCCATCAAATAGTCAATAACTGTCCTAGCCAAAAACTCAATTTTAAACCCAAAAAACATATACCTTCGAACTCCAGCCACCCTGCACGACGGTCCACGCCGTTGCCACCATCACGATCGTCTCCCCTCACTCTTTCATTTTCATTCACGGGCCAGCTGCATCAGGTGAGGATTAAGGGTGTTTGCTTGGGATTGGGTAGTGTGCGTTTAGAAGGTTTGACGGGTATAGGAAAACTTAGAGGGTGAGGATTACTGATGAAGATAAGGACCCAAAATATTGGGTTTTGGGAAAATCAGATGGGTGACACTTTTTACTCTTCTGGTGGGTCCAACCCAGATATTTATCCAATCCAATTATGCCACGTGTCGAATTTCTCGGTTTGTATGAATAGTACTGATTCCCATTTTAGACCCGTAACTTTTTCGTAGAATGTTTGACTTCAATGTACCATCTGTCTACAAACTCATGACGTCTTGATCTACGTAACGGTCATCGATCCTAGTGCATTTGACCGCCGGATCAAAAGTAAACATTTTGCCCAACCCTAAGAGCAAAACTGTCATTTTACACCGTCCCTAATCCTCGATTAGTCACGGTACTCCTTAATTAATTAATAAATTAATCTCGTAGATCGGGACGGGTCATTACATCAAAGCTCACAAACTATCGTCATTATCTTGTGGATCTCTTTGCTCATGTCATTGATTACTAACTTTTAGAATTGAATAATGACTTTAACGAGGTAAGTATTGAGTTACATATTTGTATGATATGTTTGAGTCTAGATAATTCCTTCTCGGCATTTGACAAACACAAACTATTTCGTTTTGCTGAATTTATCTTCAATTATTTAGTTCCCGAGAACTCTTTGTACTGGAGGATCAACTTGGGATTTATATTAATGATATGCATTTGAGTAATGTGTTTTGTAGTTTGAAAGGAATTAGTAGTCTTGCAAAAGAAATGGTCATGAAGGGGAATCATAGAGTATACAAGTATGTGTATTTGCTTCTTACATAAGCCTTAGTGCTACCAGTTGCAACCGCTTTAGTAGAAAGAGCATTTTTCGCCATGAATATTGTGAAAACTCCATTCCATAACAAAATGGGAGATCAATGGTTGAGTGATAATTTAGTTTTTTTACATCGAGATAGATATTTTCGTTTGTATTGATAATGAAGCTATAATGCAAAGCTTTCAGGATATGAAAAGTCGTTGTGGACAATTGTAATTTGTAATCTTTTATAAATTATGAATTTTAATAGTATCCTTTATTTTTAAAGGATATTTTTTCTTTCCAAATTTTTTTACAGTTTACATGTTGACCCTCCTGAGAAAAATTTATGGGTCCGCCATTGAGTACATAAAAGGAACTGGAAGTTTCTTTCATAAATTTACCATTACATGATTAGTTTTTACATGCTTACTTCAAAACTAATCATACTATGTTACAGATCCTAAAGTTCTCATTAGTTTCTTATGGATTTGTTTTCCCAAAGCACTAATATTATTTACTCCTTGTAGAGAATGACACATCTCAATAAACCTGACTTCGATGCATTAGAAGTTCCCGGAAGAAATTACTACTAGTGGATTGAGACATGAAACTTCATCTTACTGCAAAGATAATTTGATCTACCATCCAAGACGACAATGTGACTTATGAGCATCAAAAGGCTGATGCTATGATCCTCATCCGGAGGCATATGGATTGGGCACTGCAACGTGAATATCTTGGTCAAGAAGACTCGAGAACACTATGGGTTTTACTGGCAGATCGATTCGATCACCAGAAGGACATCTTCTTACCTAAAGCAAGACATAATTTTCATAACCTTCATTTTCAGGATTTCAAATCCGTGAATGAATACAACTCTGAAGTATGATGTATCTGGTCTCTTCTCAAATATTTTGAGGAGGAGTTAACTGAAAATGACCTCCACGAGAGGACTTTCTCCACATTGCCTGCATCATGTATTGTCTTGCGGTAACAATACAGAGAGAGGAAATTCACCAAGTTCGCGGAGTTGATCACTACTCTATTGCTCGCTGAAATGAACAATATCCCACTAATGAAGAATGATCACCCCGATCGGAGCTCCTCCTCCATTTTCTGAGTTCATCGATCTTATTACGAAGCTTCTCCTCTGTTTTCTCAAATGCGGTGCTTCCTATGAGGTGAAGAAGATGAAGAAAAGTTTGTGTTCCAAAAAATCCTTGAGATCCATGGTCTGAAATTCCAAAATCAAACCTTGATTTGAGGAGATCCGAAAGCTTGGTCCCAGGTTCTTCCTTCCTCAGAAATTTGAATCAAGCGTAGCTCTTCTTCCTTTTTTCGGTGACTGAAACTTGAAAGTGACAGAAGGTGAGAACTTCTTCATTGTTCCTTCCCTTTCTTTCTTCTTTTGTGATTGAATCTCTCGGAAAATACAGTGAAACTTCTGTAGCCGAAACCTAAACGCGACTACAAAAGTGGCTAACGCAGTGAAGCTTATTTCGTCAAAACCTAAATGGTTCAATCCACAACTTGAGATTTTTAGGTTTTGGATTAAGTGCACAATGTTTAGTGCTTCAAATTTGTTTTGGCCTTAGCCGCTTTTTCTTTTGGGGGAAAGTTTCATTCCCTCGCATTCAATAGACAACACTTTATATAAAAGTGTCATCTCTTAATTCCTAATACAGTAAAAAATTATATTAGACAACACTTTTATATGATATAGATGGCAGTTTCAATCTAAACCGTCGTCTCTTAGAATAAGACGTCACATTTAGTATAAACTGTCGTACGAATTGTAACACCTCAGATATTCGAGAAAACGAAAATATTAGCATTTTGCCCTTGAAAATCAAAGTATTGACTTTTTTGAAGGGGACATTTTTTTTAGAAGCTTCGAGAAAACTGTTATGAAGGTCTGGGCTTCCTAAATACTTAGACATGTAGCATGATAGAAATGGAGTTCGAATAAAATGTTTTGGGTTAAGAATGAACTAGGGGAATTTTGGCCATTTTGACCCCTAAGGGTATTTTATTAATTTTGCTTACATGCACTAGAGAATTCTAGAGAAATATTCACTTCTCTTCCCATTACTTTTCCCACCGACTTGCTTGATTATTTAGGGGGTGTTGTGCGTGTATCCAAGGGTTCGGAGGAGGAGGACCAAACATGAGGAAAAAGAGAGAAAACATGAAGAAACAGAGAGGAAGGGAATGATTCAGGGAGGAAGAAGAAAAAAAAATTAGAGGAAAATAAGGGTGAAAGAGAAGAAAACTGAACAGAAACGCAGGGAGAGGACATAGGAAAACCATGAGGAGATTGTGAAACTTGTAAGGTTCTTACTGCGGGTTCTTATTTCTGAGCTTGGAACATCGAAACCAAGGGTGATAACATCCATCTGAAGGTCCTAGGAGCATTCTAGGATAGGAGTGAGGTATGGATACGGGGAAGGTCAAAGATACAACTGGGACGCCATCGCCGAAAGGTGGTGAAGGTCGGACTACTAGATTTTGTAAGTGATTCCTCTCCTGAACTTATAGATCTTCTCCTTATCCATTTTAGATGAAAATCGGTGTTTGGAACAATCAAAACGAACTTGAACGGTGGAGAAAAGGTCGGGTTGCCATCGCGGGTTAGGTGACCTTAAAATCGGGTCTTGAAGATGACCCTGTGATCAGCACATGACCACCATGCGGAAGGAGCCTTTCCAGTGCGTGGTGGCGCGTGCGACGTTTTCTAGGAAAACTTTCAACATGAAAAATGTTCATCTTCTAATTTTGAGTCTATTAGTATAATTTTTGTGTCAATTGATATCATATGAGTATAATACCGAAGTTACAACATTGTGTAATTATGTTTTAAATTGGAAATTAGTTAAAGGATTCAAGTCTAAGAATACCTTAAATATCAATCACATACAGTGGTGTTTATGAATTGAAAGTGCTGGGGAAAAGTTGGAAGACTAAGCCTAGGGATTATTTAGGATTTTAATGGATACTAAGTGTTGAATTTAGTGAATGAAATATTCCTTTTTGATTAAAATGGTTATGTATATTGAGTCTATGGCAATTGAGAATATTGTGATGTCAATTTATATTCATGAATGTGTATGGTATGTTTATATCTAAGATAAGATTTACCTAAAGGAGTAGGGTATATCTTTCCATATAATTTGGGATACTACTGTTGGTCTTTAAATTAGATTATCTTTATGATTGATGATGTGATCATGGTGTATGGCTTTGAAATTTGTTCATGAATATTTTGCATTATTCGTGTTATCTATATATTGGATCCAAATTAGTTAGCATGTAGGATTTGTTGTATGACGATTATTTTCCAAGAATATAGTATGTTTGTCATATATTATAAGTTCTAGCCCCTAAATACTCTGAGGTATCGAAAAGTCCGGTTTAAGTAAGTTAGAAATTTTCGTCACCTGATGAGGTTAAGTGGGTCCGATGACGTGAGTGGTAACTCCGCAATGATGGATTAGGTTTGGTTAATCGAATAAATTGGATATGGTCAAAGTTAGTAATATCTTTTGATTGATCTGAACTCTCAGACAATAACAAGATTGGTCTGAATTTCATTGTAAATAAGGACGAGTCCTGTCATAAATAATGACGTCTATACCTATAAATGGCATAGTGACCTCTGAAAAGACAACTAAACCTCCTAGCACTATATTCTAAAACCAGGTGGGAATCTTATCCTCCCCTCATGGTATTCGTGTCTCTAACTTGGTTTTGCATGATTGCTTTATCTTTGCCAAAGCAAACACCTGTGGATAGCTAGGAAAATCTTAAACCCTTTCACACTACTTTGCCAGGACCTCCTCTGGACACCGAATAAACTTTCATAAATCATCTTTATATTTCTCTTCTAATATCACTTCTAAGGACAAAAATAAGATCCAAGAATTCTATGCATTTAGAACAAAAACACCATTGGGAAGTACTTGGGTATCCATAACATTATTTTTTAGAAAGATCCAATCAATGCTAAGGAACTACTGCTTAGAATCCAAAAGAAGTAGTAGGTTGGGTATCAAGTCTTGTATTACTGGATGGCTGGAAGGTAAACACCACCGGAGCTGCAATTCTCCACAACTTCTTTGTCTCTTCCCACCATCACACTGTCAGTGTCGTCACACACTCCTCATCAGCTCCTTCCATTTTCAGCAACATTGGTCTTTCCATTATTAATAAAAAATAAAACAATGGAAAATAAATTTTGTTACTCTACAATTCTACATATGCAGGTCCCACTCCCAAGTCCCATCCATAATGCATTTCATTATGTGGATAATATTAATAGGTCTGTCTCCAACTCTCCATCTCTCTTGATATGGCTACCATTTTGGAGCCGTAGCCATAAAGATAAAGTGATGTCAACAATTCAATTGTATGCTGACCATGTGGATGTGGTGCTCTAATTTTCAATGCCCGAAACAGAGTCAAAAATAGTTTCATATGCTCTCATGGTGGCCCAAAGGGTCACAAAATCACAAACGAGTAATTTGTTTCTTTTTCCGCCTATTGCTTTCATTTCTTCATGAACACGTCAATATCATTTATTTCTTCTTAAGTATTGAAGTTTAAGTAAATCAATTTTTGTTGGTATATTTTTTATATTCATAGTATCAAAATTATTTAATTATTACCGAATAGATAATATATAAATCCCCATGAATTTTGTATACATTGCCATTGTTTTTATTCGTGTTGTATTCGGTGAGTAATAATAACCTTCTTTTCAACCCTAGTATCTAATCACCCTTAAACAACGGTGGTGAAACCCCATTCTACTCTTCTTCTTCTTCTTCTTCTTCTTCTTTTCCCGACATCATGACTATCGATAGAAAATGTCCATTTCAAGACTCCATTTGAAATAGAAATGAGAATGATTTTCTAACTGTTCCACCTTAAAAACACACAAATATAATCTTCAATTATAATGTGTCCCTCCTAACTTGAATTTCCTAACCATGCCATCGTGCTATCAACAATAATCTTCTCATCATCGTAAGTTTTGGTTCCTTGAGAATGGCTTCCCCGCTTGTTAATGCGCTTTGTTGTCTGCTCCACCTGCAACATATATTATCACAAATTCAATCATGCAAATTAAGATGTGAAATCTTTGCCTTAATTTACTGGATTTTGCTTAAGAGATCGACTCTGCTGATGATAGATTAATTACCTCTCTGTCCCAGTTGGTTCTGGAAGTTACAATCAATAGGAAAAATATCTGCGCAGCACTTCCACTGACCATGCCACCCCAAAGTCCCTGCAGTGTTGCAAAATCCAGATAAAAAAACAGAGAATCAAATCGAATCAAATTCATTATCTTAGATACAGGACAATATGTGAAAGCAAAAAGAGAAAACCAGAGAAGGTATTTACCATCACACCCAGGTTTGCTTTGAAGCCAAGAAGGAATGCAAGTGGGAGCCCAAAGACATAATAACAACCAAAATTTATATAAGCTACCAGTGCTTGCCATCCACCTCCAACAGCAACACCTTCAAATTAGAATTAAAAATGTGATGACACTGTAGAGGTACTATAACCATTGAAGTGGGAAGTAGCGACGCTAAAGTAAGTACCTACCTGATAACACTTGGGCAATGCTGCTAAGAAGCATGTTTACGCCAAGAAAGTATGCCAAACGAGCAACAGCTCGTTGCATATCATGGCTGTTGGTGAAAATGAGAGCAAAGTAGTGTCTACTTACGAAGATGCTTGTCATAGCTAAAATCCCAACTATCAGAGCTTGTAAGACTGCTGCACGGGCAGAGTATTTGGCGGCTCTTGGGCGTTCCATTCCAAGTTCATTTGAGACTCGAATGCTACACATAAATTTTGATTGATTAGAATTGATATAGAAAGAGTACTTTGACAAGACTTGATAGGCCGCATTCTTTTACCTTATAGCAGCATTTATTCCTAACAATAACATCAGTTCCCAACCCAGAATGTTCATGCTAAAGCAAAATGGAAATTGAAAGAGTCAGCACATAAGCATTTTCAACAAAATTGGGGAAAGAAAAAAAAAAGGGGGAACGGGATGATCGTCAAACATCCCCTTAATTTTTCATGATTTTCTTACCATATAGAAGACGAGCCGACAGCAATGACCGCATTTTGAACTAGACCTGAAAGAATGCTTATAGTCATTGGATACCATAACTCCAGGCAAAGCATCACGCAGGAGGCAACAGACAGCTTGAAAAAGCTCCAAATGTCCTTAAATGCCAACCAGGAAAATCCAGTCCATTCCTCTTTGCACCAAACCATGACATACGCAACTTGACTGATCGTAATTCCAAAGTAGGATAAGTCTGAAGCTAGAGCTGCACCGGTTGTTCCGCACCTGAATACACCGATGAAGAGAAAAAGCAGTGCAGTATGTACCAGTATGGCCACAAAGGCAATGATTGCCACCACGTTAACTTTGCTCTGAGCCTGTAAGAACCTTAGTGCAGGAAAGTTGATGGCATGCGTGAACATTTGAGGAACGATGAGTAAACTATATTTTCCAGCAAGATCAGCTATGACATGTTCTTGGCCTAAAATCTTGAGGATTTGAGATGCGAAGATGTAAATTGGTGAAAGGATGATGCAAGCGATGGAGAGGACAATCCATGAGCGCTGCATAAAGATACCAAGTGACCCAACTTGGCCCGCACCATATGCTTGACCACAAAGTGTTGCCAGAGCAGTTGACAAGCCTTGCTACATTATGTATGTGCACCAAACAGAGTTACTATAAATTCAAGCGACAATACCTTTTTCAAGTTTTGAAGATCGATTCTAGAATTATTAAAAAGGGAGCTCTCGGATCTGCAAAATGCTCTCTTCTCTCCCTTACCTTCCCCCCCCCCCCCCCCCCCCCCCCCCCCCCCCCCCCCCCCCCCCCCCCCCCCCCTTCTTCTGGATCTGCACCATATGCTTGACCACAAAGTGTTGCCAGAGCAGTTGACAAGCCTTGCTACATTATGTATGTGCACCAAGGCATGTTTAAAAATTTTGGAGGGTGGCCCTTGGCACTTGGCAGAGCGTACGTTATTCTTATCACGTTGGAAGCAAGGTATGCAACTTTCTAAGAATGCGCACACTACCATTCTGTTGTGGGTTAGATTTATTAATGTTCTGCTGGCGCATTGGAATGAGGAAGGATTTAATTGTATTTCCAGTGCGGTGGGTAAGCACTTGTATGTTGATTCATGTACTCTCAATAGGAAACGTATTGCTTATATGAGGATATGCATTGAAGTGGATGCTAAGGAACCATTGATTGATTCTTTGGATATACTTATGCAACCTTATGAGGAAGGGGAATTATCTCAAGTTGTTGAGATTAAAATTGAGTATGAAAGTAGGCCTAGAATTTGTCCTAGGTGTCAGTTGTTCGGCCATAATGAGCTCTTATGCCCGAAGAAGCCTCGCCTTATTACTACAGAGAAGTTCGCTTGTGAGCCAAGTGCTTGGCACAATGTGGATGGGAACAAGTCTAACGGGTCAGGTATTAACCATAGTCACAAAGGGGCCAGCCATAGTGACTTATTACTGACCAATTTCTTCAATACTGCTTGTGTTGACCTTAATGAGTCGGTGTTGGACCAGGTTAATTCCTTTGATTTTTTTCTCAATGGGGGTGTGCCTGCAAAGTTTGATGGATTAAAGGATGACCATTTGGTGAACTCTGATCTAGTCCTTGAAAGGGAGGCAGTGCTGACAAGTGAGGAGTTGAATAATGAGGATAGTATTCCTATTTCTAATTTCAGTCTCTGGATGCTGGTGATATATTTAGTGAAACTGTTGATAACCGTGAGGTTCAGGTTGAGAATGAAGGTTATCCTCGGCGTAGTTCACGGGACCTTACTGACAGATCGTTTACGATTGTTAGTAAGGGGAAAAAAAAGAAGAAAGGGAAAAAGAAAAAGGGTCCAAAGCAGACCGAGGGTGTCAATCCTCGTGGGTACAAACCTATAATCTCGGATGATGATGATTAACCTTGCTTGCTGGAATATTCGTGGGCTGAATGATCTATCCAGCCAACTAGAGGTTAGAAAATTTATTAGGGATCATAGTTTGAAGGTTTTGGGTTTGGTTGAAACTCGTGTTAGAAGTCAGAATGCTGATAATGTTAGGAGGGTGATAAATAAAAACTGGAATTGGGTGGACAATTATGAGCATCATTCTAATGGCAGGGTTTGGATTGGTTGGGACTCATCATGCATCCGGCTGAGTATTGTGAAGGCCAAGGATCAGTATATCCATTCAATTGTGGAAATCATTGATTTTGGGCAAAAGTTCTTTGTTTCCTTCATTTATGTTTTTAATGTGGAAAATCGGCATTGTGAGTTGTGGGCTGAGTTGATTGGGATTGGTGATTCTGTGGGTTCGGTTCCTTGGTCTGTTATGGGCGATATGAATGAAATTACATCTCTTGGTGAACAAGAGGGTGGTAGCAATCGTTGGGATAGAGGTATGCGTGAGTTTTTCGGGTGTTTACAAGAATGTTGTTTGGAAGATTTGAGATTCACGGGTGAATTATTTACTTGGTGGAATAAGAAATTCTCTAGGGGTTTAATCAAAAGAAATTTAGATCGTGTGTTGGTTAATGAAGGCTGGCTTATTTTATTCCCTCATTCTACTGCAAAGTTTCTTAAACCAGGGTCTTGAGATCATGCTCCTAGAGTGTTATTTTGGGAATCACTAGATGTAAAAAGGAAGGTCCCTTTCAAGTTTTTTAATATGATGGCTGATCGTGAAGAATTTTTCCCTATCCTTGAGCAGGCTTTTAACACCCATTGTGATGGGACTCATCAATTTAGACTTGCTTATCGTTTAAAGCGAGTTAAGGCTGCTTTGAAAGGACTGAATAGGGCCCCTCTTGCGGACATTTCTGAGGAAGTCTTGAGTGCTAAGTCTGAGTTAGATCAATGTCAAAGAGAGCTTGCTATTGCCCCTATTGATACCCTTGTGGTGGAGCGGGAGAAGGTGTTATTGAAGAGGTATGCTGATTGTTTGATTGCCGAGGAAAGTTTGTTCAAACAAAAGGCCCGAGTTCAGTGGATGGAGAAAGGGGATAAGAATACGGCTTTTTTCCAGAAGTTTATTAAGAAGCGAGTTAATCGTAATAAAATTGACTCCATAACTCAGAGTGATGGGTCCATTGCTAGTGAGGATGAAGAGGTAAAAAGAGAGGCTGTCTCGTTCTTTCAAAATCTGTTTGGTAGTGATACATAAGTTAATGAGATGAATTTCCAGGATGTGTTGCATTTAGTTATTTCTAGGGAGCAAGCTGACACTATGATCATGGATGTCACTGAGGAGGAGATTCGTGATACTTGCTTTAAACTCAAGCCTAATAAGGCTCCGGAGCCGGATGGATTCAACGCCTATTTCTTTCATCGTGCTTGGCCAGTTATTGGTGCTCATGTTATTGTTGTGTGAAGGAAGTGTTTTCTAGTTCGAGATTGTTGGGTGAGACCAACTCCACTATTTTTTCTTTGGTGCCCAAGATTCCGAACCCTTCTACCATGGGTGAATTTTCGTCCTATATCTTGTTGTAACACCATCTATAAGTTAGTTTCTAAAATTGTTGCCAACAGAATCAAGCTAGTGCTCTCTTCCATCATTTCTCCTAATCAATCGGCTTTTGTTTCTGGTAGGAGAATAGGAGACAATATCCTTATTGTCCAAGAGTTGTTGAAGGGTTATCACCTTAATTCTGGGTCGGCTCGTTGTGCTGTCAAAAGTGGACATTTTCAAGGCGTATGAATCTGTGTCTTGGGATTTTATTTTGGCAACTCTTGAGGCTTTTCATTTCCCTCACATTGTTTTTAGGTGGGTCAGAATGTGTATTGCAAGCCCTCGTTTCTCTATTGCTATTAATGGAGAACTTGCGGGATTTTTTCCAGGGAAACGTGGCATTCGTTAAGGTGACCCCCTGTCCCCGTACTTATTTGTGATCATCATGGAGCTTTTCTCGCTGATTATGACCAAAAGTAATTGTTGCAAGATTTCACTGGAGATGTAAGGTAAGGCTATCTTACCTTACTTTTGCTGACGATCTTATTGTGTTCTCTTTTGGTGATACTTGATCTCTATTTGTGATTAAATCTGCATTTGATTGGTTCTCTAGTGTCTCTGGTCATAATCCAAATTTGAATAAAAGCCAATTGTATGCTGCTAGGGTGAGTTTAAGAGCTAAATTTCAGTTAGTGCATTGTTTTGGGGTTCCGGAAGGTTCTTTGCCTATCAAGTATCTTGGGGTGCCTATTTTTACCTCTAAACTGAGTTTCAATATTTGTGCGCCTCTCTTGGAGAAAATCCAGAATCGATTAATGGCTTGGGAACACAGGTCACTCTCATTCGCATGAAGATTATTGCTTATTCAATCAGTCTTATGTAGTGTTATGGTTTTCTGGGGCTCTCATTTATTCCTTCCTAAAAAGATTACTAGCGATATTGAGCATATTCTTCGTTGCTTCCTTTGGTCGGGGCGATGTTCTGGGTTTTTTCATGCTAAGGTTGGTTGAGAAGATGTGTGTAAGCCTAAGAGTGAAGAGGGTCTTGGTGTCAAGAATTTGCATCTTTGGAATGTTTCTATGATGGCTAGGCATATTTGGTTCATTTTGGAGCCGGGGTCTGACAACATGTGGGTGAATTGGGTAAAGACTTATTTTATTCGAGGTAGAAGCTTTTGGACTCTTAAAGCTCCTTCGGTTTGTTCGTGGAATTGGAGAAAGTTGTTGAAATTGCGGGAGTTGATTAGGCCTTTTATTATCCCTGTTTGGGAGGATGTTTGTCGTTGGACTCTCACTACTAACAGAATCTTCTCTTCCAATTCGTTGTGGAAGATGTTGTATGGTGGAGGGATGGAGGCGCCTTGGGCTCACCTTGTGTGGTCCCCAACTGCTATTCCTAGGACTGCTTTCATCTTGTGGATCGCCATTAGGGGAAGGTTAGCTAGGATGGACCGTATTGCTTGTTTTTCTTCTCGTCTGAATGCTATGTGTTCTCTATGTGATAATGAGATTGAATCCATGAGCATTTTTTTATTGCCCTGTGAGTCGTGGTATTTGGCAGCAAGTTCTTAGTAAATATGGGGAGCATTGGAGAAACCCCCTTTGGCTGCTGTTTGTCGATGTTATTTCTATTCTGTGGAGGGGTAATTCTCTCTAGGTTACCGTTAAGAAGCTTGCTTTGGCTGTTACGGTATACAACATCTGGAGTGAACGTAACAAACGTTTATTTGCTAATTGATCTTATTCGGTTGAGGTTGTGTAATGTGAAATTCAAGGTGACTGAAGATAATAAAAGGATTGCTAGAGTGTGGAATATTCCTATTAACTAGGGATAGATTTGTTGGGATGTGGTGTGTTGAGTGTGCTGCTTTGTGGGTTTGGTGATGTTCGTTGTTTTGAACTTTCGGTTGAGGTGGTCCCTTGAGCGGTGGCTTGGTTTTGATGCAGTGTTGTTGTTTGTTGTGTCGTTGGTTTTAGTTTGGGTTTTTTACCTTTGGCTGCTTGTTGTTTTCAGTAGTTCTGAGGTTTGTTCTTTTGGCTAGCTTCTTGGATAGTTTTTCTGTTCTTTGTGTTTGGTGGTTATACCTTTTTGTGGTTGTTGTAGCTCTGTAGGCTTGTTAAGGCTTGCCTTTTTTTAATACAAATTTGACTTAACAAAAAAAAAGTTTTGGAGATCCAATTAAAGAGATAACTATATATAGGAATAGGAGGAGAGGACAAGCACATAACTGTTTGAGCCAGGTCGTAATCTGACCTCGTCAAATTCAAAATCTGACAATTGGATACTTTTGGGTCCAATAAAAAGTTAAAGGCCGAAAATACGGCTAGAAGCCCAAAATAATAAGTTCGGCAATCATATAAAAAAAGATTTAATTACGGCCGCATCTCAATTGGAAAGGTAATTAGAGAAAATGAATATATGGGGAAAAAAAAAGAAATCACGATTTAAGGTCAAACATCCATTTATGTTTGAACTCACAAATGGAAGAGAATCATGATAATCCGAAGATAATATGGTAAAGATCAACATGAAAATGAGATCAAATCATGTCTCAAATCAAACGTATCCAACAATTATGGAGTTAAAGCCAACTTTGGGTAGAATCATATTGATTGAGGAATCAAAGATAATCAACATCAAACATTTCTAAACAAGGAAGTAATCCTGCTAATTGAATTACTTGCCGAGTTGGAATGCATCCAAGCCCTATAAATATCAAGTTTTGAAGAAGAGAAGGGACATCTCCAATACACCACGCAACTTGTCTTTTTGCATGCTCTTCAATCATATCCTAGAAGTAGCATAATGTAATTTCTAGTATAGTTTTTTATTTTTCTCATTCTAATTTCTTTGTCTTTTCATTCTTACATTTACGCACTTTAAATTTCATACTTGCGTTTCAATTATTTATTTATTCAAAATTTAATTCACGCACTCCTAATTAATTTATTTTCTTTATGAAATTTAAATTTTGCACTTGCTTTTATATTCTTTATTTTAAGCAGTTTAATTTATATCGTTATTTTGATTGCACTTAAATTATAGCATATTACTTTCTTGCACCCGTTTTAAATTTAATTTACAGTTCTTTCAATTTATTTACATTTTATCGTATTTTCTTCCTACTCTTTTTACTCTCTCCTTTCATTTTTGTTTTCACAAACTTCATATCAATTAATTGTTCATTTGAAGCCTTGACTCGAGATAGTGAAACAAGCTAGGCTAAGAGGAGGTTCCTTACTTGGTCAAACAATCACTTGGTTAGAAGTTAAATTTATGGACGCACAACACACTTTTACCCATTCACATTTCAACTCGAAGCCAATTTATGGCTTGGTGGAAGCACGCCTGTGCACTTAACATAATAAGGACCAAAATCCGTTCGCTGACGGTCATTTGACCGAAAAAAGGGAAACAATAACCAAGGGACGCAATCAACGGTCAAGGACACAAGTATAATCAAACTTACTGACAACTAAGAAAAACTACTCTTCTTTAAAGAACTATGAATTTACATGTCTCCTCATTGTTGCTATTAATTGCCCCCTCATGAGTCAAGACAGAACCCTAAACACTGAACCAACCCTAAATTTTAATTGTGAGTGACTTGAATGTCGACTACGTAAGTCTATATTGTGAGTACTGACATTATTTTCATGGAAAGTAACTTGTAAAATAGAGTAATTGGGAATGGAAGATAGCAAAACACTGACCACGATCGCAAAAGGGATGCAGCTGATGATACTCGTAGAGAGGTAAACAGCGGAGAGCTGGACATTTCCAAGATGACCCACGAAGATGGCGGTGATAGACTGGATCAGGTTCTGAAACAGAGCCGTAAAGGCTATCGGAGCCGCAATCCTCCACAGCTTCAGTGTCTCCGCCCAACACACCTTCATCCCCTCCTCAAAGCTCGCCACCGCTGCATAATCAGCCACGGCAGCCTCCGGTTTAATTTTGAGCAAAGGTGTTGCAACTGCCTCTGCTTCTATTTCATGTGCAGTCCACATTGCTGCCAAATTAAGAAACAAATTGAAAATGAACAAGACTGCTAATTCCCAGCTAGTACTCTACCGCTGGGAAGAAGAGCTGTATCATTACCAAAGGTTTATAATGTGGGGTATGAAAATCATTATGAATATTTAATTATATGGGTCCATAGATGACTGCTTAATTTGTTCCTCTCTGTTAGCGGTATCTACTTTTGGCTGCATTACTCCTCCGTCGGCACCTACTACTGAGCTCGGCAATGTCCATCCATCTTGGGTCCAACTCCATGTTACCTGGTTCGCGGATTGGTTCGGTACAAAAAATGGGATCGGATACGGGGTACGATACATTAGATGGATCCCGATACATTGGGGTATGCATATGCAATACGAAATTTTGAATCATAGTTCGTTTTTTATTTTTATTTTTTCGATTCATATTTTGAAACATTTATAATTTATTTAATAGTTAGTTAATATTAATTTTTGGGACGTCATATTTAGAAACAAAATCTATAATTATCATGGAGTTTTCATTATTAGTCTTTTTTCCTTCCTTTATTTTCTAATAAAAATTAATAGTGAATAATAATAAATTTATAATATAGTAGCAGACTTTATTTAGAAGACTCAACGAATCGGCACCTAATAACATCAATTAAAATTTTTGAATATAATACTAAAGGCAAGTAATATCAATTAAAAAATTTGAATATAATAATAATCACTTTAAACTTGTGAAGACACCTCCTTCATCCTCCCTTCTTTGAGTCACCCCCAAAATAGAGCCTAGAATCAAGTCCTTCTCTTCTACTCTTCCGATTAATGCTTCTATTCTACAGAACCTAAATAATACTAAAGATCATCTCAGAATCAAGCCGTGCTTATCAACTAAATGCTTCTCTTCACTTCTGCTTCTACCAATCCAACGATTCCAACCCTTTTGTTCTTGGATATGCTTTCTTAATAAAATTCTTCACACGGCTCCCAACCTCCCACCAGCAGCAGTCTTACAATTTGACAAAATTGACAGACGAACATAAACGGAGACAGAAAAAAACAGAGCAAGACGTAGACGTGCGCCTTCTTCCTCCGGGTCGTTCAATTTCACGAATTGGATCGGTACCGTACCTCATTTGGGTCGAGTGTTCCAGATCGCGGGTCTTAGCTCATAGGACCGAACCAGGTAACATCAACCAAATAATGATGAAAACTACAAATTCCAACGAAGTTATCATAGGTTTTTTTGTTTGGCTTAGAGACCAATTACAATTAAAAAAAACAAAAAACTATAAAGAAATATTTTACTCTTATAAATATATCAGATAAATTAACTATATAAAATTCAAACAAATAAAAAAATCATGTTATATATTTGTAAAGGAAAAGAGACTTCGAGAAATAACATACTGTGTAACCATAAATCACCGAAAATTTGTGGAGCTGCCACGTGGCCTATAAACTATAAAATGTCCAAATTGCCTATGGTAATGACATTAACGGCTTAGAAACACTCACACGTTGAATAATTTATTTCCAGTTAAATATATTATTTAATCGGGTTAAAATCTCAATAATATTAATATTCTCCTTGAGAATTAATTTTCATTATTCTTAATAACGGACAATTAATATTAATATTAAATTGCTTTAATTATCATCATAATTAGAAATTATTATAAAATAATATATTTTATTAATAATATATTATTTATTAATCACTAGTTCAACCGAGCAATCAGAACGTTCTGAGGCTCCCAAGGATTTCCTATAAATAACGGAACTCATTTCATTTCCAAGGTAATTCGATTCAATGCTACTTAAACTCTTGAGATTTCTCTTTCGAAGCTGACTTAAGCATTGGAACGTTCTTGGTCGAACAACCCCCCAGGTTTCGATCATTAAACAAACGATAACTTACTGTTTGCTGTTTGCAGGGATCCAGTAGACTTTTGTGTTTAAAGGACGAATTCTGCTTCAACAATTGGTGCTTTCATTGAAGGCCGATTGAGAAATATTCAAGAAGAGCTTTCACGATCGTTAATCGTTCATTGTTCATCAAACGTTGTTCGAAGATCTTGAACGTTGTTCATCGTTCAACAACGAAATTTTCCGCTCAATATTCTTCGATTCAGCATGGCTAGGGTTCGTCGATCCGTTCGATCAGCTGGAGAAGGTGTTTCTACCTCAACTGCTTAGACGAGGAATGAAGCACACGTAAAGACTTCCGGAAGAACGTCCAATTTGACCCCGACATGTGTCGATCGAATCACCCATGGAGACGTAGGGAGGAATGCCAGCCTTCAGTTTCGGAGCATTCCCCTCTTCGACAACTCAAGTGCCTACACTAGAAGATGGAACTTCAAACTTACAACAAATAGGCAGGTAGTTGATAGAAGGATCATCAAGGCAGAGTCAGCCCCACGTAAACATGGACCAGTGTGATTTTCTAGATGAACGCCATGACATCTCAGGGAGGAACCACCACCAGCCTGCTCATGACAACCTGGCTAGGAAGGTCGAAAGATTGAGCAGCCAAGTCCAAATACAATCAGAACTTATGCAATGGCTATTGGTGGAGAAAACAACTTAGGAACCTGAAAGGCCCTCCAACTTGCGGATAAGGCAAGATGAAGTTCCAAGGAGACCGGGAAGGAAAAGGTCTGATGTCGAACAATGTCTCGCGACACCTTGTTAAGTGACTCCGGAGAAAAAAGTCACACCTGCAGAGAAAAGAGCCCATAGCACCCAAGGCCATCAGTACATGAGCGGCTTGGAAGTAGAGTCGGGGCAACTTCATGGGTGGAGCGTTCACATGGGAGCAGAGGGCAACATCAGACTCCACTTAAACTCTCAAGACAATCTGCCCATGGAAGTGAGGGGGAGGATGAGGCTTACTCACCTGCGCGACCTCAAAGGTTAAGGGGAGAAGCTCAAGGAGGTTCCCGACGGCTAGCACGTAATGACTCTCCATCTCAGCGAGGTGAGCTGCAAGCTAATGATGTCCAAAGGATGTTGGAATAGCACCTTCATGTTCAACGTGATGGCGATCTAGAAGACGATATGCGTCGTCAAATTCAGCTATCCACACCCTTCGTGAGGGATATTGAGGACGAGTCATTCCCTCAAAGGTTCACGACTCCAAACTTCAATCCGTTCAAAGGAACTTCTGACCTGGTAAAGCATATAGATTACTATCGGGGGGTCATGGTTCCTCATATATACAATGACGCACTCATGTGCAAAGTGTTTCAAGCCTCCCTACAAGGCCAAGCTGTAAGACCCGTGTCTTGGGAAAAACAGTGAACAATCCCACATCGCTCGGGGAGGGAAAAGTGAAGTGCCTTATATGTATGAGAACATATCTATCTAGTGTGAGGCTTTTTGGGAGCTCACTGGCTTTGGGTTTGGTTGGAACCCCAAAGTTAAGCGAGTTGAGGCAGGTGCAATCCTAAGATGGGTGACCTACTGAGAAGTTGCATGTGAGTTCACAGAAACTAAAAACCGTGAGGGCTGGGCCCAAAGCGAACAATATTGTGCTAGATAGGTCGAGTCATGAAAATTTGGTATCAGAGCCGGACCTTGACCGGAAGTGTGCCAGTGAGGACGCTGGGCCACAAGGGGGTGGATTGTAAGACCCGTGTCTTGGGAAGAACCGTGAATAATCCCACATTTCTCGAGGAGGGAAAGGTGAAGTGCCTTATATGTGTGAGAACGTATCTATCTAGCACGAGGACTTTAAGGAGCTCACTGCTTTGGGTTTGGGTGGAACTCCAAAGTTAAGCGAGTTGAGGCTGGTGCAATCCCAAAATGGGCGACCTATTGGGAAGTTGCACGTGAATTCCCAGAAACAAAACCGTGAGGGCTGGACCCAAAGTGGACAATATCGTGCTAGATGGGTCGGGTTGTGGCACAAGCCATGACATGGTTCAATCACCTCCCTCGGAGGTCGGTTGCTTCTTTTGAGGAGTTAGCTCTGGCGTTTGTGAAAGAGTACTCACAACTTCAGACATTCAAAGTAAAAGATTATCATCTCTTCACCATCCAAAAGAAAGCAAAAGAGAGCCTCCACCAATACATTCAGAGATACTGCGAGGAGAAGTCTCTAATTGTTGGTTGTAGTGACCTTGTTGCTGCAAAGACGCTCAAACATGGACTTCCCCGAGACATCCAGCTTTACGGAGATATCGTCATGAGCAATGCACGAAGTCTCACCAAGATGTTCTCCTTAGCCGAGCGACATGCATACTGGGAGGATGAAAAAAATGCTGCACATGCACCAGATCATGCCAGGATGAGTGAGAAAGCCTCCAAATTGCCACCACCACGCAAAGAGGATGTTGGCAGGGGAAATTTTCACATTGGGGGTTCAAAAAACATAAGACGAGCCAAAATCCTGATGCTTCACCCATCGGGAAGCCTAATATACAATTCTCAATACCAGTCCATCAGATTCATAATGAAATCAAGGACAAGACTTGGTTCAAAAAACCAGGACCCATCAATGCTACAGGCACAATATCAACACATGCATATCTTTTGAAATATATCTCTAGAATCTCGTGAAAGAAGGACATTGCACAGACTACATCAAAAAAAAGACTGCAGATCACGTGGTTAACAAAGAACCTAAGGAGCCTGCATCAAAATTGATCCACATAAACTAGCTGCATGTCAAAAAGTAGAAAGACATAGAAGTCAATGAAACTTTCAATTTTGCTTTTTATGTTGTCTTCAAAATTCAAGTACCGTGCATTTGAATTATCAATAAGATTGAAAAATTGTGCTAAATTCATACCAACATATTTGTTCAATTTTCAAACTTATTCCCTCTAAGCCTTCGTCGAAGCATCCAAGCCTTCGCCCTGCGAAGCATCTAAGCCTTTGTCATACGAAGCACCTAAGCCTTCACCCTACGAAGCACCACCTAAGCCCTTCGTCCTGCGAAGCACCACCTAAGCATTCAACTTGCAAAGCACCCAAGCCTTCGCCACGCGAAGCACCCAAGCCTTCGTCATGCGAAACGACCAAACCTTTGCCCTGCAAAGCACCTAAGGTTTGCCTTGCGAAGCACTCAAAGCCTTCCACCCGGAAGCACTCAACATCTTCCGCCAGGGAGCATTCAACCCCTTCCATTAGGAAGCACTCAAAGTCTTCCTCTTAGAACCACTCCGAGTCTTCCACCTGAAAGAAATTCAAAACTTCTTTTAAGAAGCAAAAGCCTTTCCTTGAAGGCAACACAAAAACAAACACTAACCAAGTTAGCTAAAACCTAGTGTTGGATGCCCATGGCTACAACGGGGGCAAGACAGTTAATAAAGTTTGGCGAAGACGCTGGAAACTCAAAATTCTTCATAAGTGCTGATTTCATTTATTCATTTGAAGGATGGTTGGAAAATCACATATCGATTTCTCAAACCAATTATTGACTACAAGAAAAGCAAATACAATCATTGGCATAAAGAAGCAAAGCAACTAAGGATGCACGTCTTCACATCCCATCCTTTTTTGAAACTCTGCCCACTCTTCTGCTGAAATTATGGGAACAACGTCAAATAGTGACTCGTCAATTTCAGGAACGTCACCTTTCTTAGCCTCCAACTCAGGCTCCAGTTCAGGCTCATGCTCCATCTCTAGTTCAAGCTCCAGCTCTTTAGTGGTGATCCCACTCCGGCTTTCCATACCCAACTTTTACACTTCATCTTCCTTAAAACACAAAGTTGTAGATGTATGTGATGGCAGTAGGCTGTCGGCTCTCAAAATTTGGGATTCAACATCCAACTGTTTGACTTTCTCTTTGGAATCATGCAAGCGTCCGCGCAGCTAGAACAAGCCTCCTGCTGGGTTGTGATACTCCTCACATCAAGTAATGAGACTCCTCTTTAAATAAAGAAAATATGGGGAACGCCTATCATCAATTATGGGTTACACCAAAGTCTATCATCAATTGTAAGTTACGGCGTTGAAACAATTGGAGGAACCACAAACTCTTAAATTAATTTGAAGGTTACAAACTCCTAAAATTAATTAGAGATTTAATTTGAATGGATCATAAGTTAAAGTTCAACCAAGGGAGCGTAGTTCAATCTCATGCCAGACTCCGAGTCTGGTACATATATACGACAACTTGATGTAATATTCTGAACTCAATGTAATTTTTACTCCAAAAAAACAACACAACGAAATTAAAGACCGAGTGGAGTCCTACTCCCATATGATAATTTATTGGAGCCACAATACAAATTACATCCCTTAGGATACCTTGAATTTCAAAGCGATGTGGGGGCATTTGTGGAACCATAAATCACTAAAAAATTGTGGAGCTGCCATGTGGCCTATAAATCATAAAATGTCCAAATTATCCATGGTAATGACATTAACGGCTCAGAAACACTCATACGTTAAATAATGTATTTCCAACTAAATATATTATTTAATCGGGTTAAAGCCTCCATAATATTAATATTCTCCCTGATAATTAATTGTCATTATTCTTAATAACGGACAATTAATATTAAATTACTTTAATTATCATCATAATTAGAAATTATTATAAAATAATATATTTTATTAATAATATATTATTTATTAATTACAAATTCAACCGAGCAATCAGAATGCTCCGAGGCTCCCAAGGATTTCCTATAAATAGCGGAGCTCATTTCATTTCCAAGATAATTGGATTCAATGTTACTTAAGCTCTTCAAATTTCTCTTTTTGGATCCAATTCTACTTAAGCTCTTCAAATTTCTCTTTCAAAACTGACTTAAACATTTGAGCGTTCTTGATCGAACAACCCCCCCCCCCCCTCGCGGCGGTCTTGATCATTGTACGAACGATAGCTTACTGTTTACTGTTTGCAGGGATCCATGATACTTTTGAGTTTAAAGGACGAATTATGCTTCAACACCTACCTTTTTACTAAGCTGGGTGAGTGCAGGAGGAGAAAATATCAACAAGAGAAGTGAACTTGTCATCTATAAGGGACGAATTAACTTGAGAAAAAAGGAATGAAAAGAGAAGTAAAGGATGAAACTTTAATGATTAATTAGTCATATTTAAACAAAAATATAAATAAATAAATCATTAATGGACGTTGGACGCATAACAGGCGCCCAAGTGGAAGACGTTTAGATTTTTTTTTTTTGGTTCGTATAGAGTTATAACAAGAATAGCAATTTGTCTCTCAAAATAAGGGAGAGCTCAGTGGGAGAGGCAAATAGGATCGGAAATCTAAGACCTATGCCTTAACCAAAATGCCTTTTTTGTGAAGGCCCATTAAGGGTAAAAATAGCAACTAAATATTCACGAGCAAAACAAACAAAAAATAAGGGTAAAAGAGGAATTGCACCGTGCATACACTGTTCCATGAATAGCGCCACCAACACACACGCCTTTTAATATATAGTTGTTCCTGCCTAAAATATTTTTCTCATATTACGAGCCAAGTATCCCAAGGTAACTCTAATTGGGTCTGCGCGCAGAACTTTGTCTGTGACGACCCGGAAATTCGAAAAAAAGGAAATTTTGGAAAATTGGAAGAAAATGATGATTTTTCCCCTGGAATTGGGCGAACGGTTGACTTTTGGTTCAAGCGGTCAAACAGACTTTGACCAATGACTGTGACGTAATTTGGGAGGTCACGAGTTCATAGACAGGTGGCACGTTCGATTCCACATTCGAGGAGAAAGTTATGATGTTCGGAAGTTCAAGGGTAATTTGGTAATTTAGTTAAAGGGGCAATTTCATGACTTTTCAAATGACATCGACTTTCCACGTAATTCGAAGATCGTTGGGTAGGTCTCGAGATGCTGAATCCGTAGACAGGCGGCACGCGTCAATCGGAGTTCAGACGACCAAGTTACTGGTCTAGAAGTGTGAAGGGCATTTTGGTAAATTGTCAAAGAAGAGGCAAAATGGTAATTGAGCAATTGAATAAGAAATGGGACAGTGATGGGCTGATTCAGCCATGGTGATGCCACCAAATGACATCTGTCACTTTGATGAAACAATTAGTGGCATTAATTAGCAAGAAGTGGCAAGTGGATGTGTGTGCGGTGGTGGGAATTAGCAAAGTGCAGGTAAAAAAAGAATTGAAACTGTGTGGGTGTGTTTGAAGTGAAAAACAGAGACCAGAGGAGAGACCAATTTTGCTTGATCGACCTTTTCACGACCTGACCCATCTAACACAATATTGTCCGCTTTGGGCCCAGCCCTCACGGTTTTGTTTTCGGGAGCTCACGTGCAACTTCCCAGTAGGTCACCCATCATGGGATTGCACCAGCCTCAACTCACTTAACTTTGGGGTTCCAATTCCCCCCCCCCCCCCAAAAGCCACTGAGCTCCCAAAAGGCCTTGTGTTAGATAGATACGTGTCCACACATATAAGGTACGTCACATTTCCCTCCCCGAGCGATGTCGGATCGTTCACCGATCTTACCTTTCCAAGCTCACGGGTCTTGCTCACCGATCTTGCTTTCAAGACCGGGTCTTACAATCCACCCCCCTTAGGGCCCAGTGTCCTCGCTGGCACACTTCCGGTCAGGGTTCGGCTCTGATACCATTCTGTCACGACCTGACCTATCTAACAAAATATTGTCCTCTTTGGGCCCAACCCTCACGGTTTTGTTTTCGGGAGCTCACGTGCAACTTCCCAGTAGGTCACCCATCATGGGATTGCACCAGCCTCAACTCACTTAACTTTGGGGTTCCAATCCCCCCCCCCCCAAAAGCCACTGAGCTCCCAAAAGGCCTTGTGTTAGATAGATACGTGCCCACACATATAAGGTACTTCACCTTTCCCTCCCCGAGCGATGTGGGATCGTTCACCGATCTTACCTTTCCAAGCTCACGGGTCTTGCTCACCGATCTTGCTTTCAAGACCGGGTCTTACAGACCTCCCCCACAACCAATTGAGAGAAAAGAAGAGCGGGAAAAGAATGAAGGGAGGAAGAACAGAGATTTGAGATCGAGAGAGGAAGAAAAGTGATGAAAATGGTGAAAGGAAAACTCAAAACCCGAAACTGGTCCTTGAGAGAGTGAGAATTCAATTTTGAGTGGTAGACCAGCCCAAGTCAAATTAAGGTTAGATTACGCTTTCTGGGACCTTTATTAAGCCATTCCAAATCAAGAAATTCAAGGTTTGAAGTTCGTGGAGCCATGAACAGACATGACGAAATTCCATAAATTGCGAGCTTGCGTTCGTGTAATTGGAGGTAAGTTCTTGTGAAATTGATTACAAAATCATCTTTAAAGTAAGTCTACGATGCTCCCTAACTAATTAGTTGAAGAAACCGGTGACTGTTTGATGAACTGGGACGATGAACATTCATTAGAACTTGAATTCAATTGAGTTGGTTTAGGGCAGTGACGATTGAAATTAATGTTACAGACCCCTAATTAAGTTGGTTGCGATGCTACATGATGGATCAATTGAGGAAATTAAGTTGAAATTGGCAGAGATTGGACCGGGTCAATACGCGAGCTAAAAGACCTGTTTTACAGGTCTTCGGGTGAGGAAGAACACTATAGCTGCATTGTAGCAGTGCGTGAGCTCCACGAGCAGCTATTCACGGCGGCGCGTGAGGGCGCGTGAGACCGATTCATGAGGTGAGTTCAACACGAAACTTGCTCCTTTTAATATAACGAACATTTTGGCACTAGTTTCGAGGAAATGATATATCGTTTCGATAGCGTTCAGTGTATCCGAAGTTTTCGTATACGTTTAAAACACGTATTTAAATCCCGGAAAAATTGGAAAAAATTATGTGAGGTATATTGAAGTGTTAGTGACCCTCGATATTGATTTTGGACAGGAATTATGATTTCTGGAATTTAGGGAAAAACGTACAGCTCGGAAGCGAGCCGTTTGGACGGTGTGTGAGTGGACTTTACTTTCTAAATTTCAATGCATGCATAATTGTTTTCTATGATTTCTATTGATGATTTCTATGATTGTGATTATGGTTTATGGTAATGACGATTTCCGTATTTACACGTATTTCGATATGCAATACGTAATTGCACGTATTTCGAGACTATGGTTTCTCTTATGCTTTGATGATGGTTTGGTGGATGATTTTATATGATTTGTGCGCATCATGTTTTGATGATGTTTTGATTATGATTGTGAGTATGATTTTACGATTTTGGCACGTATTTCAAGATCATTACGGATTTGCCCGTTTTACGAGATTTTGAGTATGTTGTGATTTAACCATGGTCTTGGTGATTTGAATTTGGAATTTGAAATATGAAATATGATTTGATTTCAAAGATTTAAAACGGATTTTGGAAAAAGTGATTTCGGGCTTGATGCCCAGTTCATAAAAGTGGTTTTGATGAACGAGATTTTGGGTTTCGAAAACTTGAAAGTGGATTTTCGGATTTGGGTTCGGAATGATTATTCCGGATGCTAGCTTACGGAATGATGGTTCCGGATTCGGATTTGGAAATGGATGATGGATATGATTTGGGATTTGAACGTGAACTTTGGACATGAGTTCCATTTCGATAAAGTGTGATCTCGGATTTGGTTTTGGAAT
Organism: Prinsepia uniflora; assembly: GCA_032719365.1. Lineage (NCBI taxonomy): Eukaryota > Viridiplantae > Streptophyta > Magnoliopsida > Rosales > Rosaceae > Prinsepia > Prinsepia uniflora. The sequence continues at coordinate 56,719,953 of CM064869.1, read as the reverse complement.
TTGGGTTACGATGGATTCTGGATTTGTTATGATTTACACATGGTTTTGGGTTTAAAGACCCCGGTACTATTGCTGGATCTGGTTTTGGGTTTAAATACCCAGTTGATTGATGACGGGGGAGGGCCCTTGATTGATATGTTTTGAGTTTAAAGACTCGGTTATTGTGATATCCCCCGAGGCCTATTGATTGTGTTTTGAGTTTAAAGACTCGTTGATATCCTGGGAAGGCCTCATATATGTGAGTTTAAAGACTCGGTGATTGAGATCCAGCAGATTGATTGACTTGTGATTTACTGTTTATTTCCGATGGTTTCAGATGTGTTGGGAAATGGCCCGGTTTATATGGTTTTGTGGATTTTGGGCTATGTTCTTGTACTTGGATTTTAATTCATGATTTTGGGCTGAGGCCCCTTGTTTATGGTTCCAGGCTAAGGCCGAGGTTTGAAAAAGGAAATGATTTTGATTTTCATACACGCTTTTCTTATATTGGAAATGAATTGGGTTATGAAATGATTTTCGAATGCATGCATTGGTTTTACGTGGAGGGTAGAATTGTCTTTTCTGTAACATGTTTTATAAACTGATTTATTTTTGTCCACTCACACCCTTTGTGTTTTTATTGACCCTCCAGGTCGTGGCGCGATAATCGAGCCTGATTGGGAGGTGGAGGCATGAGTGGGCACAAGTATGGTTATCCCTTGTTTGGCAAGTGCTGAGGGTAATTTGGGAACTTCAGTCGACTTGCCAGACGGGAGCAGGACCGAGCACGCTTATCAATGTTCCTTCGGGGACGGTCCTGTCATTGTCTACGGGACGAGAGAGGCAGACCACTCATGGGGATCTCTATGTTGTTAATGGTAAGGTGGAGAGAAGCTGGATGGGCTGCGTGCGATGTGACAGGACCCGTCCCAATTATCATGAGAATCAGACCGGTCCTGCTCCTGTCTGACAGCTCGGGTCAGGCAAGGGATATTACTAATTTTGACCATGTTCAATTTTATTCAGTTAACCAAACCTGATCCATCCTTAAGGGATTACCGTCCACGTCCGACCCACTTAACCTCGATAAGTAGTAGCAAATATGAATTCGATTGTGTTCAAGTTATTACTTTTAGTTTTAAAAACTATTACCATTCACCCTTGCAATTGTATAAATATTCTAAAATGATAGCACAAATTTGAAACATATAAGTATTCATCTACTCAAGTTAGAATAATAAAAGGAATATATAAAAATATGTTCACTATAACCCTCCTAACACTCAAATATGATCACTCACACCAAGCTTTTAACCATTTTATTTCCATAGTATTCATCAACATCTTAATTTACATAACTCTTTTACAGGAAGTTTAGTCATGATTACGAATACCACTCTTGTACAAGTTTAATCCATTATTCCATTCTACTGTTAATTAACCCATTATCAACGACAACACAATAACAATCACAAAATAACTAATAATATGAAAAAACCCATTATCATGCTCAAATGACATCCCTAATACCAGATTAATTTTCCCCCAATTTTTAAGATCTAATTAGTAGGGTTTAAGTAACACATAAATTTTGAAAAATCAAAATTATTTCATACTATATCCAATTAATCCCATTCTTGGATCATTAGATTCATAATAAGGTGTACTACAAAACTTGTGTTGAACATATCCCCAGATTCGGCCTAACGCGGCAAAACGCGCCTCCCAAAGCCCTTGCACTTAGGATTCACGCGCGACACAAGTCACCTTCAACCTGGAACCGAGTCGACCTAGTTCCTACACAAGGGTCGCTGACCCGCGACCTCGACCAGAGAAAAAATCCGTCTTCCTTGATTGTTTTTCATGATTCAAACGTTCACTTTTTCCTATTCAGACGTAGAAGAGCATCTATGGTCTCAAAAGGAAGAAAACTTACCTCAAACTATTGGTCCACGTCCCCAAGCTTACGACCATGGCTTCCAAAACTAGCACAAGACCTTTCCAGTGTTTCAACTTGCTTCTTTCTTACCCCATAATGATCCCTTGGGTTAATTGAACAAGCCAGCAACCATAAATAGACACTGGGAGCCTCAAAACTTCTGTGATAGTCGACGACCAATTTTTTGGACCTTCACGGGCTGGGTTCTAGGGTCCTCCAGTTCTCCTTGTTCTTCCTTTCTTTTCTCCTCTTCCTCCTTTCCTCTTATTCTCTCATTTCTTTCTTTTTTTTTCCTTCCTAATTTCCCTTCCATCTCTCCCACGATTTCAACTTCCTTTTTTTCCTCTTCAGCTTATCACCACCGAGCCCCATCTCACAACAACAACACATGCACACACATACACACATATATATATATAAACATGCATGTCGATGGAGGAAATGAGGAGAGAGGACTAGAAATCTCTAGACATGTGTCACTTTAAAAATATCGCATTATGGAATGACCAAAATTCCCTTGGTACAAAATTACCAAAATGCCCTTACACATTTCAGACCCATAACGAATCTATTCGACCTTCATTTTTGACATGCTGCATGTCTATGCACTCAGGAGGTTGAGGCCTTTGTAATAGTCTTTTGCGAATTTTTATAGGACGTCCCGATTAAAAAGTAAACCTTTAACTTTGGTCAAAAGTTAACATTTTGACTCCTAGGGGTAAAATAGTCATTATTCACTCCCCCCCCCCCCCCCCCCCCCTCTGCCCCCAAAAAAAAAATCGTCACTAAAGTTTTAAAACTGGACCAAGCTATCCTTAGTACCCAATATTATTTATATATAACAATTCATATAGCAATCTCATACAACCAAATCACATCCACATATCACATCCATGGTCAAAACCATATTCTAAAACCGGTCCCAAGGCCCAACACGTACTTTATACCAAAGTCTCGTAAAATGAGCAATAATACAATAATCAAATAAAACACTCAAAATTATAAAAATCTTGATCAACCACACATCATTCTTTAAGTTCATTATGCTATATTAATATCATATCATCATCCATATAGTCTTTAATATCATTATGATTCACCACGATTATTAGTATCCTCATTATTCAAACAACATCAATATTATCATAGCATAGCCTGATCATGATAAGTATTAGAAGTCACTATAGCATATTATTATCACTTGAATATCACAAACCATTCCAATCTCATACTCAACTAATTAATATTTTACATACCATCTATATGTCACATTCCACAATGGTACTACCGGTAGGCCAACCATAATTGATATCTAGTATCAAATATCATCCAGGCAACCATTTCCCCTAAGGATATTTCAGTACACATCACTCAGGAACCGGAGCTCAGCTCGATGTCCGAGTGCACCCCTGTCTACTCACTCAGGAACTGGAACCCTACTTGATGTCTGAATGAGAACTAACCCAAGAATCGGAGCCATACTCGATGTCTGAGTTAGCATCCCCATACCAGTCTCAGCAACCGAAGCCCCTAGCTCGACATCTGAGACCGACCAACCACCATCCACGTAGGAACCGAGGCTTAGCTCGACGTCTAATTGGTTACTCACATCTCACAACTCATAACATAACATCATATCAATTCATATCATCACATCATGGCATCATTTCATCATCATCATTATGTTGTAACCATCATTATATGCTCAATAGCGTCAATCATATATCATCATGTCATATCATCATCATATATTCATTATATCATCTAATATCATGGCAACATGCAATCATACCAACACTCACCATCGTTATGTCATCATACAATATAAACTTAAACAATTTACCAGCACAATCACAAACCAAATCACCATGATAACCATAACATGAACATCAAGAACATACTTTTGTAATACACATGTAACTTTTCAAATGAAAGCCACAACTCGATACTTAGGCTTGAGCCTCAAAGACATATCTTAAACATAAACCTTGTAAAACATGTACCCGAAACAATCAATATTTCTCCAAAAATCCTCCATAACTGCTCGAAAATCAAATTTAATTCTTTTCTACATATACATACTCTTGGAAAAAAAATCAAACCATCAATTGAACTTAGACTTAGCATTTCCTTAAGAATCTCATAAACATATACTCAAAATTCATATAACATTTTCAAGTCCTCAATAATCAACCCCAACCAATTTTAATGAATAAATTTGCTTTTATTTCAACTGAAGTTCAAATCATAAAAATCCTAATTAATGCAACACCACGATCATTCCTGATCACAAATATCAAGAAACTGCTTACTTATCGCACACATCTATTTTCAAAATCAAATTCACCATTCGAAACTCGGGCCTAAGCCCAAATCACAATTTATAGCCAAAACCAAAAATATAACTTCAAGTACCATCTTCTTAAAAAAAATATTCGAAATTTATTTTGAATGTCATGAAAATCATGGATAACGTCATTAGGAAACCAAATTCAAATTATTACCACTTTAATCATTCAACAGGTATAGCTCTCACAAGCGTATATTTTGGTAATTCCATTAAAAAATCAAAATTCATTAACACATAAACAACTTACTATCATATGTAAAAAAAAGTAATAATGATACAATGGTCACGATTCGAGAACCAAAATACCTGATATCCAAGCTCTGATACCAAGTTGACAGAACCCGTCCCAATTATCATGAAAACCGGACTGGTCCTGCTCCCATCTGATATGTAACAACCCGTCCCGAGAGCCGGGATTAGTAGAGTGATTAAGGTGTGATTAGTGAGGATAATCAGTGGTTAGGTGGTCCCGAAAGTTCCGGGAGCCTAGAATGACGATTTTGCCCTTGGTCCGGGCAAAAATGTTGACTTTTCTTCGGGTGGTCAATTGGGTATTGGCCAGTAACCAGGACGTAGTTGAGGACGTCACGAACCCGTAGACATGAGGTACGTTCGATTCCTACATCCGAGGAGGAAGTTGTGATGTTCGGAAGGTTGAGGGCTTAACTGTAATTTGGGTAAATTAGGGGGATTAGTTGACTTTTTGTACGAATGAGTTTTGGTAGGTTGACCTAGCATGGTTAGATAGCTTTCGTTGTCCTGAGTTTGATGACAGACGGCACGTATTCATCGGACTTACGAGGCGAGAGTTACGGGTCTAGGAAGTTTTGACAAAACCGTAAAAATGTGTTAAACAGGATGGTATTTTGGTCATTTTGGCATCTGGGGATTTGTGCAGAGAGAGAAAGCAAACTGGACGGCTGGGATTTAACCAGATGGGCTAAGGGTTGAGTGGATGGTGACATGTGGCAAGGGGCTAGAGGATTCTGGGAGAATCCTGTGTGTTCATAGCCCAAATAATTGGGGTGCACTCATGCAAACCCGTGGTTGTTCTTCGACAAACACAGAGAAACAGAGAGAGCTTGTGAGGAGAAGTTGAGGATTGATCGTGGTAATTGACGAGTCCTGGTGAGTGAGGGAGGAACGGGAGACTGAAAGGAAGCTGGTGGTCGTGAATTGGTGGTGGAATCGTGCACGACGGCACGGCGGTGGTGCGGCAAAGTTTTTGGGGAAAAAGGGAGACCGTGAGCGTTTGGTGGTGGCTACGCTGTGAGGTGGCTCAAACCACGACCGTGGGACGTTCAGGAGGTTGCAGGGAGGCCAACGAACACCGTGGCACGCGGCGGTGCGCACGGCGGAGCTGCAATCGAAGGGTAAGTTTTCTTGCTCTGTTTTTCCCGTAAACTTCATTTGGAAAGTCGTGAGTCTGAGTTTAGAACCGAGAGGATTGAAGGTCAGGGTGATGTTTAGGGAGGTCCTAGGAGTGGTTTGTGGTGGGCGCCGTGACGGGGCGTACACGGCGGAGCTCAGTCGAAGTGGAGTACTCTGTTACTCTGTTTCGGCCGTGAACTTCAAATCCAAAGTCGTCGAGTTTGGGGCTGAGTCGACGGTATAGGAGGGTTGGTCTAGGTTCAGTAAGGCCCTAGGGATTGTCTGGTGTCTCTACCGTGACGGGAGGTGACCGGAGCAGATGGATCGTGAAACAGGGGTTTGAGGGCTGGCTGGTTCGAGCTGGAATCGACGATGGTGGGACTGTGTCGAGGCTAGAGGAGTAGGGGAATGGATTCTTGGTGTCTGGACGAAGCCGTGGGTGGAAGAAGGGAAGGAAATGGTGACCGGACGGCGGAGAATGCTCCTCGCCGGTTCACTTCACGACGGCCGGTTCAGCACAGTGAGGTCGAGGTTGATGATGCTACTGTAGCTGGCGCGTGAGGGCCACGCGCAGCCACTTTGGGCGGCGCGTGGGGACGCGTGCGGCGGCGGTTGGGAAAACGGTCAACGTGGTTTTTGGTCTAGGAGTTGTGGTGAGTTCAATGGAGTTGGTTTCGAGTCAATCGGACGTCGTTTGAGTTTAGTTCCGCGAGGGTGAATGTTTAGGGTCCCGGGTTTTAGGTCTTCGGTTCCGGGAATTTTGAGGAAATTTAGGTGAATGTTCGTAGATGTATTAGTGACGTATTTTTGACGATGGTTGACAGGATCGGGATTTCCCGAAGAAGCCGAGGAACGGGCTGGACGTTCGGGACGCGAGTAGGGCTCTGTATGTGAGTGGACCCTTTCCTTAAACTCGATCATGCATAACTGTTTTTATCTACGTTTTTGATGGTTTAACTCTTACATCTATGATCTTGACTATGTTATGATGGTTTTACGTGATTGCACGGTTTTCGAGAAAAAGACGGTTTTAGCATGTTTTACGAAAAGGGTGGTTTTGGAAAGATAAATGGTCTCAATGATTTTAAGGGGATTTTGGGACATGATTTTGAGAATCAAGGTTTTGGTTTTGAAATCGAAAGTGACAATTGGATTTGGGGCAAAGGCTTGAAAAGTGGTATTCCCGATTTGGGTTCGGAATGACGGTTCTGGATGCAGGAAGGGTATCGGACCAGTGATTTCGGATTCGGGTTTGGATATGGATTGGTAAACGGTTTTCAAATGGTTTTGGGATTGGATTTGCTGGATCTGGATATTGGGTTTAAAGACCCGGATATATGTGACGGGGGACCGGCCGGAATGGGTTTAAAGACCCGGATTGAGTTTAAAGACTCGGATATATTGATTTTCCCCCGTAGGCCTTGAGTTTAAAGACTCGGGAGTTTAAAGACTCGGATATGATTAAGGCCTGGATTGAGTTTAAAGACTCGGGAGTTTAAAGACTCGGATAGGTCCAGCAGGTTCGATCGGGAAATGAGGATTTGAGCTTTATGGTTTATGATACGGTTTCTGATACTCATGCTATGATTTCTATCACTATTTTATAGTGTTTCTGTTTCTTATAATATTGTATAGTGTTTCTGTTCTTATGATGTTTTCTAATGCTTATTTTATAACGGTGTTCATAACTGTTGGTTATGCATGTGGTTTCAAAACGGAGGGCTAAAACCCCGGTTTTTATATGAAATGGTTTTTGAACTTTTTGTACTTTCTGGTCCACTCACACCTTCTGTTTTAAAATTGCCCTCCAGGTTGTGGAGCTAGCGCGGGGTCTTGACGTCGAGGCAGAGTCCGAGGCATAGAAGTGTCGTGAGGGATCCCCAGAATAGTTCAAAGTCTTCCGCGTGCGTGTAATTTATCGGTTTTTAGTTCCTTGTATTTCCGTACTATGCTCTGTAAAGGATAACTTCGGGATATTTTGTTTAATTACTCCTGCGTCTGACTGGGTTTGAGTGAGTTTTACTTGGGTGTTGTGTCGGGGAGTCAGACGGGAGCGGGATTTACCTCGGGTTCGGGGTAAAACCGGGGTGGGTCCTGACATGATAGCTCGGGTCAGACAAGGAATATTAATAACTTTGACCATCTCCAATTTTATTCAATTAACCAAACCTAATCCATCCTTACGGGTTACCGCTCACATGCGACCCAGTTAACCCCGACAAATAGTAGCAAATATGAATTCGATTGTGTTTGGGTTCTTACTTTTAGTCTTTAAAACTATTACCATTCGCCCTTGCAATTTTATAAATATACTAAAATGATAACACAAATTTGAAACATGTAAGTGTTCATATACTCAAGTTAGAATAATAAAAGGAATATGAAAAAAAAAAGTGCACCATAACCCGTCTAACATTCAAATATTATCACTCACACCAAGCTTTTAACCACTTTATTTCCATAGTATTCATCAAAATCTCATCATGCTACCATTATTAATTTTCATAACACTTTTAGAGAAATTTTAGTCATGATTGCAAATACCACTCGATGGGCCTCAAGCTACGGTCGATCCCTAGATGGGACAGACTAGAAAGCAAATAGGCCTTATCAAATCAGATGCAGGTGTGCCTGACACGACCCATCCCAATCCCCCCGGGATTACCATGGAATGTGACGTGCTCCCGTCTGACAAGAGGCGCCAGACAAGGGATAACCGATTGCCATTGCCCAAACGGGCTTCCAGAGTGCGTAAGGATCGATGGAGGAGGTGTGCGATGCTCAAGTCTCTGCTGCAGTCGTATCCGGAATCAACCTGAAGGGCATTGAAAACAAAAGCTGTGAGTGGACGAAAATAAACAAGTCTGTTTAAAACATTTATAAGACATTTATGCCCCTCAGTAAAAATCATATGCATGCACCAAAACCAACAATCCCATATTTATTTAGAAATAACCATTAGGGCCTTAGCCCGGAAACCCAAGCATAGTTTCAATTTCCAAAAGTAAATCCAAGAGTTATTTCATAAATCCAGTAGTATGAACCATAAGGCATATAATATAAACCATAACCATTATTTTAGCCACTGCACTATACACTCCAATCCGACATCCCTGATGTCTGACGTCCCTGACGTCAATAAGGTCACAATCACAAGGCTACGCGTGCCACTCGGGTCTCAATTTTCCGAGTTAAATCCCCGAACCCCGTTCGGGTATAGCATCACCTGATGCAGCATCACCTGATGCTTAGCGTCATAGACGCTGGACGTACTAGACGCCCGTGACCTCTCCGGGGTACCTCGCCGGAGGAGACAATATAATATGGAAGGATCTATACAGTGCAGTAACAAATACATTTTATAGATATCCACATGCAAAACATATAGGTATACATAGGTAAAATCCGAACCATTCGTTACGTTTCATCAAACGGGTCTCATGCCCAAATACCGTGAAACGTGCCATAACCGAAATATCATCAAAACCATTTATTGATTCCAGCATGTGAACATATATAAAATGTAAACCAGAAAACATTTATTCAATTCCAATTTTGGGTCCCCGACCCGCAATCACATGTAGAAATCAACTGGGCCCCTGGCCCGATTCCACAAGTTAACTGGGCCCCTGGCCCGATTCACAAGTTAACTGGGCCCCTGGCCCGATTCACAAGTTAACTGGGCCCCTGGCCCGATTTTACTTTATTCAAGTTCGTAACAGTTTCATGAAATCATATCCAACCATATTTATGGAAATCGGTGTAAATCCAGAAAAAACCCGGTTTACGTGCAAATACGTAATTCACCTCGAAATACGTGAAATCATTTTAAATTCACCGATATCCAAAATAAATCATTTAATCACAGTTATAACAATCATGAAACAGTTATGCATGCATCGAATTTATAAAACCAATGTCCACTCACAGACCGTTTAACCGAGTGCCTCGATACGCGTGCCATAGGCCTTCCCGGGCCACACCACTATCACCGGGACTCCCAATCCTGTTCAAATCAATTTAGAGGATCACTAACCTCATCATTAACATCCTATTCAAGTCCCGTAATTTTCCCGAATTTTTAAGTATTTTTAAATTGGATTTAAAACCTTCGGACATCCCGAACAATATCGAGACGGTGTCCGATCGACACGAAACCAATCCCAAAATGTTCGTTACATTGTATAGGAAAAAAGTCATGTTGACCTTACCTCGAGATTCATGCCCACGCGCCGTCACGCGCCGCCGTGAGTGGCTGCGCGTGAAAGCCACGCGCCTGCTACAGTGACTGCTACAGTCACCACCTTCACCCGTTTGTCTGGTAAACGGGTCGAAAAGCTCGCGATAGGATCCGGTTCAATCTCACTCAATTCGACATCAATTCAATCCGTTATTTCAACTGATCCCTTGTAATCAATCACCATTTAAGTTCTGTAAATCTAATTACACAAATTAGGGTATAAATCTCCACGACTCACGGTTGATCCTCGACGGGTTTTCAAATCGGGTTTCACGATATCGCCCCTGGTTTCCAAATTAATTCATTCAGTTAGCATCGTGAGAGTGTAAGGGACATTTCTACAAGGTCAATTTGAGAATTGCATACCTTAAACTCACTGAACCCAAGCTCGATTTTGAGCTGCCATGGAAGCTCAGTTCTCCCTCAATCCGACATGGTTTCCCGTCGTTTTTGCTGCAAAGCTGTTTGTTTTGATCCCAGAAGACTCCAGCTAAACCCCATTTTGATCGACACGGCCCAAATACTCCAATTCGAAATTCCCTCCAATTCCCCGAAACTTTGATTCCCGAATTACACCTCCCCACTCAGTCCCCCGTGCTCTCCCTCAGCCAAAACCTTCCCCAACTCACACAAAATCCATTTGTACAATCAATTTTGGAAGGACAATCGACAATGGCCATAATCAAATCTCTGTTTTGCTTGTTCACGGTGAGGGAGGAATGATCAGAAATAGAAGGGGGAAAATGAGATGGACGGCTGTGATGCAATCTGGGGGTGGAATGGATGGCTCAGATCAAAAGCAGGGATTAAATCCTAGATTATTATGTAGTGGAAACTTTAGTATATAGTTTATGATTAGTGGATCAAGATCCAATCTAGCCGTCGGATGAGTGACAATTGTCACTCATCCAAGTGTCCTCCAACCACCATTTCAGAATAAAATAATCAACACAGTTACCGAGACGTAACTTCCCCGATTTCACGTTTCAGACCATAACTTCCTCGTACGAAGTCCGATTTCGGCGTGCCGCCTGTCGTTGGATTCGCATCGACGAAACCTCCGTAACGGTCCTTGGCCCTCGGCCATCGGACATCCCGGTCAAAAAGTCAACATTTTCCCCTATATCATCCAAATTACGAAAATGCCCCTGGACTTCCGTACATCATAACTTTCACCACGAACGTCAGAACCGAACGTGCCACCTGTCTATGAACTCGTGATGTCCCGAACTACGTCACGGTCATCGGTCAAAGTCCATTTGACGATCCGAATTAAAAGTCAACGTTTTGCCCACGCCCAGGGGCAAAACGGTCATTTTGCACAATTCGTCCGAAATCGCCCAACTAATCCCAGATTAGTAAATCACAATTAAATATTATTAAATCCCGATATTCAGGACGGGTCGTTACAACCTTCCCTCCTTAAAGAATTTCGTCCTCGAAATTACCAATCTCCTTATTCCACAACCGCCTTGTGGAAAACAATTCGACCCCACATCTGTGTACACTTGTACACCCACATACTGGGACAACACCAGCCTCGTTAGTACCCAGACATACCATCTCAGTCATATGTCATAATAGCAACAACACTCGACCACCGCGAGTGGAAATGGTCACCTGATCCGCGATAAAATCGCATAACCATTTAGCTGACTCCTTCAGCTAAACGGTTCCTTTCCATTTTCAATATATCCTTACATTTGCTCCCATTGGGAGTCACCAAATCTCATTTGTCAGTCCACGCTGACACCACCAGTCAAACTGTCACCACTAAGCTTTACCACCCTAGTAAAGCCCCAACCATCTGTCTATCCGTGACAACACCACGTACTACATCACTCTCGATGTAGCGCAAGATCAACCACATGATCTCAATTCGCAGGGCAAGCCCAATCCTGCGACACCAATAAATCTCAATGTCCATAATCGCCGACTCCCTCGGGGAACCAAAATGCTGGGAAATCACGGTGTGATCAAGTCACACAAGGCTACTCGTGGTTACTCAGACCACCAATTCACTCATCCTGAGTGTACGTATACCGTCAACTTACTCCATCAAGTGGTGTAACTGGAACACATTGAATACCAGCCCAGCAGTGAACACACATCTCAATACTAGGGTTCCACAAGCCAACCATGGCTAAGAGCACCTGCTCATAAAATCACTGAACCCGACAAGATCAAACTGCACAGCGCACGGTATCCAATGTCCAGTCCACAATCACAACCAAACAAATGATATCGGAACCAAGCCGATTACCAACACGTTTAAATACACACTACTGGTACATCCCATGTACCGCCATTAGGCACCAAACAGCCTAACCAGTAACAATCCTCGTATAACGTACCCTGAACGTACGTCAATCCAACAGTCCGCCTACAACCACCCAGGTCATAGCCAGACACGTACCAATAATGGAGTACATTTGCCCAAACCAACCTGAGACAAAGCGTACTCCCCCCGTCATCTAGTTCCAATTCCGAATCCGAATTCGCAATTTCGGAAGAAATCCCGAATCCGAACCCAGACATCATATTTTTAACCCATTTCCAAATCCGAATACGAAATCATTATTCCGTAAGCTAGCATTGGAATAACCATTCCGCACCCAAATCCAGTAATCCATTTTCGAGCTTCGCAATCGAATCCTGAATCGTCACCCAGAAATTCGATTCCAAAACCCAAAATCTCGTTTACGTCCATCAAGACGTAACGTAACCGAATCTATCGGTTGCCTCTCCAAAACACTCGATTGACTTCATAGGGAAGCCAATCCCAATATCCACACGTCAAAGGTTGACAAAATCCGACCACATCGGAAACCTACTCAACCAAGTCACAACCCATATGGACTCACTCCGAAAAGAAGTTCAGTCCCGTCATTTACGACTCGCATATCAAGGTAAGAGTGATAACTCTCATCCAATCTGGATCATCACGATCACAACCCAGATCCATCGCTACGTCACCCGACAAGCAACATCACGATCCTAGATCGTCACATCGACCAAAGTCGACAACATCACAAATCAGATCCACCTAGGATCCACACATGCTCACATAGCTAACAATCCATCTGAAAGCTGATCGTAGGGTCCTTCACCCTCAATGAATCATTCGCCAAATTTCCCTTGGTGGAAAGATGACCTCGCATTTCACCACCAAATCCAAAATCATACACAACTGCTTGTGTCCAATGACCCCAAGCCAAACATGGGTCCACCAACCAATACACGCTCAACGTACTGGTAGCAACAATCATCATCTGCCACGGCAGAAAATATGAAGTCAACCCTAATGACTTCGGAATACCAATCACTGATGCGGAAACGAGCACTCCTCTCGTCTCCCAATCACAACTCTCCCCGAAACGAGAGTTCCAACCACGTTGGAAACAGACATGCTCCCAATGAGATGTCAAGTCCAACCACTGGACTGCCCACGTCCATACCTCACTTGGACCACCACGTGTCCAAAATCAATTCATTACTCGGACCTCACGTCCGTCAATAATCATGTATGCACACACCCCGATTCCGAACGGAATATCCACAATTTCGCCTGGATGTGCATACCATACTGCCATGTCTCACATCTCAACCTTAACAGGTTCAATCCTCAGGTTCCAAGTGATTCACAATCACAAAATCCCACATCAATACCACGAATGGTTTCCCCTACATTTCCAATTTCAATAATTTCCTTGTACCCTCTGAGGATATTAGAGGTAAACAATCTTACCAATCTCGGAGTTGACAACAACTCCCCAAATCCACTGATTCTCATGACGTAGGGAACATCGTCCCTAGATTCCCCAAGTTTCAATCATACCATTTTATCCGTTCATCACTTGTCATCATATATCTGTTAGGACTTATCCCAACACGACACAACCTCCACTGGATCCCATCCAGTCCAAGACTCAACCACCACTGAGTCGCAGATACCAATCATCCGTCCATCATGATAGAGTCACACTCCAACTGGTGGCTCATCGTCAACACAATTCCTGACACCAGCACCAGCGCTAGTACCAGCACCAACACACCATCATCAACACTAGTATCAGCACACATGCATCCATACTAGTATTGGCATAAGGGTACCATCATACCAACATCCATACATAGCACACGAACATCCACACTAGCACACGAACACCCATGCTAGTACACTGTGTGCAAAGTTGTTACCCTGGATCTCCGTTCATTCCGAACGACGACCCCGTAACACCACTCGTACCTCACGACTATGGGTACCTCCAATTTTTTTCCATCAGCATATCAGGACAATGGACGTTCCCTGAACATCCCCAAGTGTCACAACCACACTAAATATCCTCGATAGCCAGTTATCTCGACACAACTGCCGACCAACAGTCATCGTTGTCAAGATCCGTATCCACACATCACACTACTATTCGATCCAACACGGGATTCCATATTTTATCTCATAACCGCATCCGTGGATCGAATCCCATAATCCAGACTAGACTCACTAGAGTCATCCACATGGTCATCCATGACCTCAGCCGCACGTCGTAGCACAATTCCTTAATTAAAGTTCACTTTTCCGGTCCATCGATTAGGGTTCCAAATTCACACCCTAGGGTTCCACCGAACCCAACTGCCTTCTGCAGTAAAATCCACAACCTGACCGACCCCGCGGTCCTGACATCGTATAGACGTCAAATCCAATCCAATCGTCAATTCAACGTGGGTTCCATCGTGGGTTCCACCACGAAGATCATCGGCTAACTCCGATGCACCAACACCCCGTACACTAGCCAACGCTACCAGGGTCCAAACTTAGACCAATACTCAACTGAGTTTCGCATTTCCATAACATTATTCAAATGGGGTTCCCTGAACCCAGTTGTGCCCAGTAGCACAACAATCCATCATCACGTGACCGAACCGACGGTCCCGCATTACCAGTTAATCGTATTCAACCCCACTTGGGTTGAATCGCGCCAATGCACGGCGTATCGGGTCAAACACACCCAATCCACCATACAAACCCAAACTATCTATCAGGTTGACAACGGAACAGCAGCCCAAAGAGACATCACACCCTCGTCCTTCGCGCACAAAAGAGCAAAACCTGCTCTGATACCACTTGACAACGACCCATCCCAATCCCCCCGGGATTACCATGGAATGTGACGTGCTCCCGTCTGACAAGAGGCGCCAGACAAGGGATAACCGATTGCCATTGCCCAAACGGGCTTCCAGAGTGCGTAAGGATCGATGGAGGAGGTGTGCGATGCTCAAGTCTCTACTGCAGTCGTATCCGGAATCAACCTGAAGGGCATTGCAAAACAAAAGCTGTGAGTGGACGAAAATAAACAAGTCTGTTTAAAACATTTATAAGACATTTATGCCCCTCAGTAAAAATCATATGCATGCACCAAAACCAACAATCCCATATTTATTTAGAAATAACCATTAGGGCCTTAGCCCGGAAACCCAAGCATAGTTTCAATTTCCAAAAGTAAATCCAAGAGTTATTTCATAAATCCAGTAGTATGAACCATAAGGCATATAATATAAACCATAACCATTATTTTAACCACTGCACTATACACTCCAATCCGACATCCCTGATGTCTGACGTCCCTGACGTCAATAAGGTCACAATCACAAGGCTACGCGTGCCACTCGGGTCTCAATTTTCCGAGTTAAATCCCCGAACCCCGTTCGGGTACAGCATCACCTGATGCAGCATCACCTGATGCTTAGCGTCATAGACGCTGGACGTACTAGACGCCCGTGACCTCTCCGGGGTACCTCGCCGGAGGAGACAATATAATATGGAAGGATCTATACAGTGCAGTAACAAATACATTTTATAGATATCCACATGCAAAACATATAGGTATACATAGGTAAAATTCGAACCATTCGTTACGTTTCATCAAACGGGTCTCATGCCCAAATACCGTGAAACGTGCCATAACCGAAATATCATCAAAACCATTTATTGATTCCAGCATGTGAACATATATAAAATGTAAACCAGAAAACATTTATTCAATTCCAATTTTGGGTCCCCGACCCGCAATCACATGTAGAAATCAACTGGGCCCCTGGCCCGATTCCACAAGTTAACTGGGCCCCTGGCCCGATTCACAAGTTAACTGGGCCCCTGGCCCGATTCACAAGTTAACTGGGCCCCTGGCCCGATTTTACTTTATTCAAGTTCGTAACAGTTTCATGAAATCATATCCAACCATATTTATGGAAATCGGTGTAAATCCAGAAAAAACCCGGTTTACGTGCAAATACGTAATTCACCTCGAAATACGTGAAATCATTTTAAATTCACCGATATCCAAAATAAATCATTTAATCACAGTTATAACAATCATGAAACAGTTATGCATGCATCGAATTTATAAAACCAATGTCCACTCACAGACCGTTTAACCGAGTGCCTCGATACGCGTGCCATAGGCCTTCCCGGGCCACACCACTATCACCGGGACTCCCAATCCTGTTCAAATCAATTTAGAGGATCACTAACCTCATCATTAACATCCTATTCAAGTCTCGTAATTTTCCCGAATTTTTAAGTATTTTTAAATTGGATTTAAAACCTTCGGACATCCCGAACAATATCGAGACGGTGTCCGATCGACACGAAACCAATCCCAAAATGTTCGTTACATTGTATAGGACAAAAGTCATGTTGACCTTACCTCGAGATTCGTGCCCACGCGCCGTCACGCGCCACCGTGAGTGGCTGCGCGTGAAAGCCACGCGCCTGCTACAGTGACTGCTACAGTCACCACCTTCACCCGTTTGTCTGGTAAACGGGTCGAAAAGCCCGCGATAGGATCCGGTTCAATCTCACTCAATTCGACATCAATTCAATCCGTTATTTCAACTGATCCCTTGTAATCAATCACCATTTAAGTTCTGTAAATCTAATTACACAAATTAGGGTATAAATCTCCACGACTCACGGTTGATCCTCGACGGGTTTTCAAATCGGGTTTCACGATATCGCCCCTGGTTTCCAAATTAATTCATTCAGTTAGCATCGTGAGAGTGTAAGGGACATTTCTACAAGGTCAATTTGAGAATTGCATACCTTAAACTCACTGAACCCAAGCTCGATTTTGAGCTGCCATGGAAGCTCAGTTCTCCCTCAATCCGACATGGTTTCCCGTCGTTTTTGCTGCAAAGCTGTTCGTTTTGATCCCAGAAGACTCCAGCTAAACCCCATTTTGATCGACACGGCCCAAATACTCCAATTCGAAATTCCCTCCAATTTCCCGAAACTTTGATTCCCGAATTACACCTCCCCACTCAGTCCCCCGTGCTCTCCCTCAGCCAAAACCTTCCCCAACTCACACAAAATCCATTTGTACAATCAATTTTGGAAGGACAATCGACAATGGCCATAATCAAATCTCTGTTTTGCTTGTTCACGGTGAGGGAGGAATGATCAGAAATAGAAGGGGGAAAATGAGATGGACGGCTGTGATGCAATCTGGGGGTGGAATGGATGGCTCAGATCAAAAGCAGGGATTAAATCCTAGATTATTATGTAGTGGAAACTTTAGTATATAGTTTATGATTAGTGGATCAAGATCCAATCTAGCCGTCGGATGAGTGACACTTGTCACTCATCCAAGTGTCCTCCAACCACCATTTCAGAATAAAATAATCAACACAGTTACCGAGACGTAACTTCCCCGATTTCACGTTTCAGACCATAACTTCCTCGTACGAAGTCCGATTTCGGCGTGCCACCTGTCGTTGGATTCGCATCGACGAAACCTCCGTAACGGTCCTTGGCCCTCGGCCATCGGACATCCCGGTCAAAAAGTCAACATTTTCCCCTATATCGTCCAAATTATGAAAATGCCCCTGGACTTCCGTACATCATAACTTTCACCACGTACGTCGGAACCGAACGTGCCACCTGTCTATGAACTCGTGACGTCCCGAACTACGTCACGGTCATCGGTCAAAGTCCATTTGACGATCCGAATTAAAAGTCAACGTTTTGCCCACGCCCAGGGGCAAAACGGTCATTTTGCACAATTCGTCCGAAATCGCCCAACTAATCCCAGATTAGTAAATCACAATTAAATATTATTAAATCCCGATATTCGGGACGGGTCGTTACAGTGCCACTAGCAGAGAAACTGCTACTAGATAGTGTGGATGGGCTCCATTTTGGCCCAAGAACCTTCCTACTGATCAATGCGATTGTGAGCCAGGCGGACAAGAAATTTCATGCGATGTTCTTTTCTGTGTATTTTTCAATGACTTAAAAATATTTTTTTCCACAGTTGCCCAAGTTCATAAGTTTTTATTTCTCCATAATATTTTGGTTGGCGACGTTGTTATTTTGGTTGTTAAAATTGTCAGTGGTCCCAGGTTCTTTCGAGTCAAAATCAAAGTATTCGAACTGATGCAAGAAGATGGTATCCCGACTTGGCAAGTTGGGAATCACGCTCGGATGGTGTATCCAGACTATCAATTACTTACTTAAGAAAATATGGTTTATGTATTAAAATGGAAATGGAAGTACGAATACAGGAATGTAAAAGCACTTAGAATTTAATAACAACTAAAAATATAAGTACAAGAAAGTAAATTATTCATTTATTGTCTCAAGCCCGTAACAAACAAGAATATTTGGGAATCATTAAATGAAATAAATATTAGTCAGAAATCATAGAATGAGATGGTAGAGCACTTAAAATGCGACGGCGAGACGTCAAAAAGTAGGTTTGAGTTCCTCAGTGACCAACCATAGTTGGTAGTCGAGATGATCTTCCGTATGATCGATGGTTGGGATGGTTTTCGTGAAACGGCGACCAAGTACTGTTCGTGAACACTATCGAGATGACTTTCCGTGAGCTAGTAGTTGGAAATATCAACCCTTATGACAATGGATGGTTAGAAAGAAGGTCGATCTTCTGTAAGCCTCAGCTGAAAGTCCATGAACTGGTTAGTCATAATGAAGGCAACCTTAATGACACTGAATGATCAGAAAGAAGGTTTATGAAGGAAATGAAGTCAACCATTATGACATTGCTGCTTAGAGTGGTATGTAACGACTCGAAAATTAGAAAAAGGAAAATTTGGAAAATTTGAAGGAAATGACGATTTTGCCCCTAGTTATAAGGGCCGAAAGTTGACTTATTGATCAGGGCCTTATTTGGACTTTCCAGAAGGACCGTTGGATAGGTCTCGGGACGCTGAATCCGTAGACAGGCGGCATGCGTAAATCGGAGTCCGGTGAAAAAGTTATGGATTGAGGAATGCTACGGGCATTTTGGTCATTTGTGTATAGAAGGGTAAAAATGGTAATTTTGGTTGGACTGGAATTTGATGCAGTTATAAGGGTGAGTCATATAGCTCCTTGAGTGACACTTGTCACTGTGTAGCTGAGATTAGTGGCTTGTTTGAATGGCTAACAAGGACAACACATACACCCCCCACCCCCCACCCCCCCCCCCCCCCCCCCCTCCTCTTTTGTTTTAAATTCATAAAAATTGATTGATGAATGAACCCAAGTGTGTGAAATTGAGACGGTGGGACAAACACAGAGAAAAATAAGTGAATTTGAGAGGAAATAAGGAAGAAAGAGGGAAGGAAAAACCAAGAAAACCGAAACCTACAAACCCATGAAATTCGAACATACTTCAATTTCGAATTTGAAACCAGGGACTAGGATTGTTGTAATTGATCTTGCAGTTAGCCTTCTGGGATCCATTGGAATGTTTTCAGCTCAAATTTTGAGGAGAATTGACTTAGGAATGAGCAAGAACACGCTTGGTGACAGTTCTGAAATTCATGGCTGAGTTCGAATAATTAAAGGTAAAATGAACTCAAATTGAACTTGAATTTATGTTTAGAATGATATACGATACTTCATGTGTAATTAATTTAAGGAAACAGCTTGGAATTGGGTGGAACCCGATTAAGAACCCGTCGGGTATTCATTTCGAGTCGAATGATTTGAGGACTAATTTCATGAAATTGAGCATACAGATCCTTAATTAAGATTGAATGGATGAAAACCAGTGAAAGAAACGATGAAATTGGGGTCGAATTGGCTAAGAACGGAGCGGGTTGTACTGCGGGTTGCAGACCCGTTTACTAGGCTTTCGGGTTGGGACGATAAACAATAGCGGTACTGTTCATCGGTGCGTGAGTCCACGCGCAGCCAGTGTAATCGGCGCGTGAGGGCGCGTGGTTGCCTTTCTGGGGAAGTGTTCAACATACTTTTTCATGTAATCGATGTAACGAACATTTTGGCGTTGTTTTCGAGTCGATCGGACACCGTCTCGATAATGTTTCGAGGGTCCGAAGGATTATGTTATGTTTTCAATATTTAATTCTCGGAAAATTGTGGAAAATTAATATGCTATTATTGCATGCATAGTTAAATGTTCTATAAGATTGATTACATGATTTGATGTGCAATGATGTCCTGATGATGTGGCATGATTATTTGTGATTTAATGATTATTTTAATCGGTCTTTCGAGCACGTTTTACGAGAAATGTGCAAATGATATTTTGGACTAGGCCCGGAGTCAAAATGGTTTCAAAATGGATATTTTGACTTGATTGATGAAGATGATTTCTGGATTATTTTAATGTTTTCAAATAAAAACTTTACGGATTTACGTGTAAATGGTATTTGGCTTGAGGCCCGGTTGCGAATGATTTAGACTTGGTTTGAAGTCAAGGACTTGATTGAAATGTTTTGGGATGTAATCCCGGAATAGTTTTTCATTGTGATTGTGAATACCCAGACGGTCGGAGCTAGGGGATCACCTAGTCGACCGGAGCTTGGGGATATGATGGTATGATTGTGAGTTGTTATGGTAAGCCAACTTCTCGGATGCGACTGAGCCTAGATGTACCACTCGGATGTGTCTGAGCTTGGGGATGTGTTCTCCCAGATGTGACTGAGCTCGAAGATTGAGCCCAGAGGTGTCTGATCAGAGAGTGTGGCTAGATATTGGCCTACGCGTAGTGCGGATGTGATTATGTGATTGTTGGTGCACTTGTGAATAGTGTGGATCGATTGATTGATTGATTGTGCACTTGTGGGTAGTGTTGTTTGATGTTGATTGTGATTACGTACTGGTATTGAGTACGGGTTTCTGGTCTGTGTGGCCAGGTGATTATATTTTCATACGTGTTGGCTTGAGAGCCGGGATTTGATATGTTTCATGTGATTTGGCTGGAAAACCGGTGATTGTCATTCATATGTTTTACCCTATGCATGCATGGTTTGATAAACTGGAGGGTAAACGATGTATTTTGAAATGCGTTTTAAACGATATTATTTTTGTTCACTCACACCTTTGTTTTTAATGACCCTCCAGGCCGTGGCACGACGTTCGGGGATGATCGAGAGGCGGAGGCATGAGCGGAAATCAGTGCAGTTATCCCTAGTCTGACAGGTGCTGAAGGGTAGTTTTGGGACTTCAGTTGACTTTTCAAACGAGAGCAGGACCGGGCACGGTCATCAAAGTCCAGTTGGGACGGGTCCTATCACGGTAAGAAAGATAGTTAGGTAGTTGCGTAAATGTCTAGAAGGGGTGAGAAGAAAAGCTGCATCTTGATTTCCTAGGTCGAAAGAAACAGTTTTTTCCACAAGGGCTAACTATTTTTAAGCCATGAAACCTTGGTTAAATGTGTTCATAGGTTCGGAAATTGATGGAGATCAATTTGCTGAATTTGATTGGTTGATTGTCGGTCTTTTGAGAAACTCAATCGTTCTCTATTTATAGGCGGCGTAGAAGCTCTCAACTTACTAAATCGGGTCCCATGCAGATCCCACCTTCCCCATTTTTTCTATTGCGACACTTCCTCCTTTCCTCTGTTTTCTTCTTGCTCTGTCAGCACGGTTCTTGTCTTTCTTCTTCTCCACATTCAAGTTGCTCGGGTTTGGGCTAAGAGTCGTTTTGGGTCTTTAAATTTCCGTAAGCCACGTCTTGGGGCCAGAGGGAATTTTTCGGGTGTAAACAATAGTAAAATTTATTTTTCCCTAATTTTCAGAGGCGAGTTAGCGCCCACCATTTTTAGTGCTGATATTGCTTCTAACTTATTAGAACATCACTTGAAATGTTTAAAAGATAGGGAGTTTTATTATAATAGGGTTACTTACACATGCACCCTCAGAGATTTATCGTGTTTACACAAACAGCCACTTAGGTTTCAACAATTACACAAACACTCTCTCAAGTTTCAAAACTCTTGTGCAAAATCCTTTATGTTTAAAGTTTTATTTATAATGACAAAATTATCTCTTATGTTTAAAGCTATCTCACAACTAAACACTTTTCCTCAATTTTTATTTTTTATATAAAATTCTGCCATTTTTTAATAAAAATTTAAAAATTTAAAAAAGTTAAAAAAAAATTGCCCATTTGTGAGAGATACCTTAATCTTTATAAAAAAAAATTGAACACGAATTATAATTCACGTTAATAATTACAAAATAATGGTATAATTTTTTATAATTCACATTAATTATGCCTTTTTATATATTTTTTTAATATTAGTAAAAATGGCAGAATTTTTATTTTATTCTTTTATAAAAATAGCAGAATTGTTTTTTAAAAAAAAACATAAAAATTTGAGGAAAGGTGTTGGTTATGAGAAAACTTAAATTAAGGATTGTTATCCAAGGGTAATTTTGTCATTATAAATAAAACATTAAACAGGATGAGATATACGCAAGGGTTTTGAAAGGGTGTTTGCGTAATTGTTGGAATTTAATGAGGTGTTTATGTAAACACAAGAAATCTTAGGAGGTGTATGTGTAAATAACCCATTATAATATGCATTTAGTTTTTATATTTTTCTGATAAGGAATTTCACTATGCCATTTATAAGCTTAGATGACACTCAAAAGATGACACTTTATGTTAAAGCTGTCATCTTATTTAAAGAGTTGACAATTTTAGTTAAAACTGTCATCTATTATAATGTAAAGACAACCGGTTTTTTTTAAAAAAAAAAAATTGACATCTATTAGGATTATAAGTAATAAATGGAAAGTATAAAGATGACACTTTTTCCTAAAAAGTGTCATATGTTATGAATTTGTTGATAGAAGGAATTTGAAGATTTTCCCTCATTGAAAGTAGCAAAGGAAAAACACAAACACATGAGATACTGTAATTATACAGTACAAAAAATCCAAAACTTGAAACTTCAGACCTGCAACCAAATCTCACGCACTTTCGAGAACGGCTTCGACCTATAGCTCTCCTAAGGTTTATGAGTTCTAAATTGGCATGGTGCAAGGGTTGGTGTAATATCCGGTCTTGGAAGCAAGAACGGTGAGCAAGACCTGTGAGTTTGAGAAGCAAGAACGGTGAGCAAGACCCGCGAGCTTGGCAAGGCATGATCGGTGAACAATCCCACATCGCTCGGAAAGGGAAAGGTGAAGTGCCTTTTATATGTGGGCATGTATCTATCTAACACAAGATCTTTTGGGAGCTCACTGCTTTGGATTGGTTGGGAACTCCAAAGTTAAGCGAGTTGAGGCTGGTGCAATCCGTAGATGGGTGACCTACTGGGAAGTTGCACGTGAGCTCCCGAGAAAAAAAACCGTTAGGGCTAGACCCAAAGTGAAAATTATTATGTTAGATGGGCCAGGTCGTGATAGAATGGTATCAGAGCCGGACCTTGACCGGAAGTGTGCCAGCGAGGACGCTAGGCCCCAAGGGGGGTGGATTGTAATACCCGGTCTTGGAAGCAAGAGCGATGAGCAATGCAATTAACTAGACTTGTAAATATGTCGGCATGTGCTAATTCATCGTTAATAAGACTACAGAGATAGCATTACCCGTAAGTAATTATTATATCGCTGGCATATGGAGGACATACAGAGATAGCCCCCAAATGGCATGGAAAATTTGTGACATAATAAAGAACCTAAAAGGAACCATAATATAAATAGAAACTAAACTCCAAAATATAATTTTCGCAATCTTTGCGAGAAAAGCAGAGGGTTTCAAATTCTTACTTGCTTTCCTAAGCTTGATGTACCATATCTATATTATCTATGAATATCAGCCATCTTCTTCCCAGGTTTTGTTCCTTCTTGGCTAATGGCTAGCCCACTTATTTATGCGTTTTGTTGTTTACTCGCCCTACAGTATTACAAAATTGATCATCATCGTCAAATACAACAAATATTTATGAAAACAGTAGACAAAATATTGGCCTCACCAAATAATTTCCAAAATCTCCAACCCAATAGGAGAAAAAAAATAGTAACTAACCGAGAAGCATCAAATAAGTTGTGAAATATGTTTGTTACTTG
Organism: Prinsepia uniflora; assembly: GCA_032719365.1. Taxonomy (NCBI): domain Eukaryota; kingdom Viridiplantae; phylum Streptophyta; class Magnoliopsida; order Rosales; family Rosaceae; genus Prinsepia; species Prinsepia uniflora. Next base: position 56,695,749 of record CM064869.1, on the reverse strand, counting down.
TGTCCCAGTTGGTTCATGAAGTCACAATCAATAGCAACAAGATCTAAAGACCAGTTCCACTCATCATGCCACCCCAAAGTCCCTATGTGAATATTATGTTGTCAAATCTACCATTAACAAAATTTAAGAGGGAATTAATTAAGCTAATGCACAAGTTTAGCAAATCCTAATTACCATCACACCCAGGTTTGCTTTGAAGCAAAGAAAGATTGCAAGTGGGAGGCCAAATAAATAATAACAACCAAAATTTATATACGCCACCATCATTTGCCATCCACCTCCAATAGCAACACTTGCAAATAGAAATGCCACACTATATTAGTACTACCAAATTTGGAGCATGGAGACGCCATATTAAATTAAGAGGTGTCCTTCCTACCTGATAATTCTTGTGTAGCGCTACTACGAAGCATGTTTGTGCCGAGGAAGTATGCCAATCAAGTTGTTGCCCGTAGCATGTCTTCGTTGGCAGTGAAAACCATGGAAAAGTAATCTCTGCCTATAAAGATTGCAATCATACATAAAATCCCAACTAGGACAGATTCCAAAAGTGTAACACATACAGAGTATTTGGCCGCTCTTGGCGTCCCACTCCAAGCTCATTCGAGATATGAATGCTATATATATATATATATACGTATATGGTAACAAGGTCATTTATATTATATGGCAATATTAGCTGCAATTACACTTTAACATCATGAATTATCTTATAACAGCATTAAGTCCAATCATCAACATCAATTCCCAATTCTAGAAGTTCATGCTAGAACAAAATGAAATCATGAGAGGACTCGTAAAAGCGCAAAATCCAAGAAAGTAAGCAATTAAGTAAGTGGTGTGTTTGGTTTCTGAATTATACTTTGTTAATGTAAATTGGCATTTCGGGTACAATATGTGTCTTTGGGTTGTATTGTATGGGCTGGGTCGTAGTATGTTTTCGTGAGGATATTAAGCCCACGTTTTTAGCTAACACCTAGGTCCAGTCCAGCAAGGTTCAAGCTAGTTTTTCCGCTCCAGCTTTGGGCTGTCATACAATTTCGTGTCCCTTCGAAGTTTCTTCTTGAGCTGATCTCTTTGAAGTGCAGAGGTTGCCTAGGACTCTACCTCCCCAAAGGATATATTAGATCTTCGTGCTTCCAGTGGGTCAGCGCGCAAGGGAATCAACCAGAACAATATTGTGCAGGTCAGGAAGATCATTCGAGTGGCTTTCCAATTTCTGGTGATTGACAGCTGTGTCCAGTGTAGTGCCACCCGAAGAAGCTTTGAGGAAGAACGGTGATTGTGAAGAGTGAGTGCTTGAAGAATGAAAGAATGAGCTGCCTTGCTGGGTCGGTTAGTAAGATGAGTTTCATGTCTATTCATTCATGTACTTAACTTGATTTCATAGTGGATCGGTTCTTGACTGGTAAAGTGCCCATGGATGTTTCCCTCGTGAGGGTTTTACCACACTAAAACTCTTGTGTGCTTTACATTTGTTCACTGATTTCTTGCTTGATTTTTTGTTAGTTGAATTGGTGTTTGGAAGTTTAGTCAAATTGCTAAATCGTGTGGTTGTAGTCATTAAGTGCATAGAATAGTTCTAACTGGGTTTGGGTTCATAGTCCTTTAGGTAACTTCAATTGGTATTAGAGCAGGTCACCTAATATACTTGGTGAGATCCACAAGTAGCCTTTAGGATAGATCGTGCTGCTGGATCCATAGCCCACCCTCCGTACTTTGATGGTGAGAATTATGGAGCTTGGAAAGCCAAAATGAAGGCTTTCCTTTGGTCTCTGGATGACAGAGTATGGTACACCATCGTCCACGGGTGGACTGAGCAAACTAAGTACACAAAGATAGAAGGCACTAGTGAAGTTATTACTAAGTCAAGGAAGAATGGACTCAAGCTGAGGTGCAACACTGCACCAGTAACCAGAAAGGTTTGAATGCATTATTCACAGCCATGTCTCCTGAGAAATTCAATTATATTTCGACCTGTGAGACTTCCAAGCAAGCTTGGGACATCTTGCAAGTCACTCATGAGGGGACAGAGAGAGTCAAGGCTTCAAAACTTCAAATGCTCACCACACAGTTTGAAACCATAAAATGGAAGAAGAGGAAACTTTTTTAGAATTCTATGCCAAACCAAGTGTCATTGTGACAGGATGTTGCAATATAGGAGATAGCCTACCAGAATATAGGGTAGTGAAAAAGTTCTCAAGTTTCTTCCTGTTAGGTTCCAAGCAAAGAAAACAACAATTGAAGAAGTCAAAGACTTGAACACTAAAATTGGAAGACTTGATTGGATCTCTAAAGACCTTTGAGATGGAATTGCCAATCCAAAAGAAAGCCAAAAATATTGTCTGTAAGATCAGTAAAGGAGACAAAAATGAGTGTCAAAATGATGACTTCAATGAGGAGGAATTTGCTCTCCTAGCTAAAAGATTTAGAAAATTTCTCAAGTTTAAGAGTCACAAAAATTGTGACATGAAGGCCAGTTCTGGTTTCATTTCAAAAAAGTTCAGGTTGAATGAACCTGTAAATGATAGGACTATCAGAAACACAAGCTCTGATAGAACTGAATGCTATGAGTGTCAAGGTTTTGGACACATAGCATCTGAGCGTACAAACACTTTCAAAAGACAAAAAGTTGAGACAAACAAGGTTTTCAATGCCTCTTGGAGTGATAGTGACTCAGCATCAAAAAGAGAAGAGAGATTTGTTGCACTTATCTCATCTGTAAGTGAGGATTCCCTGTGTGAGTCTGATATAAATGTGGCTGATTTTGGTTTGGAACAGGTCCTAGAGCAATATAACACACTGTTTCTTGCCTTTGAAAGGGTAAGAAACACCAATACTAAGTTAGTTCAAAAGGTTGCAGCTCTAGAACAAGAAAACCTTAAAGGGAAATCTGAACTGATCTCTCAGATTAAGGAACTTGAGATGCAGAATGCTGCCCTTGTGGTAAAACTGCAATCTCTGCATAAAAACTACACTGATAAGTCCAAAAAGTTTGTGTTACTTACCTTTGCGAATAAGACTCTAAAAGACAACTTAAAGAAATCTGAGGAAAGGGTTTTAGAGTTAACCATAGGAGTTGAAAAGATCGACAAGATGTTAAAAATGGGAAAACTCTTTGGGGATAAACATGGGTTAGGCTTCTCTCATGTGAACATTCATATAGGTCTTGAGCCACGTACTACAAGGTTCGTGAAGGTTGTGCCAACTCAGACAAAAAACCAGGTTCCAAACAAAAAGAGGTTTGTCCGAACTTTCCATTTCTGTGGATCATCTGGTCATATTTGACCAAGGTGCAAGCAGTTTCTTTCAAGGAAAGGTAACAAGGAAAAGGTTATGACAACTCAGGATAAAATGAGAATAGTTCAGCTGTCTAAAATTACAAACATTCTTGTGTCCTTGACTTATAAAGTCAATCTTATTTGGAGAAAGAAAGAAAAAACCATCTGTCCGTTTTCTATCTCGGCTATTGAGCAAATAAATTCCTTTGTTGCTTTCACTGCTTCTGCTACTCATAAAACAAACATTTGGTATTTTGACAGTGGTTGCTCTAGACATATGACAGTTGACAGATCATGCTTCACATCCTTGTCTGCTGATGAAATCAGTGGATCAGTAACATTTGGAGATGGACGTAGGTCAAAGATCTTGGGGAAAGGTACGGTTTCTACCCCTGGTATTCCTACCTTAAACAATGTACTTCTAGTTGAAGATTTACATGCAAATATCATTAGCATTAGTCAATTATGTGATGAGCTAGGAAAGGTTTTTTTTTTGGGAAGAAACACTATGAAGTGAGTGATGAACATGGAGAAATTGTCATGCAGGGGGTAAGATCTGATGATACCTGTTATTGTATAAATGCTAGTCATAAAATCAATAAGCAAGTTTGTTTTCAATCTTAGGACAATCATTTGAAGCTTTGGCATCATAGGTTAGGTCATATGAATTGGCGTGATCTTCTAAAATTGTCAAAAAAGGAATATGTCAGAGGTCTCCCAAAACTTGGGGGCACTTCCAATGCTGTTTGTGAGTCGTGTCAATTTGGAAAACAGTTCAAAAGCTCTCATTTTGTTGTTCCATAAATAACTACCACCAAGCCATTGGAACTCATGCATATGGATACTAATCTGGGGGGGGATTGGAAACTATGCCTTAGTTCTTGTAGATGACTTTTCCAAGTTTTTGTGGGTTGATTTTCTTACTCAAAAATCAAATTCTTTTGAGTCTTTCTGCATGCTAATTAAAAGAATGACGAATGAAAAGACTGACTCATCTCTAAGTCTTGTCAGGTTAAGAACTTATCATGGGACAAAATTTGAAAACACACTGTTTTCAGACTTTTGCATTGAACATGGTATCAAACATGAGTTCTCTGCTCCTATCACTGCTCACCAAAATGGTATTGTTGAGAGGAAGAATAAAGTTCTTCTTGATATGTCACGTACAATGCTCAACTTTGCCAAAATCGTTCAACATTTCTGGGCTGAGGCTTTTAGCACTGCTTGTTACACTGCTAACAGGGTCTATTTAAGACCAGGGACAAAAACCACTCCATATGAACATTGGAGAGGCAGAAAACCTACTGTGAAGCACTTGGAAGTATTTGGGAGTACCTGTTATATCTACAAGGATAGAGAATATCTAACCAAACTTGATTCACATTCTGATGCAAGGATCTTTCTTGGGTATTCTCTTAATAGTAAAGCATATAGGGTGTTCAATTCCAGGAAAAAGTCAGTAATGGAGTCAGTAAATATGGTTATTAATGAGTCCTTATTATAATGTGATCATCCTACTGTTGAGTGTACAGGTGCAGATTTTTTCGTTCCAGATGACAATCCTGTGTCCAGTTATGAAAATGACAATCAGACAGGTCCCACTGTACACAGAACGGGCACAAAACAAGTTTAGCGAGACCATAGTACCTCAGACATCATGGGTAACCCCTCAGATGCGGTTCAGACAAGAAACAAGACTACTAGCTCACTATCTTCTTCATCCTATGTCTCTCTCATTGAACCAAAAAATACAGCTGCATCCCTTGATGATGATGAGTGGATCTTGGCTATGCAAGAAGAGCTGAATCAATTCATTCGAAATGATGTGAAGTACCTAGTTCCTAGGCCTTCCGGTTCTAACGTATAGGGACAAAATGGGTTTTTAGGAACAATATTGATGAGCATGGCACTGTGGTATGCAATAAAGCCTGTCTGATAGCCCAAGGTTACACACAGATTGAAGGAATCAACTTTGATGAAACCTTTGCTCCAGTAGCCCGTTTGGAGTCCATTCGACTACTACTTTCAATTGCTTGCCATCAGAAATTAAAACTACATCAAATGGATGTAAAAAGTGTGTTCCTCAATGGAGTATTGACTGAGGAGGTTTATGTGGAACAACCAGGGGGTTTGTACATCCAAGTCATCCTGATCATGTCTTCCGGCTCAAGAAAGCCCTGAACGTCCTCAAGCAAGCACCTCGGGCTTGGTACTCACGACTATCCTCATACTTGTTAACATAGCGGTATCTTCGAGGAGAAATTGACAAAACCCTGTTCATCAAACGAACTTCCAAGGATCTAATCGTGGCTCAAATTTATGTCGATGACATTGTGTTTGGTTCCACATCTGCACAACTAGTCCAAGAGTTTACTGAAGTCATGTAGACTGAATTTGAGATGATTATCTGTGGAGTGCTAACCTACTTTCTTGGCTTGCAGGTACAGCAAGTGGACATGGGTATTTTCATCTCCCAAGTTAAGTAGGCAAAGGATCTTATCAAGAAGTTTGGAATGGAATCAGCAAAACCTGTTTCAAGTCTCATGGGTAAAAATGAACAACCATACAAGGATCTCACAGGCAACCATATTGACCAAAAACACTATCGTAGTATGATAGGCAGTCTCTTATACCTTACAACCAGTAGACGAGACATTGCTTTCAGTGTTGGCGTATATGAACGTTTTCAGGCTGATCCCATGGAGTCTCATCTCGGTTTTGTTAAACGCATCATACGCTACATCAGTGGCACACTCCGTCATGGTATCTTTTACTCTTTTGACTCAAATTCTGTGATTGCAGGTTACAGTGATGTTGATTGGGCAGGTAATGCAGATGATCGGAAAAGCATCTCTGGTAGCTTTTTCTATGTAGGCCACAATCTCGTAGCCTGGCACAGCAAGAAGCAAAATTGCATTTCTCTATCTACTGCTGAAGCAGCGTACATTGCAGTTGGCAGCTGCTGTACACAGTCATTATGGATGAAGAAAATTGTCTAGGACTATGGATCACCCAAGGTAAGATGGTTGTATTTTGTGATAACACAAGTGCTATCAACATTTCCAAAAATCATGTCGAACATTCACGCAGAAAGCACATTGTCATAAGACATCATTTCATTCGTGAACTCGTTGAAAATGAAACCATCAGCCTCGAGTACATTCACACAGATAGACATCTAGCTGACATTTTTACTAAGCCCTTGGATAACCCCCGTTTTGAAGTTCTAAAATCGGTTGGAGTATGCTCCTTGACTTAGTATTAGTGCTTGGTCTTGGTACCCCCGTCTATTTACTTGTATTAGTTTAGACACGTCATCTGGTAGATTTTGTCTTTTCTTGGTGTTTACGGTTTCCTAATGGTAGATGGTGTCTCAATGATAGTAGGCTTCAAATGACTGTTCAATAGTTATGTAGTGTCTCGAGTGTGTACAGATTTTGTTTCCCAGTAGCATTGTCTGTGCTACAACACCTCTCACTTCACCACTCTCAGTTATGCATGTTTCAGTAATAATGACATATGTTGTTCATATCTCCTGCCCGTTTAGGACAGTCTTGTAGCCTTACTAACTTGGGCCAGTACATCCCTAGGGGTGCTTCATCACCAAGTGTCTTGTAGTAGTCACCTGATTCGAACACACTAATTCAAAACCCGTTACTAAAGTCAGTTTGTTTTCTTAATAAGACTACTCCTTCTTGGCTAGAGTGTCTTAGGTTCGTAGCCTGATTGACTTAGGTTACTACATCTGCAGGGTGCTTCATCACCTAATACTTCTATCTCAACTGGGATGGTTGTGTTGATCTAACACCTGCTACATGGGTCTCTTAATAAACCTAAGTCATCTATGGCCTCACAATCAAAACAAAACAAAAACAACCAAATAAACAAAGGAGCAGAACCCCAAAACAAGGGGTTCATCTCTGGCTGGTGTTTTGTGATGAGTGTTGCATGTGGTGGGTGTCTCCTGTACAAAAATGCTACTGTGTGTTGACAACCTGTTTTTTTTCTCATTGACTCTCATCTCTCATTGACATGATCATTTGCTTCGCCTACTCTCCTTGTGTCTTTTCTGCTGTTCCACCTGGCCCCAAGCACACTGTGCAAGTACCTTGCATGTTGCCTGTCTGAATATGCTTCTAAATGGATATGGCATGTAGTTGTTTCCAGGCCTTCTCCAGTTGAGGGGGAGTCTCCCTATGTTTAGTTCATCTTGAGAGGGAGTCTTCCTACATTCAGGGGGAGTCTTCCTTCTTCTGAGTCAAAGGGGGAATGTGGACGTGCATCCATACTAATGCTTCAATTCTAAAATATTTGTCTATGTTGGTTATCTCTGTTGTGTCGGTTCTACATATTCTATGTAACGACCCATCCTGAATATCGGGATTAAATATTAATTAATTATGGATTTAGTATGACTAATCGGGGATTAGTTGAGAGAATTCAGACTAACGATGTGAAATGACCGTTTTGCCCCTAGATTCAAAATTTTGACTTTTGACCCGAGGAGTCAAACGTATGAGGACCTAGGACCGTTACGTAGATTGAGTCGATATGAGTCCGTAGACAGGCGGCAAGTCGAAATCGGACGTCGAACGGGGAAGTTATGGTCACGGAATCGAGATCGGTTAAACTTACATTTCAAAAAGTAGATTAAAATATTAATAAAATAATGAGGGACTGATGAGTGACAAGTGGACCCTTGGATGAGTGACAAATGTCACTCATCCCATGGGCCAAATTCCACAAAAAGGAGATCTTGTCTCATTGGTTAGTTTTTATATTTATATATATATTTTTATTCATCTCTCATCTCACAACCCTCACCGTCCATCTCTCCCTCAATTCGCTCATCCACACCCTTCATCTTTTTCATCATTGATCATCTTCACTGGTTCCATCCTAAAACCCATGAGAAACCATTAACCCGTACAATACAAACACCTCCCAAACCTCACCCATTGATAATAATGTAAACATGAAAATGGAAGGGGAGACTAGGATGAGTTGAACGGTGGCGAGGTTGAGGACTTCCGTGGACGGTGGCCGAAAAACAGTGACGATAAGTGTTTGTGTTCAAAATTGGTAGATTTCATTTCGGTGGTTTTTGATCGATTTGGTGGCTTGGACTAGGTCCCTTGAGGTGAGACGAGTCGAATGGGCTTTGATTGGAAGGCAGAGGTGGCTGGAGTCCATGGCAGTTCGAGGTTACAAGTCGTGATTTCAATGCCCGTTCAAACAGGTCCGGAAGTTCCGGAGATGGTGATTTAGCCGGGGACGCTTATGGCACGCATATCGAGGAGGTAGCTTAGGCCGGTCTATGAGTGTACCTTGTTTTCTAAACTGTGATGCATGCATAACTATTTTATATGTTTTACATATATGATTTCTATGATGATGATTATGGTATTGGTGATTTACATATTTGCACGTATTTCGAGGTTGTTGATGCAAAAATTGTACCAACGAGACTGTAAAGGCACGTATGCACACTAAGACACAAGAAAGTACGTGGTTCACCCAAATCAGGCTACGTCCATGGTGTTACCTCACTCTCATTAGTATAATAGTGCTTTGCTTACATAATACAATTAGCTTAGAGTCTTTAGAGAGAGAAAGTAGAGAAAAGGGAGAGCTTTTCTCATGGGAAGGTGGAGAGAGAGGTCCCCTAAAATGAGGGAGGGGGCTCCCTATTTATAGAAATTGTCTAGGGTTTAGGTTAGGGTAATAGTGATGGGCTTTGGGGCATAGGCCTTGTGTGATTTTTGAGGTCTTCTGGTGGGTTTATCCCGTAGACCAGTCTAGTATTTTGGTAGACCCGTTGTTTGATCAGATGTCACGTTAACAGAGGTGATCTCTGTATTTGCACGTATTTCGAGTTTTACGATTTTACCCTGTATTTCTACATGATAATGATTTTAATAATAGTTCAATGGCATGATTTTGGATTTGGAAATATGGAATCGGGAATGAGACCCATTTGATTTGGAAACTATCAGACTTGGAGTCCATTCGATTTAACGAGATATCGGGCTGGAGGCCCATTTGGTTTACATAATCGGGCTTGAGGCCCAGTTGGTTATGATATCGGGCATGAGTCCCATTTGTGGTTTATAAGTGTGATTTCGGGTTCTGAGACCCTAAATGGATTTGAATTTGAGAAATCGGATTTCTGGACTTATGTTGGTTTTATGGAAATCCCGGGCATAGGCCCATTTGGAAAGTTTTGAAAGGATTTATGAAATGTTTTCCATATACCATCCTTATATCTATGGATTGTATCCTCTATTCGTCTAGGACGCTGGAGTAGTCACGGCGCATTGCTTGCAAGGGGTCACTACACGGAGCGACCATACCGTATAGTGACTCAGGAGTAGGATTGCAAGATGTCTGGGACGTCAGACATATGGGATGTCAGATATTGACTCGGGTTGATATCCCAGGTAGCACGCGTAGCTTGGACCGTGACATGACGTCCGGGACGTCAGGCGTCTAGGATGCCAGGCATCTGGGATGTTGAGGATTGGTACATAACGGTATTTGATTGACTTGTGATTTATGGATTTACTGGATTATCTATTTGGATTTCAGGTTTATTGGACTTAAGAAATGGTACTTCAGTGTTGGTGGTTTTGGGCAGTGGCCCACATGATTCGATTTACGGTTTTGGGCTGAGCTCCCACATACTTGGATTTATGGTTTTGGGCTAAGGCCTAATGACTTATTTATGTAAATGATTTGACTATTGGTTTTCGAATGCATGTATGCTTTTTTGTGAAGGGGATAAATGTCTTCTTATGAAATGTGTTTTTATTAAACTATTTATTTTCGTCCACTCACAGCTTTTAATGGTTTTAATGCCCTTCAGGTTGATCACGAATGCGGGCTGTAGCAGAGACCGATACATCGCACTTCTGAACAGATCCTGGCGCGCTCTGGGAGCCCCAATAATAGGCTGAGGTTTGAGTTATCCCTTGTCTGAAACTTTGTCTCAGACGGGAGCATGGTACATTCTGCGTTAATCCCAGGGGGATTTGGGATGGGTCGTTTCATTCTAACTGCTTATTGGTTCTACATATTCTAAATGCTTGTTGGTTCTCTTGGTTCTCTCCTCTATTAGTTTTCTTTGCCAACATGCTTCACGGTATTTTTGTGTGTCTTAGTGTACAGGCTCCCTACAGAGAAGATTATGATGTGATCAGATTGGTTCATTGTTAAGTGTGGTTTTTAGAATTAAAACAGGGTTTGTCCCAGAAATTCTAAAGGGGGAGATTGTTAATGTAAATTGGCATTTCGGGTCCAATATGTGTCTTTGGGTTGTATTGTATCGACTGGGTCATAGTATGTTTTCGTAAGGATATTAAGCCCACGTTTTTAGCTATCACTTAGGTCCAGTCCAGCAAGGTTCAAGCTAGTTTTCCCGCTCCAGCTTTGGGTAGTCGTGCAATTCTGTGTCCCTTCAAAGTTTCTTTTTCGAGCTGATCTCTTTGAAGTGCAGAGGTTGCCTAGGACTTTACCTCCCCAAAAGATATATTAGATCTTCGTGCTTCCATTGGGTCAGTGCGCAAGGGAATCAACCAAAACAATATTGTGCAGGTCAGGAAGATCAATCGAGTGATTGACAGCCGTGCCCAATGTTGTGCCACCCGAAGAAGCTTTGAGGAAGAATGACTATTGCGAAGAGTGAGTGCTTGAAGAATGAAAGAATGAGTTGCCTTGTTTGTTCGGTTAGTAAGGTGAGTTTCATGTTTGTTCATTCATGTACTTAACTTGATTTCATAGTGGATCGGTCCTTGAATGGCAAAGTGCTCGTGGATGTTTCCCTCGTGAGGGTTTTTACCACACTAAAACTCTTGTGTGATTTACATTTGTTCACTGATTTCTTGCTTGATTGTTTGTTAGTTGAATTGGTGTTTGGAAGTTTAGTCAGATTACTAAATCGTGTGGTTGTAGTCATTAAGTGCATAGAATAGTTCTAATTGGGTTTGGGTTCATAGTCCTTTAGGTAACTTCATACTCTTTACTTACATTTTAGTCCTGGAACTTCAAAATTAGTATCTATGCTCCTCCAATTCCATCACCTAATTGAAGGATCATAGCTACTAATATGAAATTCGTTGGGCAGAATGTAATTGCGAGTATAAATCAGCAACTATAACAACAACTAAGCCCAATAATAATCATAGAAAATGAACCAACAGCAACGATTGCATTTTGCTGCAGACTCGCAAGAATTCTTATAATCATCGTATACCAAGATTCTAAACAAAACATCAAGCACGAAGCAAGTGGCAGCTTGGCAAAACCCCAAACATCCTTAAATGCCCACGACGAAAATCTAGTCCATTTTTCTTTGCACCAAACAATAACATACACAAGTAGGGAAATTGCAATTCCCCAGTATGTAGTGTCATAAGCTGCATCTGTACCAATGTGGCCCCAACCAAATATATCGATCAGAAGATATAGCAATCCGATGTGTACAATTAGAGCCACAAAAGAAATCAATGCGATCACGGTGACCTTGCCCTGAGCTTGGAGGAACCTCATGATTGTTAAAATGAAGGCAAGGGTGAATATACTGGGAATGATCTGGAGGCTATATTTTTCGGCAAGATTAGCTATATGGACTTCTTGGCCTAGAAACTTAAGGATTGGACTGGCGAAAATGTAAACCAGTGAAAGGAGGGCGCAAGTGATGCACAGGACAATTCATGATTGTTGCAAATAGATACCCAACGACCCAACATGTCCTGCACCATATGCTTGACCACAAAGTGTTCCTAGTGCAGTGGCCATAACATGCTCGATACATATAAGACTGTTGATGCAAAAACTTCTCGATCCCTACACACAAGAACGAAAATCAAACGGGGTTAAGGTTGAATCTCGGGGCGGTGGTTCAACCGTAAACACTCTGATACTTAAGTTAGTTTTTTGAGAGAGAATAATATGATAGAGTGTTTACAGAAGTTTTTTATTACCTTTAGAAGTGAGATGAGGTCATCTATTTATAGTGAAGCCTTGAGAGTCACCGGAGCATCTAATTGGTTGAAGGAGAAAGTATTAAATAAGTAATTATACCGAGTGTAATCACTTATTTATTAATTAATAAATAAATAATTCACTGGGAAGTTATTTATTGTCTGTATTTATCTGATCATTCAATATATTTAGCTGGTAAATATATCAAATTAATGCGGAGATCGTAACATATCGATGTCGATTTCACCAAGGGTAATATTGTCATTACGAGAACTATTAGCCACGTGGTAGCTCCAAAATATTCTGATAATTTATGATTCCACAAATACCCCCACATCGCTTAGGAATTCAAGAAATTCTAAGAGATGTAATTTTTTTGTGGCTCCAATAAATTACGTTTTGTTGTAGGAGTAGGAATCCGCTTTGCTTTGAACGATGAAAATCCCAGTTGACTTCGACCTTGTCTCAATAGGAAATTTCCGGGCCTGCAGACTTATTTTGAGTTGTCCCTTAAGGCCCGATTGATGACTAGGGTTTATTTGATTTTTTTTATTTAAAGAAGAGTATGTGGCCCTTATTTTTAATAAAGAAAATCAAGCCCAAACCGTGCTTTACTGTTGAGGGAGGTTGTCCGACATCATCAACCTGCTATGGTGGAGAATTTCGATGCAGCAGTTTGTAAAGGTATGAGTCTCTTTATTCTTTCTAGTCTCTATTTTGATTTTTATAGCCTGATCCTCGTCAAATAGAGAGAAAGAAGAAAGCTATGCACTTGATCTGTTGGAAAGGAGAGAAAATCCTGCAAAGCGGACTTTGGGGAGAGTTAATTGTCTGTCCATGGGCGCGCTAGAACACATTGAATGGCTGGTGGATTTTGACGGGTCACGAACATCAGCCCATGTCGGCATGACTTTACCAATTGCTCCTTCACGCGCGCGCCAGGTGCAAATTTGTGGCATGGAGTGAGACAAATCGGCCCCACACAAAACGGTTATCGGCTGGGGCTATTTGCTGTTCTTCGATGTGCTTGTTGCACTTCCACTGCAGCAGCTCTCTGTGCTTTTTTTTTTTTGCTGTTTTTTTCTTTTTCGCTGCTGTTGCAGCTTTTCTTTGTACTTCTTTGATTTATTTTTTTTATTGCTGCCGTTGCTTTTCAATTGTACAAACAACTTTTGTTTTGTTTTTTTTTTGGCTACCGTTGGCAGCTTTGTACTATATATATTTTTTCATCATGTTTTGTTTCTGCCGGTCATCAACAGAAGCTTTAGCTTTTGTATGTAATATATATATTATTTAAATATATATTTTATATATTATTTTTCTTTTATTCAACTTCGATCTTTTGCAGATTCTGATAGCCCTGGATGTCGGATTGCAATGATTCAAGCGGTGGTACGCTCTACTCTTCGAGACGATCATTTCAAGATGATTGAAGGCATACTTTTGGTGGGGTCTCGAAGAACTCATTTTTATGGAGCAACCGTCGTAAGACCATCTGGTGGTGTATCCGAAACTTGTTGTAGCTTCCAACTTCAAGATATGATGGACTTGACTTCAAGATGCTCTTCTAGTTGACATGTTCGTCGTGCTTTGTGGATAGAAGAGCTTGGCGCATTGACAGACGCATCATTTTCAAGTGCAGGTGGAGCCAACATCAAGGCCTTCAACGGGGGAGGTGTGAAGTTCCATGACTTGAAGTAAGGCGAGTCACAAGGCGATGCGCATTCTAGCTTCGGGGCGAGGTTCTACACTGTAGTGAGGGTTATGTTATGGTGCAAGGCGAGGCGTAGCAAGGCAAGACGAGGTGCAGCAGGGTGCAAGACGAGGTGCAACAAAGTGCAAGACGAGGTACAGTAGAGTGCAAGATGAGGTGCAACAGAGTGCAAGACGAGGTGCAGCAGGGTGCAAGGAAAGGTTAGAGCAGGATGAGATGCACTAGATGGAACGAGGCTCTCTTTCCAAAGACTATGCTCCTAGTGCATGGTGGGTAGAAGAGCTTGGCGTATGGACGGACTCGTCATCTTCAAGTGTGGGTGGAGCCAACATCGAGACCTTCAATGGGGGAGGCGCGAAGCTCCGTGACTTGAAGTAAGGCGTGTCACAAGGCGAGATGTGCTCCATCCTCAAAGCAAGGCTCCCATGACGCGAGGCGAAGTGCATGTGGTGCCATGAAGTAACTGAAGTTTTCCAATGAGTTGCTTTGGATGACAGATGACCTTCTAGAGACTTGATCTTCAAGGCCTTACTGAGCTCAAAATAGGGTGGTAACAAGGTGGAGCACGGAGGATTGATCATGCCCCCTGTAAAGCTTGAGACGTCGGACATCATCGCCTAATTGAAGGAAGAGAGCTTGGAGATGCCATCATCTAGACGCTGAAGCCAAGTGGCATGAAGAGACATGGCACCAAACCAACGTTTCACCTTGGAATTGAAAGTCAAGCTGCTTCGTAGCCGTCGCATAGTCAAGTAGTGGTGAAGTTGCTTTTGTGAAGACGACTATGCTAAGTAAGCGATGCTGAAGATGTTACCCCCATTGCTTGAAGAAGGCCATGGACAATGTGTCACTAGAAGTCCACGATGGGATAATCGAAGTCCTCCAAGTCTTGCTCATAGGTTGGCGGAGAGACTTTAAAGTCGTGCCGGTCCTGATGATGAGCTTCATGGTTCTACTTGGCTCGTGGCTTGATCTTAGCGTTGAATATATGTTTGAGCATTCAACTTGTGAATTTCCAACTTCTTTAATTTTCATTAATATAAGCCTTCCATTTTTTAGTGTTTTGTGATTTTTTGCAAATTTGACCTTTGTGTAGTAAATTTAGTCTTCTGACTTCGTTTTAGCTCCGAATTGAGTGTCATTGGTAGCGTTGCAAAGCTGACTTCCGTACCCTTTTGGAACCATCAAGCTCTCTTCAAGGAAGTCAAATTTGAGTTTGGTACGTTTGAATCAATCTCGAAGTTGTGTGCTGGAATTTTTAGTCGCACGCACTAAGATACCCACGATTTGTCATGACATGACCCAGCTGTTGCTCCCCTTGGTGGGGTTGGGAAACGATATTTAGTAGCTTTTCCAATTCCAGCAAGTCTGTTTGTTGGGTATGAGTGACAGATCCTTGGGAATGTGCCTAAGTAGTATGCACCTCATTGTTGGTCAACCGCATTGAACTTAGTCGTCAAGTTGCTTGAGGTGGTGACTTAGCTCTTTGAGGTGAAGGTTGTACTTTTCCCTTTGGAGAGGAGCTTCAAATCCTTCAGAGGTGAAGTCTTTGAGTGTTCCGCCAGTGGATGTCTTTGGTGCTTCACAAGGCGCAAGTGTTCATAGGTTGCGAGCAAAAGGTATTATGGCTTTGACGAACTATGCGTCACATAGCAATTGCCTTGATGCGGCGCTAGGTGATTGTCTTGTTGCGTCACGGGGTGTACTCTGCATGGCCAAGACTTGGTGTGCTTCGTGTGGCGAAGGTCTGGGTTCTTTGTGTGGCAAAGACTTTGGTTAGCTTTGCCTGGCAAAGGCTATGTATGCTTCGAATGGCGAAGACTTGGAGTGTTTCACATGGTGAAGACTTAGAGTGCTTCACGTGACGAGGGCTTTGAAGTGCTTCGCATGGCGAAGGCTTAGTGCTTTCTAAACAAAAGCTTAGGTGATAAGACAATTTCATTAGACGTTGAAATAAAACATCTTGAATCCTATTAAAAGATGCTATGTGAGAAAAGTAGGCATTGAGCCGAATTTTAATCACAAAATTTGTGCCTTTGATGATGACTTGGTCATTGATTCAGTTTCCCGGTTGTTCCCTGTCACTCAGACTCGGCAATGATGGTGTCCACGCGGATCATCTTTTTGTGCGCGTTCCTAGGGGCCTTTGTTTCCGAGATATTTCGTTGCCTTTTTTCTGATGTACTAGGTGCAATGTCCTTCCTTCAAGAGATCTCGGAGGTATCTTTCGAAAGTCTGGCAGGAGCTTATGTCGTGCCCATAGCAATTGTGATAGGCACACCATTTTTTCTTGTCGGCCCTCTCCTGGTCGCCTTTGAAGGGAGCAAGTCATTCGAACCACGACTTTTCCTTTATTTGATTGTATATTTGGAGGAAAGGTATCGAAAACTGTGTGTTTGGCTTTGCACCAGCAAAAGTGTTGGATGACGGGTTCCCTTTGCGCTTGCTGTCTTCCTTGACTTAGTTCCCACGGTGGGCGTCATCATTTGGCTGCGCAAATGCCTTTGTGGGATGTCCATCTTCCTCGACGTGGTTGGCGGCATGCGTGGTGTTTTTCTCGTCCTCCCAGCATGCATGCCACTCTGCCAGGGACAATATCTTGGTGAGACGTCGGGCGTTGCTCATGATGATGTCTCCGTAGAGCTGGCTTTCCCGTGGTAGGCCTTGCTTAAATGCCATGGCTGCGACGAGATCGCTCCAATAAACGATGCGAAATTTCTCTTCACAATACCTCCAGATGTATTACCGCAAGGTTTCCTTAGACCTTTTTCGGATGGTGAAGAGGTGGTCATCTTTGACTTCGACTGTACGAAGCTTTGAGTACTCCTTCACGAAAGCAAGAGCCAACTCTTCGAAGGAAGTGATTGATCTCTGAGGGAGATGGTTGGACCATGTCATCGCCTGAACTTACAGCGAGGCTTGTAAAACTTTGCACATGAGCACGTCGTTGTGCCTGTGAGGTACCATGACCCCCCCGATAGTAATTGATGTGCTTTACTGGCGCCAAAGGTCATCCTCCAAGTCTCCGTCATGTTGAACTCCCTGGAGGCGTCGATCTAGCATCCTTCGGACGTCTTCAGCGTGCAATGGTCCTTTGTGACGGGGGTTCCCACGCGAGGTCAAATGACGTCGACTCCCTCGAGTTACAGCGGGAATGGCTCTTGAGCGTGCTGGCGAGTAAGTCTCGTCTTCCTCGCTGCGATCATCCGTGCTTTTAGAGTCATGGTGGATTCGTCCATTCGAGTGGGTACGTGACGCATGAGAGACTGCTTGCTGCCGTCGGCAATCATGTGGGTACTCAATGTGTGAAAGTGCTCCTGGGCGTCCTCTGAGTCGCTCCTGAGCTAAAGGCCTCAGTCGGCCTTGGCCTCCTGCTTTGGGGGTGCTGTTTTCCTCCCCTGAGTCGTTCACCAATGCGCCTCGGGACATTGTCTAGCAGCAAACATGCTTCTTGCCGGCGCGTCTTGGGACTTCCCTTGGTGCCCTGCGAGGTTCATTGTATTTCTCGAATGGTCTGGATGTCTCGATGTCCCCTAACAGCTGTTGCAAAAGCTCCGATTGGGCCCGAACATGGTTGCTCAGTTGCTCTACTTGTTATGTCAGTCCAAGTTGCGAAGGTGATGCCCTAGGTGTTTGCTCGTGACGAGTAGCATGTCGAGGTGCACATCATGCGACTTCAGACAGATGCGACAAACCATGTCTCCCTAGTACCTGGGTGTTGTCCTGCGGGTTGCGCAGGGCCTCCAAGTACCTCCCTATGTCCAAGTCGGCAGGGAGCTGATTCGGGACTCGTAGAGATGTTTCCCTCGCCAACATCCCATCTGTTTGTTGAAAAAACGTTGTGCCTGCCCCCCGTCACAGGTGGGGGATTCAGAGTAGTAGTAGCCATGGGAAACGTTCCAAAACTGAACAAAGGTGTCCAATCCGGAATTTCGAACGGTATGTGATGTCAGGACCCATCCCAATCCCCCCAGGATTAACACGGGATGTGTCATGATCCCGTTTGACACGAAGTGTCAGAAAAGTGATAATTCAAACCTTCAGCCCGACCGGCTTCCAGAGCGCGCCAGAATCCGGTGGAGGAGTGTGATGTCTCAGTCCCTGCTACAGTCCGCATCCGTAATCAACCTGAAAGGTATTAAAACACCAAAAGCTGTGAGTGGATGAAAATCAATAAATTCATAAAAACACATTTCAAAAGATATTTATGCCCTCCACTAAAAAGTATGCATGCATTCGAAAACCATTTATCAAACCACATAATCAAATAACCATTACCAGGGTCTCAGCCCCAAGTTCCGTAAATTCAAGTCACAAGGGCCCCTGCCCAAAACCATTTACAAAAATCCATAGTTCATTTCAACCATATGTGGGAACTCAGCCCAAAATCGTAAATCCGAGTATGTGGGCCATTACCCAAATCCATTTAATATTCACAAAACACCATTTCATCAAAATCCAAGAAATCACGTTTACCAATTATCATATAGCTAATCCTGTCACGGTTTCCAAAGCTACGCGTGTGCTACCCAGGGTTTCAAATCTCAAGTCTCCCCAGGGTCCACCCAGGTCAATGTCCGCAGATCAATTACCCTCCCTGGGGGTTATAATCCATATAAGCCTTCCTGAGAGTAAGATACCCAACGAGAAGGACTCCACTCAATTAGTGCTCCGTGACTACTCCGGGGTCCACCCAAGCCAACGACCCTCCTCGAAGGAGACAATCCATAAATAAAGGATGGTATATAAAAAACCATTTCGTAATCATTCTTAAAACCTTTCGAACCTTTCAAAGGGTTCATGCCCGGTCCCCACAAACCGTCATGAAACCAGAAATCCATGTTTACCAATTCCAAATCCATTTAGGGTCTTCGAACCCAAAATCACCTTTATAAACCATAAATGGGACTCATGCCCGATATCATAACCAATTGGGCCTCAAGCCCGATCATGAAAACCAACTGGGCCTCAAGCTCGATTTCGTAAACCAACTGGGCATCAAGCCTGATTCGTAAACCAACTGGACCTCCGACCCTATGCCTTATTAAATCAAATGGACCCCAAGTCCGAGAGTTCGTAAATTAAATGAGTCTCATGCCCGATTCTATATTGCCAAATCTGAAATCAATCCACGAACCAATTGGGCCCCTAGCCCGTTAATGTAACTAAAATGAACTTCGAGTATGAGGATTTCAAAAAAAATGGGTCTCACTCCCGAGTTTACCTTTTCAAATCCAAAACCATTTCGTTAAACCATTACCGAAACCATAAGCACGTATAATCAGTGCAGAACCGTAAACCTCAATATACGTGCAAATACGTAAATCGCCTCTAAATACGTGAAATCATGTAAATCACCAATTCATAATCATCATCATAGAAATCACATATGTAACACATATAAAACACTTATGCATGCATCACATTTTAGAAATCAAGGTCGACTCACAGACCGGCCTAGCTGCCGCCTCGATATGCGTGTTGTAAGCCTCCCCGGGCTAATCACCGTCACCGAGACTCTCAAACCTGTCTAAATCATACTAGAGGGTTACTAATTACCTTATTAACCTCTCATTGAAGCCCCGTAATTTTTCTGAATTTCTAACTATTTTTAAACTTGATCCTAAACCTTCGGACCTCCCGAACTATATCGAAACGATGTCCGATTGACACGAAACCAGTCTTAAAATGTTCATTATATTGAATAGATTAAGAATCATGTTGAACACTTTCCCAAACTACCCCCACGTGCCAAACACTATTTATCTTCAACCTCCGCAGACCGGCCAGTTCAGACCAGTTCTGCAACTCGGTCCAACCCGAACCGGCGAGGCCGGTTCACACGGTTTTCCTCCCTCATTTCAGCCCCATTTTCATCCCTTTTAATCCCCATATTTTTTTCTCAATCCTAGGAACCTATTCATCTGACTAAAACAACGAAAAACGACCAAAACCTTACCTTTTCGATCAAAGAATAAACGGCCAACTTCCTTCGCTGCCTCCGGCCACCTCAGGCCACGATACCAGGCCCAAACATCTCCTTGCAACCTTTAGAACCTCATCTGATCAAGCAAATCGATCAACAACCACTAGAACATTTTTTGCCATTTTTGAATCAAAACCGGTCCTCACGGTTTCTTACCTCTCATCTCCATCGTGGCCATCGTTGAACTCACCTCGGCCTCCCCTTCCTTTCTTATTCATATAACACGAGCAATAGGTGAGGTTTGAGAGGGTTAGGTTCATGATCACACGCACACTCTGTTTTACACTCCTTCGGTTGGCCCTCACTGAACACCATTTTCTTTTCACATCACACACTCATTCCTTTAGTCTCACACACAAGCACAGAGAATGTATGGTGGTCGGGGGTATGTATGTTTCTTTCTCAGTTTGAAGAAGAAACAGAATGAAGAAGATGAAGATATGTGCACGGGTTGAAGAAGAGAAGGTGAGGTTTGGTGATGATGGTCAAATGAAAGGAATGAATGGTGGGGATGAGTGATATGAGGGGAATGGACGGCTGGATGATGAGAGATGAGATATGAGGGAATTATAAAATAATCAACATAATTAATATTTTAATATAAAACCCACCAATCATGATTAAGATCCACAAATTGGGGGAGATGGCTAATTGGATGAGTGACACTTGTCACTCATCCAAGCGTCCCACATTATTAAATCAGCCAATCAGATTTAGTCCTACAATTTACGCCTCGAAATGCGTGAATAGTCCAATTTCACTTCCCGTGACCATAACTTCCCCGTTCGACGTCCGATTTCGACGTGTCGCTTGTCTACGGACTCGTGACGTTCCGATCTACATCACGGTCATCGGTCCTCATACGTTTGACTCTCTGAGTCAAAAGTCAACATTTTGCCCAAGATCAGGGGTAAAACGGTCATTTTACACTGTCCATCCGATTTCGTTCAACTAATCACCGATTACTCTCACTAATCTTTCATTAGTCACTAATCTAATCCCGAAATTTAGGTCAGGTCGTTACATGTGAATTAATATGTGGCGCGGATCGTGCAGGAGATGGGAAAGTGGTTCTTCTGGAATTTCTATGAAAGGTTCGCTCACGGCAACGATCGCAGCAACGGATGTGGCAGCCTCGAAGTTTCTAGCCATGTGAAGAACGGTAAGTGTCGAAAGTGTGATGATGGATTTTTTTCAAGGAAAAACTAAAGAGCACGCTTTGAGTATTTCTCAAATCGGCTCTTAATAAAAGCACCCGTTGTTGATGCAGAAACCGTCCGGTCTCGTAAAATTTCTTATCGATCCCTACACACAAGAACGAAAATCAAACGGGATTAAAGTTGAATCTCGATAGGGGGAGTGGTTCAACCATAAATGCTCCGATATTTAAGTCAGTTTTCTGATAGAGAATAATTTGATAGAGTGATTGCAGAAATTTTGTATTACCTTTAGAAGTGAGATGAGGTCTTCTATTTATAGTGAAACCTTGAGAGTCACCGGAGCGTCTGATTGGTTGAAGGAGAAAGTATTAAATAAGTGATTGTACCGAGTGTAATCACTTATTTATTAATTAATAAATAAATAATTCGCTGGGAAGTTATTTATTGTCTGTATTGGTCTGATCATTCAATATATTTAGCTGGTAAATATATCAAAATAATGCGGAGATCGTAACATATCGATGTGAATTTCATCAAGGGTAATATTGACATTACGAGAACTATTGGCCGCGTGGCAGCTCCAAAATAATCTGATAATTTATAGTTCCACAAAGGAAAATTTAAGAATCGGTATGATAACCATTACAAACTGATCAAGTTGAAACTTGACCCATTTGCAATGACAAAGTATAAAATATTTTGTAATTTAGGCAATGACAAAGTATAAAATATTTTGAAGTGTTATTATTTTTCACGTGTTATATAGAAATTTTAAGTTTGATTCTGGTAAAAACCAAATTCAATACTTATTATATATAATATAACCTTCTCTCCCATGTCATTATAACAAACAAAAAATATATATATATTTACTCTTTGTTTTTTTTTCCTCATTTACTCTGTTTTTGTTTACACAAATTTCCAGTATGTGTTTGAGGAGAACATGAGTGTGAAAATCAATTTTGCATATTACCATGAAAGCAAAAGGGAAGCCTATGATGACGGTGATAGTGAGGGAGATAGCAGAGAGCTCAAAGTCTCCAAGGTAGCTGGCAAAGATGGTGGTGACAGACTAAAGCATGTACTGAAACAGAGTGGTAAAAGCTACCGGAGCTGCAATTCTCCACAGCTTCACTGTCTCCCACCAAAACACACCACAATGCCTACTGAAAGCTTCCCACCGCGGCGTAATCAGGTGCTGCCTCTACTTTCTTTTTCAGCAATGGCATCTCCATTTCATATAATCGCAAACAAAGACTTTCACCAACAAGCTATAAGCCTGCAGTAAGTATCGAAGAATGTGAATTTCAACGTGGAGGGAGCGGTGGTGTGAATTTCTGAATTTGATATTTACAATGTGTGTGGTCTGAGTTGTGGAAGTGACATAATACCTAACTAAAATAAGGGAGGTCATATAAGTCTGTCTGTTTACAGTGTTCTAAGGGGACTAGAATGGGTCAAAAATATCCTAATCTCATTCATGTCTAAATATTTTCCAAAGGATTCAAGAGATCATGGGGGCACCTGCCATAAAAACTAAAGGCATCTTTTTGATTAGGTGTATTGAGTTGTCAGAGCAAGATGAAAATTGCGTATATTTGATGGGTTTCCCTTGTTAGTGGAGGAGAGAAAAAGAAGGAAATAAATATTAAAATAAAATAAAATAAAGGACAGGAAAATTTTGAAGAAAATGAATGGAAGAGAAAATACGAAGAATTATCTTTCATGCACGACCACCAATTAGTTAGGAACATTTTCCTATAAAAGCCATTGCCTTCTTTCAGTTTCAATGCATCCCTTCGAAAACCAAAACATAGAGAGTTTTGAGAGATAAGAAAACCTCACTTGTGTAAGAGAAAAACCAAGAGAGAGTTTAGCCACCGGTGTTTGGTGAGATTATTATTGTATTCCCATTATTTTTCTTAGTGGAAGATATAGTGTTATTTTTGCCCATTTTATTTACACAAGGTTGGGAGAAGTCAGATCCTAGGAGTGTCATATTTATTTATTGGCTATTACATTTTGTCATCTTTCCCAACAAGTGGTATCAGAGCTTCGGCTCAAAAATTATATTCTTGTGTAATTTAAGATGGAGCAGTCGTCATCATCATCAGCAACAATGTTAAAATTGACTGCATCCAATTAATCCATTTGGAAGCCAAGAATGGAGGACATCCTTTACTACAAGGATTTGTATGAGCCCCTTCAATTGCTGGGACAAAAACCAGAAGGGAAGTCAGACGATGCATGGAGCATTCTGAATAGAAATGTTGTCGGACAAATCCGACAATGGGTGGATCAAAGTGTGTTCCACCATGTGGCACAAGAGACGGATGCATACAAATTATGGACAAAATTGTCGTCCATGTATGAGCGGAAGACCGCTCAAAATAAAGCATCGGTTATCAGACGGGTGGTAAACCTTAAGTACAGAGATGATCGAAGTGTTACCGAGCATCTCAGTGACTTCCAAGGTTTGATCAACCTGTTGACGAATATGAAGATGGTGCTTGATGATGAGTTACAAGAACTAGTGTTACTCAGCTCTTTGCTTGATAGCTGGGATACACTGGTAGTATCCTTAAGCAATTCAGCTCCTCAAGGTGTTTTTAAATTGGACATAGTTAAAGATAGCATGTTCAATGAAGAAGCAAGGAGGAAAGAACAAGGTGTTGTAGCCGAGTCAGAAGCCCTCGTCTCAAAGTATCGTGGAAGAACTAACAATAGAAAATTTCACAAGCGAGACAAGTTAAAGGGCAGGTCAAGAGATGGCTCGAGAGGAAGGTGCAAGACAAGAAAGGGCCTAGAATGTTACCATTGTGGCGGGATAGGCCATATGAAGAGAGAGTGCAGGTTGTTTAAAAGAGAGCAAGATAGAGGTAACGAAAAGAGTGATGCCAGACACACGACCGCAACAACCTCTGGTGGCAATGAGGTAATTATTCTATGTGGTGATGGCTTCGTTAATTTTTCCTCTCAAGATACATGCTGGATAGTGGATTCTTGTCAAGACCCACCCCAGTTTCACCCCGCAAACCGAGGTAAATCCTGCTCCCGTCTGACACCCCGACACAACGCAATCAGACGCAGGAGAAAATATATAACATGTCCCGAAGTCAACAGTTTACAGAGTATAGTACTAATACAGAAGAAAGAAAACCGAAAAAGCTAAGTACACGCACAACGGAAAACACAGTTCGGGATCGCTCTCGTGACTTCTATGCCTCAGACGCTGCCTCGACGCCGGAACCCCGTACTAGCTCCACAACCTGGAGGGCAATTTAAAGCAGAAGGTGTGAGTGAACCATAAATAAAAGAAAAGTTTCTAAAACCATTTTAAAGAAAACCAGGTTTAGCCCTTCGTTTTGAAACTACATGCATAACCCAGTTATCAAAACAGTTATAATCAGTCGCTATAAATCATCATAAGAAACAGAAACGCTATAAAACAGTTATAGAAATCATAGCAGAAATATCATAAAGCCGTATCATAAACCGTAAATATCAAATCATTCTTTTCCGATCAAACCTGCTGGACCTATCCGAGTCTTTAAACTCCCGAGTCTTTAAACTCAATTCAGGCCTCAATAATATCCGAATCTTTAAACTCCCGAGTCTTTAAACTCAATAGGCCTACGGGGGAAATATCAATATATATCCGAGTCTTTAAACTCAATCCGGGTCTTTAAACCCAATCCGGGCCCGTCCCCCGTCAATCAATATCCGGGTCTTTAAACCCAATATCCAGATCCAGCAAATCCAATCCAAAACCATTTGAAAACCATTTCCGAATTCACATCCAAACCCGAATCCGAAATCACCGGTCTGATGCCCTTCCGGCATTCCGAACCGGCATTCCGACCCAAATCCGGAATTCCACTTTTCAACGTTAAAACCAAATCTCGATTCTCGAAATCCGATTTAAAAACTTAAAATCCATCAAATCATGTTCCAAAATCCACTTATAATCATTGAAAACCAATTATAGATTGAAATCCCAAAACCATGGCATTATTCCCAAAAATCGACATTTCTCGTAAAACGTGTCAAATAAGTTATTTCTCGGAAATCGTGCAATTATGTAAAACCACATCATAAATCCAACAAGTATGAAATCACATATATAAAACACTTATAGAAAAGCAGTTAAGCATGTTCGAGTTTAAGGAAAGGGTCCACTCACAGTACCGAGCCCTCAATCGCGTCCCGAACGTCTCGTGCGTTCCTTAGCTTCCTCGGGAACGCCCGATCCTGTCAACAACCACCAAAGTACGTCACTAACACGTCTACTAAGACTCTCCTAATTTTCCCCGAAAATCCCCGAGTCCTAACCGTAACGAATCGGAACCCTAAGCCTTCACCCTCGCGAAACTACTTCGATTCGACGTCCGATTAACCCGAAACCAACACCAAAAGACTCGTCACAACACCTAGACCAAAAACCATGTTGACAACTTCCCCAACCGCTGCCGTATGCGCCCCCACGCGCCATCCAAAGTGGGTGCGTGTGGCCTTCACGCGCCAGCTACAGTACCGTCGTCTTCCTCGCGTCGACCCGGTTCGACACAGTTGCTGCAATTCGAACTGGCGTCAGCGGTTCTCCGCCTTCCGTCCACCAAATCGACTCCTTTCTTCACCCACTGTTTAGTCCAGACCTAGGCTACTCTTTCCCCTTACTCAGACACCTCAACTCGAACTACAACTCGTCGACTCAAACTCGAACAAAACCTGAACACCTACCCTGTTTCCTTCTCTGGCCAACCTGATCACCTCCCGTCACGGTAAACACCGTAGATGGTTCCCATAACCTCCCTGAACCTCACCTCACTCACCAAAACCGTCGACTCTCTCCCTAAGTCTACGACTCTACGTTTGAAGCAAAACGGAAAAACAGGGTACACAAGGCACCTTCCGTCGTCTAGCCTCTACCGTGCACTTCCCCGTCACGGCAGCACAACCAGAAGACACTCAGGACTCAACTCAGTCCCCTAGACCTCCCTAGACTCTTCGATTCAACCCCTAAACTCAAGACTTTCGATTTGAAAATCAACGGGAAAAACAAAGCATCGAAGGAAAGTTAAGAGATTACATGCTCTCCTGTCGCCGTCGTGAGCTCAGCCGTGAGGCAGTAGCTCCTCCCATCCTCCTCCAGCCTCTGGACACCTCCACCGGCCACAATCGATCGACTACGGCAACACCACCGCCCAAAACTCTTCTCTGTTCTCTGTTTTCCCCCTGGTTTTCCCGTGGCTCACAACTCACCCACACACAACCACCACACCGTTTAACCTTCTCACTGTCCCCTTCTTAGTCTCTGATCACTCATCCCCTCACCAATTCACACCAACACTCCCAGTCACCGTCCAATTTGCCCTCAATCTCCCCCTCTGTTTTCTGTTCTTCGAACACACACACGACACACACACCTGCATGGTTGCCCCAAATAATTGGACCGTGTATGCTAGAAACCTCTAGCCCTCCTACACGTGTCACCAATCCTACCCTTCCTTTCACACAAATGGCTCAATCCCAGCCATCCACTTCCTTCTCTGTGCACAATTCCCTAGACAACCAAAAGACCAAAATACCCTTCCTTTTAACTCAAATTTACAATTATGCCACTAACTTTCTTGACCCGTAACTCACACATCGTAAGTCCGATGAATACGTGCCGCCTGTCATCGAACTCAGGACGACGAGATCTATCTAACAGTCCTAGGTCAACATACCAAAACCCGATCATACGAAAAGTCAATTATTTCCCCCTAATTTAGCCAAATTACGGTTATGTCCTCAACCTTCCGAACATCATAACTTCCCCCTCGGATGTCGGAATCAGGCGTACCACCTGCATATGGATTCATGACATCCTAACCTACGTCCTGGTCACTGGTCAAAGTCCATTTGACCACCCGAACTAAAAGTCCACATTTTGCCCAAACTAGGGGCAAAATCGTCCTTCTACCCTAACGACCCCAACGAGACCAACTAACCACCGATTAAGCTCACTAATCCCATCTTAATCACCATCTTAACCCTATTTTCTGGGACGGTTCGTTACAATTCTGGTGCATCATTTCATGTCACGTCACTGAGGGACTTCTTTACATCTTACACCAGTGGAGATTTTGGTAATGTGAGGATGGGAAATGACAAATTGTCCAAGATCATGGGAAGAGGAGATATTTCCCTTGAAACCAACACAAGTTGTCACTTGGTCCTCAAGGATGTGAGACATGTTCCAGACATGCGTCTCAATCTAATCTCCACTGGATTACTTGACGATGAAGGATACACCAATGTCTTTGCTAAAGGGAAATGGAAACTCAGCAAGAACTCTCTTATCCTAACACGAGGGAAGAAGGAGAACACCCTATACATGACACATTCAAAAGTCAGTAATGGGTACGTAAATGCTCTCGCAGAAGACTCGATCAAGCTATGGCATAAACGGCTCGGTCACATGAGTGAGAAAGGGCTGCAAATTCTAGCCAAAAGAGAGGCATTGACTGGGATGAAGAAAGGCATGCCTCTAAAATCATGCACACATTGCTTGGCTGAAAACAGCATAGAGCTTCATTTCAACATGGTCATGCACAAAGAAAACCCAATATATTGGATATTGTGTACTCTGATGTTTGTGGTCCTATAACCACTAGTACTCTTGGTGGTGCAAGATATTTTGTTGTCGTCATTGACTATCATTCCAAGAAGGTATGGGCTTACGCACTTAGAACAAAAGATCAAGTGTATGAAGTTTTCAAGTAATTTCATGCTAGCGTTGAACGAAAGTCTAGTACAAGCTTGAAATGTATTCGCACCGATAACGGAGGAGAATATATGGGGGCGTTTAGAAACTACTGTAAAAGTAATGGAATCAGGAATGAACGATCTGTTCCGAAGACTCCTCAACATAATGGCATAGTTGAGAGAATGAATAGAACAATTGTCGAAAGAGTAAGAACAATGTTATCTCATGCCAAGCTGCCCAAAAGCTTTTGGGGTGAAGCCCTGATGACTGCGGTTGATCTAATCAACCTTTCTCCTTCAGCACCTTTGAATGGTGATGTCCCGAATAAGTTCTGGTCGGGAAAAGACGTTTCCTACAATCATTTGAAAGTTTTTGGTTGTAGAGCTTTTGTTCATATTCCTAAAGACGAGAGATCCATGCTCGATGCAAAGTCGAAAGAATGTATCTTCATGGGATATGGGAATGAAGAATTCGGTTATAGGTTATGGGATCCTGTAGCTAGAAAGATTATTAGAAGTAGAGATGTTGTCTCCTTTGAAGATCAGAACATTGAAGACATTCGAAGAGGTGATAAACCTGATAGTCCTAGAGAATATCCAGCTAACTTGGATCCAGTTCCTCCTCCATTGGAGCATAATGACGGGCGAGATGAATCCAATGATACTGATGATCCAGCTAGTGATCCTATTATAAATGAACCAGTTGATGATGACATGAGTGATGATCATACAACTGATGGTATAGTAGATGATGCAGCGGATGAAGGGCTAAAAGCACAAGCCCATGAAGAGCCAGCGGCCAAATTCTAACCAAGTAGATCGACCAGGGTACGGAGACCTCCGAGTAGGTATTCTGCAGATGATTATGTTCTCCTAATGGATGGGGGAGAACCAGAATGCTATGAAGAAGCATTGACTCATGATCAACAAGATGAGTGGTTGAAAGCCATGCATGAAGAGATGAAATCTCTGCATGAGAACCACACATATGATCTGGTGAACCTACCAAAAGGTAGAAGAGCACTCAAGAACAAATGGGTGTATCGACTGAAGACGGAAGAAAACAACTCGAAGACCAGGTTTAAGGCAAGGCTAGTTGTGAAAGGTTTCAGTCAGAAGAAAGGAATTGACTTTGAAGAGATTTTCTCACCCGTAGTGAAGATGTCATCCATACGGGTTGTACTCGGTTTGGCTGCAAGCCTGAATCTCGAGATCGAACAGCTAGATGTGAAGACATCTTTTCTTCATGGAGATCTTGAAGAAAAAATCTACATGGAGCAGCCAAAAGGATTCAAAGTCAAAGGAAAAGAATATTTGGTATGTCGACTGAAGAAGAGCTTATATGGACGCAAGCAGGCACCTCGACAATGGTACAAGAAGTTTGATTCCTTCATGATTGAAAACAGATATCGGAGGACTACTTCAGACCGTTGTGTATTTGTGAAAAGATTTGATGATGGTGAATTCATCATACTTCTTCTCTATGTCGATGACATGTTGATCGTAGGACAAAACAGTGACAAGATTAGCAAGCTGAATAAAGAGTTGAGCAAGTCTTTTGCTATGAAAGACTTAGGACCCGCAAAACGAATCCTCGGTATAAGTATATCAAGTGATAGAAAAAATCGGAAGTTGAGGTTATCACAAGAAATTTATATCGAGAAAGTACTAAAGCGGTTTAACATGGATAATGCAAAACCAATTGCTACTCTATTTCCTAGTCACTTCAAGCTTAGTTCAAAGTAGAGTTCTACATGTGAGAAAGAAAAATAAAACATGGCTATGGTGCCATATTCCTCAGCTGTTGGTAGTCTTATGTATGCAATGATTTGTACGAGGCCAGACATAACGCACTCTGTTGGCGTTGTAAGCAGATTCCTGTCTAAACCAGGCAGAGAGCATTGGAATGTTGTGAAGTGGATTCTCAGATATCTCAGGGGTACCTCCAAAATGAGTTTATGCTTTGGAGGTGGAAACCCTGGATTGATTGGCTACACAGATGCAGACATTGCAGGAGATCTTGATTCCAGAAAATCTACTACAGGATACCTGATTACATTTTCAGGGGGAGCAGTTTCGTGGCAATCAAAGTTACAGAAATGTGTTGCTCTATCAACTACAGAGGCAGAGTTTATTGCAGCTACTGAAGCGTTCAAAGAAATGCTTTGGATGAAGTGATTCCTATAAGAATTAGGACAAGAGCAGCATAAATACATTTTGCATTGTGATAGTTAGAGCGCAATCCACTTGAGCAAGAATCCGAGTTTTCACTCGAGGTCAAAGCACATTGGTGTGGGATATCACTGGATACGTGATGTGTTGGAGTCTAAGCAATTACAGCTTGAGAAAATCCATACTTATGACAATAGTTCAGATATGATGACCAAGTCTTTACCTAAGGACAAGTACGAATTTTGCAGAAGAGCAGCTAGACTACTGGAGTCCTCCACCTAAGTCGGGAGGGAGAGATTGATGGGTTTCCCTTGTTAGTGGAGGAGAGAAAAAGAAGGAAATAAATATTAAAATAAAAGAAAGGACGGGAAAGTTTTGAAGAAAATGAATGGAAGAGAAAATGCAAAGAATTCTCTTTCATGCACGACCACCAATTAGTTAGGAACATTTGCCTATAAAAGTCATTGCCTTCTTTCAGTTTCAATGCATCCCTTCGAAAACCAAAACATAGAGAGTTTTGAGAGATAAGAAAACCTCACTTGTGTGAGAGAAAAACCAAGAGAGAGTTTAGCCACCGGTGTTTGGTGAGATTATTATTGTATTCCCATTATTTTTCTTAGTGAAAGATATAGTGTTATTTTTGCTCATTTTATTTACACAAGGCTGGAAGAAGTCAGATCCTGAGAGTGTCATATTTATTTATTGGCTATTACAATTTGTCATCTTTCCCAACAATATTGTGTCATCAAAATCAAAATCAAAATCAAACCTAATGAATTAGAGTTTCAGGCGCAATTATGTCATCTATAGCTCTCAGTCTTTCAAGCGAAAGCTTAGCTAAGTCTGGAATGTCTCAATTGGGTTATATGACGTTCGGCTTAAAAGGAAAGGTGATTCAATTTTGGCATTATTATGATTAGTATTACACCGAAGAATCAATTGTGGACGATGACATAATTGCTTTTTATTTCAATGCAAGATCAAACCGACATTCATTCTCTTTGAAGTAACACACAAACGCAAATTCGTACTAATCATTATATTACTCAAAAGATAGTTAACCAAAACTGTAGATACAAAAACAACAAAGGAAAATGCATGAATTAAGGAAAGTTTTGTTTCGACTTCCTACTAAAAGTGGGGTGTGCAAAAGACTCATATTCTTTCAGCTTCATTTTCCGTCTTGATTTCTAGCCCGCCCCATTTTCGGACGCGTTTTGTTGCTTGCTCGACCTGTAATTAATTTAAATTACTTTTGTGTTAAGTTCTGCAAGTCTCGTATGAATGAATGATGAAATTGATAATGCGGGTAATAACTTAAGTATATATTTGTTGTTACCTCTTTGTTCCAGTTGGTTTTGTAGAGCACAAATAGCAGAAATAGGGTCTGGAGAGCAGTTCCACATATCATGCCTCCCCAAAGTCCCTATACATAATGAATCAATCACACAAAATTCATCAAAATGGAAAAATAATTAATTATTTAACTTGGCATTATTTCAAAAATGTAAAAGAAAAACAAATTATTTACCATCACTCCCAATTTTGCAACATAACAAAGAATTAATCCAAAAGGAAGTCCAAAAATGTAGTAACAACCCAAGTTTATATAAGCTACCATTGCCTGCCATCCACCTCCAATTGCAACGCCTTCAACAAAAAACCAAGTAATTAAATTCTGAGTGAGCAACTAGCTGCGTGTCAATGTATCTATATCATATGGAAATTTCTCCTACCTGATATTACTGGTTGGACACTGTTGAGCAACATTGTGATACCAAGAAGGTATGCTAGGCGAGAGACGGCTCGTTGTAGTTCCTTGTCACTTGTGAAAATTAAGGAGAAATCATCTTTGGTTATTAAGATAATAATCATGAAAACAATCCCCATTAGGAGAGACTGAAACACTGTCACATAGACACTGTATTTGGCAGCCCTTGGTCGTCCTGATCCAAGTTCGTTCGAGACTCGAACACTGCATCATATTACAAGAAATTTATGATCAAGTAAATGATATGAATATCAAGAAAGCATTAAAATTCTATTAGAACTATTCTTGTGCAGAATTTTGAATGAGAAAAATAAAAATTCAATTATTGAATATCTGATGCACCACAAAAAATTCCGAATTTGCAATGCTTCTTCACCTTATGGCAACATTTATTCCAAGGAACAGCATTTGCTCCCATCCGTTCATGTTGATGCTAGGAAAAGCCAAGAAAACGAATGATATTAAAATTAAAGGCGGTCATAAAAAGGAAAACGATGATTATTAATGAACTAATGACTACGTAAAACTACCCCAAATTACTAATTTTTCATATTGTTTTTAAATCTGTCAACATTTTAGAACAATGAATATACATCATGTGATTATAGTACAATGTTATCTAACAATAATTTGGGTAGTTTTACGATCCCCGGTTAATCTGACAGTTTTAAGATGTGAATTACCAAATAGAAAGTGACCCTACGGCTATAACTGCATTATCAAGATGGCCAGTGAGAATGACTATGCTCATCATGTACCAAAGCTCAAGGCAAAGCATGACTGCAGAGGCAAGGGAAAGCCTCACAAAGGCCCACATCTCCTTAAAAGCCAACCATGAAAAGCCCTTCCATCCCTCCTTACACCAACCCATAATATACACAACTTGAGCAATTGCCATGCCCCATCTGGTAATATCGAATGCTAGGGCTGCCCCCAATGTACCCCAGCCCAGCACCAAAATGAAGAGTCCAAGCAGCCCAACTTGTATGATCAGGCCCAAAACTGCAATCCAGGCTAAAACCCTAACCTTTCTCTGGGCCTGGAGGAATTTCTGGGCTGGGAAATTTATAGCGAGTGAGAACAATTGGGGAATGATTTGGATTGTGAATTCTCCAGCTAGATTGGCTATGTCATCTTCTTGCCCTAGGAGCTTTAGAATTGGTGTGGCAAAAATGTAAATTGGCAAAAGAAAGAGGGTTGTTACAAATAGGATTATCCATGAGCGTTGCATGTAGATCCCAAGCATGTGGATCTGCCCTGCACCAAATGCTTGCCCACACAAAGTCTCCAAAGCACTCCCCATTCCGACCTGCATCAGGTTGAATTCAATAATTTTCGTTTATCAAATTAAGATCTAGATATAGTGCACTAGTAGTAAGATATGTCTGAGCGCTGCTTCGGGGCTATTCAATTCATCATGAACTTCATTTCTATATAAATGATCCATATATATATATATCATTTGTTCATTCATATGATCTTATATGTGATATAGTCAAGGATAAAAATATCGATTTTGATGGCAATATCGATAACTCGTTTTATGAATATATCGTTAGGTATTTCAATATTGATAGCGATATTGTTGATGATAAATCAAAATATTGAAAATGGACTCATAAACTTGAAAAGGAAAGGGGAAAATGGCAAAATTTTGGAAGTGATGATGATTCAAGATGAGGATTATTGTTTTTAAGCTATGTTTTCGGATTCCAATTTCAGTTTCATGTCCATTATGTTTTTTTTTTTTTTTGTAATTATTAATCAATTCCTAAAAATGTGTGAATTCTAAGATTGTATGCTTAATTTAAAATTAAATTGAATATTTTTTAAATTGAATATTTAAAATTGTATAATTTTAAGATTATATGTTCCGTTTATTTTCCTAGAAGTAAAGCTTGCCTTTTTTTTGTCTATCTGTTTGGAAGTAAACTATACATTAAGTAAATCGGTATTTCTTCACTTTTTGGCTGTCATCAATTAATTTTAATTTTATAGATAATATAATTTTAAAAAGGGAAAATCGGTATGTTATTGTGCACATTAAATAATGATTATAAAGACTATTAAATAATTATAAACTCTAATAATCTGATCTAAGTTATAAAACTAACAAAATAATTTATTGTTTGTTAATATAAGTTTTATTTAAGAGATAAAAATAATAATATAATAGTAGTAGTAATAATAATATTATTATTTCATAAGGCTCAAATCATAGGATAAAATTCCCAAATTGATTAATAAGTCAATAATAATTATTTATAACAAACAATAACAAAAATAATATAACAATAATTAATAATATTAATAAATGAATATAATTTAATGTTTAAAACAAAATAATAATAATAATAATAATAATAAATATAATCTAAAATTTGGGGAAAATGGGGAAAATAATTTATTTTAAAAAGGGCAAAATGGTACCAAAAACAATGATGCATTAAAAAAAAAAAAGAGGGCAAATTAAAATGAAACTGCATTATTATTATTTTTTTGCCAACGAAACTGCATTATTCATATCAAAGAAAAAGAGGGGGGGGGGGAGGGCAAAAAAGGCACTGCACTATATATACACACGGTACCTTTATTTAGCTTTAGTATATATAGATAATTTTGACACATTTGCATCTAAGTAATTGTATTCAAGTGTCTATATCTTCAATAACTTAACAACATAACATGCTTAAGGCATGCATGACAAAAAATGAACTGACCATGAATCCATAAGAGAAGGTGGAAATAACGGAGAGAGAAATGGTGATGGCGGAGAGCTCGACGGTTCCTAGATGCCCAACGAAAAGAACGATGACGGAATTAGTCCCATACAAGCACAAGATAGTGATCACTGCCGGACCGGCTATCTTCCACAGCTTCACTGTCTCTATCCAAAACATACGGCGGAGCTCATCAAAGCTCCTCACCGGGGAATAGTCTTCGTTCCCACCGGCAGGCTCATGAGCGGTAGCCGTTGTCTCGAGCAGCGGCTCTTCCTCCATTGGCGAGTTTGTTAGGTTTGAGCTGATTGAACTTTTGAAGGTTTGGTGACTTATATGCATTCCAATTTGCGAACGAATCATTCACTTTATTTATTTAATTAATTAAAGGTACATTGAAGAATCATTTGATTAAGTAAGTAATTAACTTAAGCAGTTTGTTTTTTCTCCCGCAGACTTTGATCCTACTCTTGATATATACATCAGGGAGTAGGGACTATGATACTAATCCACAGGACAATTCCAAACATGGAAGACAACAACTCCGTACTAAATAAATCAAAAAGGAATAAACAACCATCCATTAACATTCCAAAATGTTAACCACTATTATATATATCTAGGGCGGATTCGTGACTTAGACACAAATTTTAACACAGATTTTTAACCATTAAATTTATTTAAAGATTTTCAATGGTTGAGATTAAAGATGACATGATTTCTAGAGAGACTATGTATATGTTTCAAAAGCCCATGGACAACCAAACAGAATTCATTTTATCACCAACCAAACAGAACTCATTTTATCACCAACCAAACAGAACTCATCTCCTCACTTAGTATCATTGCAATTCCTCCATAAACAAGTAATACATCACCAAACACAGAGCAATCTAATCGAGAAACTTAATAAATTGCAAGAGCTTATATAAAAGCATTCTCATATCAAGTTTTACATCCTATCAAAACCAAAAACAAATATAAAAATTTGTTAGGAACCAAAAGAAATCAATCCGATTGGCAACAATTGAGAAAGGTGGAATTTTTTCTCTTTTAATTTTGGAAACTAAACAAGACTTAATCACCCTCTATTACCCACCAATACATAAAGTGAATTATTGACCCTTAAAAAAATCGAAACTTTCTCAATAATAACGATGTTTATTTGATATTAATCGGTAATTAGCATACTAATCAGCATAGAAATTAGTATTCAACTTACACATCAAACATACAATAGCCCCAGACCTTAGAGGCTTAGACACCACAATTGGAATTGCAATTCATATTCAATCTAAAGCGCGCACCGAATCTGCACATAATTATTATTTAAATAAAAAGAAAAAATAGGAAAATAAATGTTTGGAGAGATGCTTACTCTGCATCAATTTGAAAAACGTAAAGCTTAAGGGAGAAAGGAGAAAGAAGAAGACTTGCAGGGGAAGGAGACGAGGAGTGAAAGTGTTTCTCTATTTTATTTTTAATTTTAAGTTATTAAAGAAAATCTAGTCAAATTTATTATTTTAGTTTTTATTAAATTTTAATTATAAGTAAAAGTCATGTCATCTTTAATACCATGGAAGGTCTTTAAATAAAGGTTGAAAAATTGTATCAAAATTTGTATCTAAAATATGGTGCCACGAATCCGAACATATATATATATATATATATATATATCAAGAGGCAGATTCAGCTTCTATATCATATGAGAGCCAATAATATCTATTTGTATTTTTGGAGAGCTAAGGTATATAAGATTATCAAAAGGACGAAGTTTAACATAGATTTTATATTAAATAGTGAAATTTATGGGGGCTTGACCACATTCATTATAAGAAAAGATAACTTGCCCGACACACTTTTTTAGCCGCTAAAAAGGGCTTTACTTAGAAAATGGAAAAAGGTCTTCGCGTGATGACAAGACTCATCCCGATTATCCCTCAATAATCGTGAAAAATCCTGCTCCCGTCTGACAATAACTCGAAAATACCAAAAGTAGTTTAAATATATACATATAGAACATAACAAACGATAAACATTGTCAGACAAGAGATAGTTCAGTATTCCGAGACCGTTGATCTAGCCAACAGGTTTACAGAGCATAGGAAATATTTACATGTAGGGATCAAAATCCTACGCTGCAAAGTGTCTGAGTACGCAATGGTCTATTTACTCCTCAGCCTCGATGTTAGCCTCAGTACCTGTGCACTGGCCTGGAGGGCAAATAAAACATCAAAGGTGTGAGTGGACAAAAATAAAGTTTAGAAATACATTTATCAAAATACAGTCTTACCCTCCAGTTTCACAAACTTGCATGCATATCATAACTTATAAATCAGATAATCAAGATATGAACATAAATCTCAAACATAAATAAAAACACAAGATCCAGGTCCAATATATAGTCACGTTATCTCTGCAACGCGTGGAAATCAATAGGCTCAAGGACCGCTCAAATCCCGAGCATCCGCCGCTGTGAACACATCACCAGCCGGCAATCCAGGCCGTCATGAACATATCACTGACTGACCTCCATATAATCCAGCACATCTGGTCTGAGTGGAGCCTCCATTTGGCTGCACGACAACATACCGTGCTACGTGACCTCTTCGGGGTAAACACTTCCATCCCGGAGGCGAGCGTTATCTCCAGGGTCCCTTTCGGGGGAAACATATTCCACACCGAAAGCCCTCATATATCATCATCATGAAAACCAGTGAAAACAGTTGCATTTAATATCAAAACCATTTTTGAACTGGGCTTTAAGCCCAAAAACACTTTTCTCAAATCCATAAACCAATCCACGCAAAACTGCGCAATCACAACCTCATTCATGATATAAATCCATCAAATCTAATACCAGACTCATAATCCGAGTCAAAATCAAGTTCAAACCCCGAGCCTGAGCTCGAAATATCAGTTTCACAGTTTTCTCGAAAATCGTGCCCATAAGCACATAAAATAATATAATATTCCAAAAATCCGAAAATCGTTATACTTAAACATTAGTCATACCAAATCGTGTCAAATCATATTATAAAACATTTAAAGCATATATGCATGCATTTAGGGTAGAAAACAAAAGCTCACTCACACATCGTCCAGATTGTTCAGTTTCCAGCTGTTCGTGCCCTTCTGACGTCCTGAAAGTATTCGGGCCTGTCAAACAAGTAATATGAGATTACTAACTTGTTACATAATCTCCTGTACGAATTTCCCAGTCGTCAGAATAAAATAATATTATTTTAAACGTAACCTATACGCTTCGGGTACGCAAAACTATTCTAAATTCATATCTGATTGACCCGAAACCAACGCTAATAGGTCCGTATCATCGAGAGTATTAAAATTGTTCTTGGACCCTTCTTCAGATTCCCGGCCACGCGCCCTCACGCACCGCCGCAAGCGGCTGCACGTGAAAGCCACGCGCCGTGAACAGTGCACTGCTACAGTGCACCTTCCTCGCCCGGTGCAATCTCCATCGATTCTAGCTCAATTTTGTCCCTTCTTTCACTCATTAACATCCATTCAATCCAAACTATAGTTCTATAAGTTCAATTTAATCACACAAGCCCTCACAATCCTCGACTCACGATCAACACCCGACGGGTTCGAATTCAGGTTCTACCCAAAACCAGCCTGTTTCCTTCAATTGTTCATACCAAAAGCATCATAGGTCCATTATAAACACGAAATCGAAATCAATTCCATGAAATATTACCTCGAAGTAACTCAACTCAAGCTCGATTTTCCAAAATAGTTGCAGAGTCTGTTCATCACCAATTCAGCTCCAATTTTTGTTCCAGTTGATTGGGTTCAAGTCGTTCAGCTCCCAGAAAGCTTAATATCACTTCAAGTTCACACGAAACCGTCCAGAAATTCAAAATTGAAAATTAAGGTTTTGAGTGATTTTCGGGTATGCTCAGTAGGGTGTTCTATCTGGGTTTGTTTGGTTTCCCTTCGGTTTTTCACTCTTCAATTACGTTAATTGATTGCTCAATTGCCCTGGGTTCTACAGAAATCGATCAAGGTGAAAGAGAAGTATGAGTGTTCTCTGTTTTGGTGTTTTAGCCGTGTACTGTTCATCAATTATCCAACTCATTTATTTGTTAACCTCCATTAATTAATTCTAACCCATGCCACTAATCATCAACAACAAGTGACATTTGTCACTTGATAAGGTATATGATTCATATAATAGGCTGAATCAGCATTTGAATTTAGGTGATAATTATCTTCTTCACCGTTTAATTACAATCTACATAAAATAACCATTTTACCCTTGAGGTCACAAATGACCATTTTGCCCCTGCACTTCTCAGACCCATAACTTCTTCATACGAGCTCCGTTTTCGACGTGCCACCTGTCTACGGATTCAGCGTCTCGGAACCTACACAACGGTCCTTGAAAAATGCACAAAAAGTATTTTAAACGAAAAGTCAACTTTTAGCCATATTCCTCCAAGGGTAAAAACGTCATTTTCACATTATTTTAATATTTTACAAATTTTTGGATTTTCGGGGCATTACAGGTGAAGACTCTGTTGTTGGCGCACGAAAATGGAAAAATTTGCCAAGCGAGTCCACACCCTCCGGCGAGCAAAGTTGAGTTAACGACGAGTTTTCTTCGCTGATCAAAACCTAGCGTTGATAAAAAAAATTCCTGGCGAAGGTGATTCACCATGTAAAGTCTAGGCGGGAAGGAAAATAATTGGCGTGCAAAAATGGTAAACCTTGCTCGACAAGCACATCCCTTTCCGTTGAGAAAACTTTAATTAGGCAACTGTCCGGTGGATCATTAAACTTTGTTTGGAATAGGGCTTAGCCAAGTAAAAGTCTGAATATATGAAAACCCCACCTATAATTTTCTTCTTTTTCTTTTTCCTCTCTACTCAATCTCACACCTCTCATCACTCTCTCTCACTTACTCTAACACACACACACACACACACTTTCTTCTTTTTCTTCTTCCTCGCTGCCCAATCTCACACCTCTCACCACTCTCCCTCACTCACTCACTCACTCACACACACACACACACACACACACACACACACACACACACACACACACACACACACACACACACACACACACACACACACACACACACACACACACACACACTCACACACACACCAGCCATATAACATCATTTCATAATCATTTTCACTACCAATCAAATTTCTCTATCTTTGAATCAACAATACCAATTTTGAAGGTTTGAGGATTTATTTAATTTTTTTTTTAGATTTTGATTATTGATTGGAAACTAATTAAGTTTTGTGTTTTAGGAAATTTGTGGTTGATTTGAAGGAATACTTATAAAAAGGTATATATGTTTTCCTCTCAATTTAATTTTGCTAAGAATTTTGGATATAATTATGTTAGAAAATTATGATTTGTTGTGAAAAATTTGTAGAAATTGTTTAGAATTTGGAAATTAGAAAATTTGTAAGGAAAATATGAAAATAGTAAATATGTTATGAAATTTTTTAAATTAAAAAATATGTTAGCAAAATAGAAAATATGCCATTAAATGAGGAAAATAGAAAATTGTAAACTTTGTAATATACATAATTAATATGTTTATATTTCATGACCATTTATGCAAAGTTAATCAGGTTGATTAACTTCGTATACAGAAATTTAGTGGAAATCTTTAGGCCCATTTTAGAGTCAACGAATCATATTGATTGACTGACTTTTGAAATGTCCATTTATTCGGACAGTTTGGGGGTGCGTACTTATGTGTTGTATAGTTTGATGTCTATGAGGTTAGGTTTCGATAGTGGGAAATTCAATTTATATATCCCTCCCCAATGTTCTCTGAATGCATACTAGATATTCGTTTAAAATATCTATGTCATGGATTTGGAGAACTGTAGGGTAATGCTGCTTAAATTTCTCTCGATCGAAACTCAACCTCCTACGTCGCAAACTACACAACATAGAACGTGCACTCTCAGATGTGATAGAACCAAATCACCGGAGGCAGAAGCAGACGAGCGAATTTTGATATTAACATGTTCCCATTACAGGAAAATATTAACGTAATTACTTACATTAATTCTATTTTGTGAAAACAGGCATAATAGACAGAGGCTGGATACAAATGTTGGATAGATCTACTTATCAATATTTGGATGGGGTCGACAAATTCATTGCCTTTGCATGTAGTTATTGTAGTGATCAAAGACGCTACATGTGTCTCAGATCACGGGTCGAAGGGCCATTTAAGGAATTGTTTTGGCTAATTAATGTCTCAGAACTTAAATTGGATGATTGATTAACATGTTAGGATCAAATCGGATTGAAATCGAGTAGGAATTGATGGGTAATCAACCGGGTCAAGCCGCGGGTGGCAGACCCGTATTACAGACATTCGGGTAAGGAAGGTGAAACTTTAGCAGCTACAGTGTCAGGCGCGTGACTTTCACGCGCAGCCACTTTGGGCGGCGCGTGAGGGCGCGTTGGGGCTTATCTCCGATCACGATCAACATGACTTTTATTCCTCTCATCATTCTGAACATTTTTGGTGAATTAACCATGTTGATCTGAGATAGTTAGGAGGGTCAGTTTATGGCCGGTTGTCTCGGGAAACGTGTTGGACGGTTTCCCCGAGCCAGTTTCTGTTTCGAACTTTTTGGATAAATGTTTAAGACTTGTAGTAACCCTTACGTGTGATTTGGACTGACAGGAATTGTACGATAATCCCGGTACAGGTCCGTACGCGCAGATTCACCGCGGGATCGTACTGTGAGTGGGCCCGATTTCATTAAACCCTTGCATGCTTAAATGTTTTCTGATTTACTTATATATTCACATGCTGGAATCAAGAAACGGTTTTGATGATATTGAAATTATGTTTATGGCACGTTTCACGGTATTTGGGTTTGAGACCCGTTTGATGAAACTTAAAGATTGGTTTGGATTTTATCTACGTATATATGTTTTTCATGTGGATATCAATAAAATGTATTTGGTACTGCACTGTATAGATCCACTCTTGTGATACTGTCTCCTCCAGATGTGGTACCCCGGAGCGGTCACGGCGCATTGCCTGCGAAGTGTCATTCTACGGAGGAACCGGACCGTAAAATGACTCAGGAGCAGGATTGCTATAATTGGACGTCTGGGACGTCGAGCATCTAGGACGCTAGGCATCTGGGATGCCGTACCCGAACAGGGTTCGGGGATTGGATTCGGGATTGAGACCCCGAGTGGCACTCGTAGCCTTGGGACTGTGACCTTATTGGACGTCAGACATCGGGGATGTCAGGATTGGAGTGTATAGTACAGTGGCTATAATTATGTTTATGGTTTTATTACATACCTTATGGTTCATATTATATGATTTATGGTTTTAAATTCTGATGCATGCATGTTTGGAAAACGGAGGGGTAAATTATATGTTTTACTTATTAAACAGTTTTATAAACTTGAGTTTCAGCCCACTCACCCTTAATGTTTTGGTAACCCCTCCAGGCTGTGCTACTAAGGTAGAGGAGGATCCTGAGGCGGAGGCATAGATCTACTTCTGCGTATCTGAACCTCTGTCGGGTGGTATGACCCGCAGGATTATTTTAGAGTCGTGCTCGGAAATTGTAATTTTGGTTTTTATCCCTTGTCTGACATCTGTTAAATTTGGATTTGTTGTATAACTTTAATTTGGTTGTTTATGCATTTGAACATTTGAGGTTAAAATTGGAACGTTATTTTGGGTGTTAGACGGAAGCAGGGCATGTCCCCTTGTGGTCCACGTGGGATCGGGACCGGTCCTGTCAGTCCCCATCTTGCAGATGACTCACCGACGGAGCATCCAACCCCTACCTCAACACCCTTCCAGGCAGAGCAGTCATCACCTACCCCGGCAACCTCCCTGGCAGAGCAGCCAACCCCTGCCTCTACATCCCTTGAGCCTGTTGATGATTGGATGACACTAGATGCGCAATTGGCGAGGCGCCGCCATAGCAAGAAATAGGGGGAACCCCCATACTAACCCTTAGCCTGCTGAGGGCAACGTTGCAAAGGACGTACTAAAGGAGATCGTTGTTGGATGACTCCCTTCAGGTAAGTTGAATATTTGGTTTATTTAAATATTCATATTTGTTTTTTTACTCATATTTTGTACTAATGTCCATCGAAATTACAAGGAGAAACATAAAAGTGGTTGTATTATCAAGGGTTTAGTGTAACACCCCGTCCCGTAAACCGAGATTAGATTAGTGGTTAATAATAGATTAGTGAAGATAATCAGTGATTAGTTGGATAATTTCGGACGGACGGTGCAAAATGACGATTTTGCCCCTGAAATGGGCAAAAATGTTGACTTTTCTTTCGGACGGTCAAATAGATTTTTTCCGCATGAACGTGACGTAGTTTGGGACGTCACGAGTTCATAGACAGGTGGCACGTCCGATTCCGACATTCGAGGAAAACGTTATGACGTTTGGAAGTTCAAGCGCAATTCGGTAATTTGGAGAAAAGGGACAAATTGTTGACTTTTTAAACGATAAGTCAATTTCATGAAATTTGAGGACCGTTAGGAAGGTCTCGATCCCCTGAGTACAACGATAGGCTGCATGTACCATTTGGAGTTTGGAAATTCGTGTTACGGGTTAAGGATTACTAAGGCAAAATGGTAAATTGCGCAATAAAGGGCATTTTGGTCATTTCTGTGCCTAGGGATCTGTGCCCAGTTAATGTGGGCCACTTGGATGCTTGGGAGAGTGTGCCATCAGATTGAGGACACTTGGCCTATACTGGAAAGCTGTGGAACATTTGGCACCGCCTTACAAATTGAACATGGGGGCCGGGGGGGAGGGTGGTTTTAAGTCTGATACGGTTTTGAGGAGAAAAACAGAGGCAGAGGGTACATTTCAATGTGTGTGTGTGAGTCGTATGAATTCAGGGTGCTTGAGTGAATGGCCAGAAGTTAATTGTGATTGTGTGATTGTGTTAAAGGTAGAGCAAATGTTGAAGGTGTGTGAAAGGTGAGAACATACTTAGAAGCACAGAAGAACCATGAACGGATAGGACCTCAAGCAATCAACCCAATCGAAAACTGGTCTGTGGTGGTACTTAGAGAACTCCGGTGGAAGTCACGGCGGAGAGTTGGAAACAGGTAAGGACATCGGGTTCTCTGTTTCCAAAATTGTTCAAACTGGAAATCGATGATTTTGGGGAACTGTCGATGCATTCTAATGATCCTTACCATTGTAGGACGTCACTTTTGAGCCAAGGATTCGAAGTGGTGCCTGAGAAGACTGGTGGTGGCCGGGAACAGAAACTAAATTTTTCTGGGTTTTGGTCCAACTTGGAAGGTATTATTTAGCGTTTTATTTCATGTTTTTGTTAGCTAGATCGATTATTAATGTTGGGACGAAGCTAAGGGTAGGAAAAGGACTGAAATCATGATGGAATTGACTGAAAACCGGGGACACCGGTTCGCCTGGACCGGACCGGATGACTGAGGTTGAAGATGATGAAGAGTGACTGGCACGTGAGCCCACGCCCAGCACTTCAGGCGGCGCGTTGTGGGCGCTTGGCATGCTTTTTAAGGATAGTTCCAACACGATTTTTAAAGTATTCGATGTAACGAACATTTTAAGACTGGTTTCGAGTCGATCGGACATCGTCTCGACATGTTTCGGGATGTCCGAAAGTTTTAGGTCTTAGTTAAAAATAGTTAAAAATTGGGAAAAATTACGGAGCTTTAGTATAATCATTTTGAAGTAGTTA
Source organism: Prinsepia uniflora (assembly GCA_032719365.1). Taxonomy (NCBI): domain Eukaryota; kingdom Viridiplantae; phylum Streptophyta; class Magnoliopsida; order Rosales; family Rosaceae; genus Prinsepia; species Prinsepia uniflora. The sequence goes on along the minus strand of CM064869.1, from coordinate 56,651,469 downwards.
GTGACCTTATTATGGGATTTGGACAGGTTCGAGAAAGCCGGTGGTAGCGGTGGGAAAGCTTTAGTGTGCGCGTATCGAGGCGACGACGCTATGGTCTCTAAGTGGACTTTGCTTTCTAACTCTTGATGCATGCATATATGTTTTTAATATGTTTTCATACGTGATTTTATGATTTGATTTATGATCTCGATGGTTTACGATTTTGCACGTTTTTTAGGTATTCTACGGAATTTCACGTTTTACGAGATTTCGAATTATCTTGCGATTTGATCATGGTTTTAATGGTTTGATTTCGGGATTTGAAAAATGATTTGATTTCAATGATTTGAATGGATTTCGGAAAAAGTGATTTCGAGCTTGGAGCCCTATTCATGTGAATGAGATTTCGGGTTTTGGTTTTCGAGATGTGGAAAGGAAATCTGGATTTGAGTTCGGACAGTGGTTCCGGATTCCGACTTACGGAATCATTGTTGCGAATACGGATAAGGATTTTCTGTGGTTTTCATTGATTGGATGAAAAATGGTTTTGGGTTTAAAGACCTGGAAAAGAAAAGAAAAATCCGCTGGATCTGGTTTTGAGTTTAAAGACTCAGATTGATTGACGGGGGGAGGGCCCTGGATTGAAATGTTTTGAGTTTAAAGACTCGGTATATGTTTTGAGTTTAAAGACTCGGTGATTGTGATACCTCCCGAGGCCTGTGATTGTGTTTTGAGTTTAAAGACTCGTTGATATGTCAAGACCCACCCCTAATCCCCCGGGATTAAGGGCTAAATCCTGCTCCCATCTAACTCACGCATGACACGAAGGCTAAACTGACGTCCAACCTCCGTGTGACACGTAAATTGGACAAGGGATTCTCGATCCAACCCTCCTTACAAAGAATCGGACTTCCCAGAGTGCACCGAACTACTGTGGATTTCGGGTATGATGTCTCCGCCTCTTTCGACCAACAACCCGCACCGCAACAACCTGGAGGGTATCGAAAACACAAAAAGACTGTGAGTGGACAAAAATAAAGTATAAGTTTATAAAACAGTTCAATAAAGAAATTACAGTTATACCCTCCATTTAAAAATTAATGCATGCATATCGTATCTAAGTCAGGAAACCATGCATATCAAAAATCATCCAAGAAAAACCATTTGAAAACCCGTATCAAAACCATTATTCAAATCCAGGCCTCAGTCTCAAATCTCAAATTCGGGAACTCAGTCCCAAAACTCATCAAATCCACTTCATCCGGGCCACTGCCCAAAACATCGGAAAACCAGTGAAAAACTAGTGAAAATATCAATCATACAAGTTACGAAAATGCCCTCGACCTTCCGAACATCATAACTTTCTCCTCGAATGTCGGAATCGAGCATGCCACTTGTCTATGAACTCGTGACGTCCCGAACTACATCACGGTCATCGGTCAATGTCCATTTGACCGTCTGAACTAAAAGTCAACATTTTGCCCATTCTAGGGGCAAAATCATCATTCTGCACCAACCGTCCAAAAGTATCCAACTAATCACCGATTAAATTTACTAATCCGTCATTAACTACTAAGCTAATCCCGACTTCCAGGACGGGTCGTTACATGATATCCCAGGAAGGCCTGGTTATTGCGTATGGTTTTGAGTTTAAAGACTCGGGTGCACTTGAGATCCAGCAAACTCGCATGATTGATATTTTTCACTGGTTTTTCACTGGTTTTCCGATGTTTTGGGCAGTGGCCTGGATAAATTGGATTTGATGAGTTTTGGGACTGAGTTCCTTGAATTGTGATTTGAGGCTGAGGCCTGGATTTGAATGACGAATTTGATTCGAGTTTTCGATAATGGTTGTCGTGGATGGTTTCTGATGTGAAATAGATTCATAACATGAACTGATATGCATGCATCGGTTTTTACGTGGAGGGTAAAATGTAATTATTTTATTGAACTGTTTTTGAACTTATTATTTATTTTTGTCCATTCACAGTCTTTTTCGTTTTTTCGATATCCTCCAAGTTGTTGCGGTGCGGGCTGTTGGTCGAGAGAGACGGAGACATCACACGTACGATCCACAGTAGATTTTGTGCACTCTGGGAAGTTCGAATGCTATTGGACAGTCGAATCGAGAATCCCTTGTTCGAATTACGTGTCACATGGAGGTTAGACATCGGTTTAGCCTTCGTGTCATGCGTAAGTTAGACGGGAGCAGGATTTAGCCCTTAATCCCGGGGGATTAGGGGTGGGTCCTGACATTTGGGGTCCCAATGGATCTGCAGGTCAACTAGTCTCAAGATCTTGGTCGTGTGTGCGGAAAGACTCAGGGCACCATCACTCAAAGTGCACGCCCTGCTGGTGCTGGACATAGGTGTGATTCTTCACACCAAGTCCATAATGAATGGGGATACGTTCATGAGCCAATCCGAGGTGGAGCTCAGGTGCTGTTACTCCGATTTAAAGGTATGGTTTCTTCTTTTTTTTTCATTATTTTTAATAATTTTACGGACTTTAATATTTTATTGCATATTAATTTTGAATGAGACGAGAACAAAGCTATTGTCATGGCCCACATAAACTTCCATTGGCAAAATCGGTACGCCGATTGGAAATTCGAGCTCCACGAATACTACAAGTATTGGAGTTCCCAGATGAAACTCGTGCAAATCATTTGGAAGAGTTGGAGGGGCCTAAGGATGAGGGGTGGAACTGGTTGTGCGACCACTTTGTGTCCTCAGAGTTTTTGGTATATGTTATTTTATTTTTTCCACGTATTTATTTAGTGTATTAATTTACTTTTGGAACAATACTTATTGCTTTTACTAATGAGCAGAAACAATCAAGGTCCAAAAAGGCGAACCAGGAAGCGAAGAAATTCAAACACCAACGGGGATGCGACCCTTACCAGGCCGACATGAGCCTCGTCGCACGGTCGAGTCATTGTTCCCGTCACGTAAGTTTACTTTTTGCATATTAAACATTAATTTTTAATTTGATAATTAAATTTCTAATTAATAATTATTCTTAGAGACTCGAGATGAGTTGACAAAGCAGCAACCCGAGGTCCTGTTGGAGGACCAATCCCGAGGATGTCTCGTAGCTGAAGTATAATGTGGAGACTCCAATCTGAGAATACAGAGATCAACACTCATAACGCGCACAACTAGACCCAAAATGAGCGAATCCATGCCCCGCTCACGTTAGTGCTTAACTGAATGAGTGAGCGTGGGCTGGATGGCCTTGACTTATAGCCGCAGGACCAAATCCAATAGCCGCCCCCAAGATGCCCGCCCTAGACTGATTAGCTTTTCATATAAATCCTATTATTATTTTAATTTTATTTATTTAAATATATATTCATATTAATTATATATAATTAATCAAATATTTAAAATATAAAATATATAAAAAAAATTCCCGGCGAATACCTCCTTCGAGCAAACTTTGATATTATTAATTTTGCCCAGTGGAATCAATTTCTCGTTTGTTAGGAAAAACTAGCTAGATTGTGGCTACGGATTTACGACTTTGCTCTCGCAAGTTCGTTCCCAGGGCAAACGAAGTTGACTTCCGTCTTGCTCGACGAACACCATTTTCCGTCGAGCTAAGGTCTAGCCCGATGAGGCTTGCATGATGTAGCGTCTGTTGGGATGTGAGGATAAGAGTCCCACATCGGAAAAGAGGAAATAGAATGTGTGCCTTATATAGCCTTGGGCAACTCTCCCTATCACCAATTAGTTTTAGGGACGAACTCCCGAGTCTATATAATGGTCGGAATCCCGATCTCTAACATGGTATCAGAACGGGTTATCCCACGTGGATGGCTTAACCGCCACACGTGCCACACGTTGCCCAGTCACTCGTTGCATGGGGGCGTAGTGACGACAACCTACTAGTGGTTGAAAAAAAAAAGTTGAGAGACGTATGAGACAATAGGCTCATACGAATGTGGGACAATGGGCTCACATCATCACATGTTGGCTGGAAGAGCCGCCACACGTGAGGGGGCGTGTTGGGATGTGAGGATAAGAGTCTCACATCGGAAAAGAGGAAATAGAATGTGTGCCTTATATAGCTTTGGGCAACTCCCCCTATCACCAATTGGTTTTAGGGCCGAACTCCCGAGTCTATATAATGACCGGAATCCAATCTCTAACAGCGTCGTTTGGTAAATCGTTAGCCCGATGGGGTTGAAAGCTTACTCGACGGAGGTCTTTTGGCAGGCAAGACTACTTTTCTTGTAGTGATTAAGCAGAAATGTAGATCCTCCAAAGCAAGCTCATAGTGTTGGTAGCTGATCATTTGGAGAAGTTTAACCTAAGCTAGACCCAGACCCGAACATGTGATCCATGACTGCAATGGAACTTTAATTAATAAGATTTATACTTGGTTTCTAATTCTGCTTATTATGGTGTGATTAGCAGCCTTAATTAGGCCAAGTCCTCTCTTCTGTTTTGTTAACCTTGGTTGAAATTGAAAGATTTTTAGTCCACTTGGCTGCTATAAAAATCATTATAATTCAATTAATATGAATACAGAAGCTTTGTTTTATGCTATAATTGTGCCATGTTATCCGAGCGTGAGGAGTGAGGACTGAGGATCGAGCACGACGTAACCAAAATCTTTAATGTTGAAAGCTTGTTTTGTGGGATATGCATATATATAAGTGACCCCCTCGGCGGCATTACTCGTCTGTTAAAAACTTTGAAACTAACCTCAAGTGCATGCATGTATGTAACTCAACTCAGGATTTTCCACGCATTTTCTAACCCCTGTCACTAAATTTTAACTTATTTAAATTTGAGTTTCAATCAATTGTTGAAACATTTGATTTGCCAAAAATATATCTGATGAGTTACAGAATATAACTTTCTTTTTCCCCAATGCATATGGAGAACAAAATAATGATATTTAACCTACAAACAGGTTTTCTAGATGCTATTCTTTATGATAGTGTTCGTTTTATACAAAATATTTTGGAGGAAATCATTCATATATATTGGTTATCAATTTCGTATTTTCTTGAATCCAAATTCAACATCTCTAGTATATAATGAGTAGGTAATTACTGAACTAATAAGGATACTGACTTCACAAATTGGTGTTTACAATACTATAAAGACACCGGATGTACCAGAGAAAAACACCCCATCACATAATTACCTTCGTTATGATGAAAATCATATCTCTAACCCAAGTTTAACTTGACTGACTTGTATTACTGGGGCATACTTGTAAATATATTCTTTATTGACGCAAGAGTTACTCCTAATCACATAATCAAAGTTTAATCATAGAGTATAGGCGGACCGGCCGATAATTTGAGGCCCATACTTAAGAAAATGTGCCATGGCCTATTGCAGAATAAGTAAAGGCTAAATTCCTGGCGAATTACATTGACCGACAACTTTAATATTTACTGAGCGACCCTCCATTTCCATTCATAAGGTGTAAGTCATGTGGGACATGCACTAACAACATAAAAATAAAGTGGAAACAACTGTTCGACCCATGTATGAGCGAATCGAATGCGTAAATCTAACAGTTCTTATTCGATGCGAATCGATCAATATTATTTGGGTATAAATGGAATAAGGAAGTGGTCTTTTTCGTTTTGGGTGTATAACCTGCCAAGCGGGAACCAAGAGGAAACAAAGCCTGTGGGAGAAGGAGCCCAAACTAAGCGGGGCAACAACAGCGAACAGCCCACGCAGGGAACAAAGTTTAACCCAAACCAATCAAATACAAGTATTCCAATTAGCTAGAAGCGGCAATAAGATTCCCAGGACAAGAAGAGAAGTTTAAAGAAGTAATTATAGTCGTGATCATCAAGTTACAAATGTGAAGGATGACTGCATCTGCATGAGCCATGAGCCCCTGAGGCCGAGGGGACCTATCACTCTAGCAGGATGCCCACAGGAAGAGGCACCTAAAGCAATGCGACTGGCATTCACTGCGAATCAAAAGGATCGTTTCCCTTTCCAGTTTCCACAAACCACAATGCAGCCAACCATAAGGAAGCGCCCTTAGCGGCTTTATTTTCAATCCAATTAAAGGAATAAGGCTTTATATCCTATCCAATTAAACGAGGAATAAATTGCAATATTTTCATGATCAAAATTAAGAAAATAATGTAATCGGTATGATTCAGTTACTTATTTCACGTAAATTAATATATCATCAATAATTTTGAGTTTTTCAAATTTACCAATTAATGAAAACTCAAAATGTTAAATAATTTTGTATTATCCATCCATCGATTACTATTGTTCTTTCAAAAATGTATGCCATGACCATAATCCACCACTGCAACACTATGGTTCTAAAAATAATAATAAATAACAATGGTAATTGAAATGAAAAAACATCAACACACCACGTAGATCGAATTGACAATAAATTTTACAGAAAGAGAGAAACACAGGCACACATCACTAGACTAATCTACTATGCTTGCATATGTTTCGGATGTCCCCAAGGGATAAAAACGGTAGCACCCTCTTAATACTGTTGATTTATATGTTCAAATGTAGCCGTCCATCGAACGGGACCCATTTCAAAATAAGAAAAACATTGCTCGTGGGTAGACGGAACTACTCAAATCAAACGCACGAAAGGCTCCTTTCTATTTTTATTTTTATTTCTATTTCTATTTCTAACACCTTAATTACAATAAATTAATGAACAAACTACATAAAAATATTTAAACTATAGGGTCAATTTCAAAATATATCCAAACTATAAAAAGTTTTATTTCTTTACTCAAACTATCAAAACATAACATTTATATACTCACCGTTAGTAATATGTTAAAAAAATCTGTTAAGTGTCCAAATAGCATTTGTGGGACAATTTTAATATAATTAAATTATTAATTATTTTTAATATAATTTAATTTTTAATTATTATTTTTATCAACATACATGGAGTTCAACTCAGCATGAAAAATTGTCCCACAAATGCCACTTGGACACTTAAGAGATTTTTTTAACAGACTACTAACAGTAGGTACCTAAATGTCATGTTTTGATAGTTTGTGTATGGAAATAAAACTTTTTATAATTCGAGTACCTTTTGAAATCGACCATATAGTTTAAGTATTTTGATATAGTTTGTTCTAAATTAATTAAACACCACAAAAAGTAGTAACACGGTTTTTTTTAATCAAAATTGATATCTTTCGTATATCAGAAAGAACAATTTTTCCTACATGGGTTTCCTGGAGAAATAAGGAGAGAAGAGGGGAGAGAGATGAATATACTCCTCTAGGAGCTAGAGAAACAAAGCAAGAGGAAGGAGAAACTTGAACAAACACACACCGTGCCTCCTTGAAATTCGAATTTCACTTTCCAAACTTGGAATCTTGAAACCAAGGTCACTAGCACCTTCCTTGGACCTGGGCGATCAAAACGCACTAAAGTATTGAAGGTTTGGGACGTGGGAAGCTATCATAACAGAGCTTGAATGTTAGCTGAAATTTTCAAACTCCCTCACGTGAATTAATGTTTGAAATTTTTCATTACGCGATATGGATTGTAATGGTCTGAATAAATGATTCTTAATTTTTATTTGGTGATTTTTATATTTAGAATATTTATTCAGAAAATTGATTTCTAGACATAGATTTTACGGATTTTGTGGGAAGAGTGTTTTGGGCTTAATCTCAGGTTTGGAAATGTTTTGACTTGGTTTTGAGTTAAGGATTTGTTTAAAAAAACAAGGTTTTGGATTTATTTTATAATTTTTTTTTCCATAGTTTTCAGTCCTCAACAGATATTGTGATTATTTTTCCCAAACGGCTACATCTTAGGGTGATTCTCAGGCAGTTGAAACTTGGGGGAAGATTTCTCAAACGGCTGCAACTCGGGGTGATTCCCAAACATCCGAAGCTTGGGTACAGATTTACCGGACGGCTACAGGTTGGGGTGATTTCCAGACACCAGAAGCTCGGGGCCAATTTTCCCATATGACTGAAGCTCGGATGTTTGTTAGACAATCAAAGCTCGGGCGCACATTTCTCAGATGGCTGGAGCTCGGGGTGATTTCCAAGCAACCGAAGCTCAAGGACACATTTCCTAAATGGCTACAGCTCGAGGTGATTCCCAGGATGACGAAACTTGGGGGTAGTTTTGCCATATGGCTCCAACTCGGGGTGACTCCCAAACAACCGGAACTTAGGGACAAACCCAAACGACTGCAGCTCGGGGTGTTTCCCAAGCAGACGAAACTCCGGATGGATGGGATGGGGGGGGGGGGGGGGGAGAGGGATTTCCCAAACTTCTGGAACATAGGGTGATTCCTAGGAAAGTTGAAGGGCAAAATTTCCAGACGACTGGAGCTCGAGGTGATCCCCAGGGGCAGCCGAAAAACAGGGACAGTTTTTCCAAACAGCTGAACCTCGAGGTGTTTCCCAGATTGCCGAAGCTCGGGGTCAATTTTTCCAGACCGTTGAAGCTCGGGGCCAATTTTCCTAGACAGACGAAACTCGGGGTTCTTCCTAGCCGATTGAAACTCTGGGATCTTCCTAGACAACTGGAGCTTAGTGGCAGTTTTCCTAAGCTGCTGAAGCTCCGAATGTTTCCCAGACAGGTGATGCTCGGAGGAGTCGAGGATTGGTTGTGAGTGATTAATGATATTTATGTCTATGGTTTCTGGTGATTTTATAAAAAGAGGATTTCAGGGAAATATGAGCCACATGAATTTCACATATTTCATGTTTTCATGAGTTCCACTTATATTCAAATTGAAATCTGGTTGTTTATGATTTGAGAAGGTTTTCATATGTGCATGCATATTTTTTATCTTTGGAAAGGTATATTTCTCGGAAATATTTTTTTGAACGTTTATTTTTGTCCATGCATACTATTATGAATTTTATCTCTCTCTCTCCTCGATCGAGTTTTGAGCTGGAAACCGAGTGATGTGCAAGATCCTTGGGAAATACAATTCCGATTTGTTGTATGATTTTGGGATAAATGTAAAGAGGGGTATTATAAAGTTCCACGATTGGAAATTATATCATAAGCCTGGTCGTGTTGGTAGATGTGCGAAAGGATTCAAGCAGTTTCAGGAGTTGCACAAAGGAATTAAAGTTAGAGCGAGAATAGTTCAGATCTTAAATGGTAAGTTCATGTACGTAACGTGGTAAGGACATTTTGCTCTTTTTTTTGTAAAAGGGTGAGTCATTACCTGTTTTGGTTGTCACCACTGATGTGTGGCACGTGTCACACACCAGACGGTGGCACAAATGGATATTTCAACATCATTTTCTTCATGGTTGGATACGGAAGGAGGGAGAATAGGAAGAACAATCCTTCCTAGAGAGGTTTCCTAGAGAAATAGGGAGAGAAGAGAAAATTGAGATGAACATATTCCTTCAAGAGGCTAGAGAAACAAAGAGAAAGAGGAAGGAGAAACTAGACCAAGCCAGAATATGCCTCCTTGAAATTCAAATTTCATTTTCCGGACTTAGAAGCTTGAAACCAAGGTCACTAGCACCTTCCATGGACCTGGGCGATCAAAACGAACTAAAATTTCGAAGGTTTGAGACGCAGGAAACTGCTAGAACAGAGCTTAAATGTTAGCCAAAATTTTTGTACTCCCTTCCCTAAAATCAAGGTGAAGTTTTGTGTTTTTTTAGATCATATTTGTGTTTTTGACATTGAATAAAGTAGGTTTGATGGATTGAAAACAAAGATTGGACAAAAAATCGAAGGATAGTTCGCATGTCTATTTTCCTGAGTCAAGATCAGGTTATTGGAACCCGAGTCAACCTGGCGAGAGGAAGAAGGCGAGTATCGCCTGCGACTATGGCTGCAGGTGCATGGGGAGCTTCTTCCTGGCCATCCACAAGCTCGTGGCGACATTCGTCTAGTCCCTATTAATTACTGTTTTACTATATTTGATATTACATACCCATTAGTATAGTTTTCGTGACAGGACCCGCCCCGATCCCACAGGGACCACAGGGGGGCGTGCCCTGCTCCCGTCTGACACCCAATAATTCATACCAATTTTAACCTCAAAACATCAAATGCATAAATAACCAAATTAAAGTCTTACATCAAATCCGAATTAAACGAAATGTCAGACAAGGGATGAAAACTAAAATTACAAGATGCGAGCACGACTCTAAAGTGAACATGCGGGTACACCGCCCAACAGGGGATCAGGTACGCAGAATGTAGATCTATGCCTCAGCCTCTGGCTCCTCCTCTACCTCAGTTTCCCGACCTGGAGGGGTTATCAAAAACATTAAAGGTGAGTGGACCGAAACTCAAGTTTATGAAATCGTTTGATAAGTAAAACATATAATTTACCCCTCCGTTTTCCAAACATGCGTGCATCATAATTCAAAATCATAAACCATATAATATGAACCATAAGGCATATAATAAAACCATAAGTATAATTTTAGTTGCTGCACTATACACTCCAATCCCGACATCCCTGATGTCTGACGTCCCTGACGTCCAATAAGGTCACAATCACAAGGCTGCGCGTGCCACTCGGGTCTCAATTTTCAGAGTTAAATCCCCGAACCCTGTTCGGGTACAGCATCACCTGATGCAGCATCACCTGATGCTTAGCGTCATAGACGCTGGACGTACTAGACGCCCGTGACCTCTCCGGGGTACCTCGCCGGAGGAGACAATATAATATGGAAGGATCTATACAGTGCAGTAACAAATGCATTTTGTTGATATCCACATGCAAGGCATATATATACATAGATAAAATCTGAACCGATCATTAAGTTTCACCAGACGGGTCTCAAGCCCAAATACCGTGAAACATGCCATAACCATATTTTCCATATCCTCAAAACCATTATTGTTTTAGCATGTGAATAAGTATAAATAACCAAAAAACATTTATGCACGCAAGGGTTTAAGAAAATGGTCCACTCACAGTACAATCCTGCTAGAAACCGAACGTATACCCTCGTCCTGGTAAAAATGTACAATCCCTGTCAAGTCCAAAGTATTCGTAAAGATCAATACAAACCCCTAACATTCAACCATGAAAGCCTAGGTCGAAACTGGCCCGGGAAAGCCGCCCGAACGCGCTTTCCAAGGTAATAAACCTTATTTTGACCAACTTAATGATCTCCGATCGACTCGAAACCACCGCCATTGGATCCGGATCGTCGAAACCTAAAGGATGGTGGTGGTCCCACCAGAAACACTGTTCACACGCGCCCCCACACGCCGGTCAACGCGGCGGTCAACGCTGGAACAGTCCTGCTGACGTCATCGCTGACGTCACTGCTGACGTCAGCATGATGTCATGCTGACGTCATCTGACAACTGTCAGGTCTGACGTGTCAGACTCTGACAGGTGCCACGTGTCAACATCCGATTGGTCCACCTCGCTGATCTGTCAGGCCACGTGTCAGATCTGACATGTGTCACGTGTCAGCACGGCACTGGTCCACGTCACTGACATGTCAGTGACACGTGGCAGTCCCTGACTGGTCCACGTGTAACACCCCGGAAATTCGAGGAATTCCATATTGTAATTTAATGTGTGATTTGACGATTTTACCCCTGTGAATGGTATGGTCAAATGTTGACTTTTTGATTGATGAACTAAATGGACTTTGACCTATGACCGTGACGTAGTTCGGGACGTCACGAGTTCATAGACAGGTGGCACGTCCAATTCGGACGATCAGGGTGAAAGTTATGGCTATCGGAAGTTCAGGGGCATTACCGTAATTTGGACTCTCGGGGGAAAATGTTGACTTTTCTTTTGACAACTAATTTTCAGTTGACTCAAGGACCGTTGGGTAGGCCTCGACGTCCTGAGTCCGTAGACAGGCGGCACGCCGAAATCGGACTTCGTACGAGGAAGTTATGGTCAGAAACGTGAATTCGGGAAGTTCGTGTCTCGGTTTTCGTGTCGAATATTATATTCAGAAATTCTGATTGAAGGACACCTGGGGAGTGACAAGTGTCACTCACCCATTGGCTAGATTGGATCAGATCCACTATTGAATTAATTAACATTTGAATCAGCTTTAAATTTCAGCCTTTGGATTGGAAACCCCAGATCAGATCTCAGCCCTTGATCTAATCTGGAGATTCAATCTGAGCCATCCATTTCCTTCCCTCCATTTCTTTATAATTCATACCCGCAGAGCACATTCAGCCATTTCGATCCAACATTCCAGCAAACCATCCACTCTCTGTGTCTGTGTATTGGGGACTTGCCGGCGAGGCTGAACGGCGGCAGTGAGCACGGCGGAGGACGGCGGCGTGGGAGGAAGCAGGGGAACCCGAAACGGTTTCGAAACCAGATTTTTGGTAAATCCATTTCCCACGTTTGATTGGTCCATTATGAATCCTAACCAACTCTAGGAACCTCCAGGAACTTACTGGAATCGACCTCGTGGCCGGTGGAGCTCAGGGAGGTAGCAAAACGGCGACGGGAGGCCAGGGCTGTTCTTCGAGGTAGGCCTTCGATTCAATCCGTTTTTCTCAAATTTAATTACGTGGAACTAATCTAGGATTTAAGGCGAGTAAATACGAATTGAAAGGAACCAAAATGACCCAGAAATGAAGGAATGGCAACCGGGTCTCGATCGCGGGTCTGATCGACCCGAGTTGCAGGAGAACGGGTCAACCCGTCTGATGACAGTGGTGCTGACGTGGCACCCTGTCAGTCTGTCAGATGACGTGGACCAACCGTGAGCCGACACGTGTCACATGTCAGTGCACAGTCAGCACTGACATGTCAGTGACGTGGACCAGTCAGGGACTGCCACGTGTCACTGACATGTCAGTGACGTGGACCAGTGCCGTGCTGACACGTGGCACATGTCAGATCTGACACGTGGTCTGACAGATCAGTGAGGTGGACCAATCAGATGTTGACACGTGGCACCTGTCAGAGTCTGACATGTCAGACCTGACAGCTGTCAGATGACGTCAGCATGACGTCATGCTGACGTCAGCAGTGACGTCAGCGATGACGTCAGCAGGACTGTTCCACCGTTGACCGCCGCGTTGACCGGCGCGTGGGGGCGCGTGTGAACCGTGTTTCTGGTGGGACCACCACCATTCTTTAGGTTTCGACGATCCGGATCCAATGGCGGTGGTTTCGGGTCGATCGGAGATCCTTAAGTTGGTCAAAATAAGGTTTATTGCCTTGGAAAGCGCGTTCGGGCGGCTTTTCCGGGTCGGTTTCGACCTAGGCTTTCATGGTTGAATGTTGGGGGTTTATTTTGACCTTTACGAATACTTGGACTTGACAGGGATTGTACATTTGTACCAGGACGAGGGTATACGTTCGGTTTCTAGCAGGATTGTACTGTGAGTGGGCCATTTTCTTAAACCCTTGTGTGCATAAATGTTTTCTGGTTTTATTATACTTATTCACATGCTAAAACAATGATGGTTTTGATGATATGGAAAATATGGTTATGGCACGTTTCACGGTATTTGGGCTTGAGACCCGTCCGATGAAACTGAATGATTGGTTCGGATTCTACCTATGTATATATATGTTTGCATGTGGATATCAATAAAATGTATTTGTTACTGCACTGTATAGATCCTTCCATATTATATTGTCTCCTCCGGATGAGGTACCCCGGAGAGGTCACGGACGTCTAGTACGTCCAGCGTCTATGACGCTAAGCATCGGGGATGCTGTACCCGAACGGGGTTCGGGGATTGAACTCGGAATTGAGACCCGAGTGGCACGCGTAGCCTTGTGATTGTGACCTATTGGACGTCAGGGACGTCAGACATCAGGGATGTCGGGATTGGAGTGTATAGTGCAGCAACTAAAATTATGATTATGGTTTTGCTATATGCCTTATGGTTCATATTATATGGTTTATGATTTTGGAATTATGGTGCACGCATGTTTGGAAAACGGAGGGGTAAATTATATGTTTTACTTATCAAACGATTTCATAAACTTGTGTTTCGGTCCACTCACCCTTACTGTTTTGATAACCCCTCCAGGTCGGGAAACTGAGGTAGAGGAGGAACCAGAGGCTGAGGCATAGATCTACTTCTGCGTACCTGAACCCCTGCTGGGCGGTGTACCCGCAGGATTACTTTAGAGTCGTGCTCGCAAATTTGTAATTTTGGATTATATCCCTTGTCTGACATTCGTTTAATTCGGATTTTATGTATGACTTTAATTTGGTTATTTATGCTTTTAAATGTTTGAGGTTAAAATTGGTATGAATTATTGGGTGTCAGACGGGAGCAGGGCACGTCCCCTTGTGGTCCCTGTGGGATCGGGGCGGGTCCTGTCAGCTTGGTATCAGAGCACTAGGTTGTGGTCAGTACTAGGGTATTGGTCTGCATGCTAGACTAGCGATTAGTACTAGTTACTTTTCGACTTTTAAGAATATTGTTTTCTGATCTATGCCTCTTGACAGTTGGTTATGCCTCCTAGGAGAATTCCGCATACTCGAACGGACGAGGATCTAGAAAGAGAGATGGAATGCGCGAGCATCGAAAGGGCTCAACGTTTGGGAGCCACTCCTTTCTGCGGGGGATCAAACCCCGAGGATGCTCACGACTGGATCACCAAGTGGGAGAGGATCTTCTCGGTGATGCACTGCCCTCCGGGCGAACGAGTGACTCTGGCGGCCTTCTTACTGGAGGGAGGAGCCTACCAGTGGTGGCATGGACTCGAAATGTCCGGGTGGTCTGTCCATACCACTACCTGGGAAGCTTTTCGTTCCAGGTTTCTGGACCAGTACTACCCGCGATCCTTTCGCGCGGCGCGGGAGGCGGAATTCCTGCGGCTGGAGCAGGGTGACATGTCTGTTTCAGACTACGAGCAAACATTCGGGAGACTTTCCCGGTTCGCTGCCTCATTCGTAAGCACGGAGGAGGACAAATGCCAGCGGTTTGAGCTTGGACTCCGAGGGGAGATCCGGGCCAGTGTGACTGCTACCACTCATGCTTCTCTGAGGGATATGGTCGACGCAGCGGTACGTGTCGAGGCCAGTCTGGCGGCACACCAATCACGACAACCTTCGGGGGAGGGGCGACGTCAGGATCGCCCACACCATGGACCATCGGGCCGGAAGAACAACAGGGGAGGGAGCTACAGAGGAGCACCCTCATCCTTCAAGGGTCGTGGCTGGTCGGGTCGACGTGGAGGCTCTCAGGGCAGAGGATCTGGACACAATTCTGGGCAGCACTCATCTTGGAGTGGTGCATCTGGTGGGCATTCGGGCAGGCCAAGGCCAGTAACTTATTTTGCTTGCGGAGAGGAAGGCCACTATGCCTGTGATTGTCCGCAGTTGTCCAAAAATAACGACGCTGGGGGCTCGAGTGTGGTGCAGAGCACGGCGTCCCACACTAACGGAGGTCGCGGTCAGGGAGGCGACCGTGGTGCTGGACGTGGCGCGCGCGGGCGCGGACGGAACGGAGGGCCGAGGGCCCAAGTGTTTGCAATGACCCAGCAGCAGGCGAGGACTGCTCCAGGTGTGGTCACAGGTACACTACATATCTTTAATTTTCTTGTACGTGTATTAATGGATGCGGGGGCTACACATTCTTTTATTTCGAAGAGTTGTGCTGGTTTGCTTGATTGTGTGGTATCAGCCTTAGATTGCGAAATGGGTGTTGGCACCCCGATGGGTACCGTGTACCTTGTGAATCAGGTGATTCGGAGGTGCCCGGTAAGAATTGAGGATGTGGATTTACCAGCAGACTTAATTATTCTGGATATCCACGACTTCGATATAATCCTAGGGATGGATTGGCTGTCGGAGCACGGATCGCTCATCGACTGCTGTGGCAAGCAAGTAATTTTGCGGAGCCCGGGTTTGCCGGAAGTTATCTTTCAGGGGGAACGTGATGGTTCGCCTCCTGAAGTGATTTCGTCACTTACTGCTACCAAACTTCTACGGAAGGGATGCCAGGGTTATCTGGCGCATGTCGTGTCGGAACGGGTCGATACTCCGGTTATCGACGAAATACCGGTGGTCTGTAAGTTTCCGGACGTATTCCCGGAAGACTTACCTGGATTGCCACCATCGCGGGAGATTGAGTTTACTATTGAACTACTCCCGGGTACCCGACCTATATCCCAGGCACCATACCGGATGGCGCCGGCCGAGTTACGAGAACTCAAGACTCAATTGCAGGAGTTGGTAGATTTGGGATATGTCCGACCGAGCACTTCACCGTGGGGAGCACCGGTGTTGTTCGTGAAGAAGAAGGAAGGAAGTCTCCGTTTATGTATTGATTATCGACAACTCAACAAGGTGACATTGAGGAACCAGTATCCTCTACCCAGGATCGATGACCTTTTCGACCAGTTGCGGGGAGCTCAGTGCTTCTCGAAAATTGATTTGGGGTCTGGGTATCACCAACTGAGGATTTCGGAGGAGGATATTCCGAAAACTGCTTTTCGAACCCGCTACGGGCACTACGAGTTCCTTGTTATGCCATTTGGTTTGACGAATGCTCCAGCAGCATTCATGGATCTGATGAACCGGGTCTTCCGACCCTACCTGGATAAGTTCGTGATTGTGTTCATCGATGATAGTTTGGTATACTCGAGGAGTGCCCGTGCACATGAAGAACATCTACGGTTGGTTTTGGAGAGACTGAGACAAGAACAATTGTATGCCAAGCTGAGCAAGTGTCAGTTTTGGCTGAGCAGTATTGGTTTTCTGGGACACGTGATATCGACGGATGGGATTTGCGTGGATCCCCAGAAAACAGAAGCGGTGACCAACTGGGCTAAACCGACAACAGTGACCGAGGTGCGGAGTTTCGTCGGATTAGCGGGTTACTACCGGAGATTCGTGGAGGGTTTCTCCAAAATTGCTGCACCATTGACTCGTCTGACTCGGAAAGGAGTAAAGTTTATCTGGGACGAGCAGTGCGATCGGAGCTTTCAAGAGTTGAAGGATAGATTGACCACTGCACCTGTCCTTGCATTGCCGGACGACAGTGGGGAGTTTGTAGTTTTCAGTGATGCTTCACTGCAAGGGTTGGGCTGCGTGTTGATGCAAACTGGCAAGGTTATCGCCTATGCATCCCGGCAGCTGAAGACTCATGAGTTGAACTACCCTACCCATGATTTGGAGTTGGCGGCGGTGGTTCATGCTCTCAAGATCTGGAGACATTATCTGTTCGGCGCAACGTGTCGGATATACACCGACCACCAGAGTCTTAAATACTTATTCACTCAGAAGGAGCTCAACATGAGACAACGGAGATGGTTGGAGCTACTGAAGGACTATGACTGTACGATCGAGTACCATCCGGGTAAGGCCAATGTGGTGGCGGATGCACTCAGCAGGAAATCAGCGGGAACTATTGCACACCTGGGGATGGTGTATCTTCCCTTGCTGGTGGAACTCCGGAAGGCGGGAGTTATTTTGGGTACTGACGAGCATGGAGCTTTGTTGGCCAGCTTCCATGTGCGACCAGTACTGATTGATCGGATCATCGAAGCACAATTGCAGGATCCGATACTCTGTATTTACAGAATTGAGGTCGATGCGGATGGGAGACAGGATTTTACCATCCGGGACGATGGAGCACTGGTGAAATTGGGCCGTTTGTGCGTACCTGCAGTGGCAGAGTTACGGGCCGAGATACTTGAGGAGGCCCACAGTTCGGCCTATGCTATGCATCCGGGAGGTACAAAGATGTACCGTACCCTCCGGAACCATTATTGGTGGCCAGGAATGAAGAAGGATATTGCTGAGTTCGTGAGCAAATGCTTAACCTGTCAGCAGGTTAAGGCGGAACGGCAGAGACCGTATGGGGCTATGCAGCCACTTCCGATTCCTGAGTGGAAGTGGGATCACATCACCATGGACTTCGTCTTTAAATTACCGAGGACTCAGAGTGGAGTGGACGGAGTATGGGTGATCGTGGATCGGTTAACCAAATCAGCCCATTTTCTGCCAGTTCAGGAAACCTATAAACCTAACCGACTGGCTCAGTTGTTTGTGAAGGAAATCATACGACTTCATGGTACGCCGGAATCGATCGTGTCTGATCGTGATCCGCGTTTCACTTCCAGGTTCTGGCGAAGTTTGCAAGCTACTTTGGGAACAACCTTACGTTTCAGTACTGCTTTCCATCCACAGACCGATGGACAGTCTGAAAGAACCATTCAAACCCTGGAGGACATGATGAGGTCATGTGTACTACAGTTTCAAGACTCTTGGGATACTCATTTGCCATTGATGGAATTCGCTTACAACAACAGCTATCAGGCAAGCATCGGGATGGCACCTTATGAGGCACTGTATGGCCGACAGTGCAGGACACCTATCTGCTGGACGGAGGTAGGAGAGCGAGCGGCTGTAGGGCCGGAGATAATGGACTTAACCATGGAAACTGTTCGCGTGATCAAGGAAAGATTGAAGGTGGCACAGGATCGCCAGAAGAGTTATGCCGACCGACGGATTCGAGACTTGGAGTTTGAAGTGGGAGATTTTGTCTTCCTGAAGTTGTCTCCGTGGAAAGGGATTATCCGTTTTGGCCGACGGGGGAAACTGAGTCCGCGTTTTATCGGACCTTATGAAATCGTGGAGAGAATTGGCAGAGTTGCATACAGATTGGCACTACCCCCAGAACTATCAAGAGTTCACGATGTTTTCCACGTATCGATGTTGCGGATGTATGTACGTGATGCTTCTCATGTACTTGGGGAACAACCTGTCGAACTGCGGGAGGATTTGAGCTTTGAAGAACAACCAGTACAGATCTTGGATCGGAAGGACAAGGTACTACGTCGAAAGACGATCCCTCTCGTGAAAATTCTCTGGAGAAACCAGAACGTGGAAGAAGCCACATGGGAGCCTGAGGCTCAGATGCGTGAACAATTTCCTCATTTGTTTCTTTGAAATTTCGGGACGAAATTTCTTAAGGGGGGAAGGTTGTAACACCCCGGAAATTCGAGGAATTCCATATTGTAATTTAATGTGTGATTTGACGATTTTACCCCTGTGAATGGTATGGTCAAATGTTGACTTTTTGATTGATGAACTAAATGGACTTTGACCTATGACCGTGACGTAGTTCGGGACGTCACGAGTTCATAGACAGGTGGCACGTCCAATTCGGACGATCAGGGTGAAAGTTATGGCTATCGGAAGTTCAGGGGCATTACCGTAATTTGGACTCTCGGGGGAAAATGTTGACTTTTCTTTTGACAACTAATTTTCAGTTGACTCAAGGACCGTTGGGTAGGCCTCGACGTCCTGAATCCGTAGACAGGCGGCACGCCGAAATCGGACTTCGTACGAGGAAGTTATGGTCAGAAACGTGAATTCGGGAAGTTCGTGTCTCGGTTTTCGTGTCGAATATTATATTCAGAAATTCTGATTGAAGGACACCTGGGGAGTGACAAGTGTCACTCACCCATTGGCTAGATTGGATCAGATCCACTATTGAATTAATTAACATTTGAATCAGCTTTAAATTTCAGCCTTTGGATTGGAAACCCCAGATCAGATCTCAGCCCTTGATCTAATCTGGAGATTCAATCTGAGCCATCCATTTCCTTCCCTCCATTTCTTTATAATTCATACCCGCAGAGCACATTCAGCCATTTCGATCCAACATTCCAGCAAACCATCCACTCTCTGTGTCTGTGTATTGGGGACTTGCCGGCGAGGCTGAACGGCGGCAGTGAGCACGGCGGAGGACGGCGGCGTGGGAGGAAGCAGGGGAACCCGAAACGGTTTCGAAACCAGATTTTTGGTAAATCCATTTCCCACGTTTGATTGGTCCATTATGAATCCTAACCAACTCTAGGAACCTCCAGGAACTTACTGGAATCGACCTCGTGGCCGGTGGAGCTCAGGGAGGTAGCAAAACGGCGACGGGAGGCCAGGGCTGTTCTTCGAGGTAGGCCTTCGATTCAATCCGTTTTTCTCAAATTTAATTACGTGGAACTAATCTAGGATTTAAGGCGAGTAAATACGAATTGAAAGGAACCAAAATGACCCAGAAATGAAGGAATGGCAACCGGGTCTCGATCGCGGGTCTGATCGACCCGAGTTGCAGGAGAACGGGTCAACCCGTCTGATGACAGTGGTGCTGACGTGGCACCCTGTCAGTCTGTCAGATGACGTGGACCAACCGTGAGCCGACACGTGTCACATGTCAGTGCACAGTCAGCACTGACATGTCAGTGACGTGGACCAGTCAGGGACTGCCACGTGTCACTGACATGTCAGTGACGTGGACCAGTGCCGTGCTGACACGTGGCACATGTCAGATCTGACACGTGGTCTGACAGATCAGTGAGGTGGACCAATCAGATGTTGACACGTGGCACCTGTCAGAGTCTGACATGTCAGACCTGACAGCTGTCAGATGACGTCAGCATGACGTCATGCTGACGTCAGCAGTGACGTCAGCGATGACGTCAGCAGGACTGTTCCACCGTTGACCGCCGCGTTGACCGGCGCGTGGGGGCGCGTGTGAACCGTGTTTCTGGTGGGACCACCACCATTCTTTAGGTTTCGACGATCCGGATCCAATGGCGGTGGTTTCGGGTCGATCGGAGATCCTTAAGTTGGTCAAAATAAGGTTTATTGCCTTGGAAAGCGCGTTCGGGCGGCTTTTCCGGGTCGGTTTCGACCTAGGCTTTCATGGTTGAATGTTGGGGGTTTATTTTGACCTTTACGAATACTTGGACTTGACAGGGATTGTACATTTGTACCAGGACGAGGGTATACGTTCGGTTTCTAGCAGGATTGTACTGTGAGTGGGCCATTTTCTTAAACCCTTGTGTGCATAAATGTTTTCTGGTTTTATTATACTTATTCACATGCTAAAACAATGATGGTTTTGATGATATGGAAAATATGGTTATGGCACGTTTCACGGTATTTGGGCTTGAGACCCGTCCGATGAAACTGAATGATTGGTTCGGATTCTACCTATGTATATATATGTTTGCATGTGGATATCAATAAAATGTATTTGTTACTGCACTGTATAGATCCTTCCATATTATATTGTCTCCTCCGGATGAGGTACCCCGGAGAGGTCACGGACGTCTAGTACGTCCAGCGTCTATGACGCTAAGCATCGGGGATGCTGTACCCGAACGGGGTTCGGGGATTGAACTCGGAATTGAGACCCGAGTGGCACGCGTAGCCTTGTGATTGTGACCTATTGGACGTCAGGGACGTCAGACATCAGGGATGTCGGGATTGGAGTGTATAGTGCAGCAACTAAAATTATGATTATGGTTTTGCTATATGCCTTATGGTTCATATTATATGGTTTATGATTTTGGAATTATGGTGCACGCATGTTTGGAAAACGGAGGGGTAAATTATATGTTTTACTTATCAAACGATTTCATAAACTTATGTTTCGGTCCACTCACCCTTACTGTTTTGATAACCCCTCCAGGTCGGGAAACTGAGGTAGAGGAGGAACCAGAGGCTGAGGCATAGATCTACTTCTGCGTACCTGAACCCCTGCTGGGCGGTGTACCCGCAGGATTACTTTAGAGTCGTGCTCGCAAATTTGTAATTTTGGATTATATCCCTTGTCTGACATTCGTTTAATTTGGATTTTATGTATGACTTTAATTTGGTTATTTATGCTTTTAAATGTTTGAGGTTAAAATTGGTATGAATTATTGGGTGTCAGACGGGAGCAGGGCACGTCCCCTTGTGGTCCCTGTGGGATCGGGGCGGGTCCTGTCACCACGTCACTGACATGTCAGTGCTGACTGTGCACTGACATGTGACACGTGTCGGCTCACGATTGGTCCACGTCACCTGACAGACTGACAGGGTGCCACGTCTTCACCGCTGTCCTCAGACGGGTTGACCCGAAAACCTGCAACTCGGGTCGATCAGACCCGCGATCATGACCCGGTTGCCATTTCTTCATTTCTCAACCATTTCAGTCCTAGTTTGTTCCTAGATGCTCGTCTCAATCCCAGAAAGGGTTCTAGCTAATCAAAATTGATAAACACAGACAGGATCGAAGGCTTACCTCGATGAACAGACCCGGTTCCCGTCGCCGTTTATACTCCGTTCAGGTCACCTCCGGTCACACAATTGAGTTCTAGAGGTTCCTAACAGTCCATAGAAGTGAATAGAGTCAAAAAGGAATGCCAACAAACGCTGAACAACAAGCTTCCATTTCTGAGTTTTTGAACCCGTTTCGGGTTTTGAAGCCGGCTCACCTCGCCGCCGTCTGCCGCCGTCCACCGCCGTGCCTCCGTCCTTCCCCGTGAGTCCAGCAACACACAGACACAGGGATAGGGAGTAGTGCGGGTGTGATGGATGAAATGGGCAGTGTGTGGGTTCGGGTGAGAACTATATATAGAAATGGAGGGAAAGCTGCACAATGAAATGAACGGCCCAGATTGAATCTCAGAATGAGATCAAGGGCTGAGATCAGATCTGGAGGTTTTCAGATCAAGGGCTGGAATTTAAAGCTGATTCTATTGCTATTTAATCCAATAGTGGATCTGATCCAATCTAGCCAATGGGTGAGTGACACTTGTCACTCACCAGGTGTCCTCCAATCAGATTTCCTGAATTTAATATTCGACACGAAAACCGAGACACGAACTTCCCGAATTCACGTTTCTGACCATAACTTCCTCGTACGAAGTCCGATTTCGGCGTGTCGCCTGTCTACGGACTCAGGACGTCGAGGCCTACCCAACGGTCCTTGAGTCAACTGAAAATTAGTTGTCAAACGAAAAGTCAACATTTTCCCCCCGAGAGTCCAAATTACGGTAATGCCTCTGAACTTCCGATAGTCATAACTTTTACCCTGATCGTCCGAATTGGACGTGCCACCTGTCTATGAACTCGTGACGTCCCGAACTACGTCACGGTCATAGGTCAAAGTTCATTTAGTTCACTAATCAAAAAGTCATCAATTGACCATACCATTCACAAGGGTAAAATCGTCAAATCACACATTAAATTACAATATGGGAAACCTCGAATTTCCGGGGTGTTACATTTCGAGTCAATTGGATATCGTTTACGGGTTGTTCTCTATGTTTAAAGTGACGGTACTTCTAATGAAAACATGGGTAAACCGCTCGGGGTTTGAGAATTTGGATAGTGAGTCCTTATGTGATTGGGATATCCGAATAGGATTCAGGAAGAGTTGGGAGATCGGGATAGGACTCGGTTATAATCAGAATATTAGGATAGGACTCGGGAAAAGTCGGAATATTAGGATTGGATTCGAAAAGAGTCAAGATATCAAGATAGGAATTGGGAAGAGTCGGGATATCATGAGAGAGCCAAGGACGAGTGGAGATATCAGTTTAGGCCTCGAAAAGAGTTGGGAGAACCGGGATATTGGATTAGGGCTCTGGAATGGCCGAGATATCAGGTTACACTATTCATCTGGGTCAGTGACTTGGTATGGGCGGTGACCCCAAGAGGACGAAATATATTTGGTTTATATAACATGATGATGTTTCTAAGTTGATCTATTTTCATCACTTATCTTACCGGTTTCTCGTATTATATTTAAAGGTCATAAGGGTTTTTCATAAATTTTGGTTTAATTGATAGATGGAAGTTCACAATTTTCACCTAAAAAGTAAGACAACTCATTATTTTTGTTGTTAATTTAAAATGACAAGTGATGCGTTTCTACAATCCAAAAGATATTTCATTCAAGAAAACATATATTTTATGAATCCAAGTTTTCATTTATGAAAAAAAAAACACAGGTTTTCAAATGGATTGATGTTTCATTTTCTATAGGCCATAATTTTCAAGTAATTACTACACTGGTTTGGTTCACTGTTAAGGAAAGGAAAACGCCGGTGAAAATGACCTACTGATTTTATATTAGAATACATTTTTTTTTCTGTTCCATAATTAACTTAATTCATTATACTATAACACGAAAATGACCATCAACTTATAAATAAATACAAAAACTAATTAGTGTGACCGCATTTAAAAAAATATGTATATTTGATATGGTCCTAAAAAAATTGAACGAAGACATACCTACTTAATATCTGTAATTAAATGTTGGACCACCTTGAATGGGTTTTTTTTTTTTTAATTCAAAAAATATAAGTGAGA
Organism: Prinsepia uniflora; assembly: GCA_032719365.1. Taxonomy (NCBI): domain Eukaryota; kingdom Viridiplantae; phylum Streptophyta; class Magnoliopsida; order Rosales; family Rosaceae; genus Prinsepia; species Prinsepia uniflora. The sequence continues at coordinate 56,627,441 of CM064869.1, read as the reverse complement.
ATTGAAATAAGGCCAGTGATCCACTTGCAAATCCAAATCCAAATCCAACGTCTGCAGCCCCTACAAATTGCATTTTGCATTTTTATTTCCAACTTTGTGCAACATGTGACGTGCCCCTGGTGGCGGGTGCCACTTGAAAAATAAGAAAAAATGCACTTAGAAAATATGAACCGAAAAAGAAGATAAAATGGTTTTAAGTTTTCAACCTAGCTATCTAGTACTCCATTAGATCCCACTCGGATTCGAGATGAGCATGGGATTCTTAGGGTCGACCTGCTACCCGTATATCTAATATTGCAAAAAATAAAATTTAAATTTGATTATATCCAAATAGAAATTCTAAACGATCTCATTTTCTTTGTGATTAGTGCTCATTATTTTTAGGACAAACTAAATAAAAGTATCTAAATTATATGGTCGATTTTAAAAGGTACCCGAACTAAAAAAAAGTTTCAATTGCGTATCCAACATATCTGTCGATTTCAAAAAGTACATTCCTTAAATTTTTCATCCAAAACTCAATTAAGTCTCCATATGACAAATAGTAAATGACACTCAGCATCTGATATGACAAATTTTAAAGGGGCATTTTGGAAACAATCTTAATTCATCTCACTTCTTCCTATTCACCAATTCATTATCTTCATCTTCCCTAACAACATCTTCATCAATCATTAATCATCATCTCATTTTCCCCAATTCTTCATCAATCATCATCCATAAATCCAAATCCAAAATCTAAAATTAATGTTCTCAGTTTTGCCCAAACCCCATAACTCAAAATCCAGAACCCAGTTCTTTCTCTCTCTCTCTCTCTCACACACACACACACACGAACATATTAACCCAAAACCCATAACCTAAATCCAAATCCAGAACTCAAAACCCATAATCGTTTGAATCTGTAAACACAAAGTAACAATTCCAACCCAGAAAAAATGTTGAACCATTTTAATGCAGCTTTTGTGAGGCCTTCAATGGATACTCAAACACTTCCTTCCCCTCCTTCTCTTTGACCATGGGAATCATCAACTTCAGAACCCCATTTTTCATCTCAACTCTAATCGAATAGATTTTGTAAATATTTGGAGGCACATCCAAATTGGGCTCAGACTCCTTGTCAGCGAAAATGGATCAAACACATATGCAATTCAAAAAACAAGCCAACCAAACCCAGTTGAGATTTCTAACCAAAAACAAACTCAGTTGAGATTTCTGCCAAAAGAAAAAACCCAGGTGAGAAATCTGGCCAAAAACAAAACCAAACTTAGAATTTCAAATAAGGCAACTTGAGAATAAGCCGAGATCCATGTCACTCTCGTTGGTGAATCAAACAGTTACACAATGTGGGACTCTTCCCCATTCGCAAGCCGCCTAAGTCATCGAAACATTCCAAGACTACTTAGCCACAAAGAGAAGCCCAAGAAGAACGTCGGAAAAGGAAAGACCACAAGAGATAGGACAAGCTCGACCTCCATGACCCTGCTAAAACCACTTAAATGGACGAAAAATTGATGTAAGCCTTCGAACTCCGTCGAGCTTCAGCACTTGATTCGCAAGCTACGAGTCTCAATGGCCATGAAGAATGACAAGAGAAGATTCATCTTGTCCAAAAAAAACTTTTGATGTTGTTCTCGCGACCTGGCTCGATTAAAGTGGTCTTCGGAGACGACGATGATCTATGTGCTTCTCGGCGCTTTCTTTCTCTCTCATACACAAAGACAAAAAAATTGGGAACCAAGTCCTTCATTTGGAAGAGGTGATGGTCCTCACAACCTAGTTTGCCCACATTGTGTGTAAAGATTCTTACATCCTCAATTCTTTTCTATAATTGTTCAATTGCTGCAGAATCTTGTGGGATTTTTTTTTCCGGAATTTTTTTTATGGGAAATAGATCTGAGAATAAGATGATGATGATGATAGTGTTCAATTACTGCGAAATCTTGTGGGTTGTTTTTTTTCTTTTTCCATAATTTTTTTTATGAGAAAAAGATCCAATGTTATGATGGTGATAAATTGAGGAAGATGACCATGATAAATTGAGAAAGATGATGATGATAAATTGTTCAATTGCTGCAGAATCTTGTGGTTTTTTATTTTCATATTTTTTTTCTGGGAAATAGATCTAATATTTTGATGATGATAAATTAAGGAAGAAGATGGTGATGATAAATTGAGGAAGATGATGATTATGTATTGTTCAATTTTTGTAGAATCTTGTGGATTTGGATTCATGGATGATGATTTATGACTGATGAAGAATTGGGGAATTGGTGAACAGTAAGAAGAGAGATGAATTAAGATTGTTCCCAAAATGTATTAAGACTGTTCCCACAATGCCCCTTCAAATTTTCCACATCAGATACTGAGTGACATTTACTATTTGCCACATAGTGACACGACCCACCCCCAATCCCCCAGGATTAAGGGCTAAGTCATGCTCCCGTCTAACTCACATACGACACGAAAGCTAACTGATGACCAACCTCAATGTAACACGTAATCCGGACAAGGGATTCCCAAACGAACTGTCCAAAAACTTCCGGACTTCCCATAGTGCGCAGAACCTACTGTGGATCGCGTATGTGATGTCTCCATCTCTCAAACAATAGCCCGCACCACAACAACCTGGAGGGTATTGGAAAACACAAAAGAATGTAAGTGGACAAAAATAAAGGATAAGTTTAGAAATCAGTTTATCAGAAATACATTTAAACCCTCCATTTAAAAACCAATGCATGCATATAAAACTCATTCCATAAAACCATTCCATATCCGAGATAAAAAAACCATCATTAAAAACCAGAATCATTTCCTTTTCTCAAATTCGTAATTCAAATTTAGGGCCTCAGCCCAAAATCATAAATCCTCATCAAAGTACGGGAACTCAGCCCAAAACTCATCAAATTCAAATCATCCGGGCCATTGCCCAAAACATCTGAAAACCAGTGAAAAAACAAAGTAAAACATTAATCAATCAAGTTGCTGGATCTCAAGCGCCCGAATCTTTAAGCTCAAAACACATGCGCATAATCAGGCCTTCATGGGATATCAACGAGTCTTTAAACTCAAAACATAATCAACAGGCTTCGAGGGATATCACAATAACCGAGTCTTTAAACTTAAAAAAAATCAATCCAGGGCCCTTCCCCGTCAATCAACCAAGTCATTAAACTCAAAACCAGATCCAGCCGTATCCGGGTCTATAAACCCAAAACCAGTTTTCAACTGGTCTTTAAACCCAAAATCAAGTGAAAATCATGAAAATCATAGAAAATCCATATTCAAATTCGCAATAATGATTCCATAAGCTAGCATCCGGAACCATCATCCCGAACTCAAATCCAGAATTTCTCTTTCAAGTTTCAAAACAAAATCCCAAAGCATCATTTCCAAAATCTAGTTCCAAAACCCGAAATCACGTTTATCGAAATCTCTTTTCTAAACTGGGCTTCAAACCTGAAAGCACTTTTCCGAAATCCATTATAAATCATTAAAATCAATTCATATTTCAAATCCCAAATTCAAAGTATCAAAACCATGATTCGCAACATAAATGGTAAGCTTGTAAAACGTGCAAATACGTACTTATCTTGAAATATGTGCAAAATGGTAAATCATCAAGATCATATCATAAACATAGAAAACATATAAAACATTTATGCATGCATCATTAGTTCGAAAGCAAAAGCCACTCACAGACCATTAGCGTCGCCGCCTCGATACACGTGCAATTACGCTTCCCGGGCTAATCCACTATCACCGGCTTTCCCAAACCTGTCCAAATCCCATAAGAAGGTGACTAATTACTTCATAATGCTTCTACTAAAGCCCCTTAATTTTTTTCGAATTTTTAACTATTTTTAACAGAGCCCTAAATCCTTCGAACATCCCGAAACATATCGAGATAATGTCCGATCGACTCGAAACCAATGCCAAAATGTTCGTTACATCAATTATAACATTTCACATGTTGAACACTTCCCCATCAGAGGCCCCATGCGCCCTCACGCGCCGCCCAAAGGGGCTGCGCGTGGGAGCCACGCGCCTACTGTTCATCTCTTTCAACCTTGGTCTGACCGGGTCTGAATCGGTTCGAACCGGCGGTCACGATTGTCCAATTTCAGTCCTGTTTCTTCCATTCCCTTCATCTTACCCTTTACAACCCGTCCAAGATGTTAAAACTGGAAAACAGGGCCTAGGGATTACCTTCCTGATCGACTTTCAGAGTTTAAGTTTTCCTCTGTGGTGTCCTAAGGATTCCGGCGACCATAGGTCTCCACTGCAAGCTCAATAACTCTGTTTTGAACTCCAAAACAAATTACAATAATCCAAACAAGTCAATAACCACGAAACCAGATTTCACCATGTTTAAATCCAAACGAAGGCTTCTCGGAAACTCACCTTACCGTCCACCTTAAGCCTCCAAACCAGGCTTATTTGACCCCCCTGGACCTCCAGCAACACCTTCCCATCAACTAAATCAATCAAAACCTTATGAGAACACGATTACCATTTTCAATTGAAAAAAACGACGTCTTGGGTTCACAGGGTCCTTACCTCGACCCGCCGTCTTGGGCTCCACCGTGGTCTTCATTCTTATCCAGATATCCCCCTCTTCATCTTTCCTTTACAAAGCAAGGGTCAAGGATGTAGTTTGATAGTTTTTCTAGTCTGGTCTCCTCTCAGGTTACACACAAAGAATGGAGATCAAGAAGGTTGTAGGAATGGTTTCTCACAATCACATTCTATTTCTCAGTTTGAACCAACCCGTGCAAGCCAAAGTTCCCAATTGTTTTAAACCAAATTAAGTCGGCTAAAAAGGCTCCACAGACCTCTAGAGGTGGGACACATGTTCCAATCTCAATCAACCACCATTCCAAGGCAGACAAGTGTCCACCCATTACTGGGCACAGATCCCAATGCCTTAGACTGACCAAAATGGCCCTACCTTCATAAATTACCATTTTGCCCTTCCCCTGTTTAGATCAATAACTAAACCACCCAAAGTTCAATGGCAACGTACCGCCTGTCGTTGTACTCAAGGGATCGAGACCTACCTCACGGTCCTAGAAATACGTGACAGAGACCTATCGTAGAAAAATTCAACCAATTTCCCTTTTTCAACCAAATTTACCAAAATACCCTCAAACTTCCGAACATCATAACTTCTTCCTCGAACGTCGGAATCAGACGAGCCACTTGTCTATGAACTCGTGACGCCCCAAACTACATCACAGTCATCGGTTAAAGTCTATTTGACCCAATTTCCCTTTTTCAACCAATTTCCCTTTTTCAACCAATTTCGCACCGTCTGTCTGAAAGCACTCAACGAAGCATTGATTAACTTCACTAATCCATCATTAACCACTAATCTAATCCCAGTTTCCGGGACGAGTCGTTACACTTAGAGACTTAATTGAGTTTTGGATGGAAAACTTAATAGAGGTACTCTTTTGAAATCGACAAATAGGTTGGGTACGCAATTGAAACTTTTTTTAGTTCATGTACCTTTTGAAATCAAGCCTATAATTTGGGTACTTTTAAGTATTTTGTCCTTATTTTTATCAATACTATAGGTTATATAGCAAAGAAAATCACATTATTTTTTCCTTATGACGAAATATTCATGTCAGGACCCGTCCCAAATCTCCCGGATTAACGTGGGACGTGCCTGCTCCCGTCTGTCACAAAGTGTCAGATCGGGGATAGTTCCGTCCTTTATCCAACCGGGACTACCAGAGAGCGCCAGGATCTGGAGGAGGAGTGTGAGGTCTCGGTCTCTACTACAGCCCGCATCCTCGATCAACCTGAAAGGCATTCAAAACATCAAAAGTCGTGAGTGGACAAAACAAAGAATTTATAAAAATATATTCACAAAAAGAAGATATTTATACCCTTCACTAAAAAACATGCATGCATTCAAAAACTATTTAACAAACCACAAAACCATTAGGGCCTTGGCCCAAAACTGTAAATCAAGTACATGGGAACTCAACCCAAAACTGTTCTAAGTGAAATACCAACCATAGAACACGGGGTCTCAGTCCCAACCATAGCTACTCCCTGGCCAATCACCGTCACCCGGGGTTCCCGAACCTGTCCAAATCGTAATAGAGGGTTACTAACTACTTAAATAGCCCTCACTAAAGCCCCATAATTTTCCCAAATTTTTAACTATTTTTAAAGTCGATCCTAAACCTTCGGACATCCCGAACTATATCGAGACGATGTCCGATCGACTCGAAACCAATCCCAAAATGTTTGTTACATCGAATAGATGAAATCACATGTTGGAAGTTTCCACAAAATCCTCCCCACACGCCGCCACGTGCCGCCTGAAGGCCATGCGCGTGGGCTTCATGCGCCGGTGAACAGGGCGTTTTCAACCTCCAGCCGACTGGCCGGTCCGGTCTGATTCCTGCAATCCGGTTCAGGCTCCTATGACAGGACCCATCCCAATCCCCCCCCCCCCCCCCCCCCCCGGATTAGTTCGGGATGACCCTGCTCCCGTCTGACACGAAGTGTCAGGACCCGTCCCAAATATCACCTCGATACCCGGGAAGAATCCTGCTCCCGTCTGACAATCACACTTACAGTACCAAAACATGACCTTAATACAACTATAAGCATAACTATCAGACGAAGGAGTAAATATATACAACAGTAAGCCAGAGCATAGTTCTACAAAATGGGCATCAAAAGTCCTACAAGTCTAAGTCCGCAACGGAAGAACGTCGGAAGCTCTATGCCTCGATATCTGCCTCAACGTTCACCCCAGCGCTATCACCACGACCTGGAGGGAATTTGAAAAAAAGAAGGTGTGAGTGGACCGAAAAGAATAAAAATTTTAAAACCGTTTACCATCAAGTCAAAGTAAAGAAATATAATCATTTGTTCCCTCCGGTTTAAAACCAGGCATGCCCAACGAAGTATTAGAAAAGTCATAATATGAAACATCATAAGAAACAGAAACACTATAAAACATCATAAGAAACAGATACACTATAAAACTGATAGAGAAACCAGAGCATAAACATCAAAACACTTTTTCCGATCAAACCTGCTGGACCTATCCGAGTCTTTAAACTCAACCAGGCCTCACGTATAAATCCGAGTCTTTAAACTCCCGAGTCTTTAAACTCAATAGGCCTATGGGGGTAATATCATAACTATCCGAGTCTTTAAACTCCCGAGTCTTTAAACTCCCGAGTCTTTAAACTCAATCCGGGCCCGTCCCCCGTCAATCAATATCCGGGTCTTTAAACCCAATATCCAGATCCAGCAAATCCAATCCATATCCAGTGTAAAACCAATTCACAATCCATCGCCAAATTCGAATTCGAAATCCCCGGTTCGAAGCCCTTCCGGCGTTCAGAACCGACATTCCGAACCCAAATCCGGAAAAATATCCATTTTCATACCAAACCCATTTATCATTATCAGAAAAACCTTTATAGGTGGAAATCCCCAAATGTGGCATCAAAATCCGAAAACCAGCATTTTCTCGAAAAACGTGCAAAACCGAAAATGTCTCGTAAAACGTGCAAACATATCAATCACGTATAATCATCATCAACAAACATAAAACATACTTGAAATCATTAAACATAGATAAAAACAGTTAGGCATGCTCGTAAGAAAAGAAAGAGTCCACTCACAGTTCACAACACGTCACTCGCGCCCCGTGCGCTCCTCAACCGTCTCGGGTGTCTCCCGTCCTGTCAATAGATACCAAATAGGGTCACAATTATATCACGGATACCTTCCCTATTTTCCCCAATTTTTCGGGAATTTAATAATATTTTAATCCTAAACCCTAAACCGTACGGATTCCCGAACCATCTCGTAACACCGTCCGATTAACCCGAAAACTATACCATTGGATTCCTTAGGACATTTAGAACCAAAACCATGTTGGAAGCTTGGCCGGAATCATCACCACGCGCCTCCACGCGCCGCCCAAAGTGGCTGCGCGTGGGCCTCACGCGCCTGCTACAGTGCATCTCCTTCCTCGAGTCACCCGGTTCAACACAGTTGAACCGGCGTGAACGGTTCTCTGTAATCCGACCACCATTTCGGTTCAATCCAATCCTAACCTCTTCGTCCCGTCCTAAGCAACCTGACCATGTCCTAACCTCGAAGAATCACGGCCGGAAACCCGCCGTTCACGGCCGCGAAACAGACGGCCCGCAGCCCCTGTTTTCCTTCCCGGCCGTCCACTGCTTCCCCCTTCACGGTGGCGATACCAGCACCTTCCTAGGACCCTACTTAGTCCTACCCAACTCACAGAATCCGTCGATTCATCCCCGAAGTCCACGACTTCAAGTTTGAAGTCACGGCCAAAACAGAGTACTGGGTACTCGCCGTCGACTGAGCCCCGCCGTATACGCCCCCGTCACGGCAGCCATCACAAACCATTCCTAGGACCTCCCTGAACATCACCCTGACCTCCTAATCCCTCGACTCTAAGCCCAACTCCACGACTTTGCATTTGAAAAATCACGGGAAACAGAGTAAAGAGACTTACCCTGCGATTCAGTCGCCGCCGTGAGCACCGCCGCCTGCCACGGTGTTTGTTGGACTCCCTGCAACCCCTTGGACCTCCTATAGCCTTGGTTTGCCTCACCACACGGTACAACAGCCTCCACGAGCTCACGGCCTCCCCGTTTTCACAGAAGCTTAGCTGCACCGCCACAGTGCCGCCGTGCACGGTTTCCGTCCAATAGCACCACCACCAACTCACCGTAAACTCCCTGTCACTCTCTCAGTTCACCAAAACCGCACTCACCCCTTGAATCGATCACCGTCTCCCCAAGTTCTTCTCTCTGTTTTCTGCGCACACAAGGTTTGCACGGTTTCAAAATGGACAAAGTGTGGCCGTGCACACTTTAGACCTTTGTGGAACAATCCAGCACCCCCACGTGTCCACAATCCTAGGGACAAGCAGAAAAATATCCCAATCCCCTTTTGCCACTTGTCTTCATCTGCTTTTCTGAAAGGAAATGACCAAAATACCCCTTGTATAATTAATTACCGTTTTGCCCTCGACCGTTCTAGACCTGTAACTTTTCCGTCCGACGTTCGATGACAGCGTGCCGCCTGTCGTTGTACTCAGGACGTCGAGACCTACCTAACGGTCCTCGGTCTACGTGAAAATCACAAATCCTCCAAAAAGTCAACATTTCCCTTATTGACTCAAAATTACGGTAACGCCCCCAACCTTCCGTACATCATAACTTTTCCTCTGATGGTCCGAATCGAACCTGCCACCTGTCTACGGACTCGTGACGTACTAAACTACGTCACGGTCAAGGGCTAACACTCATCCAATCGATAGTACCAAAAGTCAACTTTTCGTCTACTATTCACAAGGGCAAAATCGTCCTTCTTTTTTTTTTTTTTACAAAACTTCACAAAAATTACATTTTTACCCTTCCCGTAGGTACGGGTTGTTACAATCTACCCCCCTAAAAAGAATTTCGTCCCCGAAATTCAGTGAAATAAGTAAGGGTACTGTTCCCGCATCAAGGCCTCGGGTTCCCAAGTAGCTTCTTCGACCTGATGATTTCTCCACAATACCTTCACTAAGGGAACCGTCTTCCTTCGCAAAACTTTATCCTTCCGATCCAAGATTGCAACAGGTTGCTCTTCAAAACTCAAGTCTTCCCTCAGTTCCACTGGTTGTGCTTCCAAAACATGCGAATCATCTCGAATGTATTTCCGAAGCATAGAAACATGAAAGACATTATGTACCTTTTCCAAATCTGCTGGTAAGGCCAATCGATAAGCTACAGGACCAATCCGCTCCAAGATCTCATACGGTCCAATGTAACGAGGACTCAACTTCCCTCGTCTGCCAAATCGTACAATTCCTTTCCAAGGAGATAGCTTCAAGAAAACCCAGTCTCCAACAGCAAACTCCAAATCCCTGATCCTACGGTCAGCGTAGCTCTTTTGGCGGTCCTGCGCTGCCTTCAATCGATCCCTAATCAATATCACTTTTTCCTGAGTAAGCTCCACCAGCTCAGAAGTAGTCAACCTCCTCTCACCAACTTCAGTCCAACACAATGGAGTCCGACACTGCCGCCCATACAAAGCCTCGTAAGGAGCCATCCCAATGCTCTCCTGATAACTGTTATTGTAGGCGAACTCCATCAAAGGCAGATGTGATTCCCAAGTACCCTGAAACTGAAGCACACAAGCTCGCATCATGTCCTCGAGAATCTCGATAGTCCGCTCAGACTGCCCATCAGTCTGAGGATGAAAAGCAGTACTGAAGTGTAATTTAGTCCCAAAAGCTTCCTGTAAGCTCTGCCAAAATCGAGAAGTGAATCTCGGATCTCTATCAGATACTATCGACTCCGGAGTCCCATGTAACCGAATAATCTCATTTATAAACAACTGTGCAAACTGTTCCAACCTGAAGTTCTCCCGTACTGGCAAGAAATGAGCAGACTTCGTAAGTCGATCCACAATAACCCACACACCATCATGTCCCTTCGGTGTTCTCGGAAGCTTGAACACGAAATCCATAGTCAGGTGATCCCATTTCCACTCGGGGATCGGCAAAGGTTGCATTGCTCCATAAGGTCTCTGCCGTTCGGCTTTTACCTGTTGACAAATCAAGCATCTACTGACATACTCTGCAATTTCACGTTTCATCCCTGACCACCAGTAATGCTCTCGAAGTGTACGATACATCTTGGTCCCACCAGGATGCATCGCATAAGCTGAACAGTGAGCCTCATCCAGTATCACCTTCTTCAAAGCTTTATCCTCAGGTACACACAACCATCCATTCTTAACCAAGGCTCCATCCTCACGGATCTCAAAATCCTGTCTTTCTCCAGCCTCGACCTCAATCCGAATGATGCCCAGAATAGGGTCCTCAAACTGAGCATCAATCACCTGATCAATCAAAACAGGTCGCACATGGAAACTCGCTAGGAGTGCTCCCTGATCATCCACAGTCAACTCTACTCCCAACCTACGGAGCTCAACCAGCAAAGGTAATCGTACTGTCCTCAGATGCGACAAAGAACCAGCTGACTTCCTGCTCAGAGCATCGGCTACCACATTAGCCTTCCCTGGATGATACTCAATAGTACAGTCGTAGTCCTTAAGTAACTCCAACCAACGGCGCTGTCTGAGGTTCAATTCCTTTTGAGTGAATAAATACTTCAAACTCTTGTGGTCCGTGAAGATCCTGCACTTCTCACCGTACAAGTAATGTCGCCAAATCTTCAATGCATGAACCACCGCAGCCAGTTCCAAGTCATGTGTAGGGTAGTTCACCTCATGGGGTTTTAATTGCCGGGAAGCATAAGCAATCACTTTCCCGTGCTGCATCAAGACACAACCCAAACCTTGTAAAGAAGCGTCACTGTACACCTCGAACTCCCCACTATCATCTGGAAGGGCCAACACAGGAGCAGTTGTCAACCGCCTTTTAAGCTCCTGGAAACTCTGTTCACATTTATCGTCCCACTCAAACCGAACTCCCTTCCGTGTCAACCTCGTCAACGGTGCTGCAAGAATAGAAAAGCCCTCAATAAAACGTCGGTAATACCCTGCCAAACCCAGAAAACTCAGAATTTCCGTTACCGTCTTGGGCTGTTCCCACTTCGCTACCGCCTCAACCTTCTGAGGATCCACACGAATGCCCTCGGCCGAAATCACATGACCAAGAAATCCGACACTGGTCAACCAGAACTGACACTTACTGAGCTTCGCATACAACTGATGCTCCCTCAACGTTTTAAGCACGATCCTGAGATGTTTCTCATGCGCCTTCGCACTCTTCGAATACACCAAAATATCATCAATGAAGACAATCACAAAACGATCCAAGTAGGGCCGGAACACTCGGTTCATAAGGTCCATAAAAGCTGCTGGGGCATTAGTCAAACCAAAAGGCATCACCACAAACTCATAGTGACCGTACCTGGTCCAGAAAGCTGTCTTCGGTATATCCTCCTCTTTAACCCTTAACTGGTGATAACCGGAGCGAAGATCAATCTTCGAGAAATACTGTGCTCCCCTGAGCTGGTCAAACAAATCATCAATCCGGGGTAGGGGGTACTTATTCCGAATAGTTACCTTATTCAGTTGCCTGTAATCCACACACAATCTCAATCCTCCGTCCTTTTTCTTGACAAACAAAACAGGTGCTCCCCAAGGTGACATACTCGGTCGAATAAATCCTATATCGTCCAACTCTTGCAACTGGGCCTTAAGTTCCCTCAATTCTGCAGGTGCCATACGATAAGGAGTCTGAGAAATAGGCTGTGTACCTGGTAGAAGCTCAATCGTAAACTCAAGATCTCGGTGTGGGGGTAGTCCTGGCAACTCCTCGGGAAAAACATCGGGAAACTCCCGTACCACTGGTATATCCTCCGCCCTCACTGGCGTAGCACGCGTATCCACCACATGAGCTAAGTAACCCTGGCACCCCTTACGTAACAATTTACTAGCCTCGAGTGCCGAAATAACTCCCGTAGGAAGTGCACGCTGATCCCCCTGAAACGTAGTCTCTGATAATCCGGGACTCCAAAAAGTCACTCTCCTATCGAAACATTCGATAGAAGCATGATGTCTCGTCAACCAGTCCATACCCAAGATCACATCAAAGTCCCGTAAATCCAAGAGTAACAAATCTGCCAGTAACTCCACCTGGCCTACCATCACCGGACACTCTCTCAAAACCTGAGTCACTACCAACATCTCCCCAGTAGGTGTACTCACGCCTAACGCACAATCCAAAGTAGACACCTCCCTCTCCTTAACCAAACTACAACTCTGAGCTATAAATGAATGGGTAGCCCCGGGATCTATCAAAGTAAAAACAGTGTGACCAAGTATTGTGAGTGTACCTGTCACCACTCCCGGTGCTGACCTAGCCTCCTGCTGGGTCATCGCAAAAACTCGCGCCTGAGGTCCCGATGACCTACCGCGCCCTCTGGAACTGCTCGTGGCACCACCGCCACCCCTAGGGCCTGCCGCCCCTGACACTGAAGCAGTACTCCACCCGGGTTCTGCTGCACCTCTGCCTGCTCCACCCTCCGGAGCTAACAATGGGCACTCCCAACGGAAATGTCCTCGCTCTCCGCAATAGAAACAAGTGTCCCTACCGGGTCCACCGGTATGCCTCCCTGTAGAAGCCACTGAAGTCGCACTCGCCTGAGGAGTTGGCTGTGACCTAGCTCCTCGAAATCCCGAGCCCTGAAAACTGCCTGGTCTGCCATACCGGGCTCCACCAGCCGATAATGATCCACCAAAATTACCCCGTTTCGGGGGCCTCTGACTCGATGCTCCTGGAAATGACTGCTCTCGGCGTCGAACACTGCCCGAATACTGTGGTCGAGCAGGTAAACTGGCCTCCACCCTGACAGCAGCATCAGAAAACTCTCGGAATGTAGAAAAAGAGCCGGCTGTCACTATGGTCCTGATCTCTCCCCGGAGGCCCAGCTCAAACCGGCGGCACTTCTCCGCCTCAGTCGCCACAAATGCCGGGGCAAAACGAGATAGCATCTGGAACCTCTGCTCATACTCAGCAACTGTCAAGTTCCCTTGCTTCAAGTGAAGGAATTCCGCTTCCTTCGCATCCCTGAAAGAACGGGGATAGTACTGATCTAGAAACCGCTCCCGGAAAGTCTCCCAAGTCACGGTATGTACATCCCAGCCGGACAGTTCCAGCGTGTACCACCACTCGTAGGCAGCTCCATCCAACAGAAAAGTAGCTAACAATACCCGATCCTCGGGAGGACAGTGCATCACCCCAAAAATACGTTCTAATCGGGTGATCCATCGGTGAGCTTCCTCGGGATCAGCCCCACCGCTGAACGTAGTAGCCCCAAGCCTCTGGGCTCTCTCAATCGAAGCGCTCTCAGTCCCTCTCGCCGCTTCATCTTCAGGTCGTGGAGGGGGTTCACGTCTCGGAGGCATGATCAATCGTACGCTGAAAGAGGCATAGAGTTAGTATAACAACCTAGACCCAACACAAATTGACACAACCTATGCTCTGATACCAATTGTCAGGACCCGTCCCAAATATCACCTCGATACCCGGGAAGAATCCTGCTCCCGTCTGACAATCACACTTACAGTACCAAAACATGACCTTAATACAACTATAAGCATAACTATCAGACGAAGGAGTAAATATATACAACAGTAAGCCAGAGCATAGTTCTACAAAATGGGCATCAAAAGTCCTACAAGTCTAAGTCCGCAACGGAAGAACGTCGGAAGCTCTATGCCTCGATATCTGCCTCAACGTTCACCCCAGCGCTATCACCACGACCTGGAGGGAATTTGAAAAAAAGAAGGTGTGAGTGGACCGAAAAGAATAAAAATTTTAAAACCGTTTACCATCAAGTCAAAGTAAAGAAATATAATCATTTGTTCCCTCCGGTTTAAAACCAGGCATGCCCAACGAAGTATTAGAAAAGTCATAATATGAAACATCATAAGAAACAGAAACACTATAAAACATCATAAGAAACAGATACACTATAAAACTGATAGAGAAACCAGAGCATAAACATCAAAACACTTTTTCCGATCAAACCTGCTGGACCTATCCGAGTCTTTAAACTCAACCAGGCCTCACGTATAAATCCGAGTCTTTAAACTCCCGAGTCTTTAAACTCAATAGGCCTATGGGGGTAATATCATAACTATCCGAGTCTTTAAACTCCCGAGTCTTTAAACTCAATCCGGGCCCGTCCCCCGTCAATCAATATCCGGGTCTTTAAACCCAATATCCAGATCCAGCAAATCCAATCCATATCCAGTGTAAAACCAATTCACAATCCATCGCCAAATTCGAATTCGAAATCCCCGATTCGAAGCCCTTCCGGCGTTCAGAACCGACATTCCGAACCCAAATCCGGAAAAATATCCATTTTCATACCAAACCCATTTATCATTATCAGAAAAACCTTTATAGGTGGAAATTCCCAAATGTGGCATCAAAATCCGAAAACCAGCATTTTCTCGAAAAACGTGCAAAACCGAAAATGTCTCGTAAAACGTGCAAACATATCAATCACGTATAATCATCATCAACAAACATAAAACATACTTGAAATCATAAAACATAGATAAAAAAAACAGTTAGGCATGCTCGTAAGAAAAGAAAGAGTCCACTCACAATTCACAACACGTCACTCGCGCCCCGTGCGCTCCTCAACCGTCTCGGGTGTCTCCCGTCCTGTCAATAGATACCAAATAGGGTCACAATTATATCACGGATACCTTCCCTATTTTCCCCAATTTTTCAGGAATTTAATAATATTTTAATCCTAAACCCTAAACCGTACGGATTCCCGAACCATCTCGTAACACCGTCCGATTAACCCGAAAACTATACCATTGGATTCCTTAGGACATTTAGAACCAAAACCATGTTGGAAGCTTGGCCGGAATCATCACCACGCGCCTCCACGCGCCGCCCAAAGTGGCTGCGCGTGGGCCTCACGCGCCTGCTACAGTGCATCTCCTTCCTCGAGTCACCCGGTTCAACACAGTTGAACCGGCGTGAACGGTTCTCTGTAATCCGACCACCATTTTGGTTCAATCCAATCCTAACCTCTTCGTCCCGTCCTAAGCAACCTGACCATGTCCTAACCTCGAAGAATCAAGGCCGGAAACCCGCCGTTCACGGCCGCGAAACAGACGGCCCGCAGCCCCTGTTTTCCTTCCCGGCCGTCCACTGCTTCCCCCTTCACGGTGGCGATACCAGCACCTTCCTAGGACCCTACTTAGTCCTACCCAACTCACAGAATCCGTCGATTCATCCCCGAAGTCCACGACTTCAAGTTTGAAGTCACGGCCAAAACAGAGTACTGGGTACTCGCCGTCGACTGAGCCCCGCCGTGTACGCCCCCGTCACGGCAGCCATCACAAACCATTCCTAGGACCTCCCTGAACATCACCCTGACCTCCTAATCCCTCGACTCTAAGCCCAACTCCACGACTTTGCATTTGAAAAATCACGGGAAACAGAGTAAAGAGACTTACCCTGCGATTCAGTCGCCGCCGTGAGCACCGCCGCCTGCCACGGTGTTTGTTGGACTCCCTGCAACCCCTTGGACCTCCTATAGCCTTGGTTTGCCTCACCATACGGCACAACAGCCTCCACGTGCTCACGGCCTCCCCGTTTTCATAGAAGCTTAGCTGCACCGCCACAGTGCCGCCGTGCACGGTTTCCGTCCAATAGCACCACCACCAACTCACCGTAAACTCCCTGTCACTCTCTCAGTTCACCAAAACCGCACTCACCCCTTGAATCGATCACCGTCTCCCCAAGTTCTTCTCTCTGTTTTCTGCGCACACAAGGTTTGCACGGTTTCAAAATGGACAAAGTGTGGCCGTGCACACTTTAGACCTTTGTGGAACAATCCAGCACCCCCACGTGTCCACAATCCTAGGGACAAGCAAAAAAATATCCCAATCCCCTTTTGCCACTTGTCTTCATCTGCTTTGCTGAAAGGAAATGACCAAAATACCCCTTGTATAATTAATTACCGTTTTGCCCTCGACCGTTCTAGACCTGTAACTTTTCCGTCCGACGTCCGATGACAGCGTGCCGCCTGTCGTTGTACTCAGGACGTCGAGACCTACCTAACGGTCCTCGGTCTACGTGAAAATCACAAATCCTCCAAAAAGTCAACATTTCCCTTATTGACTCAAAATTACGGTAACGCCCCCAACCTTCCGTACATCATAACTTTTCCTCCGATGGTCCGAATCGAACCTGCCACCTGTCTACGGACTCGTGACGTACTAAACTACGTCACGGTCAAGGGCTAACACTCATCCAATCGATAGTACCAAAAGTCAACTTTTCGTCTACTATTCACAAGGGCAAAATCGTCCTTCTTTTTTTTTTTTTTTTTTACAAAACTTCACAAAAATTACATTTTTACCCTTCCCGTAGGTACGGGTTGTTACACGAAGTGTCAGACAAGGGATATTTCTGACCTTTGCCCTCCCGGGCTATCAGAGTACGCTAGGATCCGGAGGAGGTATGTGATATCTCGGTCTCTGCTACAGTCCACATCCGCTGACAACCTGAAGGGCAGTCAAAACATTAAAAGCTGTGAGTGGAAAAAACAAGAGTTTATAAAAAACATTTCATAATAAAGACATTTGTACCCTTCACTAAAAAGCATGCATGCATTCGAAAACCATTTATCCAGAAAAACCATAATGAAATCAAGTACACAGGCCACTGCCCAAAACCTGTGTAAACACACATCATATACCATATATAGCATACATCACATATACATATAATTCACACAACCAATCCTGTCACGGTTTCCAAAGCTACACGCGTGCTACCCAGGTCTCAATCCGAGTCTTCTCAAAGTCAAGGTCAATGTCCGCAGACCACTAACCCTACCCGAGGTAATAGTAATCATAGCCTTCCTGAGAGTAAGGAACCCAACTGGGGGGTGACTCCACTCAGTCGGTGCTCCGTGACTACTCTGGGGTCCACCCAGGCCAACGACCCTCCCCGGAGGAGATAGAAGAACAAGTAAAGGAAGGTATATGAATACATATATATACATAACATAAACGTGCATGCCCGGTTCCCTTGAACCGTCATGATCCATAACATCCATTAACCAGGGTTCATGTCGGTTCCCATAAACCGTCATGAACCAGAATGCCCTTTCCAGAGTTCATGCCGGTTCCCATAAACCGTCATGAACTTGGAAATCGATCTAGAGTCCATGACCCGAAATCATCAGTGTAAAACAACTGGGTCTCGTTCCAGAACATATGACTCAACTGGGCACCGTGCCCGATATCTAAGGGTCAGTCACGACTCCGATCATAGTGATGCGTGCAACCATCCATCCAGGATCGCCCTCAATCCCGGTATGTCGCCGTGAACGTATCAACCGACGCGACCACCACAAGATCATGGTGCACTCATCACCGATCGATATCCTGAACCGTCAGCACACCGAAGTCGAGCCTCCCCAGGCTGCCCAACCATGAATCGTGCATCGTGACCTCTCCGGAAGGAACACATCCCAATCCGGAGGCGAGCGTCGTATCGTCGATCGCCGTGCACATAGCACCCGTCGCGACCACGATTTAGACCCAAAGATCGTAAATAGCATCATATGCCCGAGACAAAACCAAATGGGTCTCATACCCTAGTTTATCCTTTTATAAATCCAAAACCTTTTCATTTAGACCAATAAAGACATACAGACCTGTATAGGCACCGTATAGGGCCGAAACCTCGAAAATACGTGCCTATACGTAACCACACATCCAAATGCACTCATGGTATCGCAAACAAGTATTTAAAACATATAATAAACATTTATGCATGCACCAATTTAGAAAACAAGGTCCACTCATAGACCGTCCGAGCTGCCGCCTTGATTTGCGTGCCATACGGCTCCCCGAGCCAATCACCATCACCGGGACTCCCGAACCTGTCCAAATTTTAATAGAGGGTTAATAACTACTTAATTAACCTCCTATTAAAGCCCCGTAATTTTCCCGAACTTTTAACTATTTTTAAACCGGCCCTAAACCTTCCGATACCCCGTAATCTATCGAAACGATGTCCGATTGACACGAGACTAGTCCCAAAATCTTCGTAACATCGAATAGAATATTTCCCGTGTTGAACACTTTCCCAAATTATGGCCCACGCGCCCTCACGCGCTCCAAGAGTGCACAGATCACTATTCTTCATCATCAACCTCAGGAAAACCGGTTTTACTGTGCTGGACCGGCCGGTTACTGTACTGAACCGGCGTGACCGGTTCAGCGATTTTCCTGCCCTATTTTGGTCAGATTTCAACCCTAATTAATCCCATAATTCATATCTCTTCATTCCCTATCATTTCTACTCATTAAAACAACCTAAAAACACCTAAATTCCATGGTTTAATCTTTGAACCATACGGTTCAAAGCTTCTAAAACTGCACCATGGCTGTGCAGCCGTCCAAAACCTATCAAAACCTTCCTATCACAATCCTAATAACCCATTTAATTCATTGGAAGCAACCAAAATGACCCATAATATATATATAGAATTTAAATGGAGTTTGGAGCCGTACCGAGAACCCTCTCGGGTTCCTCCTCCTCTCGCCGCCGTGGGCGGCAGTTCAGGCCTCCATGCTGGCCACCTCAGCTCCCTCAGTCTCTCTGGTCCTCACGGCTGGTCATGGGTTAAGGTGGGATGGGTTTTGGGTTGCACAAAGATGGAGAAATGGTGAGATCGGGTTATGTTTTTGAATGGAAAAAAGAATGATCGATGCATGTATGTGAAGGAATGTCCAGTGGATGCGTGACACTTGTCACTCATCCATTGGGCCTCCATTAAATATCTGGGCCCCACTAAAGTCCAAAAGTTAACTTGTCTCGTAATTCATGCAATAGTGCACTTGAACTTCCATGAACCGTAACTTCGCCGTCGAACGTCCGAATTCGACGTGCCGCCTGTCTATGGATTCGTATCGTCCTTATCTACGTAACGGTCTTCATCCCACGGCCATCGGACCTCTTGGTAAAAAAGTCAACATTTACCCCTCTTTTACCAAAATTACCAAAATGCCACTAAACTTCTGAACGTCATAACTTCTTCCTCGGACGTCGGAATTGAACGTGCCACCTGTCTATGAACTCATGACGTCACGAACTACGTCACGGTCATCAGTCAAAGTCCATTTGACTGCTCGATTGAAAAGTCAACATTTTGCCACGACCAGAGGCAAAATGGTCATTTCGCATTATTCGTCCAATTTCGCCCAACTAATCACGAATTAGCCTCACTAATCGTGATTAGTCACTAATCTAATCTAGGAATTTGGGACTGGTCGTTACATCCTATCTCCCTAAATTTTTGTCCGTTTTCTTCCAATCCAATTTCAATCTTCCTATCTAATCCCTAAAAATCTATTGGCGTGAAGAAAACTAAGAAAAACCATTAAAACCCGACCCGTTCAATTCTTCCCTTCACGGCCCAATTTTTCAATCCTTCCCCTGGGCAGCACCACCCCTCTCTGTCGTCAAAAATCGTCCCTAGGTACTCCTAATAACCCAAAGAACCTCCCCCAATCACTAGAAGTCATCCCCAACGTCTAAAACCCGAAATGGAAATTTTGAACGTAAAACGCATACCTTCGCGGTTCCACGGCCACCATGCACGGCGGCTCCTGATCCTGGCACCGTCCAGCATGTCTCAGTCTCCTCTCCCTTCTTCCTTCACGGTTCATTCTCATCAAGTGAGTTTGAGGGGTGTTTGTGAGGGGTGGGTTGCACGGCTTATGGGTTTCGAGTTAGTTTGGATGAATGGAACAGATAAAGGTAGTGGTGCATGAATGTAAGGGAATGGGTAATGGATGAGTGACACTGGTCACTCATCCATTGGCCATGTTCAAAAGGTCTGGGTCCCATTGAATGACAAAATCCACTTTTTTCTCGTAAAGCGTGCTGCCATAAATAGTTTCTCAGAATTTCCGTGAACCGTAACTTTTTCGTCGAACGTCCGAATTCGACGTGCCGCCTGTCTACAGATTCGTATCGATCCGATCTATGTAATGGTTCTCGGCCCTCGGCCATTGGACCTCCTGGGTCAAAAGTTAACTTTTCACCGTCGTTCAAGGGCAAAATCATAATTTCACCCTAAACGTCCGTTAATCCTCGGCTAATCCCCAATTAGCCTCGCTAATCCGTTATTAAATCTTAATTAATCCTGATAATTCGGGATGGGTCATTACAATTCAGTTATAATATATGATTATCACAAAATTGTATATTATATAGGAGGAAAACGAAGGCTTGAAAGCTAGTATCGGAATCTAGTGAAGCAGGCCCGGTCCATGCCCAAGGCGAACAAGGCCTAAGACTTGGGCCTCAACTTAAAAAAATGTCTCATCTTAACTAAAACTATTCATACATCTAACAATCCATAGCCCAACAACCACAAATATTAGTTTAAAAAAATTTATAGCAGAAATACTTTAAAAGTACAGCTTACTAGCCCAAAATATATGATATTCTCTCCAAATCTTATAGGATCCGGAGGGTCTGAATCTTTTATTAATAACCGTAGGATCAAATCCAAAGGCCGAGGAGAAGTTTCAACATTTTGACCCCAAATTTTCTACCTCACACAAGAAACCACCATCCACTCATCTGACCACCCATCTTCCTCGGGTTTCCTCCGACCTCTCTCTTCCATTTTGTTCTTCATTTTTTATTTTCTTTCCCAGTATTGATTTTTTATGAGTTTTCTTTGTTTTGATTTTGAAGCTAATGGAGATCATGCAAAATTAAACAAAACCCATACACTAAATCAACATTTAATATTTGAATACTCACAAAGGAACAGGACAAAGAAATAAGTGGGGAGCTTCAAAGACTCCATTTCTTTCATGGCTTCACTTCCGTTCGAATTCATGAAACTCAGCAGCTTGCAAGTTTCAAGCACGAAGTTGAGAGAAGGATTTAGGTGGTGTGAACAAATGGAGGAGGAGAAATTGACACTGTGGAAAAAGGAGGACGAAATGAGGGATGGAGACAGTGTGTGGAGAAGCCATGAATGAGTGAGAAGAAAATTAAAGCCCTTTTTGAGGATGAAAACCCCAAAACCAAACTAAACCGAGACTAAAATCTCAACAATAACAAGCCCACCATTTATTCAGCACAAACACAAATGGGCAAAGACAAAAATTCAAAAGGGAACAAGATTTTACAGTGAGCATCTGGGGCTCTAATAGACGACGAACTGTCCAACGAGACTTCATCCGACCTCTCTCCAACGTCACTCAGCTTCACATAGAGACGGCTGCGGCTGTGGGTGTCTTGATGTGACTATCATGACCTAACTCCCCTAGCACGATATTGTCCGCTTTAGGCCATGCCCTCGTGCTCAACTTCCCAATAGGTCATCCATCTTGAGATTGCACCAGCCTAAACTCGCTTAATTTTGGAGTTCCAACCAAACTCAAAGCAAGTGAGCTCCCAAAAATCCTTGCGCTAGATAGATCTGTGCCCACCCGTATAAGACACTTCACCTTTCCCTCCCCGAACGATGTGGGATTGCTCACCTTTATTCCCAAGACACAAGTCTTACAATCCACCCCCCTTGGGGCCCAGCGTCCTCACTGGTACACTTCTGGTAGGGGACTAGCTCTAATACCAAATTGTCACGACCCAACTCCCCAAGCACGATATTGTCCGCTTTAGGCCATGCCTTCACGGTTTTGTTTCTGGGAACTCACGCGTAACTTCTCAATAGGTCACCCATCCTGAGATTGCACCAGCCTAAACTCACTTAACTTTGGAGTTTCAACCAAACTCAAAGCTAGTGAGCTCCCAAAAGGCCTCGCGCTAGATAGATCTATGCCTACACATATAAGTCACTTCACCCTTCCCTTTCCAGGCGATGTGGGATTACTTATCATTATTCCCAAGACACGGGTCTTACAGCGACGACGGGTCGTAGGACAAGAAGTCAGTGCTGGGAAAGAAAATAAAAATGAAGAACAAAATGGGAGAGAGAGGTCGGAGGAAACTTAGGAAAGATGGGTGGTCAGGGGAGTGGATGGAGGTTGCTAGCATGAGGTAGAAAATTTGGGGTCAAAAAATTGAAATTTCTCCTCAGCCTTTGGACTTGAACCTATGGCTATTAATAAAAGATTCAGATCCGGAGAGAATCCTTTCCCATATCACATACCTAGTTGAAGAATATTACAAAGATATGAGCAACTTCAGACCAAAAGTAGAAGAAATTTTTGTATAATGTGGATAATTGATTTTAAAAAATGCCTTAGTGGATAGGGAAAATGTAAATATTTGTGTATTTGAGATGGATTGATGGTTCCAATTATATGCTTTATTCATCATTGACTAATATTGTAGATGATGATATTGTAAGTTAATATTTTTTATCTCACTTCTGCATTTGGTTTGTTTTTGTGAAATTTAAGAATGTTTTCTTGTATAATGTCTCATGGAATTTGTAGAAAAAAACTCTTATGGAATTTCATATATGATGTCTACAAAAGTACTGAGGTTGTTGATTTGGTTACACAAGAGCTTGGATGAAAGTCAATGTATTTGCTCTATTTCAATTTATTTTTTTTTAATTTATATTTTTCGGCCTTAGACCTTGATGTAAAAAAAGTTATATTTAAATATGAAAAAAAGAAAGTCTCGATGAAAAATATGCCTTAGGCCTCACATATCACATTGGGAAGACCCTACGTGAAGTAGAGCTGATTTTGGGAGTTCCCATAATCTCATAGTGAGAATTAAGGGTCGTGAAACCCATCAAAGCAGAGGAATTGGAATTGGAAGATTGGGGGCTTTGGACCCTGATTTAATCAAAAATTGAATGTGGTATAGACTATAGAGTACCCTTCACCCACTCCAATCCAATGGCACTTGAGCCTAACTCATTACCAAGTACCTAGACTATGTTTCTTTCAATCAATACAAACTTAACAGAAAGACTAAAGATTCCAGATTCCAACTAATCCAACGTTGTGATAAGAACTCCATATCAGAGCGGTAAACTCCATATCATGAACCACAACACTAACCTATCCCATTTCGGATACTCCTCCCTACCAAGCTCCGCCAAGTGTCGGCCTGTCACGACTCCAACTCGAGCCTAGAGCAGCTAAACCATCAGGCCCATAATGGTTGCCCGCATTAATAGCCAGAGCGGCGACTCGGCGAGTACCCAGCAATAACTCTCGATTGGAGATCCTCTTCTAGATTCCTCGTCCAAAAAAGCTATGCTCATCAGGAAACCCGGCCCCATGCAGAGCCACATCTTCTTCCATGAGTGTCGGGTTTCGATTCAGGGATTTAGGGCACGACAACAAAGAGGAGAGAAAAGAAGCATGATGGCCATGGTGGTGGTCGGAGAGAGGGAGAGCGAAAGTGGTTTAGTGGGTCAGTGAATCCATGTGGAGAAAGAGGGAGTGGTGGGTTTCAATTTTGGGATTTAGGGTCGTGCGCGAGAAAGGGGTGAGGAGGAAGTAGGCAACTAAGAAAAAAAGAGTGAAGAAGACGGTGTTTGTGAGGTATAGAGGCTAAAATGTCTCTTTTATGGATGTGTCATTTTTTAACAGAATATACAACGGAAAGACGTATGCAATTATTTTTAACAAGTTAAGGGACGGTAGATTTCAAGGAAAAATCCTAAATATCTGTATTTGGAGACATTGAATCGGTTGGAGAATAGAATTTCAAGGAAAAATCACCGCATCAAATTTAGCAGCTGTGAACTCTTGGTCCAATGAAAAGCACACAAGTTGTGAGAGTGTGGCTTTCATGTGACATGGATAGCGTGTGCACGTTACTCCTAAAATAGCGTGTCCATCTCTTGCAGTCGGCGCTAATTGGATTCGGACTAGGAACCGCTTGCTCCCAACCAAACCGGGGGCCGACGTCCTCAAATACGAAAATACCCTCCTTTCCCACGAGTTGAGACTTGAGAGTGATACTTTCTTCTGTTTGCTCCACCAACTCCTAAACAGACCTCTTTTCCTCTAAAGCAGTCCACTATGTGATCACGGTTTTGCCCTCCAAATACAATTAGGTATTGTTTAGGTCGTGGTATCTGGTATGGTATGTGTGGATACGAAGAGAGTTATATTAGGTTATTAACGATACACTTTTGAAAAGAAAAAAATATTTAAAATTAATTTGATTTTGTGAATGTTGTTATTTTATGAATAGTAAAAATACTTATTTCCGTTTTTTTAACGAGATCGATTTTTTAATGGGTATAGATATTCTAGAAAGCAAATGATCGAGTTGGGTAAATTGGGCTATTTAGAATGTGCTTTTATGGTCACAAAATTCATTGGATAAAAGTGTCTGGTACATGGAAGTTGTGTTAGGCAAGGAACAAGTGGCACATATGTTATGAGCTTGACACGTGTCGAGTTCTTGAGACCTCTCATTTTTTGGCGTGGATCGTTTAGTTGCCATTGCCAACCAAGTTGTCATGCAATTTGTCCACACGCAACCTTTCCATGAAACATCAAGTGGTTGGTTAACTTAGGAAGAAAAAAACAACATGGTACAAATATGCACTAATATGACTCTGATGTATAATTAATTTATTTTTGTAATATATTATGAAATTTATGTGTGAAAATTTTATTCTAATCTGATTAATTTATTTTTTTTAATATAATATCAATATATTATATATTTTGTAAATAATATCGCAACATGTAAAGGGCGAACGAAATTTCTATTTGCAGTGCGGCTTGTCCGTAACCACAAGGTGCTTCTCGTGAGTTTTGAATTTTTGTTAGTTATGCACTAGAGAATTCTCCCTACAAAAATGTCAAATTTTCAATTGGGTCCACTGTACCTTATAGTTTATTTATTTTTGGTCAAATACTTTATAGTTATATCAATATCTTTTCACGAATATTGTAACACGTGAATTGATCTTATTTTTTTCTAAAATACATAAGTGAATCATGAAATAAATTACAAATAATTTAGCATTACGGAATCAATTATAATAAGATTTTGATGAGACAAAACCAAAAAATTAAGTTCAATTAAGTTCTAAAGCATGCCTTTTTAATCGATCAAAAGCTGTAAAGCATTCCTTTCTTTTTTGGCTAATGATAGGATGTAATTAAGAGGCTGATTATGATAATCTGCATTGCTAATTTTTTTTAAAACTATCATATTCATATATATAGTTGACGGTTGACCTATATCCTTACCTCTTCCAAGTTTGAGGGATCATTTTTGTTTTGTTTCTATGTTTTTTGGTCCTAGATCCATCAGCGATTTGGGTTTGAGAGGTTGAAAAGGTGTTTATCGTCTAAATGGCTGGGATTAGTGGTCAAATACTTTTATTTTTTTGTCATTGACATGCAATATCTCAAACTTAAGAATCAATCAAATATTAATTTGCACTGAATACCAGAAAGATTCATACACATGTTACAACGCACTTCTAACCACAATATCAAATACTACTTTCATTCAAAGCCTTCATCTCGTGGGCTGTGTGGCTAAAAATTCAAATAAACGCACCACCAGGCACCAGGCACCAGGCACCAGCCATTAGCCAAGCCAAAATACAGAATCAAACGATATAAAATATAACTAAATTGGGATCAAAGTGCATGATTATTTCTTTACCAAAAAGATGCTCTCAATATAAATTTATTTATGGTATAACAGCTTAGTATTTAAGCCAAATGAACAAAGTGTGGACATTATTAGGTATGGATTCTTCTACGACCCGACCACCATGTTGTTGTTCATTTTTTTTTTCCTTCCTTCACTGTTTTTTCGGGTGGGTGCGGGAGGGAATTTAAGGCTTTAATTAGCATTATTGTAAAACAAAAATTAAGAAAAAAGACCGTCGAGGTTTTCTAAATAAATTTAAATAAAAAAATTAATGAACGTTTTTGTGGAGCTCCATGATTTCGGACAAAGGCATAACTCATGATCTATATATCATATTGGAACAAAATTGATGACCCAAAAGAAAGAGGGGTATCTCTTGAATTTAATTTGAGTCTCATAATTCATTCAATATTAATTATTAAACATCGAATTCAAACTCATTCTATACCGTTCTCCTCAATGTGATTGTTTTCCATAGATTGTTATGAAATGCCTAACTGATAAGAATTGGCCAAAATTATACAATTTTGTGTATGAACTTGTATTGTATTGCCAATTTTTCAACTAATTTCCACTACATTCTTGTTAATGGCCTATTTCACTTAAACGTCATATTGGTTTGCTCACATTTTAAGAGGGCCCTTTCCAAATTCATTTTGATATCCGTGAAAAAGCATGTTTCCGTCTGATACAAAAATTTAAAATTCCGAAAGTACTCCCAGACCAAAAATAAATTACAAACTGATGTTAAACAAGCTACAAAACTCACTGGTCAACTGTTAACAAAAATTCAGTAATCCATGGTTATACAAAGTAAACTAAGTAAAAGATAAATAACCAGAATTTTACTCTGATTAACGGGAGTGCACAATCCAAAGCTACAAGCCTCAACCTCTCGAAAGATGACGTCACAAAGTACAGCATGAAGGGTATGAAAACCATGAAACTGTGAGTAGAAAAACAAATTCCTTTGGAAAATATTTTCGAATATTCCTTTTTGCCCTCCAGCTTATAAAAATTTCAGATAAAATAATTAAATATATAAACTATGGAACCAATGAAATCATGTAAAGCATATAAATGCTAGTGACCCACATTTCCTTGAAATCTCTGTTTATAAGCATTTCGAAAACCTAGACACAATAACCAATAATAGTCAAACCTCGAACCCCTACTGGCCTAGCCAACTAATCAACATGTGCAACGTGTAGACACTCGCGGTACTTGCGGAGTCTAACTCCGTCGGAATGTGTAGAGTCCAACTCCGACGACGTTCAAGTCCGCTTTCGGGAACTTGTGGAGTCCAACTTCGAGGACGTCCGGAATAGAGATCCAATCTCATGAGGACGGCCATATTGGAAATAATAGTTTACAAAATGCCATTTAACTTGCTTTTAAAATATCCCATAAAATCCTAAAACGACTTGTAAGCTGGGGCCTGTGCTCAAAATCTGTCATAATTTGTGTTCAGGCATCAACATCCTGAATATATATTCTAAAATTAAGCGATTATCCAAAAGTATTTAGAGTCATATATTGAAACCATTGCAAACCATACCATGAAATGAAACCATAGAAATATATAAATATGCAAGCATCTCAATTTAATAAACAAAAAGGTCCACTTGCAGTCAAATTGGTAACTCGCACTTGAGCTCTGCGCTCCCCAAAAGTCCCTAGAGCGTCCTAGCCTGTCAAAGTAACAACCAGGGGTCACTAACATTAAATATAACCTTGTACATAAACGCCCCATAAACCCCGAGATAACACACACGTCCTAAACAAACAACCCTTCACTTTGAAAGCCCAAAACTACCCGAGACGAACTCCGATCGATCTAAAACCACCACCACTAGATTCAGAACGTCGAGAACTGTTGGACACTTATTTCCATGTCTTGAGAAACGTGCAAGCGCGGCGCTATTTTTCGATGGAAAGATGGTGGCCTTCCC
Source organism: Prinsepia uniflora (assembly GCA_032719365.1). Lineage (NCBI taxonomy): Eukaryota > Viridiplantae > Streptophyta > Magnoliopsida > Rosales > Rosaceae > Prinsepia > Prinsepia uniflora. The sequence continues at coordinate 56,599,322 of CM064869.1, read as the reverse complement.
TATGCGCGCTGACGTGGTTGTCGACTTCCCTCTGCTAATGTGGCTACTGACGCCGCATGTTGATGTCATGCTAACATCTTTGTCCACCAGATAAGATGACAGGGCCGCCGTGCGTCGTAGCCTAGTCGGCCGGAAACTGCCATTGAAGCCCAAAACTTCAAACTTCCATATCTCCCTCATTTATCAACCAAATTGGTCGAACCAAATATGAAAATTCATCCACTCAACCCCAGGAATTCAATTCCAAACTCAAAATAGAGAAAAAGTGCATGGAATTCACAAAATAAGACTTTAAAGTTTCAGTTTTCTTCCTGCTCGAGCATGGTTAGTTTCCACGTATTTCTTCCTTTAAACTTGGGTTGATTTTTCTCGTGAGGGTCCAAATAACACGATCCCATGCTTACCTTGAGCTAAAAATGTCCAAAATCAAGAGTCAGAATTATGGGTTTTTTTGGGTTGTTCTAGGGTGCACGAGGAGAGAACGAGAAGAGAGTGATATATGGATAAAATCATGAAAGTAACATATGGCTCCCAACCACATGTTGACAAACCTTCCCAAAATATCCCAAATTCTTGTGGACAAAATGCCCCTCTCAAAGAACAATCTAATAAAACAATCTAAGGGCAAAATCATCCAACCGTAATTAAAATTCCATAAAAATTCATAAATAAAAAACCTGAGTCGTTACAATCCACCCCTGTTAAATAAATTTTATCTGCGAAATTAGTAAATGGCACTGGAAAAGCTGTGGATACTGGTCCCACATCAAAGTCTCAGGCTCCCACGTGGCCTCCTCCATATTAAAATTCTTCCACCAAACCTTAACCACGAGAATAATTTTCCTACAAAGCATCTTGTCTTTCCGATCTAAAATCATAACCAGTTGCTCCTCATAACGTAGATCTTCCATGAGTCTGATAGGCTGCTCCCTCAGCACATGCAACTAGTCAAATAGATACCTCTGGAGAATAGACATGTGGAAAACATTATGTATTCTAGAAAGTTTCGGGGGCAAAGAAAGTCGATAAGCCACTGGGCCTATCCTCTCTGTGATCTCATAGGGTCCAATATACCGGGGACTCAACCTCCCACATCAACCAAACCATACAAAACCCTTCCAAGGGAATAACTTCAAGAAAGCCCAATCTCCAACCTTAAATTCAAGGTCCCTAGCATGACGGTCGACTTAGCTTTTCTAGCGATCCTGAGCTACCTTCAGTCTTTCTCTGTTTATCTTGATCTTTTCCACTTTTATATCTGCAATCTCAAGCATTAATAACCCAATTTCACCCACATCGGTCCAAAAAGAGTTGTCTTGTACTGTCAGTCATACAATGCCTCAAAAAAAACAGCCCAATGCTGGCTTGATAACTTTTATTGTAGGAAAACTCCATTAAGGGTAAATATGAATCCCAACTCCCACTAAACTGTAGCACACAAACTCTCATCATGTCCTCTAGAGACTGAATAGTCCTCTCAGACTGCCCGCTAGTCTAATGATGAAAGGTTGTATTGAAATGTGCTATGGTCTTAAAAGACTGAGTAAAACTCTACTAGAACCTCTAGGTAAACCTCGAATCATGATCTGAAACAATCGATGATGGAGTCTGGTGCAGTCGAACGATCTGATCAAGAAAATTTTTGGCAAACTGGTCCATTTTGAAATCCTCCTGCACTGGCAAGAAATGTGTTGATTTCGTGAGTCTGTCCACAATTACCCAAATTCCATTATGAACCCTCTAGGTCCTCGGAAGCTTAAATACAAAGTCCATGGTGAGGTTATCCCACTTTCACTTCAGAATAGGAAGCAAGTGTAATGTTCCATAGGGCCTCTTCCTTTCAACCTTAACTTCTTGACAAATTAGACACTTACTCAAATACTTTGCTATCTCTCGTTTCACTGCTGACGCTCTCTCAAGGTACGATACATCTTGATCTCACACGGATGCATCACATAGGCAAAACTATGAGCCTCCTTAAGAATTTCACTTTTTAAATCCAAGTCTTCATGCACACACAAACAACCCTCATTAAGCAAAGCTTCATCGTCATTGAGTGCAAAACTCTGCATGTTTCCAACCTCAACCTCCATCTTGATAATGCACAAAGTAGGATCCTAGAGTTGAGCTGTGATAACCTAGTCGAGTAAAATAGGTATCACGTGGAAACTAGCTAGTAAAGCTCCTTGATCATCTATCCCAAGCACAACTCCCGTTCTCCGGAGTTCTAACAATAATGGTAAATGAACAATGTAGATGTAGGATAACAATCCAGCAAATTTCCTACTCAAAGCATCTGTCATCGCATTAGCCTTCCTAGGATGGTACTCAATAGTGCAGTCATAATCCTTAATTAACTCCAGCCACCCCCTCTGTCTCAAGTTCATATCCCCCTGAGTAAATAAGTACTTCAAACTCTGGTGGTCCGTAAAAATCCTACATGTTTCTCTGTAGAGTGTCTCCAAATTTTCAACGCATGTACAACTGCGGCAAGTTCCCAGTCATGACTGCGGTAATTCATTTCGTGGGGTTTTAACTGCCTAGAAATATAAGCAATAACCATCTCATGCTGCACTAGTACACATCTCAAACCCTGCATGGATGCGGCACTCTAGACCTCAAACTCCCCACTATAGTCCAGTTTGGTCAAAATTAAAGTAGAAGCCAAATGTCTCTTCAGTTCCTGGAAACTCTACTTGTAATTATTGTCTCAAAAAATCTTAGCTCATTTCCTAGTCAAACTCGTCGAAGGAGTAGCTATCGTAGAAAAACCTTCTACGAATCGTCTGTAGTACACTGCCAACCTAAGAAAACTCCTAATCTTATAGATGGTTTTTGGTTGTTTATATTTCGACATTACCTCATTCTTCTGGTGGTCCACACTAATCCACTCAGCAGAAATAACATGACCCAGAAATCCTATGCTAGTCAGCCAAAACTAACACATACTGAACTTAACATACAATTGTTTCTTTCTGAGTGCATTCAATACCAGTTTCTAGTGCGCCTTTGTACTCTTCGAATACACCAAGATATCATTGATGTATACTATCACAAACCGATCCAAATATGTCCAGAACACTCGATTCATCAGATCCATGAATACAGCTGGTCCATTAGTCAACCCCGAAAGGCATAGGAATATCTGATTCCTTAATCCTAAGCTAGTGATACATGGATCGAATGTAAATCTTCGAAAAGTATCTTGCACCCCTCAACTAGTTAAATAAATCATCGATATATGGTAAAGGATACTTATTCCGTACTATTTCCCTATTCAGCTGCCGATAACCGATACACAATCTCAGACTACCATCATTCTTCCTCACGAATAGCACTGGGGCTCGCCAAGGTGAAACACTCAGTCGAATAAACCCTATATCCACCAAGACCTGTAATTAAACCTTTAGTTCCCTCAATTCCACTAGTGCCCATTTGATACGGTGCCTGTGAAATAGGTTGGGTGCCCGGAAGAAGTTCAATAGTAAATTCGACCTCCCTCCGATGTGGAAATCCTGGTAACTCTTTCGAAAACACATTGGGAAAATCCCTCATCGCCTGTATATCATCCACACTCATCGAGGCATCCTAAGTATCTACTACATAAGCCGAATACCCTTGACAACCACTCCTTAACATTTTTTCAGCCTCCAAGGCTGATATAACTCCTAAAGAAAGGATTTGCTAGTGGTCTCGAAACACAAACAACGGTAACTCGGGACTCCAAAAAATAGATGTCTTCTTGAAGAACTCAACAGAGGCATGATGGTAAGTTAACCAATCCATCCCTAGGATCACATCAAAATCATAGACGTCCAAAGGAATTAAATACGCCCTTAAATCAAAACTCTCTACCCTTATCGAGAAATCTCAGATCACTGAGCTTGCCACTAACATAGCACAAGTTGGGATACTAATACCTATGTTCCAACCAAACAGGGTCAACTCTCAGTCAGCAAAAAGTGAAAACTCTCAAGAAACAAAAGAATGTGTGGCCCCGGGATCCAACAACACTTATGCCTCACGACCAAAGATAGATAAAGTACATGTCACCACTCCTGGTGCCGTGCGAGCCTTCTGATATGGGTCGGTTGCGTCTTCACTAACCGTCACCTGCCTTGTCAGCGATACGGGTAGAAGTTTAACTCTCAAATGCTACAATATGTATATGTGTTGTCATCTAGCCCTGCTCTGCCGTATCCTGACTGGTAGCACCATTGTCCATTCAATAAGGACATTCTCGCTTGTAATGGCCAAGCTCACTACTGAAGAAACATCCATCTCTGCTAAGCTGAGCAGCTCGCCCACTCTATCCCCTAGTTGCTTGAACTGAAGCCTCACTAAACTAGGCTGATGATTGGGGTCTCGACCTACCACCCGAGATGTAACGCCCCGGACATTTAGAAAATGTAATTTTGTAACATAATGAGTAAATGACGTTTTTACCCTTGTGAATAGTATAGTCAAATTGTTGACTTTTTGATTGGTGAATCAAACGGATGTTGACCGATGACCGTGACGTAGTTCGGGACGTCACGAGTCCATAGACAGGTGGCACGCCCAATTCCGACAATCTGGGAAAAAGTTATGACGTTCGGAAGCCCAAGGGCATTTTCGTAATTTGGGCGAAAAGGGGGGAAAATGTTGACTTTTTGTTTGCCAACTAATTTTCACACGATTCGAAGACCGTTAGGTAGGTCTCGATGCCCGGAGTACAACGACAGGCGGCACGTCGAAAACGGAGTTCGGTTACGAACGTTACGGGTCACGGAAGGCTAGGGGCAAAATGGTAATTTGTCCAACCAGGGGCAAAATGGACTTTTGGCCTTGATCAGACTTGTCTTTTGTCTGATTCTCACTTCATAAAACACAGAACCGGGTCTTAAGGGAAACACAATAATATCCCCTTTTGACTACTTTTCCCCAAATTTAGGCTTGGACAATGATTATGTCCAATTGGCCCGTGATAAGCCCCAAACTCGTCGTCATTATGCAATTGAACGTCTAAGTAGCATAACTGAGAGAGAGGGACTTGAGAGGTTCAGAGAACTGAGAGAATTTTGCTTCGAAAATTCTGGGAAATTGGGGGAAAATCGAATTCGGATTTGGGAGCCAGGAGAGGACCAATTGAGGATTCCATTAGGTTGCTGGGATCAAAACGAAAAGCTTTGCAACAAAAACGAGAAGAATTCGTGTCGAATTGAGGAAGAACAGACGCTGCCATGGCTGCCAAAAATCGACCTTGAGTTCAGATACTTAGAGGTAAGCTCAATCGAAATTGATCATGGAAAATTGTTCATTATACTCTCACGAAGCTAACCATATGAATTAATTGAAAAATCAGGCACGGAATCGTGAAACCCGATTAGGAGACCCGTCGAATTTCGATCGTGAGTCGTGAAGATTTGGACCTTACCTGAGGTAATTGAATTCACAGAACTAAAATGAGGTTAGAGTAGATGAGATCAGTTGAAAGAACGGATCGATTTGAGGTCGAATTGGCTGAGATTGCATCGGATCCTATCGCGGGTATTTCAACCCGTTTATCAGACAAACGGGCGAGAACGATGCACTGTAGCTGTACTGTGCTGGGCGCGTGGCTTTCACGCGCAGCCGCTTGCGGCGGCGCGTGACGGCGCGTGGGGAGGATTCCGGCAAAGTGTTCAACATGAGACTTGATGTTCTCGATGATACGAACCTATCCGCGTTGGTTTCGGGTCAATCGGATATGGTTTCAGTGTAGTTCCGAGTACCCGACACGTTTAAATTTATATTAAAATAATATTATAAAATTCCGACAATTAGGGGATTCCTGTTTAAGGATTGTATGATAGCCTAGTAACCTTAAATCACTTTGTTTGACAGGCTGGAATATTCCCGGGACTTCGGAGGAAAACGAACAGCTCGAGGCTGAACAATCGGGACGGTGTGTGTGAGTGGACTTTTGGTTTTCTAACTGTGATGCATGCATATATGGTTTAAAATGCTTATTTATATGATTTTCTATGATTTGACATGATTGATGCTTTGATTCGGTGATTCCTCGATTTTCTCGGTTTTATGATTATTATATTATTATATTCTGGCACGCTTTTCGAGAAATCATGAAATTGGTTAAAAATGATATTGTGGGCGTGAGAACCCAAGTAAATAATGATTTTGACTCGGATTTGGGATTACATGTGAATTTGATGATTTTTAGTATTTTCGTGATTATTTTAATCAGTCTTTCGGGCACGTTTTACGAGGAACGTGCAAATGATGTTTTGGGCTAGGCCCGGATTGAAAATGATATTTGGACTCGGATTATGAGTCAATGATTGATTTTATGGATTTACGTGATCGTGGCAACTCGGGTTTACGGTTGCACGGATTTACGTGAAATTGGTATTTTGGGGTGGGACCCAATGGAATTGTGTTTCTGATTGGATTTGCATTTTCCATGTGATTATATGATGATAATGATGATTTCGGATTTATAAAGTAAATCGGGACTTTGGTTAACTTAGGGCCGAGACCCTGTATTGATATTTGATTTGGTTTTCAATGCAACTGTTTTTCACTGGTTTTAGTGATGGTGATATGTTGCGGATATTTAGGGCTTTCGGGAGAAAATATGTTTTTCCCCGGAGTGCACCCTGGAGATAACGCTCGCCTTCGGGATGGAAGTGTTTACCCCGAAGAGGTCACGTAGCACGATCTTTGTCTTGCAGCCCAGGGGAGGCTTGACTCAGATCAGATGTGCTGGATGATATGGATCGGTAAGTGATGTGTTCACTAGATCTGGATTGCCGGCTAGTGATGTGTTCACAGCGGCGGATGCTCGGATTTTGAGCGGTCCTTGAGCCTATTGATATGCACGCGTTGCAGGGATAAAACGTGACTCTAAGCAACAAGATATGGAAATAAGTCCCGTGGTTTTGTGGAAATTGTTTTGATTGATCCACTTTAATTGATTTCCCATTATCACTCGTGTTTTATGATATGCATGCATGTTTGTGAAAACTGGAGGGTAAGAATTGTATTTTGGCAAATGTTTTTATAAGAGGTCATTTTTGTCCACTCACACCTTTATTGTTTTATGCACCTTCCAGGCCAGTGTACAGGTACGAGGGCTAAAAACGAGGCAAGCGAGGCAAAAGAATAAATAGACCGTTGCGCACTCAGACATTCTACAGAGTAGGAATTTGACCCCTATCTGTAATGATACCTATGCTCTGTATTGTCCTTGACTAGTCAAACTTGTGACGTCATTGGTCTGTAAAACTTAACTATCCCTTGTCTGACAATGTTTTCGGGATTTTGTTGTGTGTTGTGTGTCATAAGTTTGGTTACTTTCGGAAATTTTTAGTTATTGTCAGACGGGAGCAGGATTCATCACGACTATCGAGGGATAATCGGGATGGGTCCTGTCAAATTGGTATCAGAGCATTAGGTCACGGTCTGAGTCTTACACATTAGTATACACGAATTGTGATATTGATATGTTTCTCTTACAGAACATCACAATATGCCTCCGAGACGCGAGCCCCGTACCCAGTCTGGCGATGATTTTGGAGGTCCGGACATTGAGAGAGCTCAACGTTTAGGGGCCATTGCATTCACTGGCCTGACTGATCCAGAAGAGGCTTTTGAGTGGATCACTCAATTTGAGCGGATCTTCGAGATTATGCAATGTCCACCAGGAGATATGGTTCCACTGGCCACATTTATGCTGAGTAGCCAAGCTTACCGTTGGTGGCGCGGATTGCAACTAACAGGGATGGATGCCCGTACTCTGAGTTGGGAGGACTTCCGTCATCGTTTCCTGGATCAGTTCTATCCTCGCTCCTTTCGTAATGCCAGGGAGGTTGAATTCCTACAACTACATCAGGGGGACATGTCAGTGGCAGACTATGAACTGAAATTCCTGAACCTGTCCAGTTTTGCTCCTCTTTATGTATCTAACGAGGAGGACAAGTGCCGAAGGTTCGAGCAAGGACTGAGGAATGACATCCGAGGAGCTGTGACTGTGGGAACTTATGCCACCCTGCGAGAGTTGTCTGATGCAGCTGCACGAGTTGAGGCGACCTTGCCAGTGCCACAGCAGTTTTCGGGCTCTGGTCGACGCCGGGACCGTCAGTACCAGGGATCTACGAACCAGAGGTCCTCCAAGCGAGGTAATTATGGCTCTGGATCTTCGCGTGGCGCTCGTCCGAGTTTTGGAGGTAGGGGAACACAGACATTTGGGTATCGACCATCAGCGACTGCACAGTTCAGAGAGGCATCAGTGGGATCTACTGACCGACAGAGTAATGACCGAGGCAATGTTCTTGTCTGCTTTTACTGTAGGGAGCCGGGTCACTTCAAACGAGACTGTCCACGATTGGTTGGTAGTAGCGGCACTGGATGGGGCTCTACTGAGCGGGGCCCTAGTACGACTTCGGCTTCAAATGCTGCAAGTGGGAGAGGAGGTGGCAGAACTCGGGGTGGATCTGGTGGATTACGAGGGCGTGGTCGGACTTCGGGACCACAGGCTCGAGTCTATGCAGTGACTCAACAGGAGGCCCGAGCAGCCCCGGAGGTGGTGACAGGTATGCTTACTATTTTCGGTCATCATGCACGTACTTTAATAGATCCGGGAGCTACCCACTCTTTTGTTTCTCGGGAGTATGCACTGTTGGCAGATAGAGAGATTTCTGCGATCGGATGTGAGATGGGAGTCGGTACACCGACTGGAGAGTTGTATGTAGTAAACCAAGTAATACGAGGATACCCTATTGTGATAGGGGACGTGCATCTAGTGGTTGACTTGATACTCTTAGACTTGTGTGACTTTGATGTTATCCTTGGGATGGATTGGCTGACAACCCATCATGCCTCTATCGAGTGTTTCGATAAGAGGGTGATACTTCGGAGCCCTGGATTACCTGAGGTGATATTTCAGGGAGATCGGAGGATGATAACCCCTAGAGTCATATCAGCCCTCTCGGCAGATAGATTTCTGAGGAAGGGCTGTCAGGGTTATCTAGCTTATGTTGTCGATGTGCGGGATGCACCAATCAAGGCCGAGGATATCCCAGTAGTGTGTGACTTCCCAGATGTATTTCCTGAGGATTTACCAGGATTACCCCCTTCTCGAGAGATTGAGTTCACTATCGAACTAATTCCTGGTACACGACCTATATCCTTGACACCTTATCGGATGGCACCAGCGGAGTTAAGGGAATTGAAGGTACAGTTGCAAGATCTTGTGGATGTGGGATTCATTCGACCAAGTGTATCGCCATGGGGAGCCCCAGTATTGTTTGTGAAAAAGAAGGAAGGAAGTTTGAGACTCTGTATGGATTACAGGCAACTTAACAAAGTCACGATAAAGAATAAGTATCCTTTGCCTCGGATTGATGATCTGTTTGATCAATTAAGGGGAGCCAAGTATTTTTCGAAGATTGATCTGCGTTCTGGTTACCACCAGTTAAGGATTCGGGAGGAGGACATTCCAAAAACAGCTTTTCGAACTCGGTATGGTCATTATGAATTCCTGGTGATGCCATTTGGATTGACTAATGCACCTGCGGCATTCATGGATTTGATGAACCGAGTATTCCGGAAGTACCTTGACCGATTTGTTATTGTGTTCATTGATGACATTCTAGTGTATTCAAGCAGTAAGAGGGCGCATGAGGAACATTTGAGGATTGTGCTTGATACGCTAAGGAGGAACCAGCTTTTTGCCAAACTGAGTAAGTGCCAATTTTGGTTAACGAGTGTTGGTTTTCTGGGACATGTGATTTCCGCGGATGGGATTCGTGTTGACCCCCAGAAGATAGAAGCGGTAGCAAACTGGGAGCAGCCAAAGACAGTAACCGAAGTAAGGAGCTTTTTGGGATTGGCCGGTTATTACAGACGTTTTGTGGAAGGCTTCTCCGCGATTGCTGCTCCGATGACCCGCCTAACCAGGAAAGGAATCAAGTTTGTTTGGGGCGAAGACTGTGAGCAAAGTTTCCAAGAATTGAAGAAAAGGTTGACCTCCGCTCCTATCTTAACCCTTCCGGATGATAGTGGAGAGTTTGAAGTGTACAGTGATGCATCCTTACAAGGATTAGGGTGTGTGTTAATGCAACATGGAAAGGTAATCGCATATGCCTCTCGACAACTGAAACCGCATGAACGTAACTATCCCACTCATGATTTGGAATTAGCTGCGGTGGTACATGCCCTGAAGATTTGGAGACATTACTTGTATGGGGAGACATGTAGACTTTTCACGGATCATAAGAGTTTGAAGTACTTTTTCACACAGAAGGAATTGAATTTGAGACAGAGACGATGGTTGGAGCTAATTAAGGATTACGACTGCACGATTGAGTACCATCCTGGAAAAGCTAATGTGGTAGCGGATGCACTGAGTCGGAAATCAGCTCACACTGTGGCACATCTACGAATGGTGCATTTACCCTTGTTGGTGGAACTACGTAGGACTGGAGTTGCTTTGGGACTGGATAACCAAGGTGGCTTACTAGCAAGTTTCCAGGTGCGACCAATTCTGATTGATCGAGTTATTGAAGCCCAACTGGAAGACCCTATCTTGTGTGTCCTTCGAAGTGAAGCTGATGCGGGGGAACGACAAGATGTTGCAATTAGAAGGGATGGAGCCCTAGTAAAGGACGGACGGTTGTGTGTGCCCGAAAATGTAGCATTAAAGAAAGAGATTCTGGACGAGGCCCATAGTTCAGCGTATGCAATGCATCCAGGTGGGACGAAAATGTACCGTACGTTACGAGAGCATTATTGGTGGCCGGGTATGAAACGGGAGATTGCAGAGTTTGTGAGTAAGTGCTTGGTATGTCAACAAGTAAAGGCTGAAAGGCAAAGACCCTATGGAGCACTGCAACCCCTACCGATACCGGAATGGAAATGGGATCATATAACCATGGATTTTGTGTTTAAACTTCCTAGAACGCCTAAAGGACATGATGGAGTCTGGGTAATAGTGGATAGGCTTACCAAATCAGCTCATTTCCTACCTGTAAGGGAAGACTTTCGGTTGACGCAGTATGCCAGACTCTTCATTGACGAGATTATTCGACTCCATGGTACTCCTGTCTCTATTGTATCTGATCGAGATCCCCGATTTACATCCAGATTCTGGCAAAGCTTACAGGAAGCTTTCGGGACGAGATTGCATTTTAGCACGGCATTCCACCCTCAGACCGACGGGCAATCGGAACGGACTATTCAGACCTTGGAGGACATGATGAGGGCATGTGTCTTGCAATTCCAGGGTACTTGGGAGTCACATCTACCATTGATGGAATTCGCCTACAACAATAGTTACCAAGCAAGTATCGGGATGGCTCCTTATGAAGCCTTATATGGACGACAGTGCAGAACCCCTTTGTGTTGGACTGAGGTGGGCGAAAGGAAATTGTCTAAATCTGAATTGATAGACTTAACAACGGAAAAGGTTAAACTCATTCGAGACAGACTCAAGACAGCCCAAGACAGACAAAAGAGTTATGCAGACCACCGAGTCAGAGATCTGGAATTTGCAGTTGGAGATTGGGTATTCTTGAAGTTATCTCCTTGGAAAGGTATTGTGCGATTCGGCAGACGCGGGAAACTGAGCCCCCGTTTCATTGGACCTTATGAGATTGTGGAAAGAATTGGTCGAGTTGCCTACAGATTAGCATTACCTTCTGAGCTTTCGAGGGTCCATGATGTTTTCCATGTGTCAATGCTACGGAAATATGTGTATGATGAGTCCCATGTGTTGGAGGAACAGCCAGTTGAACTCAGAGAAGACCTAAGTTTTGAAGAACAGCCTGTACAGATCTTGGACCGAAAGGACAAAGTGCTCCGACGAAAGACGATTCCCTTAGTGAAGGTTCTTTGGAGGAATCAGAACGTGGAAGAAGCTACGTGGGAACCTGAGACACAGATGCGAGACCAGTACCCGTATTTGTTTCATTGAAATTTCGGGGACGAAATTTCTTAAGGGGGGAAGGTTGTAACGCCCCGGACATTTAGAAAATGTAATTTTGTAACATAATGAGTAAATGACGTTTTTACCCTTGTGAATAGTATAGTCAAATTGTTGACTTTTTGATTGGTGAATCAAACGGATGTTGACCGATGACCGTGACGTAGTTCGGGACGTCACGAGTCCATAGACAGGTGGCACGCCCAATTCCGACAATCTGGGAAAAAGTTATGACGTTCGGAAGCCCAAGGGCATTTTCGTAATTTGGGCGAAAAGGGGGGAAAATGTTGACTTTTTGTTTGCCAACTAATTTTCACACGATTCGAAGACCGTTAGGTAGGTCTCGATGCCCGGAGTACAACGACAGGCGGCACGTCGAAAACGGAGTTCGGTTACGAACGTTACGGGTCACGGAAGGCTAGGGGCAAAATGGTAATTTGTCCAACCAGGGGCAAAATGGACTTTTGGCCTTGATCAGACTTGTCTTTTGTCTGATTCTCACTTCATAAAACACAGAACCGGGTCTTAAGGGAAACACAATAATATCCCCTTTTGACTACTTTTCCCCAAATTTAGGCTTGGACAATGATTATGTCCAATTGGCCCGTGATAAGCCCCAAACTCGTCGTCATTATGCAATTGAACGTCTAAGTAGCATAACTGAGAGAGAGGGACTTGAGAGGTTCAGATAACTGAGAGAATTTTGCTTCGAAAATTCTGGGAAATTGGGGGAAAATCGAATTCGGATTTGGGAGCCAGGAGAGGACCAATTGAGGATTCCATTAGGTTGCTGGGATCAAAACGAAAAGCTTTGCAACAAAAACGAGAAGAATTCGTGTCGAATTGAGGAAGAACAGACGCTGCCATGGCTGCCAAAAATCGACCTTGAGTTCAGATACTTAGAGGTAAGCTCAATCGAAATTGATCATGGAAAATTGTTCATTATACTCTCACGAAGCTAACCATATGAATTAATTGAAAAATCAGGCACGGAATCGTGAAACCCGATTAGGAGACCCGTCGAATTTCGATCGTGAGTCGTGAAGATTTGGACCTTACCTGAGGTAATTGAATTCACAGAACTAAAATGAGGTTAGAGTAGATGAGATCAGTTGAAAGAACGGATCGATTTGAGGTCGAATTGGCTGAGATTGCATCGGATCCTATCGCGGGTATTTCAACCCGTTTATCAGACAAACGGGCGAGAACGATGCACTGTAGCTGTACTGTGCTGGGCGCGTGGCTTTCACGCGCAGCCGCTTGCGGCGGCGCGTGACGGCGCGTGGGGAGGATTCCGGCAAAGTGTTCAACATGAGACTTGATGTTCTCGATGATACGAACCTATCCGCGTTGGTTTCGGGTCAATCGGATATGGTTTCAGTGTAGTTCCGAGTACCCGACACGTTTAAATTTATATTAAAATAATATTATAAAATTCCGACAATTAGGGGATTCCTGTTTAAGGATTGTATGATAGCCTAGTAACCTTAAATCACTTTGTTTGACAGGCTGGAATATTCCCGGGACTTCGGAGGAAAACGAACAGCTCGAGGCTGAACAATCGGGACGGTGTGTGTGAGTGGACTTTTGGTTTTCTAACTGTGATGCATGCATATATGGTTTAAAATGCTTATTTATATGATTTTCTATGATTTGACATGATTGATGTTTTGATTCGGTGATTCCTCGATTTTCTCGGTTTTATGATTATTATATTATTATATTCTGGCACGCTTTTCGAGAAATCATGAAATTGGTTAAAAATGATATTGTGGGCGTGAGAACCCAAGTAAATAATGATTTTGACTCGGATTTGGGATTACATGTGAATTTGATGATTTTTAGTATTTTCGTGATTATTTTAATCAGTCTTTCGGGCACGTTTTACGAGGAACGTGCAAATGATGTTTTGGGCTAGGCCCGGATTGAAAATGATATTTGGACTCGGATTATGAGTCAATGATTGATTTTATGGATTTACGTGATCGTGGCAACTCGGGTTTACGGTTGCACGGATTTACGTGAAATTGGTATTTTGGGGTGGGACCCAATGGAATTGTGTTTCTGATTGGATTTGCATTTTCCATGTGATTATATGATGATAATGATGATTTCGGATTTATAAAGTAAATCGGGACTTTGGTTAACTTAGGGCCGAGACCCTGTATTGATATTTGATTTGGTTTTCAATGCAACTGTTTTTCACTGGTTTTAGTGATGGTGATATGTTGCGGATATTTAGGGCTTTCGGGAGAAAATATGTTTTTCCCCGGAGTGCACCCTGGAGATAACGCTCGCCTTCGGGATGGAAGTGTTTACCCCGAAGAGGTCACGTAGCACGATCTTTGTCTTGCAGCCCAGGGGAGGCTTGACTCAGATCAGATGTGCTGGATGATATGGATCGGTAAGTGATGTGTTCACTAGATCTGGATTGCCGGCTAGTGATGTGTTCACAGCGGCGGATGCTCGGATTTTGAGCGGTCCTTGAGCCTATTGATATGCACGCGTTGCAGGGATAAAACGTGACTCTAAGCAACAAGATATGGAAATAAGTCCCGTGGTTTTGTGGAAATTGTTTTGATTGATCCACTTTAATTGATTTCCCATTATCACTCGTGTTTTATGATATGCATGCATGTTTGTGAAAACTGGAGGGTAAGAATTGTATTTTGGCAAATGTTTTTATAAGAGGTCATTTTTGTCCACTCACACCTTTATTGTTTTATGCACCTTCCAGGCCAGTGTACAGGTACGAGGGCTAAAAACGAGGCAAGCGAGGCAAAAGAATAAATAGACCGTTGCGCACTCAGACATTCTACAGAGTAGGAATTTGACCCCTATCTGTAATGATACCTATGCTCTGTATTGTCCTTGACTAGTCAAACTTGTGACGTCATTGGTCTGTAAAACTTAACTATCCCTTGTCTGACAATGTTTTCGGGATTTTGTTGTGTGTTGTGTGTCATAAGTTTGGTTACTTTCGGAAATTTTTAGTTATTGTCAGACGGGAGCAGGATTCATCACGACTATCGAGGGATAATCGGGATGGGTCCTGTCACGAGAACCTCTTTATCCCGCTCCTCAGCCACCTAAACTAGAACAATGGTCGCTAGAAGAACTATAGCTAGAAACACCTCTCTTTGAAGCTCCCTAACTAGAAGACTCAGCATACTGACGCTTTTGACTTTGTCCAGCACCTCCGTACTGTTGCTACTGCTAGGGTTCTGGTAAACTCATCTAATGTAAGACCCGTGTCCTAGAGGGAACAGTGAAAAATCCCACATTCCTGCGAGGGGGAATGGTCTGGGAGAATATGGTGGTGTGCCTTAAAAGTGTAGGCACACACCTATCTAGACTAGGCCTTTTGGGAGCTCAAGTGGGTTTGGGGGGGATTGGAACCCCAAAGTTAAGCGAGTTGAGGTTGGTACAATTCCATGATGGGTGACCCCCCTAGGAAGTTGCACCATAAGCTCCTGAAAGCAAAACTGTGAGGGCGAGGCCCAAAGCGGACAATATGGTGCAAGATGAGTCGGGTCCTGACCGAGGAGGGTCGGGTCCTGACAATTTGTTATCAGAGTCAGACCCCGACCTGGAAGTGTGCTAGCGAGGACGCTAGGCCCTAAGAGGGGTGGATTTTAAGACCCGTGTCCTAGAGAGAACAGTGAACAATCCCACATTCCTGCGAGGGGGAATGGTCTGGGAGAGGATGGTGGTGTGCCTTAAAGGTGTAGGCACACACCTATCTAGTACTAGGCCTTTTTGGGAGCTCAAGTGGCTTTGGGGGGATTGGAACCCCAAAGTTAAGCGAGTTGAGGTTGGTACAATTCCATGATGGGTGACCCCCCCTGGGAAGTTGCACCATGAGCTCCCGAAAATAAAACCGTGAGGGCGAGACCAAAGCGGACAATATGGTACTAGATGAGTCGGGTCCTGACCGAGGAGGGTCGGTTCCTGAAATCTAAACCTGAGAAGCCATATTAGACAATGCTCTATGGATGGTGAATGCTGCTAATAATATTGAGGCTCAAATATCACTCTGTAGAACAAGCAAGAACAGACAGTGCTTACTTTCCTCGGTTCTCACCGCATCCTGCGCATATCGAGCAAGTCATAGGAACTCATTTTCCTTGGCATCTTTGTAGGGCTGAGGATAGAATTGGTCCATAAAATGTTCCTGAAACGTTACCCAAGTCATTGTGGTGGCATCCAAGCTAGTCGATAGTAGAGTTTTCCCAACATCTCTATGCA
Organism: Prinsepia uniflora; assembly: GCA_032719365.1. Taxonomy (NCBI): domain Eukaryota; kingdom Viridiplantae; phylum Streptophyta; class Magnoliopsida; order Rosales; family Rosaceae; genus Prinsepia; species Prinsepia uniflora. Next base: position 56,583,112 of record CM064869.1, on the reverse strand, counting down.
TACCTACTCACAAAAATCGTAGTTGTCAGTGCCATGAACTCAAATGGGTAGTGCATCACTCCCAAAATCCTCTCAAAGTGCAAGATCCACGCATTGGCCTCCTTGGGATCCGATGCACCAGTAAACACCATGGCTCCAAGTCACTGAGCTATCTCAATATCCGAACCCTTGGGAGCCCTCCTTCCCTGAAGGATGGCATCTAATGCCTGACCAAAATGGTCCAAAAGTGTGTCCCCACCCAAGATCCCTATCCTAGCCATCATTACCAGACTGGTGACTAGGCTTGCACTGTGGAGGCACACGTTAGTAACAAAAACTACCATGCATGCCAAGTGTGCAACCCACAAGAAATATGCTAGTGCTCTAATACCAAATTGATAGGACCCTTTCTAAATTCACTTTGATACTCGTGAAAGTGCCTACTACTGTCTGACACAAAAATTTAAAAATTTGAAAATACCCTCAAACGAAAGATAAAAAGGAAATGAATGTCAGATAAGGGATAAAACCCACGAGTCAACCATTAAACAAAAGTTTAGTAATTAACAGCTATACAGAGCAAACTAGGTAAAAAATAAATAACCATAATCCTACTATGGTTAATGGGAGTGCACAATACAAAGCTACAAGCCTCACCTCTCGAAAGACCTCACCACAAAGTACAGCCTGGAGGGTACGAAAACCATGAAACTGTGAGTGGACAAAAAAAAAATGCCTTTGGAAAACATTTCCGAAATATTCCTTTTCCGATTTATAAAAACCACCATGTATAGTCAAATAAACACTTGATTTCAGATAAAATAATTAAATATATAAACTGTGGAACTAATAAAATCATGTAAAGTATATAAATGCCCCTAACCCACATTTACCTGAAATCCTTGTTTATAAGTATTTCATAAACTAGGACACAATAACCAATAATAGTCAAACCTCAAACCCTATTTGGCCCAGCCAGCTAATGAACTCGTACTATGCATAGACAGCCACGGAACCTGTGGAGTCCAACTCCAACGACGTCCAAGTTCGGTTCCGGGAACCTGCGGAGTCCAACACCGAAGACGTCTGAAATAGAGATCCAATCTCATGAGAGTGACCATAGTGGGAAGAAGAATTTACAAAATATCATTTAACTTGCTTTTAAAATATCCCATAAAAACTCGAAACTGTTTGTAAGCTGGTCCTGAGCCCAAAATCCGGTTTTCTCAAAATCCGTCATAATCTGTGTCCATAAATCAACATCTTGAATAAATATTCTAAAACCAGGTAATTATCCAAAAGTATTTAGAATCATATATTCAAACTAAGGCAAAACATGTCATGCAATAAAACCATAAAAATATATAAATATGCAAACATCTCAATTTAATAAACAAAAAGGTCCACTCACAGTCAAACCGATAGCTCACTCTTGAGCTATGTGCACCTCAAAAGTTCCATGAGCGTCTTGACCTGTCAAAATAACAACTGAGGGTCACTACCATTAAATATAACCTTGTACGTAAACCCCCTATAAACCTTGAGATAGCACACGCATCCTAAACATACAACTCACCACTTTAAACACCAAAATTACACTAAAACGAACTTTGATCGACCTGAAACTACCACCATTGGATTCAGAACATTGAGAACTGCTGAACATGCACCGTCGTGTCTCTCGAGAAACATGCCCACGGGGCCTCCACGCACTGGTGGAAAACCATAAGCTTTACCCACGTGCGCTGACATGGCAGCTGACATCACCCTACTGATGTGGCTACTGACGTCACCCGTTGATGTCACCTACTGACATCATCATGACATCATGCTGACATCACATTCACCAGAGAAGATAACCGGGTTGCCGTGCGCCGCCGTCGTCTGGTCGGTTGGAAACAGCCTTTAAAGCCCAAAACTTCAAACTTTCATATCTCCCTCACTTGTCAACCAAATCGAACGAACCAAATATGAAAATTCATCTACTCAACCCGAGGAATTCAAATCCATGCTCAAAATCGTGAAAAAAAAATACGTGGAATTCACCGAATAAGCCTCAAAAGTTTCAGATTTTTTCCTCCTCGATTATAGCCATTTTCCATGCGTTTCTTCCTTCAAAATTTGGTTGGTTTTGCTCGTGGAGATCCAGTGAACATGATCTCAAGCTTACCTTGAGTTGAAAATGTCCAAATCAAGGGTTAGAATTATGGGTTTTTTTGGGTTGGTTTTTGGGTGCACGGGGAGAGAAAGAGAAGAGAGAGATATGTGGATAAACTGATGAAAATAGCATGTGGCTCCCAACCACATGATGTTGACCAACCCTCCCAAAATATCCCAAATTCTTGCTCCCAAGTAACAACCAAATAAAAAGATCTATGCACAACATCGTCCAATCCTAAATAAAATTCCGGAAAAATCCCGTAAAAACCAGTAAATAAAAATCCGGGTCATTACACATTTATTCAATTTTTCATTATACTATGTATTTAACTTATTCTAAAACTTTGTATTGAAAACGAAAAAAAAAAAAGAAAAAAAAACTTATTCTAAAGCTTGGTAGTTTTTAAGCAAAATAAAAATGAAGTGTAATAGTAAAATAAAATTTGGTCCAATAGAAATTTTGAAGAAAAATGGACTGAATAAATTTTTTGGAGAGAAATCCACAGTGAAGTAACAATCCAAGAAGAAAAATGGAGAATCCCATGGCTATTGTTGGTGGCAGTCGGAGGTGGTAAAGGGTGCCCCCATAGGCTAAATTTGATCTCATATGACGGTCGGGGGTTCCACGAGGAATAAAGAGATAAGTTCCATACTAATGTATGTAATGAAACCATGAGTATGTTGCAACCACTGATGCTTTGATGGTACTTAAGACTGGGGAACATCACCAATTAATTATGAACGTCTTTTGTCCAATAAAATCACTTTTGTCAGTTACACCATAAATATAGGGCAAAATACATGTAGACAATTATTTCATACAAGCTAAACAATTCAAATATTAATTCCATCTTTGTTGTTCATTCCTCATATCCAAACCACAATATTTATTTATTTTGAAAAAATAAGAATAAAAAAAAAAGTGGGTGGAAGAAATAAAATCAGCATCACGTGAGTTTAGTTTAATTGGTTCTAACGTTAATTTGTAAATAATTAATCTTAAATTTGAATTCCTGACATATTGGCGGAGCCAACTAGGCCCAGTTGGAACCTGAGCCCCCACTCATCTTTTTTATTTTCTATATATAATATATACAATATTTTAGATATTTAGATTGTTTATCTACTATGCATAATATTTTTACTTTCTCTTTTAATTTTGTATAATTTTTTTATGCATTATGTTATTCATTATACTATATATACTAATTTATCATATACATATACAAAATTTAAATTTTTAACCGTACTTTACTTTATTTGTTTATTTTGCTAATTTTCTTCTTAATTACAAATATTCCTAAAATATATTTAATTACTTCATATTTTCAAAGGGTTCAATTCTTAATTTCTATTACTTTACTTATTTTTTTTCATTTATCAATGTTTACAATGATAGTGGAGTTTATGAACTTTATTAAGTTATTATTTTATTAGATTTAAGATTATGAATTATATGGATCAATATGTTTATAAAAAAAATAGAATAAAAATAAATTCGTAATTTTTTTTTTTGAGAAATCACCAAAAATGGTCCTTGATAATTTATTAAAATGTGAAATTTTTCATAATATCATTAATTAAGAGCAAGTGTTTGTTGAAAGAAAAAATAATTATGCCCCTACTGATGTTAAATCCTGACTATGCCATTGATTATATGCAAAATTTCCAAAATTCCCTCTTCCATATGATAAAAAAGAAATGAAGGCAGTAATCTTCGTGTGAAAGAGATTGGATTTGTAATTTGATACGTATAAAAAGGGTAAATTTCAAGTTAAAGTTTCCTCCGATTAATTATGCAATAACAGTAAGTATTGTACAATATGTAGAATGTTATTTGATGTATTTTTTTTAAACGGTATCTAAATGTGATTTCGCTTGTGAAACAAGAAAAATGGTTTTAATCAAGTAAGACTCCAAAATCATACACCATATAAGATCACTGTTCGGAAATGAAATGAAAACATATTTAATTATGGGAATATTCGTTTGTCATATATACGTAGTACATGATTAGGGTTGTTAATGAATGGAGTCGTATTATGCATTAATTATACTTTATCTAAATATGCATAAAAACGTATAGCAGCTCATTTAATAATCTTATCAAGGATGACCAACTTGAACAAGACCCATTAATGAATCATGTAATCGGTGTAACCCAATAATCAGATCTTCTTTGAAATCTGATTAACATATGACCTTTTTAATCTATTCAAATTATTTAACTTTATAACTTTATGAATTTATGTTATATATTCACAATCAATATATTATGAATTCATTCATCAAATTAATACTCTAAAAACATAACGATTTAATAGGTATATTGTAGGTAGGAAAATAGGTTCATATATGTGTTAGTGATCGACAAATTTATTAAAAAATGTTAATAGATTAATGAACTTAATTGGCATGATAATGAGTTGTCGCTTGGAGACAAACTCATCTATTTATTAAGGATGTCATAACAAGTGGGCCCAAAATAATTATAAATTTTAATCGCGCATATTAATTCGAATAAATTTCATACAAATTACAAATAATTTTATTAAGTCATATCAAAATTATCACCCCTAATAACAATAATGAAATATTCATTTACCAATTTGCTAAATTCCACATCATTCAAAAGTTGTAAATTGAAAAATCCGCCAAACTCATCCATTATTCCCATAAAAATAAATAAATAAATAAACTCATCCACTATGGATGATGGTCGGAGTCCGGAAATAGAAATCCTGATTTCCCAAAAAAAAAAACAAAAAAAAAAAAGAAACCTATCATCAACTTGTCCAATTGTGCACATAAATTATGATATCAATTTGTTTTAGTGATTTTTTTGTTTTCCAAGAATCTGTTTACTGTGAGATTTAAATTTAATTATCATAAAGAATCAAAATTATATTCAATATTTATAATTCTCATCTTAATACCGTTATAAAAATATAAAATTTCTAATACAATGAAGTTTATTTTAGAAAAAAAAAAAAACACAATTGCTTTAGATGGCTGTAAAAAAAGTTTTTTTCTTCAACCAGAAGAAAAATGATATAGTGAAAATTTGGGTTCCCAAATCAGGTTTGCTTTCTGGTTTTAGTTTTGTGACACTAAATTGGCATTTGACTTGTGACCAGGAGAAAGCTAAAATGTTTCTGTGAGTCGTTTCAGCCTCCGGCGAGATTGGTCCTTAGTTGAAAAAATTACTGCATGTTAATGGCAAATTTTTTTTTTTCTTTTTTATGTTTGATAAGTTGGAGAAAATATTTCCATAGACATAATGAAGGAAGTAAAGGGAAAAACTGAAACATTGCTCCCCCGGGGAAAAAAAATTCAATCCCATAGAAAAGCAAAAGAAACATTAATCACATATATTTAAGTGGGAAAATAATTGTAAAATGAATATTACATCTTGCTCGCCAAATCATGCACAATTACAATACAAAACAAGGAAATGGAAATAAAATTATATCCCAAAAAAATTATATATTTTTATTACTTTCTAATTGTACCAAACATGGAGAATATAATGATATTTTCTTTTCTGTTAATTAATTGATTTTGTTGTTATTTTTTTTTTTGTTAAGTCAAAATTGTATTAAAAAAAAGGGCAAGCCTTAGCAAGTCCAAAGAGCTACAGCAACCACAAAGAACCAAAAAACTATCCAAGAAGCTAGCCAAAAGAACAAACCTCAGAACTACTGAAAACAACAAGCAGTCAAAGGCAAAAAACCCAAACCAAAACCAAAGACACAGCAAACAGCAACACTGTATCAAAACCAAGCCACCGCTCAAGGACCACCTCAACCGAAAGACCAATAATGTTATTAAAGTACAATACAAGGGTTAGAACGAGTATTAGCAAATAAACGTTTTTTACGTTCACTCCAGATGCTGTATACCGTAACAGCTAAAGTAAGCTTCTTAACGGTAACCAAGAGAGAATTACCCCTCCACAGAATAGAAATAGCATCGACAAACAACGACCAAGGGGGGGTTTCTCCGACGCTCGCCACATTTACTAAGAACTTGCTGCCAAATACCACGACTCACATGGAAATAAAAAACAAATGCTCATGGGATTCAATCTCATTATCACATAGAGAACACATAGCATTCGAACGAGAAGAAAAAACGAGCAATACGGTCCATCGTAGCTAACCTTCCCCTAATGGCAATCCACAAGATGAAAGTAGTCCTAGGAATAGCAGTCGAGGACCACACAAGGTGAGCCCAAGGCGCCTCCATCCCTCCACCATACAACTTCTTCCACAACGAATTGGAAGAGAAGATTCCGTTAGTAGTGAAAGTCCAAAGATAACCATCCGCTCGAATAGGGATAATAAAAGGCCTAATCAACTCACGCAATTTTACAACTTTCTCCAATTCCACGAACAAACCGAAGGAGCTCTAAGAGTCCAAAAGCTTCTACCTCGAATAAAATAAGCCTTTACCCAATTCACCCACATGTTGTCAGACTTCGGCTCCAAAATGAACCAAATATGCCTAGCCATCATAGAAACATTCCAAAGATGCAAATTCCTGGTACCAAGACCCCCTTCACTCTTAGGCTTACACACATCTTCCCAACCAACCTTAGCATGAAAAAAACCCAGAGCATCGGCCCGACCAAAGGAAGCACCGAAGAATACGCTCAAACTAGACATTCCAAGGAGAGAAAGAGAGACCATATATGATTACCCGTGACATCTTTCTCGAACTAGACATTCCATATTCAAAATTATAATGGCCAATCGAAAGTAGAATTAAGTCACATAATTGACTCGTATATAGACATCGAAACTCACACGATTTTAAATTATTCTCGTCATCTATGCAAGTCCTTTTTTTTTTTGTTATAAGTGATATTTTATATATTTAAAATATCGTGAAGAGTGAAGAGTTTATAATAGATAGATCTCTCTTACATATCTATATGTAAATAATTGGAGCAATATTAGAATAAAAGACTACAAAATAAAGTGAAAAATACACACGAGTAAAGACTTTGGATTGTTTACTTGTACGTCAAACTTAGTTATTCCAATAACAAATGAGGATCTGAGTATATAAGGGACAAAAAAACCTTGCTAGGAAAAAGGAGAAAAAATCTTAACATATGACAAAAAGTGCGACGTTTTGGAGACTGCTATATATAGGGACTTCCTTAGCATTCCATTATTCCTCAGCTCTGGGAGGTCTGCAAGCCAAAAACAAATAGTTTGTTAGTAATACGAATTAACAGGTAAATGATTTCCGTTAACACAAACGAATAACAAAATTAAATTGTTAAAAGTTGTTCGAATCTAAATAGTTGAGAATCTAAGTGAAAAGAAAACAATAAAGTAAATAAGATAACGAGAAAGCAAACTAATAGAAAGAACGAACAATCCAATAATATGCACTTCAAACAAACTTACAGTGATGCCATTATTTCTTTGTTGTAAAAAAATTCAAGTCTTGCAAAACCAATGCGAGGAAAACAAATATATTGGAGAACTCAGTGGAGACATCAAACCAATAAAAAAAAGTTGGAACGAGCGTTCTTGGAAATAAAGGCTTCAAAACAAACATTTTCACAATCAAAACACTCTGGCAAGGCATGAAAAGTAATCGGGCAACTCAATGGAGACAAACGGAAAGACAAATATGTAGAATATCGAATATATAACATAAGTAAAAAAAAAAAAAAAAAACCTAAAATCAAAGAACCTGAGTCCCTGCTTGTGGGAAATTTGTTTGATCGTACAGTAAGGAATGTTGAAAAGAAATAAAATTAAGTGTTCAAACAAGGTAATATGATTTAAAAAGAACTGAGGGGAGAACGAAAATTTTCTTGAAATAGATACATGAATTAAACTATAGTAAAGGTTAAAAAATAAAACAATTTCAATAAAACAAAAGCCAATCAAAGCACCAAATACCACTTTGTAACTTATTCGAGAACGAATGTTTAGACCTGAAAAATGGTCTAGGTATGAACAACAAGATGCCAAGTTACCAGTGCCATCAATATAGTAAGGAAGTGACTGAAAGGGAGGCCAAGAGACTGGAAACATACAGGGAAAATAAAGGGAAAGACTGAGAGGGGAAGACTAGATATAGGCAAACTAGCAGTTTGTCAGCCCTAGCTTACAAAACTAGATCTCTTACGAACCTGGTAGAAAATGAAACATGCAATATAGACAAAGAAATTGAGAGCAGAATAAGCATCCTACAAAAACTGTATTGCACAACCAACCAAACACCACGAAGAATACTGCATAAAAACTATGAGAAATTAATCAAGGTAGAGGACTCAATCAACCCTACAAGAACCTCTCTGTGAAGGTTTTCTCTTGATAATACCCCCTACCAACTATTAAGAACTGAACATAGAGATGTCACATCAAGGTTCTAGTTAATTGTATTTTTTTAGGAAGATTGATCGGGGAAAATTGGGAATTGTTTCCAGGTTCTAACAATTCTGTCAAGATTGAAGGCTTCTTGTGGGGGTTTTGAGGAAATTTCGTTTCATTGGACCTCACGGTCTACAAATAAGGTAGCTGATACCTTAACTGCTCAAGCTCGAAGAAGAATATTGATAGGATCTCCTCCTAAAACGCTTTGATAATCGTGTATGGTCCTACTCTCGTCTAAAAAAACGATCAAAAATATCGAAACTATCCTTATCACTTGTCAGACAAAGGATGATCGTACTTCTTTACGGCTCATGACTCCGCCTCTCGATTTGCACTGATTTCCGTGCAATAGTGTGTAGGGTCATCAAAACCATTAAAAAAGTGCGAGTGGATAAAAACAGACATTTTTAAAAATGCATTTTTTGAGGAAAATAAACATTTACCTCCAATTTCGTAAAACATGCATGTATATCAGAAAAAAAAAAAACAAACTATAAACAGTGGGACAACACACAACCAAGAAACACAGTAAACAGTTTGTGGCCCACATATTCCTGAAATCTGCGTTCCACAAATCATATAAAATTATCTGAATTCTGAACACAAATATCAGTAAACCAATCAAATAACAGTAAATCAGACCATCCAATCCAATACCAATCAACCAACCAATAACCTAGCCTCCGCTAGCTGCACATTCTGGCATCTACTAGCTGAATGTCCTATTCACGTAGACAGTTGTTGAAGTAGGAATCATACTCGTAACGAAAAGTCTTCACAATTCCTACAAACAACAAACAAGTGACAAACGAGGTTAATGTTGAATCCTAGAGGGTGGTTCAACTAAGAATGTTCTGATGCATAAGTTAGCTTTGAGAGAGCAAAAGAAATACTTCGAAACAATGAATCGACTTACCTTAGGAATAAAATGAGTTTCGCTATTTTATAGGAAAGTCTTGGGAGTCTCGGAGTGTTCTAATTGGTTAGTTGAATTTATAATTAATAAATAAAAAATTATTAATAAAATATATTATTTAATAATTATAATTGCCCATTATGACGATAATTAAAACAGTTTAATATTAATATTAATTGTTTATTATTAAGAATAATAAAATTAATATTATTGATGTTTTAATCCGATTAAATAATATATTTAGCTGAGAATACATTATTTAATGCGTGGATATTTGTAAGCTTTTAATGTCATTAGAAAGGGAAAATTTGACATTTTTGGGAATTATGGACCACGTGGTAGCTTCAACAATTTTAGAAAAAAATTGGGTTTAACAATAGTTTCAGGATCTGCGGACTCGAGCTACAGACGTCTGAGTCCCATCCCAAAATAAAAAACATTTGGGAATTCGTCATATCCATCAATAAACATAATTCATGGATTAAATAGCACAAACCTCATAACCAGACACAATCAATCCTCAAACTCAAGTATCAGTCACAATGAACAACAGTACTGCGCGTAGCCTAACTCGCGAACATCACGAAAGCACCATCCGAGCGAGGTTTAGAATTGCACGAACGCAGCATCCGGACACATCTAGAACTACACGTAGTACAATCCAGACTGTAATAATATCCCTCGGGAACTGCACTCACGCACCATCAGGGTCATGTCCGGGAAACTGCACTTATGCATCATTCGAACCTATAATAGTATCTTACGAGGATGACTTCCATGGAAAAAAATTCCCAAAGCCAAACAAACTTTAACCCAAATCCTTGACTTAATACCAAGTCAAAACACTTTTAAACCCGGACCTGAGCCCACAAAACATTATTTTTAACAAAATATCGTAAAATAACCCTGTCTAGAAATTAGTCAATAAATCCAGAAAATCATCAAATAATCATTTACAAATTTTATTCAAATCATTGCCACATAAATCATGCAGTTAATCAATTAATATATCTAACTATGCATGCATCCTAATTTGTAAAAACAAAGTTCACTCACCGACTATTCAAGCGATTTAATTCCGAACCGTACGCTTCCAATAGCTATCTAGCCTCGAAAACACTGTCTTATTTGTATGATCATCATTAGTGTCTATATTCTATACTTTCGTTGTCGCGGTGAAATGTAATCGGCCTTCACTAGTTATGTTTCACTCGACTTATTAAAACACATCGTTTTAATTAAATGGCTTTCGTCATCTGGACGGTGACGCCTAGATGTCGGCCAGTATACCTCGATTTTCGTATTCTAGTGGAATTTCCAGATCATGGTGTGTCACATATGTACCCAAACAATATAAATCAAAACAGTGGTGATAGCTTTTTATATCACTCTTTGATTTATCGAATTATCTTTGTACATATATCATAATCGGAATCATTCATACTCTAAATCATAATGTCAATATCACATCCGTAAAAAATCAATAAGATTAGAGATTATTTATTCATTTTTATGTCAAATAAATCAGTGATTTTGATACGAATTAAAATTTTCATGATGAATTGTCAATTTAATTGATATTTATGAATAATTAAATGACTTATAATTTTATTGTTTTTTTACGAAAATAATATAAAGATGATGATTTAAACATTAAACGATTTCAATTATAATATATATAATACTGATTTGATAGATTGAAATAATAATATAAGAAAATAACACTGATATTAAATATAAATATTATCCTTCCAAATAAGCAAATACAATCAGGTAAAAAACCCATCTCCTCGTATTCTCATAGCGTGTCATTTGTCTGATAAAAAAAAAGCGTGTCATTTGCCTGACTAGACCCAAAGTAGCAGTATTTTCTTAGCAATAACTGATTTTGTATTTGTTTTTTATGAAATCTTTATTCTGTCGGAGCGAAAATATTCTAATGGTTGGGGGGTTGGCGACGTCGACAAGTTTCAGGTTAAAATCTCCATTTATACGTAAAGCCCTACAACCGCCTCGTGTCGGTAAATCCACCTAGAGTCAACAGGGGAATCGTCCGTCTGGACAACCCAGCTACTGGAATTTCGAATCCGCGAACTAGGAAAAAGCGAAGAAGATTCTAGTGACGGGGCCGTCACAAAACGATTCATCAAAGCTCAACCCCATTTGCTCCACGTGGATGGGTCGTTTTCGCAGTGTTCTGGCTTGCATTACGGTGCCCTTAGTCGAGCGCCTTTTAGAATAGTTCGTAACTGTCCTGTCAGATGATCACCACCCAAATAAAGATCATCTCATTCACTCAAACTAAAACGCACACACCTCACGCTCCCAAACCCATCGTTTCATTCCTATTGGACGGTGGACACACGCGCACTGAAATCTAGTGCGGATCTTTGATTGCGAATTCAGAAATTCGAAACAAAAAATATAAGCTGCTCGCGAAGAGTACACCTACGAGGATCGTACACCGTTCATCGTCTTAAATCTTGACGATGGAGGGATCTGACGGTGAAGATTTGATGACGTACATTCTCCCGTAGATTCATTGAAGGGTTTCGGATTAAAAAATTAAGAAGAAAGACAATCAAAAACCAAAAACCAGCAAGCAAAAGCTACGAGCCCCTTGATAAAAAAAAATAAAGCTACGAGCCCTTTCGTTTCTCTCTCCAGAAAGCAATTACAAATGAATTGAACGCTCAGAAAAAAAAAAAAAAAATTGAATTGAAGGCGATAATAAAAGAGAAGACGAAACTGTCTCTTATTTCCCTTCTTCTCTTTCACCCTCTTTTCCAATCCCATGCGTTTCTTCAAAATCCACCTCTTTTAGACATTGTCCACTTTCTTTCTTTCTAACGACTGAAAGCTTCAAAATGCAATCGGGATTCACCGGAGGCGGAGGAGGCGGCGGCGGTGTGCCTGAATTTTACACAGCTGGGCGATCCATCAACATCGCCAACGCCATGAACAACCACCACCCTTCTCAGCCTTCTTACCACCGATCCCCACTCCCTGGCCTTTTCCTAGACAACCCCGCATCTCAGATCGCTCGCCATACCCAACCCCAATTCCAGTTCCCGACCCAAACACAAAACCCAACCGCTCTCATCGGCAAGCGAACGCTCGCCGAGTTTCAAGCCCATCAGCAAAATCACTACCACAACCAGCACCACAATCCAAGCCAAAATCTCTATATGCGGTCGCTTAAACCCAGATCATTTCAGCACTCCTCGCCGATTTCCCCTTTGTCTCCGATTGATTTCTCCTCTGCTTCATCAATAACCGGCTCCGACTCTTCGTCTTCGGCATCGTCCCTGTTATCTAATCAGCGCCTCAACTTGCCTCCTCTTCAGCAGCTCCGCTCCAAACCCATTAGTCCCGCGCTAACACCGGCGGTTTCCTACGCCAGCAACAAGCACAATCACCATCACAACAGTTCTGTTCAGACACGGGTTGTATCGGGTATGGAATCGGAGGATAAAATGATTAGCAGCAGGCTGCAAGAGCTGGAGAAACAGCTTCTCGACGATAACGATGCGGATGATGAAGGCGATGCCATTTCAGACATTACTAAAACCAACAGCGAATGGTCCGAGACAATACAGAATCTGATCGGTCCCAATTCGAACTCGAACCAGAACCAAAGCCAGAGCCAGAAGCCGGTTTCGCCCTCGCCCACTTCGTCGTCGTCTTCCTCGTCCTCGGTGGCATCTCCTGCTTCATCCATGTGTTCCAAGCAGACACTTATGGAGGCAGCTTCCGCCATTTCCGAAGGGAAATCTGAGGCCGCAGCTGAGATCCTCAGGCGCCTGGCGACGTCCCCGGTCCCGAATCCGAGACCAAGTTCCGAGCAGAGGATACTCGAATTCATGGGTACGGCTCTGAAGTCCAGGGTCAACCCAGTCGATAACCCGCCGCCGGTATCGGAGCTTTTCAGTCAGGATCATGCCGGGTCGACCCAGATGCTCTACGAGCTTTCACCTTGTTTTAGACTCGGGTTTATGGCCGCTAACCTCGCTATCCTTGAAGCGACCTTGACGGACCAATCAGCGACCAACAACAAGGTTCATGTGATTGACTTCGATATTGGGCAGGGATGCCAGTATATGCTTCTTCTCCACGCGCTCTCCGCGCGTCAGAATTATAGGTCTACCGTGGTGAAGATCACGACGGTTGCGGATAATGGCGGGGAGGAGAGGTTGAGAATGGTTCGTCAGAATCTGAGTCGAGTCGCTGAGCAACTCGGTGTTGGACTCGAATTTAACATAGTGAGCCAGAAATTGGCCGAGCTGAACCGTGACTCGCTGGGCTGCGAACCGGACGAACCGATCGTCGTGAATTTCGCTTTCAAATTGTACAGTATGCCGGACGAGAGCGTCTCCACGGACAACCCCAGGGACGAGCTTCTGCGGCGCGTGAAAGGTCTGGCGCCACGCGTGGTGACGCTTGTGGAGCAGGAACTCAACACAAACACCGCGCCCTTCATGGCGCGCGTGAACGAGACTTGCTCTTATTACGGTGTGCTGCTGGACTCGATCGACTTGACGGTGCCGCGGGAAAACCCGGAGCGAGCGAAGGCGGAGGAGGCACTGAGTCGGAAGGTAATAAACTCGGTTGCTTGCGAAGGGAGGGATCGTGTTGAAAGATGTGAAGTGTTCGGGAAGTGGCGGGCCCGGATGGGAATGGCTGGGTTCGGGCTGAGGCCTATGAGCCCAAGCGTGACCGAGTCGTTGAAAAAAGTACTCAGTTCGGGTAACCGAGTCGACCCGGGGTTCTCGATTAAAGAAGAGAATGGAGGGGTATGCTTTGGTTGGATAAGCCGCACTCTCACCGTTGCATCCGCTTGGCGTTAGCTGCACTCATTTTCTCTTCTGTCTTTTTTATTTTTTGTTTTTTCTTTAATTTTTAATTTTTAATTTCTTTTCGCTTTTTTCTTTTTTCCTTAATTTTTAAATTTTCTGGCTAATATTATTAATTGTTATTATTGAAAAAAAAAAATTCTAGTATTATTATTATGTAGGCTTTCCTGAAAAAATGGAAAGGGAAAAGCGCTTCCAAAAGGAGAAAAGTCCCCACCAAACGAATAACAATAAAAATGAGTGTTTGGATTCCCTTGTGAATTCTTGCTTCATTGAATTTATGTTCACCCGTTTGGTTTTTGGTTATTGGCTTCGGGTTTGGTTTGGTTTGCGCGTGTGGGTGTGAATTGAGAGTTGGGGCGTTTGGTATGTTGCCCTACCAAGTACCAACCAGGCAACCATGGCGCCACAGGGGGCTCTACTTTTATCCATCCATTTTCGTTTATTCCGATTTGTAATTTTTACTTTCTAGGAAAACAAAGTTTTATGTGCAAGGGACGTGTCGAGTTCTGGTTGGATGATAGATATGTCGAATGGCTTGTATTTGTAACATATTATGAATCTCTTGGAAATATAGGAATGGTTATCAGCATATTACCCAACATTTTCTTCTTCATTTGTATATCTTTATTATATTATCACATGATTCAGTTGGTAGGAAAGTAGGCTGGTATGAGGCAGAAAGAAAGAAAATAAAATACCAGTAATTATTCTCCTGAATAGCTTAATTGTTTTTTATTTTTTATTTTTTTATTTATAGAGAATAGCTTAATAGTTAAAAGAGTGAATTTGGGTTGATATATTAGGCCATCTTTAATAATACTCTCTTAAAGGGATAAAGAGCAAAATTTAGAAATTTTGAGTAAAAAATCATCTCCGGTAATTGTCTTAAATGTATAATAAAGGGCTAATTATGTCCTAAATGGCTAAATGTTAATCTCTGAGCCCTTTAGACATTTAAAACGCTTGCTGGAGATGAAACTTTACCCAAAATTTCTAAATTTTGCTCTATATGTTTAAATTATTCTATTTAAATTTCTTATACTTGACTTGTTGTATTTAATTTTCTATCTTTAAATTGTTTCCTTTTAGATTAACAATAAAAATATTTTTCAATTAAGTTTAAATAATTAGTCAATTTAAATATTATGCAAAACTTAAAATTCATTTATTACAATATACTAAATGACAAGACCCGCCCCGTTCCTCCCTGGGAACCACCCGGGAAAAGGCCTGCTCCCATCTGACAGTTAACTCAAAAATACCATAAATACCACAAATACCATTCCTAGGGTTACATTATCACGAATACCCCTACTGGGGGTTCTAAATACACACCGGTGTGTTTAATACAACAATAATATCAGATTAGGGACATGAGCATTATGTTCGTATTAATACAATAAATACAATACCTACCCCTCAGGGTGGTCCAAAACGCAACGGTGGTATTTATGCCTCGACTCTGGAGTTTGTGCCCGTCTCGATCTCTCCTCCTGGAGGGTCAAGAAAACAGTCAAAGTGTGAGTGGATCAAAACAAAACAGTTATAAATTCATTTTAAAAATTATATATAGTATGACCCTCCGTTTTGGAAATATGCATGCATTCAAGAGAAATCGTACAAACACAGTTAACCATATAAGACTTATGAAAAATAACTTACAAATATATAGACTCGAAAATAAGACAAACATGTTTCTCATGACAATGGATTGTCATTTCTTACATCCACCATAAATTAAGTGTGACTCCGCTCATATTTCATGTATGTGCATAGCCCAAAGTCGCCCTCATCATTGGGCGGGGTCGGGCGAGTTTAGTCATAAATATAAAAGCCCAAGTACTTTGTCCGGCCGGGTTTTTATCGGGTTTTACTGGTCGGACTTAAAAAGCCCATTCAGGCCGGGCTCAATTAGGGTTTTAGAGATAATTTGTTCAACCTTTCAAAGAAAAAAAAACTTGTTCAAAAAATTTTGGATTTAGAAAAAAAAAGTACGAAGGAAAAAATAATATTACCAGTTTATCATCAAATTAACTCACTTTCATTCTCAACCACCTCAATCTCATCATCACTACATCTATCTAGTGCTTATATGCAACCTAAAGCAAATCCAGTGACTACAGTGACGGTTCTTGAATCTAAATTTTGAATGGGCTAAATTTATATACTAGATTTTGAAGAAACTCTATGGTACAAGTGAACTTTATTATTAAACATAAAAAGATACACCTAATTAAGGGGACGTAATGAGTCTTACCTTTAAATGTATCTACATATGTAAATAAAAATTTGATAGTAAAAAAAACAAATTACAGCAAAAACCATAATTAAATATGCAGTTCAAATACAAATTATTACTTTCTAACTTTAAATTGTACCCTTTCGAGTATTAATAGCATCAGAATCCTCCATTATCTCTTCATTGCGAATAATATAAGTGAAGTCTCTTTCAATGTGGAGGGTCATGCAATCAGCAAGAAATCCATCACCTATTTTGTTTCGAAGTCGATTCTTTATAATTCTCATAGATAAAAAAAGCATGTTCTATTGTTGTAGTTGAAACAGGAAGAGTCAATATCAACTGAACGAGTCTATATATCAAACAATAGTTATCTGCCAAAATTGTTTCCACCAATATTTGACATAATTCAGGAAGAGTGATGGATGTTCCTGAAGTAAGACTGACGATGCATATCATTCTCAAAATATCTCAACTCTGTTCTCAAAGCCTTTAGATCACTTGGAAGGAAATCAATAAGATAATACTTCTCAGTAAGTTTACATATATTATCAATATTGAACGACTTGAAGGAATTACGAGGATCCAATGAAGGAATTACATATATCATCAACATTGATCTCTAATCCTCATATTCCCAAACAAAACCATATATTCAATTTATATTTAAAACTAAAATTAGAGAGTAATACCTTATGCTTTGAATATTTGAGAATGGAGAAACTCACACCCAATTTTTTTTTGAAGAAAATAAGAAGAAAATGGTGAGTTGGATAACTTGGATTTAAAGAAGAAGAAGAAGAAAGAAAGAATGAAAGAAATATGGAGGAAGCTTTATTGTTGTTGTAACACCCCGGAAATTCGAGGATTTTAATATTGTAATTTAATGTGTGAATTGACGCTTTTACCCTTGTGATTGGTATGACCAATTCTTGACTTTTTGATTTATGAATTAAATGGACTTTGACCTATGACCGTGACGTAGTTCGGGACGTCACGAGTTCATAGACAGGTGGCACGTCCATTTCGGACGATCAGGGAAAAAGTTATGACTATCGGAAGTTCAGGGGCATTACCGTAATTTTGACGGTTGGGGCGAAAATGTTGACTTTTCATTTGACAATTAATTTTCACGCGACTCAAGGACCGTTAGGTAGGTCTCGACGTCCTGAGTCCGTAGACAGGCGGCACGCCGAAATCGGACTTCGTACGAGGAAGTTATGGTCAGAAACGTGAAATCGGGAGGTTCGTGTCTCGGTTTTCGTGCCAAATATTTTATTCTGGAAATCTGATTGGAAGACACCTGGTGAGTGACAAGTGTCACTCACCCATTGGCTAGATTGGATCTGATCCACTATGGGTTTAAATACCATTAAAACCAACTTTTAATCACAGCCTTAGATATGAGATTCCCCAGATTTAATCCTCACCTTTGATCTCATTCTGAGATTCAATCCTGGCCCTTGATTTAATTACCTATTCTGTTTTAAAAACCCAGGAGACATTACACTGCATTGTTTTCATTCTCTCAACCCGATTGCACGATTCCCTCTTGGAACCAACTCACCAGTCCTCACCACTCAACCCCACACCTCAGGCAACCAACAACCACCTCCCTGACGCCGGCCACCACTCCACGGCCACCCTGCACGGCCGGCATTCCTCAGACCCGAGAAGGAAACCCGAACAGCCCAAGTCACCAAACCATCCAAACCTTCACTCTTGGACTCGAACCAACGTAGGGTTGGGTTCACCGTGACGACAGGACGACGAGGAACTGATCTGGACGGTGTACGGCGGCGACACGGCGGCGATAGGACGATAAACCCATGAGTGTCCATTTTCTTTCCCTGCTTCGAAACGTCTGTTTTTGACGTTGACATTGTTTGGTTATTATTATGACACATTTAGGGGACCTTGACGACCAGTTTGAACCCAGGACCGTGGCTGGAAAATCGTCGACTCGCCGGAGAAGACAACCTGAACCGGAAGCCAACCTTCCCGTCGATTTTCAGGTAGTCTTTTCGACCTAGAATCTAGTTCTAATTGCACAGAACCATTGTGGAGGTTGAGACGAGTCCATAGGAACAAATCTCACCTGAAATGGTGATCGGAATCGCGATCTGTGATCGGGTCGAGCCGTGGGTCTGCGGTGACCCGGTTCTCTGACCCGGTTACTGTAGCTGATGATGTCATCATGCTGACGTCAGCAGTGACGTCATGGTGACGTCATCATGTCAGAAACTGTCAGACCAGAGACCAATGTACTGCTGACACGTGTCCTCTGACACTGTCAGTGACGACGTCATGCTGACGTCAGCAGTACTGTAGCACAGTTGACCAGGGGGTTGACCAGGCGCGTGGGGGCGCGTGTGAACAGTAATTTTGGTGGGACCACCACCATTCTTTAGGTTTCGACAATCCGGATCCAATGGCGGTAGTTTCGGGTCGATCGGAGATCATTAAGATGGTCAAAATGAGGTTTATTGCTTTGGGAAGCGCGTTCGGGTGGCTCTCCAGGGCTGGTTTCGGTTTAGGGTTTCATGGTTGAATGTTAGGGGTTCGTATTGACCTTTGCGTATGCTTTGGATATGACAGGGATTGTATAAGCGTACCAGAACGAGGGAATACGTTCGGTTTTCAGCAGGATTGTACTGTGAGTGGGCCATTTTCTTAAACCCTTGCGTGCATAAATGTTTTCTGGTTTATTATACTTATTCACATGCTAAAAACAATAATGGTTTTAATGATATGGAAAATATGGTTATGGCACGTTTCACGGTATTTGGGCTTGAGACCCGTCCGATGAAACTTAATGATTGGTTCGGATTCTATCTATGTATATATATGCTTGCATGTGGATATCAGTAAAATGTATTTGGTACTGCACTGTATAAATCCATTCATATGATATTGTCTCCTCCGGATGAGGTACCCCGGAGAGGTCACGGACGTCTAGAACGTCCAGCGTCTATGACGCTAAGCATCGAGGATGCTGTACCCGAACGGGGTTCGGGGATTGAACTCGGAATTGAGACCCGAGTGGCACGCGTAGCCTTGTGATAGTGACCTTATTGGACGTCAGGGACGTCAGACATCAGGGATGTCAGGATTGGAGTGTATAGTGCAGCAACTCAAATTATACTTATGGTTTTATTATATGCCTTATGGTTCATATTATATGATTGATGATTTTAAATACGGTTGCATGCATGTTTTGAAAACGGAGGGGTAAATTATATGTTTTACTTATCAAATGATTTTATAAACTTGAGTTTCGGTCCACTCACCCTTAATATTTTTGGTAACCCCTCCAGGTCGTGATACTGAGGTAGAGGAGGAACCTGAGGCTGAGGCATAGATCTACTTCTGCGTACCTGAACCCCTGTTGGGTGGTGTACCCACAGGTTTACTTTAGAGTCGTGCTCGCAAATTTGTAATTTTGGATTTCATCCCTTGTCTGACATCTGTTTAATTCGGATTTGATGTATAACTTTATTTTGGTTATTTATGCATTGATGTTTGAGGTTAAAATTGGCATGAATTATTGGGTGTCAGACGGGAGCAGGGCACGTCCCCTTGTGGTCCCTGTGGGATCGGGGCGGGTCCTGTCAGTTGTTGCTGCAGTTGGTTGTTTCTTGTTTGCCCGTGGGAGCGCTGCTCATTTTATAATTTCATTTTGTTTAAATTTGAGATGGGCTGCTGCAGCTTTATTGCCTTTTTTTTTAAACTTCAAATTGGCCAATTAGGTAGGGCTGCTGTAGCATTAGTTTTTTTTTTGGGCTAGCCCATAAGTATTAAAGGGACAAGGTATGGGTCTGAAGGGCTATAGCCCTTCCACCCAACCTTGTGCCCCGTCTTTGAGTGACTACATCCATCCACTTTTAAAAACATATATTGCAATCTCATCATCAAATTTTTGTTCCTTACAACCTAAAGCAAATTGCCTGTTAAAGCAAATCGTGGCTATATGTTCATCTAAAATTGATTATGACTATATGTTATATATGTAAATGGATATAATTGTGCAAAGATGACTACATAAGGAAATAAAACAGTGATATCGATCATATGAAAAACATAAGGCATAGTTGTATTGTTTTCCTAATTTTAATATCCTAATGCAAAAAACAATGTCAATTGTGCCTAAGTTTCAATTATGTTAAGCTAGCCAAGGTTGAAACAGAAAGAGCCACAGTTGTGAGAGAATTCAACACATGAATGCAAAAGACACTCCATACCAGATTTGAATCATAACCATGAAATCCTAAATAATAGAAAGAGCGAAATTTTACTTCACATCATTACTCACGGAACAACCTTATTACAAACATGATTAGATTCACACATATATTCGGCAGTAGTACACATAAACTATAAACAAAAATTAAAAAAGAATCATATATAAAGGAAACACAATAATTCGTAATTAATAATTATTTTATATATTCAAGTTTATGATCGGATTTATACGGGCGGGTCGGGTTGGGCTTACTAGACCTTATCGGACTCGGGCTTATCGAGTTTGAATACACCAAGCCTAAGTCTACCTCACTAACTTTCGGGCTGGGCCAGCGCACGACCCATAGTTGGCCAGGTCGGGTTTTTTTGTCAACGAGCCTAGCAGTTACGCACAAGCCCATCGGCTTCTAGGCCAAATGGCGAGGGCTAGCCCAAAGATGTGTGATAAGATCCCTTCAGAGGTATTTGTTTACATTACGTGACCGCATCATTTTGTAACGAGACAAATAGTCGCCTATAAAAATTTAAATGATCTCTTATCAATGTTTTTTATGATTTTATTTATACAACTAAGATAAGGTGAGATTACTAAAAGATAGTAAATCTTGAGAATTAATTGGGTATTTGCACGTGGAAAATTATCTTATCAATGTCTTAATGATTATGTTATCTTAAAATAATAAATATTAAATACGAATTTTGACGAGTCGATACGTGACCAAAACAAAACTTTATACGAAATGTTTTTATTTTGTCACATACCGAAAAATAGTTAAGTTGTGAATTTAGTGCATTTATTAATTCATTACACTCAAAGTTATATTTAAAAAAAATTAAATGAAATAGTACATAACCCTCAACTGGTGGAGATGGTAAACTTTAGCCCTACACTATTCATTAAAAAGCTAATTTTTAGAGAACTAAATTTTGGTTTAGGTGGCACTTTTAGATGCTGTTGCTAGAGATGACCTTACATTAGATGAGCACAAATTCATTAAAACCGTAACTGATATGTTACAAACCGTTATTTATTCAACGATTTTAGTTTGATCGGATAAAAGTCAAACGGTTTGTGTAACGCCCCGGAAACCCAAATAATGTAAATTTATAAAATAATATGTAAAATGACGTTTTACCCTTGTAAATAGTGTGGTCAACGTTGACTTTTTACATGACATGTATTTTTCACGTAATTCAAGGGCCATTAGGTAGGTCTCGATTCCCTGAGTCCGTAGACAGGCAGCACGCTGAAATCGGGCTTCAGATGAATAAGTTATAACTCTAGAATGATGAAGGGCATTTTGGTAATTGTGTGAAGGAAGGGTAAAATGGTAAATTGGATGGTGGAAGCTTAATCAGCTAAAGTGAGATGTTTACCTTTAGCTGTTTAATTGTTTGAGTGACACATGTCACTAGGAAAAGCAGGAGAGTGGCTGTTGGCCGTGGATGAGTGTGTGCACAGGTGTGGATGTTTGAAACAGAGCAACATTTGCAATTGGAAAATCTTTGATTCAATTGATACGAATTAAACCACTATGAGGGACTGAGTAAACAGAGACGCTGGAGAGAGAATTGAGAGACTGAGATAGAAAAGAAAACCAAGAACATAATAGAGAGAGAGACCCAGAACCGTGAAAATTAGAAAATTAGAGTGAAAATTCAAACTTCAATTTGTAAGCTGAGAAGATCCAAATTGAGATTAAAAACAGTTTTCTGAGATTATTTCGACTCCAACCTCACAAAAATCGAAGGAGCTTGACCGTGTTTCGACCGAGAACTGGAGTTCCAATTTCTTGAAAAATCGAGGTTGAGTACGAGTACTTAGAGGTAAGAAATTGTGTAATTGATTATGTCAAAATGTTCATTACAACCTCACGATGCTTCTGTATCAATTAATTAGAAAACTAGATGAATTGAGTGAGATTAGAAGTTGAAAGCCGTTTGAACATTCATTGGGGAAATGATGGATTAAGGGTTTGATTTTGTAATTAATGACGGGGAACCTAAATTGAGATAGAATAGATGGAATTTGGCGGAAGAATGGAAAGAATTAAGGTCGAAGTGAAGGAAAACAAACCGGGTCATGTCGTGGGTTCGTAACCCGTTTAGCAAAGAAATGGGTGAAGTAGGGGTCACTGTAGCAGTAATGTACAGGGCGCGTGAATTTCACGCGCAATCCCTTTGGGAGACGCGTGAGGGCGCATGAAGCAGTATCTCTGGTCAAGGTCAACATATGATTTTATCCTTTCAATGTAACGAACATTTTGAGACAAGTTTCGAGTCGATCGAACGCCGTTTCGGGATAGTTTTGAGTGTCCAAAGCTTTAGGGTTTTAATTTAATTATGCTAAAAAATCCCGAAAATTTGGGGAAATTAATGTAAGCTTAATGAAGGTATTTGTGACCCGAAATTATGATCTTTGACAGGCCAGAACATTCCTGAGGAGTTCGGGGAGCGTGTAGGACACGATTGACGAGTTCGAACTTAGTGAGTGGACTTTTGTTTTCTAATCGAGCATGCATAACTGTTTTTACTTACTCGTTTCATGTTTCCATATATGATTTTATACTTATGATTATGATATTCATGCTTTACATGATTGCACACTTTTCGATGTGATTTATCTCATTTTACGTATTTCGAGACTATGGTTTCTCCTATGCTTTGATGATGGTTTGATGAATGATTTTATATGATTTGTACATATCATGTTTTGATAACATTTTGATCATGATTTGTGAGTATGATTTGGGATTTGAATGCGAAATTCGGACATGAGTCCCATTTCTATTAAATATGATTTCGGATTTGGTTTTGGAATTTGGATTACGATGGGTTCTGGATTTACTACAAATTTCACATGGTTTTGGGTTTAAAGACCCGGTACTATTGCTGGATATGATTTTGGGTTTAATGACCCGGTTGATTGTTGTGACGGGGGATGAACCTTGATTGAGATATGTTGAGTTTAAAGACTCCGTTACTATGATATCCCCCGATGCCTATTAATTGTGTTTTGAGTTTAAAGACTCGTTGATATCCCGGGAAGGCCTGATATATGTTACTTGAGTTTAAAGACTCAGATAGATCCATCAGGTTCGATTCGTTGATGTTACATTCAGCTTTACATGATTTTATAATTGTTTTCTATAACGGTTTCCACATGGTTCATATATATGTTTTTAGATACGTAGTTATGTATGCGTGTTTTGAAAAATGGAGGGTGAACCCTGGTTTTCATTAAAACTGTTTTCTATAACTATTAGTTTTAGTCCACTCACGCTTTTATGTTTTAATACCCTCCAGGTCCTGGTGTGAGTTTCGGGGCTAACGCCGAGGCAGAGGCAGAGACATAAAGTTTTCCCGTTGCGTGTGTAGTTAGCTCACAGATTAGGGTTTTATCCTTATCATGTACTGTTAACTATGCTATGTGATACTGTTGACTTGTTGTACAGTATGTTGTATCGTACGTTCTCCCTGGTCTGACAATGTATGTGATGTAATTATTATGGTTATTTTGTTCATTTGTGTTCGGTTGTCAGACGGGAGCAGGATTCTTCCCGATTATAGAGGTGATAATCGGGGTGGGTCCTATCAATTGGTATCAGAGCATAGGTTGACGGTTTATGTCTGGTACTTTGATGTGCCTAGGTTGTTGTACTAACTTATGCCTATTTTAGAGAACGATCGGTCATGACAGGACCCGCCCCGATCCCCCTAGGACCACCCGGGACGTCCCCTGCTCCCGTCTGACACCCAACGTTAAAATACCAAAAATACCCTTATTGAATATAAAATGCATAAAGAAAATCCATAGTTAAGTCATACATAGCACACCACACAAATACTCAAATACAAATAGTGTCAGACAAGGGATGGTCCCCGAATACAGTTTATTGAGCACGACTCTAGACACACTACGTGCCAACCTACCCAGCAGTAGGGTTCAGGTACGCAACGTAAACCTATGCCTCTTCCTCCTCGGGATCCTCCTCCTCCTCCTCGGGATCCTCCTCCTCGATAGCACTACCTGGAGGGGTAGTAAAACAACAAAGGTGAGTGGGCCGAAACTCAAGGTTTACAAAGTAGTTTACCATTTCGAAAACATATAGCTTTTCCCCTCCGTTTTCCGAAAAGACATGCATAGTATCAAAACCACAAAACCATATAGTCATAAGCAGAATAATATCAACATAATATAATCTTAGTCACTGCACTATACATCCCAACCCTGACATCCCAGATGCCTGACGTCCCAGACGCCCAATAAGGTCACAGTCTCAAGGCTACGCGTGCCACCCGGGGTCTCAATCCCGAGTCCAAATCCCGAACCTAGTCCGAGCATGGCATTCTAGATGCCTGACGTCCCAGACGTCCAATAGTAGCAATCCTGCTCCTGAGTCACTCTACGGTCCGGTCCCTCCGTAGAATGACTCCTCACAGGCAATGCGCCGTGACCGCTCCGGTGTACCTACATCCGGAGGAGATAGAATCCTAGGGTAGATCTATACAGTGCAGTACCACAGATGATATCGAGTTCCATTATACATATATATGACTCCAAACCATTTATAAACAACCAGACGGGTCTCATGCCCAAACATCGTAATACGTGCCATAAATCATACACAAGCTGAACAGATACTTTTACTCAAATCACATATAGATATAGGAGAAAGTAAAACAGTTATGCATGCCGAAGTTTAGTGAAATCAAAGGCCCACTCACAGTACAATCCCGCTGCACTCCCGAGCGTAAAGCCCCGTCCAAGGTTTAAAGTACAATTCCTGTCACGCCCAAAACATACGTAAAGGTCACTTTAAGTCCCTACTAAACAACTACGAAACCCTAGACTGAAACCGGCCCGGGAAAGCCGTCCGAACACGCTTCCCAAGGCATCAAACCCTAATTTGACCAACTTAACGATCTCCGATCGACACGAAACCACCGCCATTGGATCCGTATCGTCGAAACCTTGAAAATGGCACTGGTCCCACACAAAACACTGTTCACACGCGCCCCCCACGCGCCGGTCAACCCTCTGGTCAACAGTGCTACAGTGATGCTGACGTCAGCATGACGTCACTGCTGACGTCAGCATGACGTCATCACTGACAGTGTCAGAGGACACGTGTCAACAGTCCATTGGTCCCTGGTCTGACAATATTCTGACATGATGACGTCATCATGACGTCACTGCTGACGTCAGCATGATGACGTCATCAGCTACAGTGTCGGGTCTGCGAATCGGGTCACCGCAGACCCACGGTTCGACCCGATCACAGATCGTGATTCCGACCACCAAAATCGATGGGGTTTGTTCCTATGGACTCGTCTGAACATGTTCTATGGCTCTGTGTGATCAAAACTGGATTTTAAGATCAAGGAATCACCTGAAAAACGATGGGGAAATGGCTGCCGGTTTTGGTCCGTCTTCTCCGGCGAGCCGTCACGTTTCCAGCCACCAACTCAGGTCCAAAACGTTCGTCTAGTCCCCTAGGTTAAGTCTCAAAAACAACCAAGCAATTGCAACGTTAAAAACGGACGGTTTGAGGCAGGGAAGGAAAATCGGCCATTACGGGTTTGCAGGCTTACCGCCGCCGTGTCGCCGCCGTGGGCTGCCCAGTCCAGTCCTACGCCGTCCAGAGGTCACAATGGTCCTAGCCCTAGGTTGGTTCGAGCCCAGACGTCGTGGTTTGGATGGTCTGATGATTTTGGGCTGCACGGGTCCTCACGGGTTTGTGGGTTTTCCGGCCGTGCAGGGTGGCCGTGGTGGCGTTGGCCGGTGTCTGGTGGTGGTGGTGCACGGTCTGGTGCTGCCTGATGAAGAAGGTTGGGTGGTTAGCTGCTGGTGTGATTGTTTGAAGGATGGGAGGTTGCACGATTTGAAGGAAGGAATGAAAATGAGGAAATGAGTCTCTGATGGCTTAGGAACAGAAGGAGAAATAGAATGGATGGCTGTGATTCATCCTGAGTGAAGAGTGAAGGGTGAGGATTTAAGGAAAAGAAATTAATTAATTAATCCTATGGCAGACCAAGATCCAGAATGTTGGGGATGATGTGGATGGGGTAGATGAGTGACATGTGTCACTCATCAAGGGTCCAGATTGATTGGGTTAAAGTAAAACAGATTATAATATTTTATTAATAAATTAAGTTCCGAGTCTCGGTTAGTTCGGTTACGTTCTTGACCATAACTTTTTCGTCGTAAGTCCGATTTCAGCGTGCCGCCTGTCTACGGATTCGTATCGACGAGACCTACGTAACGGTCATTGGCCCTCGTCCGTTGGACTTCCCGGGTCAAAAGTCAACATTTGGCCCCCAAATGGCCAAATTACCAAAATGCCCCTCGACTTCCGAACGTCACAACTTCTTCCTCGAACGTCGGAATCGAACGTGCCACCTGCCTATGAACTCGTGACGTCCTAAACTACGTCACGGTCACGTGTCAAAGTCCTAAATACTTCCCGAGGTAAAAGTCAACTTTCCCCCCTCAGGGGCAAAACGGTCAATTTACAATAAAATAATAAATACGAAAGTTCGGGTCGTTACAATCTACCCACCTTACAGAAATTTCGTCCTCGAAATTTACTCGAATAAAAACGGGTACTGCTCCCTCATCAAGTCTTCGGGTTCCCACGTCGCCTCCTCGACGTCATGGTTCCTCCATAGCACTTTCACCAACCGAATCGTCTTGTTTCTCAGAACCTTGTTCTTCTGATCCAGAATCTGCACTGGTTTCTCTTCAAAGCTCAGATCAGTCATCAGTTCTACTGGTTGTTCCGGCAAGGCATGTGAATCGTCCCGTAGGTATTTCCGTAACATGGACACATGGAAAACATCGTGCACTCTGGCAAGTTCTGGAGGTAATGCCAACCGGTATGCCACTAGTCCAATCCTCTCAATGATCTCGAACGGTCCAAAGTAACGTGGACTCAACTTCCCGCGTCGGCCAAAACGGATAATTCCTTTCCATGGAGATAACTTAAGGAACACAAAATCTCCAACCTCGAATTCCAAGTCTCGAATTCGTCGATCCGCATAGCTCTTTTGGCGATCCTGTGCTGCCTTCAATCTTTCCTTGATAATTCGAACTGTTTCCTGGGTCATGTCCATCAAATCCGGTCCTAAAGCTGCTCGCTCTCCTACCTCCATCCAACAGATAGGTGTCCTGCACTGTCGGCCATACAGTGCCTCGTAGGGTGCCATCCCGATACTTGCCTGATAACTGTTGTTGTATGCGAACTCCATCAAAGGTAAATGGGTGTCCCACGAATCCTGAAACTGCAGTACACAAGACCTCATCATGTCCTCCAGTGTCTGGATAGTCCTCTCTGACTGCCCATCGGTCTGTGGGTGGAACGCTGTACTGAAATGTAAGTTTGTACCCAAGGCGTTCTGCAAACTTCGCCAGAACCTAGATGTGAAACGCGGATCTCGATCAGACACTATCGACTCCGGCGTACCATGAAGTCGAATGATCTCCTTCACGAACAGCTGAGCCAGCCGGTTTGGCTTAAATGTCTCCTGTACTGGTAAGAAATGAGCTGACTTGGTCAATCGGTCGACAATCACCCAAACTCCATCGCATCCCCTCTGAGTCCTTGGCAACTTGAAGACAAAATCCATGGTAATGTGATCCCACTTCCACTCGGGAATCGGAAGCGGTTGCATTGCTCCATACGGTCTCTGCCGCTCGGCCTTGACCTGCTGACAGGTCAAACATCTGCTCACAAACACTGCAATATCCTTCTTCATTCCTGCCCACCAATAGTGGTCCCGGAGGGTACGGTACATCTTTGTACCTCCCGGATGCATGGCATAAGCCGAACTGTGGGCTTCCTCGAGAATTTCTGCCTGTAACTCTGCCACTGCAGGAACACACAAACGGCCTAGTTTCACCAGAGCTCCATCTGGTCGAATAGTAAAGTCCTGCCTCTCGTCTGCTTCGACCTCGATCCTGTAGATACAAAGTGTCGGATCCTCCAATTGTGCCTCGATAATCCGATCGACGAGCACAGGTCGTACATGAAAACTGGCCAACAAAGCTCCCTGCTCATCCATCCCCAGCATAACTCCAGCTTTTCGGAGTTCCACTAGCAAAGGAAGGTACACCAGCCTCAGGTGTGCAATCGATCCTGCTGACTTCCTACTGAGTGCGTCTGCCACAACGTTCGCCTTCCCTGGATGATATTCAATCGTACAATCGTAATCCTTGATCAGTTCCAACCACCGTCGCTGCCTTACGTTCAGC
The DNA here is from genome assembly GCA_032719365.1 of Prinsepia uniflora. NCBI lineage: Eukaryota > Viridiplantae > Streptophyta > Magnoliopsida > Rosales > Rosaceae > Prinsepia > Prinsepia uniflora. Next base: position 56,554,065 of record CM064869.1, on the reverse strand, counting down.
TCCTTCTGAGTGAACAAATGCTTCAAACTCTGATGATCGGTGAAGATCCTGCAAGTCACCCCGTACAGATAATGTCGCCAGATCTTTAAAGCGTGAACCACCGCCGCCAACTCCAGATCATGCGTAGGGTAGTTCAGCTCATGTGTCTTTAGTTGTCTCGATGCATAAGCGATAACTCTGCCATTCTGCATCAGCACGCAACCCAAACCTTGCAACGATGCGTCACTGTAGACTTCGAACTCTCCACTGTTATCCGGCAAAGCAAGAACAGGTGCGGTAGTTAACCGACGTTTCAATTCTTGATAACTCTGCTCACACCGTTCATCCCAAACAAACTTTACTCCCTTCCTGGTTAAACGAGTCAACGGTGCAGCAATACTAGAGAAGCCCTCAACAAATCTCCGGTAGTATCCTGCCAAACCAACGAAACTCCGTACCTCTGTCACGGTTGTCGGTCTAGCCCAATTTGTCACCGCTTCGGTCTTCTGGGGATCCACGCTAATCCCGTCTGCTGACACTACATGTCCCAGAAAACCAATGCTGGTTAGCCAAAACTGACACTTACTCAGCTTGGCGTATAACTGGTTCTGCCTCAGCTTCCCTAACACCGAACGTAAGTGTTCCTCATGAGCTTGAGCACTCCTCGAGTACACAAGGATGTCATCAATGAACACGATCACGAACTTATCCAAATAAGATCGGAAGACCCTATTCATTAGATCCATGAATGCTGCTGGAGCATTCGTCAAGCCGAAAGGCATCACAAGGAATTCATAATGCCCATATCTGGTCCGAAACGCTGTCTTCGGGACATCTCCTTCAGCAATCTTCAACTGGTGATAACCAGATCGTAAATCTATCTTCGAGAAGTACTGTGCTCCCCGCAGTTGATCAAAGAGATCATCAATCCTGGGTAAGGGGTACTGGTTCCTTACCGTGACCTTGTTGAGCTGTCGATAATCCACACACAAACGGAGGCTCCCCTCCTTCTTCTTCACAAATAATACTGGTGCTCCCCACGGTGATGTACTCGGTCGGATGAATCCCAAGTCCACCAACTCCTGCAATTGGATCTTCAGTTCCCGTAACTCCGCTGGTGCCATCCGATATGGTGCCTGCGATATAGGTCGTGTGCCGGGAAGTAGTTCAATCGTGAACTCAATCTCCCGATGTGGTGGTAAACCAGGCAAATCTTCCGGGAACACATCCGGAAATTCCCGCACCACAGGTATATCATCGGCACCCGAAGTATCACTATTCGTCGTCACAACATGCGCCAGATAACCCTGGCATCCCTTCTGTAGAAGCTTCGTAGCGGCAAGTGAAGAAATTACTTCAGGTAGCGAACCGTCGCGCTCTCCCTGAAAAGTAACCTCCGGCAAACCCGGACTTCGCAGAATCACCCGCCTACTACAACAGTCGATGAGCGAACCGTGCTCAGTCAACCAATCCATTCCCAAGATAACATCAAAGTCATGGATATCCATCAGGATTAGATCAGCTAGCAGATCTACATCCTCCACCCTTACTGGGCATCTCCGGATCACCTGATTCACGATGTACACAACGCCCATCGGTGTACCAACACCCATTTCACTATCCAAGGCTAACACCTCACGATCTAACATACCCGCACAACTTTTCGAAATAAAAGAATGAGTAGCCCCAGCATCCATTAATACCCGTACAACAATATTTGAGATATGAAGAGTACCTGTAACCACACCAGGGGCTGACCTCGCCTGCTGCTGAGTCACTGCAAAAACACGAGCTCGGGGTCCCGCAGTCTGTCCGCGCCCACGCGCGCCACGCTCAGCACTCTGTCCTCGGCCTCTGGAAGGGTGAGAAGCCGAACTCTGTGTCACACTAACACCTTTAGTCTCGTTGTTCCTTGACAACAAATGGCAATCTCGGGCATAGTGGCCCGCTCCTCCACAAGCAAAGCAATTAACTGTCCTCGGTCCATCCCAAGACCCTCCTGATGTACCACTCCAAGCCTGATGCTGTCCAGAACTGAATCTCGATCCACCCCTCTGAGAGTTCCCATGTCGACCTGACCAGCCACGACCACGTAGAGATGAGGGTGCTCCTCGGTAATTTCCCCCCTTAGAGATCTTTGGGCCGGTTGGTCCAGGATGTGGACGATCCCGGCGCTGTCCCTCGCCTGATGATTGTCGCGCCTGGTGTGCCGCCAGACTGGCCTCGACACGAACTGCAGCGTCGACCATGTCCCTCAGAGTCGCGTAACTAGTAGCCGTCACACTTGCCCGCAACTCCCCTCGGAGTCCCAACTCAAATCTTTGACATTTTTCCTCCTCAGTACTCACGAAAGCTGCGGCAAAACGGGAAAGCTTCCCGAAGGTCTGCTCGTAATCTGCCACGGACATATCTCCCTGTTCCAGCCGCAGGAACTCTGCCTCTCGTGCCATGCGAAATGAACGCGGGTAATACTGATCTAAGAATCGGGCACGAAAGACCTCCCATGTGGTGGTGTGAACAGTCCACCCGGACATCTCAAGACCATGCCACCATTGATAAGCCCCGCCTTCCAGTAAGAAGGCCGCCAATGCCACCCGCTCGCCGGGTGGGCAATGCATCACGGTGAAGATTCTTTCCCATTTCGCAATCCACTCATGGGCATCCTCGGGGTTTGATCCCCCGCTGAACGGTGTGGCTCCCAACCTTTGAGCCCGCTCGATGCTAGCACATTCCATCTCTCTCGCGATTTCCTCGTCAGTTCGTATTTGAGGAATTCTCCTTGGAGGCATAACCCGCTGTTAAGAGGCATAGATTAGATACTGACATCGTTTAAACTAAGTACTGACCACTAGTCTAGCATGCTGACCACAACCTAGTGCTCTGATACCAAGTTGACAGGACCCGCCCCGATCCCCCTGGGACCACCCGGGACGTGCCCTGCTCCCGTCTGACACCCAACGTTAAAATACCAAAAATACCCTTATTGAATATAAAATGCATAAAGAAAATCCATAGTTAAGTCATACATAGCACACCACACAAATACTCAAATACAAATAGTGTCAGACAAGGGATGGTCCCCGAATACAGTTTATTGAGCACGACTCTAGACACACTACGTGCCAACCTACCCAGCAGTAGGGTTCAGGTACGCAACGTAAACCTATGCCTCTTCCTCCTCGGGATCCTCCTCCTCCTCCTCGGGATCCTCCTCCTCGATAGCACTACCTGGAGGGGTAGTAAAACAACAAAGGTGAGTGGGCCGAAACTCAAGGTTTACAAAGTAGTTTACCATTTCGAAAACATATAGCTTTTCCCCTCCGTTTTCCGAAAAGACATGCATAGTATCAAAACCACAAAACCATATAGTCATAAGCAGAATAATATCAACATAATATAATCTTAGTCACTGCACTATACATCCCAACCCTGACATCCCAGATGCCTGACGTCCCAGACGCCCAATAAGGTCACAGTCTCAAGGCTACGCGTGCCACCCGGGGTCTCAATCCCGAGTCCAAATCCCGAACCTAGTCCGAGCATGGCATTCTAGATGCCTGACGTCCCAGACGTCCAATAGTAGCAATCCTGCTCCTGAGTCACTCTACGGTCCGGTCCCTCCGTAGAATGACTCCTCACAGGCAATGCGCCGTGACCGCTCTGGTGTACCTACATCCGGAGGAGATAGAATCCTAGGGTAGATCTATACAGTGCAGTACCACAGATGATATCGAGTTCCATTATACATATATATGACTCCAAACCATTTATAAACAACCAGACGGGTCTCATGCCCAAACATCGTAATACGTGCCATAAATCATACACAAGCTGAACAGATACTTTTACTCAAATCACATATAGATATAGGAGAAAGTAAAACAGTTATGCATGCCGAAGTTTAGTGAAATCAAAGGCCCACTCACAGTACAATCCCGCTGCACTCCCGAGCGTAAAGCCCCGTCCAAGGTTTAAAGTACAATTCCTGTCACGCCCAAAACATACGTAAAGGTCACTTTAAGTCCCTACTAAACAACTACAAAACCCTAGACTGAAACCGGCCCGGGAAAGCCGTCCGAACACGCTTCCCAAGGCATCAAACCCTAATTTGACCAACTTAACGATCTCCGATCGACACGAAACCACCGCCATTGGATCCGTATCGTCGAAACCTTGAAAATGGCACTGGTCCCACACAAAACACTGTTCACACGCGCCCCCCACGCGCCGGTCAACCCTCTGGTCAACAGTGCTACAGTGATGCTGACGTCAGCATGACGTCACTGCTGACGTCAGCATGACGTCATCACTGACAGTGTTAGAGGACACGTGTCAACAGTCCATTGGTCCCTGGTCTGACAATATTCTGACATGATGACGTCATCATGACGTCACTGCTGACGTCAGCATGATGACGTCATCAGCTACAGTGTCGGGTCTGCGAATCGGGTCACCGCAGACCCACGGTTCGACCCGATCACAGATCGTGATTCCGACCACCAAAATCGATGGGGTTTGTTCCTATGGACTCGTCTGAACATGTTCTATGGCTCTGTGTGATCAAAACTGGATTTTAAGATCAAGGAATCACCTGAAAAACGATGGGGAAATGGCTGCCGGTTTTGGTCCGTCTTCTCCGGCGAGCCGTCACGTTTCCAGCCACCAACTCAGGTCCAAAACGTTCGTCTAGTCCCCTAGGTTAAGTCTCAAAAACAACCAAGCAATTGCAACGTTAAAAACGGACGGTTTGAGGCAGGGAAGGAAAATCGGCCATTACGGGTTTGCAGGCTTACCGCCGCCGTGTCGCCGCCGTGGGCTGCCCAGTCCAGTCCTACGCCGTCCAGAGGTCACAATGGTCCTAGCCCTAGGTTGGTTCGAGCCCAGACGTCGTGGTTTGGATGGTCTGATGATTTTGGGCTGCACGGGTCCTCACGGGTTTGTGGGTTTTCCGGCCGTGCAGGGTGGCCGTGGTGGCGTTGGCCGGTGTCTGGTGGTGGTGGTGCACGGTCTGGTGCTGCCTGATGAAGAAGGTTGGGTGGTTAGCTGCTGGTGTGATTGTTTGAAGGATGGGAGGTTGCACGATTTGAAGGAAGGAATGAAAATGAGGAAATGAGTCTCTGATGGCTTAAGAACAGAAGGAGAAATAGAATGGATGGCTGTGATTCATCCTGAGTGAAGAGTGAAGGGTGAGGATTTAAGGAAAAGAAATTAATTAATTAATCCTATGGCAGACCAAGATCCAGAATGTTGGGGATGATGTGGATGGGGTAGATGAGTGACATGTGTCACTCATCAAGGGTCCAGATTGATTGGGTTAAAGTAAAACAGATTATAATATTTTATTAATAAATTAAGTTCCGAGTCTCGGTTAGTTCGGTTACGTTCTTGACCATAACTTTTTCGTCGTAAGTCCGATTTCAGCGTGCCGCCTGTCTACGGATTCGTATCGACGAGACCTACGTAACGGTCATTGGCCCTCGTCCGTTGGACTTCCCGGGTCAAAAGTCAACATTTGGCCCCCAAATGGCCAAATTACCAAAATGCCCCTCGACTTCCGAACGTCACAACTTCTTCCTCGAACGTCGGAATCGAACGTGCCACCTGCCTATGAACTCGTGACGTCCTAAACTACGTCACGGTCACGTGTCAAAGTCCTAAATACTTCCCGAGGTAAAAGTCAACTTTTCCCCCCTCAGGGGCAAAACGGTCAATTTACAATAAAATAATAAATACGAAAGTTCGGGTCGTTACAGGTCATGCCTCCGAGACGTGAACCCCCTCCACAACCTGCAGAAGACGTTGCTAGAGATGCTCAGAGTGCCACGAACGAGCGTGCCCGGCGCCTTGGGGCTACGGTATTTAGCGGTGGAGCAGTGTAACGACCCGTCCTGGAAACCAGGATTAGATTAGTGGATAATGATGGATTAATGAAGTTAATCGGTGAGTAGTTGAGTGAGTTCGGACGGACAGAGCGAATTGACAATTTTGCCCCTAGAATGGGCAAAAATGTTGACTTTTAATTCGGGGGGTAAAATGGACTTTGGCTGATGACTGTGACGTAGTTCGGGACGTCACGAGCTCATAGACTGGTGACACGTCTGATTCCGACATTCGAGGAAAAAGTTATGATATTCGGAAGTTTGAGGGTAATTTGGTAATTTAGTTAAAAATGGGCAATTTGTTGACTTTTCAGACGTCATGGACTTTTCACGTAATTCGAGGACTGTTAGGTAGGTCTCGATCCCCAGAGTACAACGACAGGCGACACGCTATCATCGGACGTCGATAAGTTCAAATTTTGGTCTAAAACCACTAGGGGCAAAATGGTAAAATGTCATTTAGGGGCATTTTGGTCATTTTGATACTCTGGGAATTTGTGCCCAGTGATAGGGGGACACTTGGATGCTTTGGGATGGTTGTGTATTGAGATTGGAACACGCATCCCACATCTAGAGGCCTGTGGAACTTTGTTTCATCGACTTAATTGGTTTCAAAACAAAATAATTTAGAAGCTTTGGTTGCCCGGGTTTAGCTGTGAGCTGAGAACAAAGCATGATCGTGACCCCCCAAACTCTTTGAAATCTCTCATCAAGTTTCCAAGAAAGATGGGGGAAGACGGTGAAAGGAATATGGTGGGTCGACCTTACCGACTGTCGTGGACGACGGTGTTGCAATCGTGAGGAACAGAGTGCAGGGCTCGTTGGATCATGAACTCTAAGGCCCTTGGTTTTCATCTCCTGGCCATGGTGTGTGAATGGGAAGGTGCAGGGAAGGTGAGACGATGCTATTGGTACCCACGGCGGGGCTCGACGACGAAGGTAATGTTACAAACCCGAAACTGCCTTGTTTTGGTTGAAAATGGTAAGTTGGAATTTGGGGGTTGTTGTGAGGTTCTGATCATTTAGTTTTGTTTCTAGGAATGTCAGAAGGCGTTTGAGATCAAAACCGAGAAGGACAGAGGCCGGAATCGTGGCAACTCGAAGAAGACAGGGACTGGTTTAACCGTCGATTCGGGAGGTGAGTTCCAGGCGTTAATTCTTGTTTTTAAGGTCTAAAAATGATTATAGACGTTAGGACAAACATATAGGACTAATTAGAAGTAGAAACGTCATAAAAATGAACTAAGAACAGAGGAGAACCGTCCACGCTGGTTCGGGCCTGGACCGGGTCGGCCTGGACTGGCTCGAACCCGGTTCACCTGAGGTAGGGGACAATGAACAGTAGGCGTGTGGCTCCCACGTGCATCCCCTTTGGGCTACGCGTGAGGGCACGTGAGGTCACTTTTGGTGAAGTTTCCAACACGAATTTTAAAGTATTCGATGTAACGAACATTTTGACATTGGTTTCGAGTTAATCGGACATCGTCTCGATATGTTTTGGGATGTGCGAAGGTTTTAGGCCTCGGTTAAAAATAGTTAAAAATTCAGAAAAATTACGGGGATTTAGTAGAAGAATTGTGAAGTAGTTAGTGACCTTATTATGGGATTTGGACATATTTGGGAAAGCCAGTGATAGCGGATTAGCCGGTAACGGCATAAGTGTGCGCGTATCGAGGCGACGGCGTAAATGGTGTGTGAGTGGACTTTTCTTTCTAACTTATGATGCATGCATAAATATTTTTATATGATTTCTATACGTGATTTCTATGTTTATGATATGGTATTGATGATTTATGATTTTGTACGTATTTCGAGATAAATTACGTAATTGTACGTTTTACGAGATACGATTTTCTAGCATGGTTTGATGATGGTTTTAATGATTTGATTTAGGGATTTGAATTATGATTTGATTTCAATGATTTATAATGGCTTTCGAAAAAAGTGATGGCTTGAGGCCCAATTCGGAAAAGTGGATTTGATGAACGTGATTTCGGGTTTTGGAAACGGATTTCAGGATGACGATTCTGGATTTGATTTTGAAGCTTGAAAGTGGATTTTCGGATTTGGGTTCGGAATGGTTATTCCGGATACTGGCTTACGGAATGATGGTTTCGGATTCGGATTTGGAAATGGATGATGGATATGATTCTGGATTTGGATTCGGGATGCTGATTTCGGATTCAGCTTGGAATTCGAAATGGTGATTTCAAATTCAGATTTGGACATGGATTTGGAAATGGTTTTAAACTGGTTTTGGATTGGATTTGCTGGATCTGGTTATTGGGTTTAAAGACCCGAATATGATTATGACGGGGGCGGGCCCGGATTGGGTTTAAAGACACGGATTGAGTTTAAAGACTCGGTAGTTTAAAGACTCAGATATTGTGATTTGCCCCGTAGGCCTATTGAGTTTAAAGACTCGGATTATATTGAGGCCTGGATTGAGTTTAAAGATCGAGAATTTAAAGACTCGGATAGATCTAGCAGGTTCGATGGATTACAAAGGATTTCAATGTGTTTTGTATTTCGATGATAATAATGGTTTTTAGCAATGGTTTTTCCACTGTTTTGGGCTATGCCCGAATGATACGAATTTTGATGGTTTTGGGCTGAGGCCCGGGATTTGAGAAAAGGCAATGAGTTCGGTTTTCTTAAACGGTTTGAATAACTTGAATATTGAATGGTTTTATGACATGGGCTTTGATATGCATGCATTGGTTTTTAAATGTAGGGTATAAATGTATTTTTCTTATAAACTTTTTTCAAAATGTATTATTTATTTTTGTCCACTCATAGTCTTTTGTATTTTCGATACCCTCCAGGTTGTCGCGGTGCGGGCTGTTGGTCGAGAGAGGCGGAGACATCACACACGTGATCCACAATAGAGTCTACGCGCTCTGGGAAGTCCGAAAGTTTTGAAGGGTTCGCTTGGAAATCCCTTGTCTGACTTACGTGTCACATGGAGGTTGGACGTCGGTTTAGCCTTCGTGTCACGCGTATGTTAGACGGGAGCATGACTTAGCTCTTAATCACGGGGGATTGAGGGTGGGTCGTGTCAGGCAAATCCTGAGGAAGCCCACCAGTGAATTACTCGGTTTGAGCGGATTTTTGGTGTGATGCGATGTGCTCCTGAGGATCGAGTTGTGCTGGCCACTTTTTTGCTGGATGGGGCCGCATATGAGTGGTGGTATACCCTAGAGTTATCAGGTTTGGATGCCCATACAGTGACTTGAGAGACTTTTCATGAGCTGTTTCTTAATCAATATTATCTCCGTTCGTTCCGCGATGCTAAGGAGGCAGAGTTTCTACAGCTCCGACAGGGGAATATGATAGTGACAGAGTACGAGCAGAAGTTTCAGATGTTAGCACATTTTGCTCCTGCATTTGTATCTACTGAGGCCGAGAAATGCCGTCGGTTTGAGCTTGGCCTGTGAGGCGAGATACGTGCCATTGTGACGCTGGATCTTTTACTACCCTCAAAGAGTTATCTGATGCTGCAGTACGGCTAGAGGCCAGTTTACCGGCATGTCCAAAGTTCTCAGGTGGTGGACAACATCGAGAGCATCTGTTTCCTGGATCATCGAGCCAGAGAGCCCCGAAGAGAGGCAGTTATAGTAGAGCTTCATCCACTGGTAGTGATCGGTTTGGTAGACCTGGCAGTTTCCAGAGTTCCGGGTTCAGAGTTTCCAGAGCACAGCCGACCCCGCAGGCGAGTGTGACGTCATTTGTAACAACCCGTACCTTCGGGAAGGGTAAAAATGTAATTTTATAAGATTTTTGTATAGATAAAGGACGATTTTGCCCTTGTGAATAGTAGGCTAAAAGTTGACTTTTTGAATTACTGATTGGATGACTGTTGACCCTTGACCGTGACGTATTTTAGGACGTCACGAGTCCGTAGACAGGTGGCAGGTTCGATTCGGACAATCGGAGAAAAAGTTATGATGTACGGACGATTGAGGGCGTTACCGTAATTTTGAGTAAATGAGGAAAATGTTGACTTTTTGGAGGACTTGTGATTTTTGCGTAGACCGAGGACCGTTAGATAGGTCTCGACGTCCTGAGTAAAACGACAGGCGGCACGCTGTCATCGGACGTCGGACGGAAAAGTTTTGGGTCTAGAACGTTTGAGGGCAAAACGGTAATTATTTGCATGAGGGGCAAAATGGTCTTTTTCCCTCAGCCCAATCAGATAAGGGCAAGTGGCAGGGATATTTTGTGCTGACCTATGGATGATGGACACGTGGGAGTGACTGGATGGTTCTAAAACGTTCCAAAGTGTGCACGGCCACACTTTGCACAAAATCAAACCGTGCTTTGGGTTTGAACGCAGAGAAACAGAGGGTGAGAGATTGGGAGAGATTGATCGATTCTGTGCAAGGGAGAGTGAAGAGTGATTTGTGAGAGTGACAGAGAGAAGTGTTTGAGCTGGTGATCGTGTTTTGGTGGAGAAATCGTGCACGGCGGCACGGTGGTGGTGCGGCGAAGTTCTGGGAAAACAGGGAGACCGTGAGAGTTTGGTGGTGGCTACGCCGTGTGGTGACTCAAACCATGACCGTGGGAAGTTCAGGAGGCTTCAGGGAGTCCAACGAACACCGTGGTACGCGGCGGTGCGTACGGCGGAGACGGAATCAAAGGGTAAGTTTTCTTCCTCTGTTTTTCCCGTGAATTTCATTTTGAAAGTCGTGAAGGTAGGATGAGAATCGAGGGGATTGGTGAGTGCAATGATGTTTAGGGAGGTCCTAGGAGTAGTTTAGGACGGTCGCCGTGACGGGGGAGTACACGGCGGAGTTCAGGCGACGGCGAGTACTCTGTACTCTATTTTGGCCGTGAGTTCAAACGGGAAGTCGTGGACTTCGGGGGTGAATCAAAGATTTCTGTGAGTTGGGAGTGACTCAGTGAGGTCTTAGGGAGAGGTTGGAATCGCCACCGTGAAGGGGGAAGCACTGGACGGCCGGGAAGGAAAACAGGGGGTCGTCTGTGTTTTCTTTCGAGCTTCAGTCGTGAAGCTGACGGTTGAGTCGAACCAGGAGAGTGAGGGGGATGAATTCCTGGTGCCTGGACGAAGCTATAGGAAAAGAGAGGAGATGGAATGGTGGCCGGACGGCGGAGAATGGATCTCGCCGGTCTGAGTTGTAGCCTGGTGCGAACCGGGTTCGATCGAGGTTGGGGATGCACTGTAGCAGGCGCGTGAGGCCCACGCGCAGCCACTTTGGGCGGCGCGTGGAGGCGCGGGGGGAGGAATCCGGCCAAGCTTCCAACATGGTTTTAGTTCTAAATGTTCTAAGGAATCCAATGGTATAAGTTTCGAGTTGATCGGACAACGTTACGGGATGGTTCGGGAATCCGGACGGTTTAGGGTCTAGGATTAAAATATTAGTAAATTCCTGAAAAATTGGGGAAATTAGGGATAGTATCCTTGATGTGTTTGTGACCTTATTTGGTGCATATTCGGGAGGCACCCGAGACGGTCGAGGAGCGCACGGAGCGCGATTGACTCGTTCTGATTTGTGAGTGGACTCTTTCTTTAAACTCGAGCATGCCTAACTGTTTTATTAAGGTTTTATGATATTAACTATGTTTTTATGCTTCTTAATGATGAGTATATGTGGTTGATGTGTTTGCACGTGATTCGAGATATTTTCGTGATTTTGCACGTTTTTCGAGAAAAGCTGATTTTCCAATTTTAAAGCTATGTTTGGAGATTTTGATCTATAAGTGTTTTCCGAAGATGATAAATGGATTGTGAAACATAATTTGTGATTTAACGTGAGTATTGGGTATAAAAGTAGATCTCCGGATTTGGGTTCGGAATGTCGGTTCTGAACGCCGGAAGGGCTTCAAACCGGGGATTTCGAATTCGAGTTTGGTTATGAATTTGGAAATGGTTTTACATTAAATTTGGATTGGATTTGCTGGATCTAGATATGGGTTTAAAGACCCGGATATTGATTGACGGGGGACGGGCCCGGATTGAGTTTAAAGACTCGGGAGTTTAAAGACTCGAATATTCATGATATTACCCCCATAGGCCTATTGAGTTTAAAGACTCGGATTACATTTAAGGCCTGGTTGAGTTTAAAGACTCGGATAGACCCAGCATATTTGATCGGAAAATGGTGTTTTTATAGTGTATCTGTTTCTTATGTTATTTTATAGTGTATCTGTTTCTTATGATATTTTATAGTGTTTCTGTTTCTTATGATGTTTCTTGGTTTATAATTAGTTTACTCACTGAGTTAGGCATGTGATTTCAAAACGGAGGGTACAAGTGTTCTAGTTTCTAGCTTTGATTTAATAATAAACGGTTTTCAAACTTTTATTTTCTTTTGGTCCACTCACATCTTTTGGTTTTAAATTTTCCCTCCAGGTCGTGGTGATAGCGTTGGGGTGAACGTTGAGGCAGATATATAGGCATAGAGCTGCTGACGTTCTTCCGTTGCGGGACTAGCATTGTAGGATTTTTGTGCCCTTTTTGTAGAACTATGCTCTGACTGACTGTTGTTTATATTTACTCCTTCGTCTGATAGTTATGCTTGTAGTAGTAGTAAGGTTATTTTTGGTACTGTAGGTGTGATTGTCAGACGGGAGCAGGGTTCGTCCCGGGTATCGTGGCGATATTTGGGACGGGTCCTGACATCAGTTGCTTCGACAGGAAGACAAAGTGGCGGATTCAGTCGGGACGTTTCTAATGTTATTTGTTTCTTCTGTGGAGAGCGGGGCCACTACCGGAGAGAGTGTCCGTCTTTACCACAGGGTGGTGAAGCAGGTCGGGGTACAGCAGGGCAGGGTCGGAGTGCAACTTCGGTTTCTGGGACAGCGAGTACTAGAGGAGGTGCTGGAGCTGGCAGTGGATTGAGGGGTTGTGGTCGATCTTTACGACCATAGGCCCAAGTGTTTGCAGTTACACAGAAGGAGGCCCGGGTAGCACCTGGTGTTGTGACAGGTACGCTTACAATCTTTGGTCATGATGTACGTGCTTTGATAGATCCTGGGGCTACTCATTCTTTTATATCGTGGAGTTTTGGATTGTTAGCAGACAGAGAGGTGTCTGTACTAGGTGGTGATATGGGTGTGAGTACGCCCACGGGTGAGGTGTATGTAGTAAATCAGGTGTTGAGAGAGTGTTCCGTGATGGTAGGTGATGTTGGGCTAGTAGCTGATTTGATACTCTTGTACTTGCATGATTTTGATGTTATTCTGGGGATGGATTGGTTGACATTACATCATGCTTGTATCGAGTGTTTCGATAAGAAGGTAATTTTCGAAGTCCAGGGTTACCAGAAACTACCTTTCAGGGAGAGCAGCGAGCAATTCCTATTGGTGTGATCTCAGCTTTGAAAGTAAGTAAGTTGTTGAGGAAAGGGTGCCAGGGATATTTGGCTCACGTGGTTGACACACGTGCTGCACCGTTAAAGGCGGAAGATATTCCAGTTGTGCGAGAGTTTCCAGATGTTTTTCCGGAGGATTTGTCGGGATTACCACCCCATTGAGATATTGAGTTCACTATTGATCTTATTCCAAGTACGCAACCTATTTCCCAGACACCTTATCGTATGGCGCCAACTGAGCTAAAAGAATTAAAGGTACAGTTGCAAGAGCTGGTAGATATGGGGTTTATTCGACCAAGTATGTCCCTGTGGGGAGCTCCGGTCTTGTTTGTAAGGAAGAAGAAGGGAAGTTTAAGGTTATGCATTGAATACCGGCAATTAAATAAGGTGACAATCAGGAATAAATCCCCCCTGCCTCGGATCGATGACCTATTTGATCAGCTGAGACGAGCTCGATACTTTTCCAAAATCGATCTTTGCTCCGGTTATCATCAGTTGCGGGTTAGAGAATAGGATGTACCCAAAACAGCTTTTAGAACCCGGTATGGTCATTATGAGTTCCTACTGATGCCATTTGGTTTAACTAATGCACCAGCAGCGTTTATGGATTTAATGAACCAAGTGTTTTGGCCATACCTGGATCATTTTGTTATTGTTTTCATTGATGACATCTTAGTCTACTCAAAGAGTGCGAAGGCGCATGAAAAGCACTTACGGATGGTGCTTGGTACCCTAAGGAAGAATCAGTTGTATGCAAAGCTTAGTAAGTGTCAATTTTGGTTGACTAGTGTCAGTTTCTTGGGACATGTGATTTCAGCTGAAGGAATTAGTGTAGATCCCCAAAAGATTGAAGTGGTAGCAAATTGGGAACAACCAAAGACAGTCACCGAGGTCAGAAGTTTCTTAGGGTTAGTTGGTTACTACAGGAGTTTTGTAGAGGGATTTTCTACCATTGCTGCCCCATTGACACCATTAACGAGGAAGGGAGTCAGATTTGTTTGGGATAAGGATTGTGAGCAAAGTTTTCAGGAATTGAAGAAATGGTTGACATCCGCTCCTATGTTGACCCTTCCGGATGATAGTGGGGAATTCGAAGTGTACAGCGATGCATCCTTACAAGATTTGGGGTGTGTGTTAATGCAACATGGGAAGGTGATTGCCTATGCCTCCCACCAGTTGAAATCTCATGAACGCAATTATCCTACCCATGATTTAGAACTAACTGTAGTGGTACATGCCCTAAAGATTTGGAGACATCATTTATATGGTGCGACATGTAGAGTTTTTACCGATCATAAGAGTTTGAAGTACTTGTTCACACAGAAGGAATTAAATGTGAGGCAAAGACGATGGTTGAAACTAATTAAGGATTATGACTGCACGATTGAATACCATCCTGGAAAAGCTAATGTGGTACTTGATGCATTGAGTCGAAAATCAGCACATTCTGTGGCACATCTGCGGATGATCCATTTGCCCCTATTGGTTGAACTCCGTAGAACTGGCGTTATTTTGGGACTTTATAGCCAAGGTGTTTTGCTAGCTAGTTTCCAGGTGCGACCAATCCTAATTGATCAGATCACTGATGCCCAATTCCAAGATCCTATCTTATGTATTGTTCGAATGGAAGTGGAAGCAGGGGAACGGCAAGATTATACAATTAGAGATGATGGAGCCTCAATAAGGGAAGGACGATTATATGTATCTGGAGATGTAACATTAAAGAAGGAGATTCTGGATAAGCCCGTAGTTCAGCATATGCTATACATCCAGGTGGGACTAAAATGTACCGTACGCTTCGAGAACATTACTGGTGGTCGGGTATGAAACGGAGAATCGTTGAATATGTTCGTAAGTGTTTGATATGTCAGCAGGTAAAGGCTGAGAGGCAAAGATTTTATGGAGCATTGCACAACCCGTCCCAAATTCCTAGATTAGATTAGTGACTAATCACGATTAGTGAGGTTAATCGGTGATTAGTTAGGCGAAATCGGACGAACGATGCAAAATGACCATTTTGCCCATAGCCGTGGGCAAAATGTTGACTTTTTGATCGGGAGGTCAAATGGACATTGACCGATGATCATGATGTAGTTTAGGACGTCACGAGTTCATAGACAAGTGGCACGTTCAATTCCGACGTTCGAGGAAGAAGTTATGACATTCGGAAGTTTAAGGGCATTTTGGTAATTTTGGTTAAAAAGGGGCAAATATTGACTTTTTGACCGGGAGGTCCGATGGCTGAGGACCAAGGACTGTTTCGTAAATCGGGATGATACGAATCTATAGGCAAGCGGCATGCTGAAATCGGACTTCGAACGGGAGAGTTATAGGTCACGGAAGTTCGATTTCACTATGCACGTACTTCAAGACGGTGATGATTTGGCAAATTCTGATTGGCCAGATATTTTGAGTGGCTCCTATGGATGAGTGACAAGTGTCACTGATCCCATTGGTCCAAACCCCTAAAATGTGGATCTCACTTAATTAAATATTAATATAATAATTATATAATTAATCTTTTCTTCACTCAATCCTAGCCATTCATTTCAATTAAACACTCAATCCTCACCACTCATCTAATCATCTAATCCCCACTTCTCTCACCAGCTCAAACATCATTATCTTCATTTCTTTGCATTTCCTCACAAACCCGAAAACCCCATAAGCCACTATTTCTTCATTTTCCCTCTAACACACATCTCACCACCATGATCCTATGAGCTGAACATGACCGTGAGGGAATGAGAGGAAGGACTGTGAGACTGTGGACGACTGAGGACGCGGCGGTTCACGGCGGGGGGATGTCGACCGTGAGGTAAAAATATTTAAAATTTCGAAATTAGGTTATATTGGGTTTTAATCAAAACTAATACCCAGGTTGGGTTTCTGGGGACCTAGGGAGAAGTTTAGGTTGGTTTTGAAGGGTAGGATGGCCAGGAATGGCCGTGAACGGCGGAGGAAAATCTGGCCGCCATTAACGACGGTTAAGGTGCGGATTTCGGGGTTGTTTTTGGGTTTTTAATGTGTAAAATGATTAGAAAGGAGATTAGGATTGTATTAAGATTAGATTGGGTTGAAATGGGTTGAAAAATGGACGGCTTGAGGGCGAACCGCCACGCCGGTCCAGACCGGTTCGAACCAGGCGGACCGGGTTCGTCGAGAGGTTGAAGACGACTGTAGCACCTCGCGTGGCCTTCACGCGCAGCCGCTTGCGGCGACGCGTGGGGGCGAGTGGTGGGTCTGATGGGGAAATTTCCAACACGTGAAACAGTTTATTCGATGCAACGAACATTTTGGGACTGGTTTCGTGTCGATGGGACACCATTTCGATAATGTTCGGGGCATCAGAAGGTTTCGGATCGGGATTAGAAATAGTTAAAAATTCCGGAAAATTACGGGGCTTTGGTCGGAGGTTAATGAAGTAGTTAGTAACCTTCTATTACGATTTTGGACAGGTTTGGGAATCCCGGTGACAGTGATTGGCTGAGGAGAGCCGTATGGCACGCAAATCAAGGCGGCAGCTCGGACTATCTATGAGTGGACCTTATTTTCTAAATTGGTGCATTCATAAATGTTTATTATATATTGTAAATGCTTGTTTGTGATGCCATGAGTGCATTTGGATGTGTGGTTACGTATAGGCACGTATTTCGAGGTTTCGGCCCTATACGGGGTTGTACTTTCTTTATTGGTTTAAATGAAATAGTTTTGGGATTTCAAAAGGATAAACTCGGGTATGAGACCCATTTGGTTTTGTCTCGGGCATATGTCCCTATTGATGGCCTTCAGGTCTGTGTCGTGGTCGCGGCAGGTGCTCGGTGCACGGTGACGGACGACGTAACGCTCACTTTCGGATTGGGATGTGTTCCTTCCGGAGAGGTCACGATGCATGATTCATGGTCGGGCAGCCTGGGGAGGCTCGACTTCGGAGTGCTAACGGTTCAGGATAGCGATCGGTGATGAGTGCACCATGATCTTGTGGTGGTCGCGTTAGTTGATTCGTTCACGGAGACATACCAGGATTGAGGGGGGTCCTGGATCGATGGTTGCACAGATCACTACAATCGGAGTCATGACTGACCCTGAGATATCGGGTAGGATTCCTAGCTGATGTCATAGGTTCGGGCACGAGACCCAGTTACTTTAAGGTTATGATTTCGAGTCAGGGACCCTACATGGATTTCCGGGTTCATGACGGTTTATGGGAACTGGCATGAACCTTTGTCAGGTCATTGTGATACATGACGGTTTATGGGAACTGGACATGGAGGATGTTGTCTATATGTATATGAATATAATGGCTAGTATGGATCATGACGGTTCAGGGGAACCGGGCATGAATGTTTATGTTATGTATATATATGTTCATATACCTTCCGGTACTTCTATTATCTCCTCCGGGGAGGGTCGTTGGCCTGGTTGGACCCCAGAGTAGTCACGGAGCACCGACTGAGTGGAGTCACCCCCCAGTTGGGTTCCTTACTCTCAAGAAGGCTGGTTACTATAACCTCGGGTAGGGTCAGTTGTCTGAGGACATTGACCTTGACTTTGAGAAGACTCGGATTGAGACCCGGGTAGCACGCGCGTAGCTTTGGAAACCGTGACAGGATTGGTTGTGTGAATTATATGTATATATGATATATGATTATATGCGATGTGATGTGTGGTTACACAGGTTTTGGGCAGTGGCCCGTATGGTTGGTTTCATAATGGTTTTGGGCTGAGTCCTTTATGGATTTGGGCAGTGACCCGTATATTTGATTTGATTATGGTTTTGGGCTTAGTTCCCACAGATGGTTCCATTTGGTTAAATGGTTTTCGAATGCATGCATGCTTTTTAATGAAGGGTACAAATGTCTTCGATTAAAATATTTTTATAAACTCTTGTTTTGTGTTTTGACTGCCCTTCAGGTTGACAGTGGACCGTAGCAGAGACCGAGATATCACATACCTCCTCCGGATCCTGGCGTACTCTGATAGCCCGGGAGGGCAAAGGTCGGAAATATCCCTTGTCTGACACTTTGTGTCAGACGGGAGCAGGGTCATCCCGCGTTAATCCCGGAGGGATTGGGATGGGTCCTGTCGTTGCAACCACTTCATATCCCGGAATGGAAATGGGATCATATAACGATGGATTTTGTGTTTAAACTTCCTAGGACGCCCAGAGGCCACAATGGAGTTTTGGGTGATTGTGGATAGGCTCACCAAGTCAGCACATTTCTTACCTGTAAGGGAAGACTTTCAGATGACACAATATGCCATATTATTCATTAATGAGATAATACGATTACACGACACTCCTGCATCTATCGTATCGGATCCTGGCAGAGTTTATAGGAAGCTTTTGGAACAAGATTGCATTATATTTCGGCATTCCACCCTCAGACAGACGGGCAGTCGGAACGGACCATCCAGACCTTGGAAGATATGATGAGAGCCTGTTTTTTGAAATTCCAGGGTACTTGGGAGTCACATTTACCATTGATGGAATTCGCTTATAACAATAGTTACCAAGGAAGTATTGGGATGGAGCCTTACGAAGTCTTATATGGCGGCAGTGCAGAACCCCTTTGTGTTGGACTGAGGTGGGCGAAAGATAATTGTCTAGATCCGAATTGGTGGAATTGACGACGAAGAAAATTAAACTCATCTGAGATAGACTCAAGATAGCCCAAGATAGACAAAAGAGCTATGTAGACCGTCAGATTAGAGATCTTGAGTTTGGAGTCGGAGATTGGGTATTTCTAAAGTTATCTCCTTGGAAAGGCATAATACTATTTGGCAGGCGAGGGAAATTAAGCCCTCGTTTCATCGGGCCATATGAGATTGTTGAGAGGATTGGTCAGGTTGCATACAGATTAGCACTATCTCCAGAACTTTCCAAGGTCCACGATGTATTTCATGTATCGATGCTGCGGAAATATATGTATGATGCATCTCATGTACTAGAAGAGCAGCCCATTGAACTCAGAGAAGACTTAAGCTTTGAGGAACAACCCGTACAGATTTTGGATCGAAAGGATAAGGTGTTTCGTCGAAAGACTATTCCCCTAGTAAAGGTTCTCTGGAGAAATCAGAACGTGGAGGAGGCCACATGGGAACCTGAGACACAGATGCGAGAGCAGCATCTGTATTTGTTTCACTAAAATTCCGGGGACGAAATTTCTTAAGGGGGGGAGGTTGTAACGCCCCGGAAACCCAAATAATGTAAATTTATAAAATAATATGTAAAATGACATTTTTACCCTTGTAAATAGTGTGGTCAGCATTGACTTTTTACATGACATGTGTTTTTCACGTAATTCAAGGACCATTAGGTAGCTCTAGAATGATGAAGGGCATTTTGGTAATTGTGTGAATGAAGGGTAAAATGGTAAATTGGACAGTGGAAGCTTAATCAGCAAAAGTGAGACGTTTAACTTTAGCTGTTTAATTGTTTGAGTGACACATGTCACTAGGAAAAGCAGGAGAGTGGATGTCGGCCGTGGATGAGTGGGTGCACAGGTGTGGATGTTTGAAACAGAGCACCGTTTGCAATTGGAAAATCTTTGATTGAATTGATACGAATTAAACCACTGTGAGGTCTGAGTAAACAGAGACGCTGGATAGAGAATTGAGAGACTGAGATAGAAAAGAAAACCAAGAACATAATAGAGAGAGAGACCTAGAATCGTGAAAATTTGAAAATTTGAGTGAAAATTCAAACATCAATTTGTAAGCTGAGAGGATCCAAATTGAGATTAAAAACAGCTTTCTGAGATTATTTCGACTCCAACCACACAAAAATCGAAAGAGCTTGACCGTGTTTCGACCGAGAACTGGAGTTCCAATTTCTTGAAAAATCGAGGTTGAGTACGAGTACTTAGAGGTAAGAAATTGTGTAATTGATTATGTCAAAATGTTCATTACAACCTCACGATGCTTCTGTATAAATTAATTAGAAAACTAAGACTAATTGAGTTAGATTAGAAGTTGAAAACTGTAACGACCCGTCCCAAATTCCTAGATTAGATTAGTGACGCTAATCCGTGATGTTGGGCGAAATCGGACGAACGATGTAAAATGACTGTTTTGCCACTAGTCGTGGCAAAACGTTGACTTTTCATTCGGACGGTCAAATGGCCTTTTACCGATGACCGTGACGTAGTTTAGGACGTCACGAGTTCATGGACAGGTGGTACGTTCAATTCCGACGTTCGAGGAAGAAGTTATGACGTTTGGAAGTTTAAGGGCATTTTGGTAATTTTGGTTAAAAGGTGGCAAATAGTTGACTTTTTGACCGAGATGTCCGATGGCCGAGGGCCAAGGACCATTACGTAGATCGGGACAATACGAATTCATAGACAAGCGGCATGTCGAATTCGGACGTTCGACGGCGAAGTTACGGTTCACGAAAGTTCAAGTGCACTATTGCACGAATTACAAAACGACCTAACTTTTGGACTTTAGTGGGCCTAGATATTTAATGGAGGCCCAATGGATGAGTGAAAAGTGTCACCCATCCACTGGACATCACTTTTCATTCATGCATCTTCCATTTCCTCTTCATCGATCATTTTCTTCATTTTTCCTAAACCCAACCCGATCCACCCTTCACCCAAAATCCAAACCCTTGACCTGTGATCATCATTGAGAGGCCAGAGAGTGAGAAGATGAGCTGAGGACGTGGTGGGCGGCCCAAGATGCTCCACCGTGGACGACGGGGGAGAAAAACCGTTCGAGGTATCGGTTTAAACCATTTTCAATCCATTTTTCATTTCGATTGTTATGGGTCGATTTGGATGTTTGTGTTGAATTAATTAGGTTGCTAGGAAGTGGTTAGATAGGTCTGAGGGTGGTTAGACGGCGAGGAAGCCATGGGGGAGTTTTGGGAAATTTGAACCGTGAGCTTCAAAATCAAACTATGGATTTTAGGATGTTTTTCTTAGGTTTAATGATTGGAAATGATAGGAAATTAAGAAATAGGGAGAATGGAATCGACAAGGGAAGAAACGGACCGAAAATGAGAGAGGAGGAGCCCTGAACCGGTCACGCCGGTCCAATTAGACCAGCCAACCAGTGAACTGGCCGTCGCAGGGAAGAAGATGCACTGTGCAGTGGCGCGTGAGGCCCACGCGCAGTGAAATCCGAGGGCGCGTACGGGCGCATGTTAGGGTTTTTGGGGATGTGTTCAACATACGAAATCTTCTATTCGATGTAACGAACATTTTGGGACTGGTTTTGTGTCGATCAGACACTGTCTCGATATGTTTCGGGGCATCGGATGGTTTAGGTTCGGTTTTAAAAATAGTTAGAAAATCGGGAAAATCATGGGACTTCAATGAGAGGTTAATGAGGCTATTAGTAACCCTCTAAATGAATTTGGACAGGTTTGGGAATCCCGGTGGCGACGATTGACTCGGGAGACGGTTATGGCACGCGTATCGAGCCACGGCTTCGGACGGTCTGTGAGTGGACCTTGATTTCTAAACTGTGATGCATGCATAAATGTTTTATATGGATTATGAATATGATTTCTTGATGTTGATTTGGATGGTTGTGAATTATATGGTTTCACGTATTTCGAGGTGATTTACGTGCTTGCACGTAAATTGAGGTTTTCCGATTTTACACTGATTTTCCGTACTTATGGTTTCAGTTATGATTTCATGAAATGATTTTGGATTTGAAAAGGTAACTCTCGGACTTGAGGTCCATTTGATTTATGGAATCGGGCCGGAGGCCCAGTTGGTTTATGATTCGGACTTGAGGTCCAGTTTCTATGTGGATTCGGGCCTAGCGCCCAGTTATGTGTTACAAATGGTTTTTATAGTTCATGACGGTTTATGGGAACCGGCATGAACCCTTGAAATGGTGTTTACGGGTCATGACGGTTTATGGGAACCAGCATGAACCCATGAAAGGATTTTATGGTTCATGACGGCTTATGGGGGCCGGGCATGAATCCTTGAAAGGTTTAAAAAATGATTTCAAAAGGTATTTCATATGCCATCCTTTATATATGATCGTCTCCTCCAGGTAGGGTCGTTGGCCTGGGTGGACCCCGGAGTAGTCACAGAGCACTAACTGAGTAGAGTCGCCCCCAGTTGGGTTCCTTACTCTCAGGATGGGCATGGTTCGTTACCTCTAGGGAGGGTCATTGATCTACGAACATTTACCTGAGTGGACCCTGGAGAGACTTGGGTTTGAGACCCCGGTTAGCACGCGCGTAGCTTTATTTCACCGTGACAGGTTCTTGGATATGAAATATAATGGATAATAAACATGATTTCAAGTGGATTGGGAAATTATGTTTTATGATGATAAATGGATTTGGGCTGAGATCCCACATATGTTTATTATGTTATGGTTTTCTGTAAATGGTTTTGGGCAGGAGCCCGTGTGACTTGTATTTACGGAACTTGGGGTTGTGACCCTAAATATGGATGTTTTAACATATGTGATTGGATAAATGGTTTTACTATGCATGCATGCTTTTTAGTGAAGGGTATAAAGGTCTTTTATGAAATATGTTTTATAAACTCTTTTATTTTTGTCCACTCACAGTCTTTCTATTTTTAATATCCTTCAGGTTGACATCGGATGTGGACTGTAGCAGAGACCGAGATATCACATGCCTCCTCCGGATCCTGGCGTACTCTAATAGCCGAGAGGGCAAAGGTCGGAAATATCCCTTGTCTGACACTTCGTGTCAGACGAAAACAGGGTCATCCCGCGTTAATCCCGGGGGGATTGGGATGGGTCCTGTCAAAAAGCGTTTGAACATTCATTGGGGGAAATGATGGATTAAGGGTTTGATTTGTGTAATTAATGACGGGGAACCTAAATTGAGATAGAATAGATGGAATTCGGTGGAAGAATTAAAAGAATTAAGGCGAAGTGAAGGAAAACAAACCGGGTCATGCGCGGGTTCGTAACCCGTTTAGCAGAGAAACGGGTGAAGCATGTGACACTGTAGCAGTACTGTACAGAGCGCGTGACTTTCACGAGCAGCCCCTTTGGGCGGCGTGTGAGGGCGCAAGAGGCAGTATCTCCGGTCAAGGCCAACATATGATTTTATCCTTTCAATGTAACAAACATTTTGAGACAAGTTTCGAGTCGATCGGACGCTGTTTCTGAATAGTTTTAAGTGTCCGAAGGTTTAGGATTTTAATTTAATTACACTGAAAATCTCAAAAAATTGAGGAAATTAATGTAAGCTTAATGAAAGTATTTGTGACCCGAAATTATGATCTTTCATACGCCAGAACATTCCTGAGGAGTCCGGGGAGCGTGCATGACACGATTGACGCGTTCGGACTTAGTGAGTGGACTTTTGTTTTCTAAACGAGCATGCATAACTGTTTTTACTTACTCGTTTCATGTTTCCATATATGATTTTATGCTTATGATTATGATATTCCTGCTTTACTTGATTGCACGCTTTTCAATGTGATTTATCGCATTTTACGTATTTCGAGACTATGGTTTCTCCTATGCTTTGATGATGGTTTGATGAATGATTTTATATGATTTGTACATATGATGTTTTGATAATTTTTTGGTCATGATTTGTGAGTATGATTTGGGATTTGAACGCAAAATTCGGACATGAGTCTCATTTCTATTAAATATGATTTCGGATTTGGTTTTGGAATTTGGATTACGATGGATTCTGAATTTGCTATAAATTACACATGGTTTTGGGTTGTAAGACCCAGTACTATTGCTGGATCTGGTTTTGGGTTTAAAGACCCTGTTGATTGTTGTGACGGGGAAGGGCCCTTGATTGAGATATGTTGAGTTTAAGGACTCCGTTACTGTGGTATCCCCCGAGGCCTATTGATTGTGTTTTGAGTTTAAAAACTCGTTGATATCCCGGGAAGGGCTGATATATGTTACTTGAGTTTAAAAACTCAGATAAATCCAGCAGGTTTGATTCGTTGATGTTACATTCAGCTTTACATGCTTTTATAATTTTTTTCTATAACGGTTTCCACATGGTTCATATATATGTTTTTAGATACGTAGTTATGCATGCGTGTTTTGAAAAACGGAACCCTGGTTTTCATTAAAACTTTTTTCTATAACTATTAGTTTAAGTCCACTCACACTTTTATATTTTAATATCCTTCAGGTCGTGGTGCGAGTTTTGGGGCTAACGCCGAGGCAGAGACATAAAGTTTTCCCGTTGCGTGTGTAGTTAGCTCACAGAATAAGGTTTTATCCTTATCTTGTACTGTTAACTATGCTCTGTGATACGGTTGACTTGTTATACAGTATGTTGTATCGTACGTTCTCCCTGGTATGACAATGTATGTGATGCAATTATTATGGTTATTTTGGTAATTTGTGTTCGGTTCTCAGACGGGAGCAGGATTCTTCCCGATTATCGAGGTGATAATGTAACGACCCGTCCCGAGAGCCGGGATTAGTAGGTGCTTAGTAACGGATTAGTGAGTCTAATCGGTGGTTAGTGGTTACTTTTGGACCTTGGGCGTAGAAGGACGATTTTGCCCCTAGTGTGGGCAAATTGTTGACTTTGATTTCGGGCGGTCAATTGGACATTGACTGATGACCGTGGCGTAGTTCGGGACGTCACGAGTCCGTAGGCAGGTGGCAGGCCCGATTTCGACAGGCGGCATGCGGCATACCGGCACGCAAATCCGGCTCTAGAAAAGCGAAGGGTAAAATCGTAAATCGGACTCACAGGGGTATTTTGGTCTTTTGCACATTGGGGAGCGTGCCAATCAAATGAGGACAGGTGTACAGGGTTTAATTGGATATTTTGGGCTTGGGTCATCAGGTGTGTGACACCTGGCCACATTCCAATGGCTTCTAGCCACTACACGACTCAAAATTAAATTGGCTGTGCTGGGTTTAACCGTGCAATTGAGAGAAACAGAGACCTTGAGATAGTGAGAAACAATCGATCAGTTTCAGTGAGTATGTGAGTGTTGTGAGGTTTCTTTGTGTTTGAGTGAGAACATGAAGGTGTGTGACCGTGTTGAGGTGAACTGAAGTGAGGTTGTGGATGTGTGAGGTGAGCAAAACCCGAAAAACAGAGAGGGAGTCGTGGTGGTGGTGCAGCCCAAATCGATCAAACCGTGGGTTGTGGTGGCGTTCAGAGGACGGATGAGCACCTGGGGACTACCTTTTGAACCTTGAGACCCACGGCGAAGCTCACGGCGGTGAGCAGACAGATGGTAAGGTTCCGTCCCCTGTTTTCCACAGTTTGTTCAAACTCAAAGTCGTGAAATTTTAGCTTGGTTGGGTGTTTTTGTTGATCTTGGCAGTTTAAGGAGGTGTATATTTAGCACTGGGAATCGAAATCATGGCTGGAAGGACGACGGGTGGCTGGAATTCGAAATTGGTTTTCTCTGAGTTTTTGGTTCGAGATTGATAGGTAAGGATTTAAGGCTTGATTTTATGTTTTGGATTAAGGGATCAATTATAGAGATTAGGACGAAGATACTAGGATCAAAATGGTTGAAAATGGACTGGATTCGAGGGAGAACGGCCTCGCCGGCTGGGTTCGACTGGACCGGTCTGGGACCAGTCTGAACTGGGTTGGCTGGAGGTAGGGGATGATGAACAGTGCAGGCGTGTGGCTCCCACTCGCAGCCACTTCAGGCGGAGCGTGAGGGCGCGTGACATGGCTTTTGAGGATATTTCCAACATAACTTTTAAAGTATTCGATGTAACGAACATTTTGGCACTGATTTCGAGACGATCGGACATCTCGATATGTTTCGGGGTATCCGAAGGTTTTAGGGTTCGGTTAAAAATAGTTAAAAATATGGGAAAATTATGGGGCTTTAGTAGA
Source organism: Prinsepia uniflora (assembly GCA_032719365.1). Taxonomy (NCBI): domain Eukaryota; kingdom Viridiplantae; phylum Streptophyta; class Magnoliopsida; order Rosales; family Rosaceae; genus Prinsepia; species Prinsepia uniflora. The sequence continues at coordinate 56,528,065 of CM064869.1, read as the reverse complement.
AGCTTAATTAAGTCGTTAGTGACCTCGTTATGGGATTTGAACGGGTTCGGGAAAGCCGAGGATGGCGGAATGGCTGGGAACGGCGTAAGTGCGCGCGTATCGAGACGACGTCGGACTGGTCTGTGAGTGGACTTTGCTTTCTAACTCTTAATGCATGCATATATGTTTTAATATATTTTCATACGTGATTCTATGATTTGATTTATGATTGTGATGGTTTATGGTTTCTGCACGTTTTTCGAGAAAATGACGATTTTCACGTTTTACGAGGTTTGCGAACTATTGTGATTTGAACCTGGTTTTAATGATTGATTTCGGGATTTGAAATACGATTTGATTTCAAAGAAATGAAAAGGATTTTGGAAAGTTTTTCGGGCTTGAGCCCTGTTCAAAACTGATTTTCGGAAACGTGATTTCGGATTTGTGAATCGGATTTCCGGATGACGATTCGGATTTCGACTCGGGACTTGAAATCGATTCCGGGTTTGGGTTCGGAATGGTTATTCCGGATGCCGGCTTACAGAATGATGGTTGTGAACTCGGATTTGGAAATGAGGTGGAGATAATTCTGGATTTGGATTCGGAATGACGGTTTTGGATGCCGGAAGGGCATCCGACCAGTGATTTCGGATTCGGATTTGGATATGGATTTAGTAATGGTTTTTCAAACGGTTTGGATTGGATTTGCTGGATCTGGATATTAGGTTTAAAGACCCGGATTGTGATGGACGGGGGACGGGCCCGGATTGGGTTTAAAGACCCGGATTGAGTTTAAAGACTTGGGAGTTTAAAGACTCGGATATATTGATATTTTCCCCCGTAGGCCTATTGAGTTTAAAGACTTCGGATTATTGAGGCCTGGATTGATTTTAAAGACTCGGGAGTTTAAAGACTCGGATAGATCCAGCAGGTTCGATGGATGGAAATGTTGGTTCAATATGTTTTGGTTTTCACTGAGAATTGATGATGACGGTTTGATAAAATGGTTTTCGATGGTTTTGGGCTGAGGCCCGGGATTTGGAAAAGGAAAATGTGTTTGGTTTTTCGTACATGGTTTTATGGTATGAAATTGATATGCATGCATTGGTTTTGAAACGGAGGCTATAACTGTTCTTGTTTTATGAAATGTTTTGAACTTAAAACTTTATTTTTGTCCACTCACAGTCTTTTCGTGTTTTTGATACCCTTCAGGTTGTTGCGGCACGAGCTGTTGGTCGAGAGAGACGGAGACATCACACGGACGTTCCACAGTAGACTTTGCGCACTCTGGGAAGTTCGGAAGTTTTTGGACGGTCCAGATCGTGAATCCCTTGTCCGACTTACGTGTCACATGAAGGTTGGACGTCAGTTTGACCTTCGTGTCATGCGTAAGTCAGACGGGAGCAGGGTTTAGGTCCCTAATCTTGGGGGATTAGGGGTGGGCCCTGACAGATAATCGGGGTGGGTCCTGTCAGTTTGAGTATCCAAACTGCTCAGTTAGTGACGGTTTAGACTTAGATTTTCATTTTGAAAATTCATTAAATCCAAAGCGGACCGTTAAGAAATATATTAATTTTTATTAATAGTTAAATATATTATTAATACCGTACAAATTATACAAATAAAAGGAGATACAGAGATAAATACATGTTTATTTAGATAAGCGTATAATAAAAGATTATTAAGTGGTAATATTTATTTGATAAATCTTAATATATTGGTAATGTTTGCAATCAAATCTTCTGTAAGTTCAATATACAAAATTTTAAGTGTTGATTATTCTGCTTTTCTTTTTTTTGTATCCTAACTTTTATATTTTATATTCTTGATTTTTTTAATGCCCAAATGGTTTCAAAATATTTCAATCCAAACCAAACCGTTAGTAACAGTTTGGATCGAAACGATTTTATTTCTAATTTTAGAAAATCCAAATAGTATTGAACCGTTAAAATTTTAACTATTTATATTTGGATATTACTGATATCCGTATCAAACTGTACCATACCCATTCCTATGTAGTTGATCCAAGTTTATAGGGAATCAGGCTCAATACTTAAGATGACCCATGATTGAAAAATCGGTGATATCGACGAAATTTCCATCGAAATTTCTTCAAATAAGAGGGTCGACATATAAACAGGGGGTGAAGAAAAATCTTCCCCCAATACCAGTGATTTCGCGATATATCGATAGAAATCGGCGAAACTTTTTCCGACAAGTAGTTGACATTTCAACGGAAAACGTTGAGTTTATTGGTTTCACATTCAATTTGCTCTTTCAAGCTAACATTGAAAGTGGACAAAGGTAAGGAAAGTTTCGCCTTATCCATACGAAGCGATTGGAGGTTCTCTTGTAGCCTGGGTTGTTCAGGAACATCGTCGGTGACGAAGGTGGCTGTTGGGTTTTACAGTCTCATTTCATCTTCTCTTGCAAAGTCGACGGGAAGGAGGATAGAGGGTATTTCGTTTGGGGGATGATTCTAAGTGGAGTGGTGAAGTTGGTCTCGGCTGAGATTGGCAGGTGATGGACTGATGGTTAATGGTGACTGAAACACGAGAAAGAAGATGAAGCTCGAGGAAGAAGATGAAGCACGAGGAAGAAGATGAAGTTACTGGGAAGAGACGAAAATAAAAATAATAAGTCATATTTTGCATTAAAATTATAAATAAAAAAGAAGGTGATGGACTATTTGGGATATAGTTTTAGGGAAATATATTTAGGAATAAATTATTCAATTATTTTGCATTTAAATAATAAATTATTGATTTTTGGGAAGATATTTTAAGAATAAAATAAAAAATTAATTACAACAAAAGAAAGAAATAAATGAATAGATATTAAGAAGGACTAGTACTAAATGCCATATTATTATTATTGTTATTAAAAATGATTTTTTAACTAAATGGAATATTAAGAAAGATGTCTAATTTATAAATAAATATTATAAAATAAAAAACTTCTAATTTAGAAAGACTTCTCAACTCCTTTTTTTTTTTAAAATAAATAGCATGTGAAGAAAGACTTCAAATATTACGTGAAATACCTTAACTATAATTTTATTAATCTTAATGTATTGTTAATTTATTATCAATTAATATGCACTCAAATCTAGTAAACATCTACTTGTTTCTGGTAAATTTCAACAAGTTAAGTATGATTAAGGTCGAAAATTTGGCCGAAATATCAGAAAATCTAGCCAGCGACACCAAAAATGAGTGAAAGAAATTAACCGAAATTTCACCACTTTTTTTTTAAGCTCATAAATCTCTTTATGAGATCAAAACGATCGAGATAGGGTATTAATCAATGAAATTTGGACATAAAAATATCGATTTTGACTAGTGATATATCCGTCGATATTGATATTTCAATAATTAAGTGACCCATTCCTACAATACTCTTTTCACGTGGATGTCAAATTAAACTTACATTTAAGTGAATAGTCATACCGATAAATATCTATAAATTATCCGCAATTTAATTTTTGTTTAGACTGGATTCAAAATAATCATTAAAAATGTTAAAAAGAAGCACTCTTGTCATGTATCATTTAAGAAAATTCATTACTATTGGGGTTGTATTTAACCGTTGGATGAATTAATAACAGTTAGTATCTGAGTAAATGTTTCTATAAAACGTTAATTTGTTTGGTTGACACATACCAATGTAACGTTTGATTTATTTGCTTCGCCATTCGTTACATACCAATGTGGGGGGTTTGAGTCTGAGAGATGTAGAGGTGGGGTTATCTTTTCACTGCAGAGTGCAGACTACACAATAATGACGCACACGACTACATTACTGGAACAAGGCTTCGAAACTTAAAGTCGATTAGGTAACCTTTTTTTTTTCCTTTTTGTCAAACCGACTTTTTTCTTTCTTTCAGCATTCTCAATTTATTTTTATTTATTGATTATGTATTAATTTATTTAATTTTGATAATAGTATATCTAATTAAATCACGAATGATCTTGATAATAGTCTCAAAAAGAAGTGTACGTTTTATCTAAATACAATAAATCGTAATAATAAGATAAAATTGTTTGACCAACACTCCAAATTTTAATTGGTAGCATGTTGACATAAACTACTTGGCATATGGCTACAAATAAGTCAAGTTAACGCTCAAATGAAGGATTAGATGGTAATTGGGACAGAGTGGATAACCGAAGTGAAATTTAGAAAAAAAATTAGATGGTTTGTGAGTTTAAAAAGATTAAATGACTGATTCTAGATGCATTTGGACCAATAAGCCTAAATTAGCAGGCCTTTGTTGTTTCGAAACCTAAAGAAACTAATGTCCCTCTCTGTCCAATGCAAGCACAATTTACACACTTGTTCTTTTGTTGTTCACAATATGCCATAGCTATAATAAGTTGTTGATGATTAAATACACATTTATAGAAAGAGTGTCGAAATAGATAAGTTGCGATGTGTCATATGTATCTTTGGTTACAATCATAAATGCCTTTATTTTTCTTTTCCTCCTTATAAAAAAAATAAATGTAAATATACATATTAAGGAGTAAATGATGCTAGATTGCATGCTATAAGAACGTAGGAAAAACTATATTATAGATATTGAGTATTGATTTTGTCCGTATAATGTATAAAAAAAAATTATAATAGAGCCAGCGAAAAAAAAAAGGAAAAGGAAAAAAAAAAAGCTGCTAGAGGCTCTTAAAGGTTCGAATCAAGAGCCTCTTGAAAGAGTAAAATAGCACTAACCAACATATTAAATGAAGAAAAAGAAGAATTATGAGATGCCTGCCCAAAAAAAAATCAGCAATAATGGTAGGGGTGTTGGATTTGATGGGTTGAATTATGAGAGACCTATGTCACCCAAAAGTGAGGTTGAACATGAACAACCCATCTCGCTACAAAAAGGAACCCACAGTTGCCCTAGACTCAATAAAATCTTTCTATCTGTGCCACAAATTCAAGAATCAGGAAAAGAAGATATTGATACTAGTCTCTCCACCAATCAACCCAACTTATATGATTTTTAACCCTTCAATTTAAAGTGAACCAAATACTGCTTGAATTTTCCAGTAAACAAAAATTAGCGTTTGATTCTTTATGTATTACCTACACGTTTATCAATAAGACAAAGCTATAAATTAAAAAAAAAAACAAAAATAAGTAAGAAATTAACTACTCTGCTAATCAATATAATTTCAAGCTTTTAGGTTTTAGATTATGAGGACAAAGCTAGAAATTTTGAAAAGACTTCCCTCTCCACATAGTACCGAGAGCAAGGGGACCAATGAGGGCCAGGGGGGGAGGAACCAATCAATCCCATACTTATGTACAACCTTCTTCCAAACGATAGCATAATACTTGCAATGAAAGAAAAGATGAGAGAATGAAATTTTAATCCCATACTCATGTGGTTGCTACAAGCACTGTCCACATACCACACTCCATTTTCCTCAAGAATTGTTGCAGAATTGCAAGCATAGAACATCACTTCATCCTTATCTTCTTCTTCATGCTTTGCCATATTCACCACCTGCCTCACCATGCAATTCTTTGCAATATGACCAAGTTTGTTGCACTTAAAACACTTAGACTTGTTCTTTAGCCAACATTCTCCATAGTGAAGCTTTCCACAAGTTTTACAGGGGTCTTTAGAGTTAGTAGAATTTCCAAAAACAGATTTGGAAAACTCAGTACCTTGATTGTTCTTGACATTGCTGTAGGAATTCCCTTTCTAGTTCTTATCCCCCATATAGTTCTGCTTGCCTTTTCCAAAATGCTTTTGTATCTTGTCAGGAGATGCTTGGTTCACACTCAATGCAAATAATGCCTTCTCTGTGTGAGTTTTTGAGTGCATTTCCAGCCTCTGATCATATGCATGTATTGAGGCTAGCAGTGCTTGTACATTAATAGTGTCTAGATCCTTAGTTTCTTCAAGGATTGATACTATATGATCATAGAGTTTGGTGAGGCTGATCAGGATTTTCTGCACCATCCTTTTTTCTGTTATTTCTTCACCATAAGATCTCATCTGATCTACTATGGTATACAACCTAGATGTATATACAGAAAGGATTCATCATCCCTCATCATTACATACTCAAAATCTCTCCTCAGGGATTAAAGTTTAACAACTCTAACTTTCTCATCTCCTCTGTATTCTCTCTGCAATAGATCACAGGTTGCCTTAGCACTCTGCTCATTGGAGATTGTTGAGAAGATTGAATTCACCACAGCTGTTTGGATCATCCCTAGTGCACGAGCATCTCGAATGTAGTCAGCTCGATTTGGCGTAGCAGCCTTTGGAGGTCTTGCAGCTTCTTGATCAGCAGTTTCTGATGGTACTGAAACTGCATGTACTTGTTCATTCAGTCCAATCTCTACATACTCCCATAGATCATGAGTATTGTACGCATTTTGATACTCCAAAATTCATAGTTGGATCCATCAAACAGTGGAACTCTTAGATCTCCACCCACAGTAGTCATTACTTGACTAGCTTGCTAAGTTGCAATATGATGCAAACTCTTCACAGTTCATGCCCCAATAACCAGATCATTTACTGCTTTGATACCATATTCGTTTTCTAATCTTTCTCAGGTACTAACAACTTCTTTCTCTATGTTGCAGATTCCTCAATTGATCAAGGAAGATAGCATACACAACAGAACACGCAAGAGCAACAATGGTGAGAGTTGTGAGATGAAATGCGTGAAGGTAACAACCTGAGCCTTGATCACTGAACAGATTGGAAGTAAGAAAAGAATTAGATAGGTTTTAATTGTATTCGGATTGATGATGGATGAATATGGAGATGATTGTTTGGGAGAAGATTGGTTTTCAAAGTTATGCACACAAGATGTTTGACGAATTGCCTATAAGTAATTCTTGTTGTTTTTCTCTGAACTTTTTCTTTCACTTTCTCTCTGATTTTCACGATTACACTCATACACTTGTTCAATGATTCTAGCCTAGATTACATAGAGAAAACAGTTACAAAGATGATGTCATTATGATGACAATCAACCAATAGAAAACAAGCTAGCTCTAGACTAATGAGAAGTGGACACCTGGACTTCTTGCTCTCCAAGCAATCCGAATCTGTTAAAACAGATTCCAACAGTTTTCTTGAGTGCAACCTCATGGTGGTGCTTTCACTATGATGCGCGCGCGCACACACACACACACACACACACACACATACACACACACACACACACACACACACACACACACACACACACACACACACACACACACACTAAATACAATCAGTAATTGCTTACGAACCAACAAGAATTAATATTCTAGATCCTATCCAACGTAGATAACCTTCTACGAATAGCCAACATTAAACTCGAATATGGCTTTGAACCATACAAGAGCATGCTAAGGGACATGCGAGATAGCAATGGGGGCAAGAGTCTCCACATAGAAGCAACAGAAAACCTACATGAGGATGAGTCTATCATGAGCAGCATGCGCAATGCTAATTTCAGAACAAATAGTAAGAGCCCAACACACCCCGAAGGTTCGAACCAGTAACCACAGAACTAGGTTTTGAGTGCAATGGAAGCCCCAAAGGTTCAACACATATCATTTTGCAATTGAAAAAGGGGCCCACGAAGATTAATAATAGGCCTCTGTCATAAACGGACGAACTAAAGCGTAAAGTAAAGAAAAGGCCCTTATGAAACAGCCTAACAGCCCATTCCAAATTGCTCGCAGCTCAGTATTTGGCAGGCTGAGCTTTTTCTCTCCTTCTCATTTTCCTTGGCGCTCTATCGGATTCCATTATCCTTCTTCACTGAGAACAACGCTGATTCGCTGGTAGCTATGCCGGTGGCGGTGCAAGTGGAGGAGGAGGACCGCTTTAGCTTAAAATTATATTTTAATAACGAACACCTTGACCTAGCTACCTTTACAACAACAACAAGAAGCCCCGATTAGGGTTGGATATGTTGGTTGCGACACAAAACTTTCCGATCACCTTTATAGGAGTCGTACAGATGCCGCTCGCCTTAGCTGGACCCATGCTTCCGGCGTCCTGCAATGGTATGTCTAAGATTTCGACCATTTTTGGGAATTCGTTCATTTGGGATTGCCAATATTTTACAACTGGAATCCTTACACTATCGGCATCGCAAAAATTACCAAACGGCTCAAGTGAGCTTGTCAACAGGGAACTTGCAAGGTTATAGTTTGCAGTTTTGCACTTATGAATATTTGCCTTAGAGTTTAATTTTCTTTGGCTTAATGATCATTAATTGGATGGAAGACCATCAACAGATTCAAACTGCCGACACAGAAGATGGCATGAAATAAGAAGATGGATCGATGAGAAACTGAAGAGGACGATGATTGCTCTTTGCATTGAAATGCAGGTTGGTTGCTCCTTTCCAAAGAGCTTTACTCTTTAGCATGTTTCAGTTCAACATACATGTTAATGCGTCCCACAATTTTATACATTCACCAATATGAATACTACACACCTTAATTTGCGAATAGAATTGAGATTGGGAATTTAGTCCTCGGCATTGGGCCGGGCTGGGGAAGCAATGGCGGATATAGAAAAATATTCCAAGGGGGTCAACATTAAAAGACTTCCTAAATTTGTTACACAAAATAATACCTCCGTTTTTTTTTTTAAAAGAAGTATGTAATTCTCATTAATGTAAAAAGAGACATTACAAAATATGGATAAAGTGGCCTCATTAAAACTTTTTAGAGATTTCAACCTAACTACGAAAAATGAATGTCATGCATCAGCAACAAATAAAAAGAGTACCACATATGTATGAAAGAGATAATATTACAACCCTATAATTGTTCACGACGAGTTTTCATACCTTGAAACAAAAAAAAATTATTTTTCATTAAGAAAACTTATATAAATTGTTCAAACAAAAAATCATATTCTTGCATATAAAAATAAATTCATGAGTAAATTCAAAACTAAAGTCTATATTAATTATTCATAACACAACTTCAACAATTTTTTTAAAAATTAATCCGAAGAATTAAGAATTTAAAAAGAATTTGAATTGAAACTTACTTGAAAATTGGAATTGTTAAATAATAAAATGTGGAATTTAGACACTTTATTAGCTATTTAACTGGTTAAGTAAAGGTAGAATTACTAAAAAAATTGGGTAATTAAATATAGAATTGTAAGTTAATGCATAAAAAAATTCATGAGTATCATATAAAAATAAATTAGGTAATTAAATGTAGAATTGGAAGTTAATTCTCCAACCAATGCTCTTGAGGAGGAGAGATGAGAGGGTGCAACTTGTTTTAAAAAATTGGTAAAATAAAAATGTAGATTTTTTTTTTTTCTGAGGATATGTAGATCTACAACTTTGAAATTGTGTTGGTAATTGAAAAGGTAAGTTTTGGTAATTGTGAAGGCAAGCCTTACTAATTGTAAAAACAAGTCTTGGTAATTGTATCAAATAAAAAAAAAGCCTTGGTAATTGTAAAGGCAAGACTGAAGGGAGAGCCGAGTAGCAGTGGCTGGGAGAGGAAGTTAGTTCATAAATTTCATTAAAATTAACTTATCTAAAACGACGTCGTTTTGGGTATTTTTTTTTTTAAATAAAAACTTAACCAAAATGACGTCGTTTTTGGCTAAGTTTTTATTTAAAAAAAGAAAACTGCAAATTCACCTTTTTCTCTAGTTTTCCTTACTGAAACTTCAAACCCATAAAACCCAGATTTCATATGAAATGGAAGGGGTCAATATGCATCCTTTAGTGGAGGAATTGAGAGGTTGAATGGGTCAATTTACCCCCATTGCCTCTTAATAGATACGCCACTGGTCAAGTGTGCACCATGTCTTTGCCGAGCCACTATGTAAGACCCGGGTCCTGGAGAGAACGGTGAACAATCCCACATTCTTACGAGGGGAATGATCTGGGTGGAGATTGGTGGTGTGCCTTAAAGGTGTAGGCACACACCTATCTAGCGTGAGGCATTTTCGGAGCTCACTGGCTTTGAGTTTGGTTGGAACTCCAAAGTTAAGTGAGTTGAGGTAGGTGCAATTCCATGATGGGTGACCCCTTGGGAAGTTGCACCATGAGCTCCCGAAAACAAAACCGTGAGGGTAAGGGCAAGGAGGCCCAAAGCAAACAAAATCGTGTTAGATGAGTCGGGTCCTGACCGAGGAGGGTCGGGTCCTAACTGTAACGACCCGTCCCGGGAATTAGGATTAAGATCGTGTTTAAGATGAGATTAGTGAGCTTAATTGGTGGTTAGTCGGTTACGATAGGTCCGGTAGCGTAGGATGACGATTTTGCCCCTAGTTCGGGCAAATTGTTGACTGTTAGTTCCGGCGGTCAAATGGACTTTGGCCGATGACTGTGACGTAGTTCGGGATGTCACGAATCCGTAGACAGGTGGCACGCCCGATTCTGACATCCGAGGAGGAAGTTATGATGTTCGGAAGGTTGAGGGCATTACCATAATTTGGGTAAAATAGGGGGAAAAGTTGACTTTTCGTACGACTGGGTTTTTACATGTTGACCTAGGACCGTTAGGTAGATCTTGTCGTCCTGAGTTCGATGACAGGCGGTACGTATTCATCGGAGTTAGGATGTGTGAGTTACGGGTCTGGAAAGGTAGTGGCATTATCGTAATTTACGTCATAAGTGAGGGGCATTTTGGTCTTTCTGTGTCTTGGGCTTTGGGCCAATCAGATAAGGCCAATTGTACAGTGAGATTAGGATATTTGTGAGAGGGCTGAGGGGATGGTGACACGTGCAGTGTGTGTAGTGGGTTCTAGGGAGTGCACGGTGTGTGTGTGTTCGAATTAAACGAGTGTGTGTGGTCGTGTTCGAGAGAAAACAGAGTGAGGTCTGAGAGGGAATTGATCGAGTTCTGGGTGAGAGTGTGAGAGCTTGAGTGTGTGAGTGTGATCAGGGGAAGCTGGAGAGTGCAAGGAAGTTGGTAAGAGGAGTTGAGAAGTCGAGTGTTGGTGTGTGTAAGGTGTGAGGTTCTCAGGAAAACAGAGAGGGAGTTTGGGTGGTGTGCTGTCGTGCCTGGTCAATTGAGACTGGTGGTGCCGTTCAGAGGACGGAGGAGGATCTGAGGAGTTGTGTGGACACCGGGGGACACGACGGAGCCCACGGCGGTGAGCGGCAGGAGAGGTAATTTCTATTTCCTCTGTTTTTCCGGTTTATTTCAAATCGAAAGTCGTGGACTTAGGGGCTGAGTCAAGGGTTCTAGTTGGTCCTAGTCAACTACTTAGGTCCGTAGGAACCTGCTAGTATCGAAGCCGTGACAGGGGAGAACTTAGGTGGTCGGGAACCGAAACAGGGGTTTCGGGTTGTTTTTATTTCGAGCTTGAGACGACGAGTAAGAGGCTGTGTCGAAGTGTTTGAAGTAGGGGAATAGGTTTTTTAGGAAGGGACGATGAAGATGGTGAAGAAAGGAAGGAAAACGGAGACGGGACGGCGGAGAACCGGGAACGCCGGTTCAGCCCGGTTCACGTGAGGTAGACGACGATGAACAATGTCCCTGTAGCAGGCGCGTGAGGGCCACGTGCAGCCACTTTGGATGGCGTGTGGGGGCGCGTTTGGCGGCGGTTGGGAAAACGGTCAAAATGGTTGTTGGTCTAGATGTTATAACGGATCCATTGAACTAGGTTTTGGGTTGTTCGGACGTCGAATCGAAGTAGTTCCGCGAGGTTGAAGGTGTAGGGTTTCGGTTCGTTACGTTTAGGACCCGGGGATTTTTGTGGGAAATTAGGAGAGTCTTGGTAGACGTGTTAGTAACGTTCTTGGGTGATGGTTGACAGGTTCGGGATTTCCCGAGGAAGCTGAAAAACGTACAGGACGTTCGGGACGCGATTGAGGGCTTGGTACTGTGAGTGGACCCTTTCTCTTAACTTGAACATGCATAACTGCTTTTACTTACTTGTTTTATGATTTTACATGTGATTTCAAGATTGTTGAATATGCTATGTTGATTTTACATAATTGCACGTTTTTGAGAAAAAACGATTTTCAGCACGTTTTACGAGAAAAAGGTTGGATTCTGATTTCGATGCCATGATTTGGGGTTTTTAAACGATACGTGATTTTTAATGATTATAAATGGATTTTGAAACATGATTTGAGGATCAAGGTTTTCGGTTTTAAAATCGAATTTAAAGGAACGAGATTTGGTTTTAAAGTTGAAAAGTGGAATTCCGGATTTGGGTTCGGAATGAGGGTTTTGGATGCCGGAAGGGCATCAGACCGGTGATTTTGGATTCGGGTTTGGGTATGAATTTCGAAATGGTTTTCAAACGTTTTGGATTGAATTTTCTAGATCTGGTTATTGGGTTTAAAGACCCGGATTATATTTGACGGGGGACGGGCCCGGATTGAGTTTAAAGACTCGGGAGTTTAAAAACTCGGATATTGATATTTCCCCCGTAGGCCTGTTGAGTTTAAAGACTCGGGAGTTTAAAGACTCGGATTATTGAGGCCTGGATTGACAAGACCCATCCCAATCCCCCCGGGATTTACGTGGGATGACCCTGCTCCCGTCTGACACGGAGTGTCAGACAAGGGATATTTCCGACCTTTGCCCTCCGGGGCTATCAGAGTACGCCAGGATCTGGAGGAGGTATGTGATATCTCGGTCTCTACTACAGTCCACATCCGATGTCAACCTAAAGGGCAGTCAAAACATTAAAAGCTGTGAGTGGACAAAACAAGAATTTATAAAAACATTTTAACGAGAAGACATTTGTACCCTTCACTAAAAAGCATGCATGCATTCGAAAACTATTTATCCAGAAAAACCATAATGAAATCAAGTACACGGGCCACTGCCCAAATCCATAAGGGACTCAGCCCAAATCAGAAGAAACTAACCAAACGGGTCACTGCCCAAAACCTGTGTAAACACACATCATATATCATATCATATAGCATACATCATATATACATATAATTCACACAACCAATCCTGTCACGGTTTCCAAAGCTACGCGCGTGCTACCCGGGTCTCAATCCGAGTCTTCTCAAAGTCAAGGTCAATGTCCGCAGACCACTGACCCTACCCGAGGTAATAGTAACCATAGCCTTCCTGAGAGTAAGGAACCCAACTGGGGGGTGACTCCACTCAGTCGGTGCTCCGTGACTACTCCGGGGTCCACCCAGGCCAACGACCCTCCCCGGAGGAGATAATAGAAGTAAAGGAAGGTATATGAATACATATATATATATACATAACATAAACGTTCATGCCCGGTTCCCTTGAACCGTCATGATCCACACCATCCATTAACCAGGGTTCATGCCGGTTCCCATAAACCGTCATGAACCAGAATGACCTGACAAAGGTTCATGCCGGTTCCCATAAACCGTCATGAACCCGGAAATCCATGTAGGGTCCCTGACCCGAAATCATTAGTGTAAAACAATTAGGTCTCGTGCCCGAACATATGTCTCAACTGGGCACCGTGCCCGATATCTAAGGGTCAGTCACGACTCCGATCATAGTGATGCGTGCAACCATCCATCCAGGACCGCCCTCAATCCTGGTATGTCGCCGTGAACGTATCAACCGACGCGACCACCACAAGATCATGGTGCACTCATCACCGATCGCTATCCTCAACCGTCAGCACTTCGAAGTCGAGCCTCCCCAGGCTGCCCGACCACGAATCGTGCATCGTGACCTCTCCGGAAGGAACACATCCCAAACCGGAGGCGAGCGTCATATCGTCGATCGCCGTGCACATAGCACCCGTCGCGACCACGATTTAGACCCGAAGGTCGTAAATAGCGTCATATGCCCGAGACCGAACCAAATGGGTCTCATACCCGAGTTTATCCTATTAGAAATCCAAAACCAAATCATTTAAATCAATAAAGAAATACAGACCCGTATAAGCACCGTATAAGGCCGAAACCTCGAAATACGTGCATATACGTAACCACATACAAATGCACCCATGGCATCATCAAACATGTAATAAAACACATAATAAACATTTATGCATGCACCAATTTAGAAAACAAGGTCCACTCACAGACCGTCCGAGCTGCCGCCTCGATTTGCGTGCCATATGGCTCCTCGAGCCGATCACCGTCATCGGGACTCCCAAACCTGTCCAAATTGTAATAGAAGGTTACTAACTACTTAATTAACCTCCTACCAAAGCCCCGTAATTTTCCCGAACTTTTAACTATTTTTAAACCGACCCTAAACCTTCTGACACCCCGAAAACTATCGAAACGATGTCCGATTGACACGAGACCAGTTCCAAAATCTTCGTTACATCGAATAAAAGATTTCCCATGTTGAATACTTTCCCAAATTATGGACCACACGCCCTCACGCGCCCCAAGAAGGGCCAGATTACTATTCATCATCAGCAAGCTTCAGCGGACCGGTTTTCTTGTGCTGGACCGGTTCACCTGGTTTGGCCGGTCCAACTGGACCGGCGTGACCGGTTCACAGCCCTAGACATCCCATTTTTCATCCTAGTTCTTCCTTTTCGATTCCTTTCTTCCTATTCTGATGTTTTCTATCCATTTCAATCCTTAAACTTAACCGAAAACGTCTAAAACCCTTCGTTTGATTTTGAACCAAATGGTTCAATGTTTTCCCAGCCACCCTCACGGCTGCTCAGTCCAAAACCACCACCCAGACCTCCTTAAAACCTCCCTAGCAACTCCCTCATCATCTCCCAATCACCCACAATGAACCATAGCAACAAAAAAATGGAAATTGGGTTGAAAATGGCTTACCGTGAACCTCACGGGTTCCTTGGCCCCGCCGTCCATGGCTGCGCCGTCCTGGGCCGGCCACCACATCCTCCCGTCCTCCCTCACTCTCTGGTCCTCCCAGCTGATCATGGGCTGAAGGTAGGATGGGTTTGGGTTGCACAAAGATGGAGAGAAAAGGGTGAGATCGGGTGGGTTTGGGTGTGTGTGTTTGAAATGGGAAAAAGGAAATGGCTTGCACGGTGCATGAAGGAATATGGTGTCCATTGGATGGGTGACACTTGTCACTCATCCATTGGGCATCAAGACAAATATCTGGGCCCACTAGAGTCCAAAAGTGAACCCGTTTCGTAATTCGTGCAATAGTATTTCGAAACTTCCTTGAACCGTATCTTCGCCGTCGAACGTCCGAATTCGACGTGCCGCCTGTCTACGGATTCATATCGTCATTATCTACGTAATAGTCCTCGGCCCTCGGCCATTGGACATCCCGGTCAAAAAGTCAACATTTGACCATTTTAACTAAAATTACCAAAATGCCCGTAAACTTCCGAACGTCATAACTTCCTCCTCGAACGTCGGAATTGAACGTGTCACATGTCTATGAACTCGTGACGTCACGAACTACGTCACAGTCATCGGTCAAAGTCCATTTGACCGCCCGATTGAAAAGTCAACGTTTTGCCACCACTAGGGGTAAAACGGTCATTTCGCATCGTTCGTCCGATTTAGCCTAACTAATCACCGATTAACCTCACTAATCGTGATTAGTCACTAATCTAATCATGGAATTTGGGACGGGTCGTTACATGGATTGAGTTTAAAGACTCGGATAGGTCCAGCAGGTTTGATCAGATAATGATGGCTTGATATTTATGTTTTGTGATACGATTTTATGATGTTTATGATATGATTTCTATAACTGTTTTTATAATGATTCTGCAAATGTTTTTATGATGATCTTTACGTGATTTATAATTGTTTTAGTAATTGGGTTATGCATGTGATTTCAAAACAGATGGCTAAAACCCTGGTTTTATTATTAAATGGTTTTCGGAAATTCTTTTCGTATTTATGGTCCACTCACACCTTCTGTTTTTAAATTGCCCTCCAGGTCGTGGAGCTAGAGCGGGGTTTCGGCGTCGAGGCAGCGTCTGAGGCATAGCGTACTCGAGAGCGACCCCGGAGTGTTTTAAGTTTTTCCGTTGTGCGTGTATCTAGTTTATCGGTTTTCTTTCTTTTGTATTTAGTAATATGCTCTGTAAACCTTTGACTTCGGGATGTTTCATATAGTTTCTCCTGCGTCTGACTGTGTAGTTTAGTGGTTTATTTTGGTGTTGTGTCGGGGTGTCAGAAGGGAGCAGGATTTACCTCGGTTTTCGGGGTGAAACCGGGGTGGGTCCTAACACTAACACACTGCACAAGGGTCCACAAGGGTCCCATCTTTTTTTCCTTCTCCATTTCAGCAACAATAGCGGGGCCCAACACTGTTTCTTGCAGAGTAACAACAGGCATTTCAAGGCCCAATTTCTCTAGGCCCATCTGCAGCCTCTCCTTCACATCACTTTTGCATAGTTTTAATGACCCTCGTGGCCGTTGCGAGGAAATCGGGGCAGATTTAGAGTTGGAGGCATGCACAATGAATTAGTTCGAGTATCCTTTGTCTAACATATGTTGAGTGTAATTTCAGTATTTCTGGTAATTTATCAGACAGAAGCAAAACTGGCCGTGATTATCAAAGCGTTTTAGGAGCGGGTCCGGTCACCTATTGCATGTAAATCATAGTTAAAAATTGAGTATTCTCGCACTGATAGGTCGTTAATTAAGTATTATTTTATACCCTTTATACTTAGCTTTTAATATTAAAATAATAAATAATTAAAGAAAATAATATATTTTGTGATATTTTTGTAGAATTAAATAAAGCTTGGAATTTGGAGCGTTTTGGCAAAACAATCGTCCCAATTGGAGTTATAATGAAGAAATAATGGGCAAAATAAAATAGGCCACCAAAATTCTCTTCAGAATTCGGTGGACTGGTGCTGAAGCCCACAAATCCAAGAATCTAGCCCAGAATCCAAGCAACCCAAAAGCCCAAACCATGGCCCAGTTCCTTCTCAAGCCCAGCCCGCGAAGCAATCGCCTTAGTTCGAAGTGTGTTGGCCGAACCACGCCATCCATTCGGCACGCGCCTCCCGACGATCTCAACTGCTCCACCTGCAGCTTTTGTTGAGTTCTAGTAGCATTTGTCAGCGCGTCATGGGCTGATTTCCACTTCATTTCCAGCTGCTTCTCGCCGAGTCTTGTCACTCCAGCTCAGCCAACCTCTGCTGAAATCCACCAAACCTGTCAGCTGAGCCATGCCGAGCCACTTCTTCTGCTGCTTCCTCTGATTTTCCTGCTCCAATCCAACTCCCAAAATTAGCTTTTTCATCATTTTTCATCATTGCAATTATATTTAATTTTTGTATTTTATTATTTGAATTTTGGCACTCCCCCTATAAATAGGGAGGTCATTTCATTTGAAAAAGGTCCCCCTTTGTCTATTTTTTCTCTCTTTTGTAGCTTTCATTTTAGTTGTTTTCTCTCTACATTGTAGAGTTATTTTGGGGACCATTTTAACTTCTTGTACATTTTCTTCGTAATTAGTTTTCCTTTAAATCTTGTCTTTTAATTTATGTTTTTAGATTCATTTCTTAAGTTTCATTTCCTTTTAATTTTAATTCTTAGTTTTTCTTTGTAAACTTTTCTTTTAAACTTCTTTAACTTCTCTTTTAGATATGAATTTATGTTTTCCTTAAGAAAATCCTAAGCCGAGTATTTCCAAAATAATTCTAGAATTTAAGTACCGAATTCTTATGTTTTATCCTCCACCTTCATAAGGTTCTTTCTGCTGTTCAGAGAATTTTATGAATAACATTCCATTGTTTTCATCCACTTTAGGAATCACAAGTTGTTCTTGAGTTCCGAAAGTGTAACTTTATTCCTTTTACTTAAATTCATGTTATTGTTTCGGTTTACTGATAATTCAATACATGTAATGATATTTTCTTTCTAAAATTTTGTAAATATGAATGTAATCTCCATGTGTTTTATTTTCTGAATTTCTTTTACTTGATATATCTTAGTGCTTAAACTTCAATTTGATGTTATATATTTTACCCGCTGTTCTGTGCATTTAGACTAGAATTGAAGAGATTAAATGTTGATCGATGTCGACGCATTTAATTATAAATGTAGGATTTTATGATTGGTTTATTATGAGCAAAATGTTAGAGTGTTGGTAAAATTTGTATTTGAAGGAAATCTATTTTTAGGAGTAGTTTAAATAATGTAATTGTTAATTTGAAATTACTTACGTAAAAGTTTCAGTTTTGTCTATGAAACTACTCTATGGTTTGGTTTGTAAGTTCTAATTAGGATGAGCATTTGCACTTTAATTCTTAGTTTGGTTAAAGATGTAGTTTAGATTACAATATTCCTAAACCAAACCCCCACCCCCACCCCCACCCCCACCCCCACCCCCATTTCATTCTTTTATTCTTTTATTCTTTAATTCTTTAGTACTTAATTATTTAATTATTTAATTAATTCATTCATTCTTTCTTTTATTCATTAATTCTTTAATTCATTAATTATTTAATTCATTATTCATTATTCTTTCTCATTAACATATTATTAATATTCCTTAATTTCTCCGGCTAAAAACGATCCCTATTTACCAATATTACATTTACACAAAAAGGGTTTAAATTGCATAATACTCAAATTACGTGTTTAATTTAATGCGTAGTTTGAGCGTTATCAATTTTTGGCGCCGTTGCCGGAGAAATTGAAAATCATTTTTAATATGATGGTGTATGTATATAAATTGTGCATATTATACTTGTTTATAATTTTTACTTTTATTAATATTATATTTGTTCATAACTTTTACTTACGTGTTTGTAATTCTTATACTTGTTTACATTTTATTTATCCATCTTATTTTTGTTCTTATTATTTTTTTATTTGTATATTTTTATACATGTACATATTATACTTGTTCATAATGTTTATCTTTATACATATTTATATTATACTTGTGTATTATTTTTAATTATTTTTATACTTATTCATAATTTTGATTCTTATAATTGTTCTTATTATATTTGTTTATAGTGTTCATACCTTATAATTGTCCTTATTATATTTGTTTATAGTGTTCATACTTTACTTGTTCTTATTATATTTGTTCATAAATGTTCATAATTTTTTTATATACTTGTTCATATTATAATTGTATATGTAAATTAAAAATTTTATTTTACTTGTTCATTTTATACTTATACATACTTGTTTATAATTGACTTTCATTTATGTTTGTTTATAATTCTTATATTTGTCATATTATTCTTGTTCATACTTGTACATAATGTTCATTCTTTTTACTTGTTCATAAATGCATATTGTACATGTTCATTTTTCCTTATTTTTACTTTTATTTATTTTGTTTTGTTTTTGTATTTTGAAAAAACATAAAATTCGTAAAAAAAATTATTATTATTTTTCCTTTTCTTTATTTATTTATTTATTAAATTCCGAAAAAAAATTAATTAATAATTTTTTTAATAAGGAAAACATTTTCATTACCTCAAAAAAAAAATTTATTTTGAAAAAAAATGACAGGACCCATCCCAGTCCCCCCGGGATTACCGTGGAATGTGCCCTGCTCCCGTGCAACAAGGGGTGTCAGACAAGGGATAACCAAGAGTCACTGCCCATACGGGGCTTCTAGAGTGCGCAAGGATCGATGGAGGAGGCGTGCAATGTCCCAGTCTCTGCTGCAGTCGCATCCGTAATCAACCTGAAGGGCATTAAAACCAATAAAAGCTGCGAGTGGACGAAAATCATTAAGTTTAGTAAACACAGTTATAAGACATTTATGCCCTCCAATAAAAACGTATGCATGCCACGAAAACCAGTAACCAAAACGTTTGTTCAACCAAGCCATTAGGGCTTTAGCCCAAAAACCGTTAACTTAAAACCAAGTGTGGGAACTCAGCCCAAAACTGTGGAATACCACTACCAGACATATTAAAACCATGTGGACCACCGCCCAAATCCATAAACATAAACCATAAATCCAAAACCATTTAGGGTCCCCGACCCGAAATACCATTTCATAACCAATAATCCATTTTTACCACATAAACACAAATCCAACCGAAAAGCCATTTCATAGATGTATTAATCCATATTTTGTAACGACCCGTCCTGGAATTCGGGATTGGATTAGTAACCAACCATGATTAATGGGGGTTAATCGGTGATTAGTTGGGTGGAATCGGACGAACGTGGCAAAATGACCGTTTTGCCCCTAGTCATGGGTAAAATGTTGACTTTTTTATTCGGGCGGTCAAATGGACTTTGCCCAATGACCGTGACGTAGTTTGGGTCGTCACGAGTTCATAGACGGGTGGCACGTTCCATTCCGACGTTCGAGGTGATAGTTATGACGTTCGGAAGCCCAAGGGCATTTCCGTAATTTGGACGAAATAAGGGAAAATGTTGACTTTTTGATCAGGAGGTCCGATGGCCGAGGGCCAAGGACCGTTAGGTTCATCTCGAAGCCCCGAGTATAACGACAGGCGGCACGCTTGAAACGGATATCGGGTGACCAAGTTATGGGTCACGGAAGGTGAGGGGCAATTTGGTAATTTGCCAAGTGAGGGCAAAAGGGTATATTGGCCATTGTTTTGGGACAGCCGTGCGCGGCGTGGTTCTCCTTTCAGAAACAGAGCATGGGCTGAGGGAATTGTTTAGTCTGCCCAATGAATTGATTATTAACTGTTAGTGGCTTTGGGAGGAGAATGCTTGGCACTGCAGACTTAGTCTTGGGCGTGCTGGTTGTTTTTCACAGTGGGGTGTTTTGGGCAGTGCACGGGCAAAACGCCGTGCTGGTTTTTGAGGAAGCACGGAGATCGTGCTGGCGAGTGTTCAGTGTGAGTGAGGGCGTTTGTGTGGGATTTGAGGCCACGGGTGACTTGGGGTGAGTTGAGCAGGGGTTGAGTGGTGTCTGTGCGGGGAACAAAATGCTGGGCTGGCGCCATGGGAGCTGAGAAAACAGAGACATTGACCAGGCCATGATTGACCTTTCCAAGGCTAAATTAAGAGAAATTGTGAGCGAGAAGGGGATCCAGGAGGTGAGAGAGGAGTGTTGAGACTGAGAGAGGGAAGAAAGGGGTGAAAAATGGTGGAAGGAGAGTCCAAAATCCGAAACGGGTTCTTGAGGAAGGGAGAATCCAATTTCAAAATGTAGGCCAGCCCATGACCAATTAAGGTTTCATCGAGTCTTCTGGGATCATTCCTAGTCGATCCAGTACAAGAGGGAAGTGAATTGCTGCTGATTTGGCTTCGAACGGACTTGGCGACTGAGGGGAAAAATCGAGTTCGAGTCGTGGAGTTGGAAGGGTTTAAGGGAGAAATTGGCCTGAGAAGCAAACTTATACAAACCCTATGAAGCCTCTGAGTGGATCAATTACAAGGAAGCAAACGAAAATGGTCGAGATCGATGAACGAACAGTGTTCGTCTGTTCTTCGATGTCCATCGTCGAGTCGTGGGATTTTAGGTAAGCTCCTACAAAACTAACATTACAGAACAGCAATTGGGCTTACACCGAAGATGTTTGAATACTCAATTGAAGGGTTGGAGGTTGTTTTGGCAGGGACTGGAACGGGTTATAGCGCGGGCTACCGGACCCGTTTTACAGTGGAATCGGGTGAGGATGGTGAACAGTGCCTTTCACTGTAGCAGCGCGTGGGTGTCACGCGCAGCCACTCACGGCAGCGCGTGGCGGCGCGTGGAACAGTTTTTCAGGGATTTGGAATTTCTGGAAAATATCGGAAATTACGGAACCGCGTGCGGCGTGAAACCGAGCCCTATTGGACGGTGTGTGAGTGGACGTTGCTTTCAAAATTTAATGCATGCATAAATTATTTCTATGATTTTATGATTATGATTATATGTTGTGATTGATTTTGATTTCCGTATTTATACGTATTCGATTCCCGTATTTATACGTATTTTTACTATACATATGAAATTACACGTATTTCGAGACTATGGTCACTCGTGTGCTTAATGATGGTTTAATGAAAGAAGTTATATGAAATGGGTGTAAAATGAGTTAAGAAGGTTGTTTATGATTTGCGAGTGTGACTTACGATTTTGACACGTTTTTCGAGAACGTTCCGGATTTGCGCGTTTTACGAGATTTCGAGTTATTGTGATTTGATCACTGTTGATGTTTGAATCGGGGAATTAAAATGAGACTTGTGTTTTTGAGGATTTTAAAAATGGGTTTTGAGTATGTTTTGCTTGGATCATGATTTTGGTGATAATGGTTGTGGTTTTGATGTGTTGAAAATGAGATTTGAGAAAGAAGTGATTTCTAAGAATTAAAATGGATTTGAAAAAGGTGATTTCGGGCTTGATGCTCGGGGCACAAAAGTAACTTTGATTTACGAGATTTCGGTTTTCGGAAATTTAAAGTGGATTCTTGGTTTGGGTTCGGGATGATGCTTCCGGATGCCGGCTTACGGAATCATTATTGCGAATTCGAATTCGGGAATGAAAAAGGATTTAATAAAGTGATTTGGTATGATTGTACATGCCCCGTGTGTAATGGTGATTTGAATATGTTTTGTGAAGTATGATTGGGAATTCGAATGTGGAAACTCGGACCATGAGTCATGTTGTGGAAAATGTAATTTTGGGATGGATCCCACGTTGTTGTGTTTGACAAATGTTTTGGGGTTTAAGGACCCGTTGAAAACTGTTTTGGGTTTAAAGACCCGGTGCTATTGCTGGAGCACGTTTTGAGTTTAAAGACTCGGTTAATTGATGACGGGGGAAGGCCCTTAATGAGTTTAAAGACTCGTGAGTTTAAAGACTCGGTTACTGTGATACCCCCGAGGCCTATTGATTATGTTATGAGTTTAAAGACTCGTTGATATCCCGGGAAGGCCTGTTTATGCGCATGATTTTGAGTTTAAAGACTCGGGCGCACTTGACATCCAGAAAAATGATTGACTTGTGTTTGATTGATGATTTCTGATGTTTCGGTTGAGTTGGGCAGTGGCCCGGTATATGGTTGTTGGTTTTGGATCATGTTGTGCATTTGGTTTTGATTCGTGGTTTTGGGCTGAGGCCCGGTGTTTATGATTGCGGGCTAAGACCCGATGATTGAGGTAGGGAAAAGGATTTTGAGGTTCATACGAGTTTTCCTTATGTCGAAATTTGATACACAGTTTTTCTTATGTGGAAAATCTTAACCGATTGCGAAATGATTTCTGTATGCATGCATTCGTTTTTACGCGGAGGGTAAAAACGTTTGTTGTAACTGTTTTGCTAAACTGATTTATTTTTGTCCACTCACACCTTTTAGTTTTTATTGACCCTCTAGGTCGTGGCGCGTCGTTCGAGGCTTTATGAGGGGCAGAGACATGAGTAAGTACGCGTGGCTATCCCTGGTTTGGCAAGTACTGAGGGTAACTTGGGATTTTCAGTCATCTTGCCAGACGGGAGCAGAACCGGGCACGGTTCTCGATGCCCCTTTCGGGGGAGGTCCTGTCATATTTACCATTACCATCACCAGCATCCCAGATGCTTAGCGTCCCAGACGTCATATCTCACGGTATAATACGCGACGCGTTCTGCCCGGGGTCTCTCTGGGTCCATATCTTTGACATCACAAATGTCTGACGTCCCAGACGTCATCATAGCAATCCTGCTCCTAAATCATTATACGATCTAGTAACTCCGTACAATAACCTCTCGCAGGCAATGCACCGTGACTTCCCTAGTGTCCCAGACACCTGGAGGAGACCATCATATATCCTCGTATCCAGATGGTATATGGAAACAGTTTTATTAAATCATTTCACAATATTACAATGGGCCCTGCTCGAAATCGCCATAAAACATCACAATTCCATTTAGGGTCCCTGACCCGAAATCACATTTATTAACATAGGATCCTAGACCCGAAATCATATTTATAACCCAACTGGGCCCCATGCCCGATTTTATAACCACTGGGCCCACTACCCGATTTTATAAACCATTGGGCCCACGACCCTAATTTGTAAATCAACTGGGCCCCTGGCCCGATAATATAACTCAAATGGGTCTCAGCCCGATTTCGTAACAACTGGGCCCCTGGCCCCATTTCATAAAGCAACTGGGCCCCCGGCCCGATTACAAATGGACTCCAAGTCCGAGGTTTCCAAAACAATTGGGCCTCAAGCCCGAGTTCATCTTTCCAATTTCAAAACCATTTTATCGTATTATTCATCAAACCACAAGCACTTAAAACCACAAGAAACCGTTAACCTCGATATACGTGAAATACGGAAAACACCTCGAAATACGTGCAACATACCCGAAATCAATACTCACAATCACCATCATAGAAATCATGTATATAAAACATATAACACATTTAAGCATGCATAGGATTTATAAACCAAAGTCCACTCACAGACCGTTTAACGATACGCCTCGATAAGCGTGTCATAGGCCCTCCCGAGCCACACCACTATCACCGGGACTCCCAATCCTGTCCAAATCACATTAGAGGGTCACTAACCTCTTCATTAACATCCTATTAAAGTCCCGCAATATTCCCAAATTTTTAATTATTTTTAAACTCGATTTAAAACCTTCGGACGTCCTGAACAATATCGAGATGGTGTTCGATCGACACGAAACCAATCCCAAAATGTTCGTTACATTGAATAGATTAAAAGTCATGTTGGAAGTTTCCCCAAAATACCCTCCACGCGCCCTCACGCGCAGCCCAAAGGGGCTGCGCGTGAAGTCCACGCGCGGTGAACAGTGTCATCGTCTACCTCCGCGAACCGGGTTCACAGTCCAGTCGAACCGGCGGCCGGTTCTCAGTCAATTCTCAACCATTTTTAGTTCTGTTTGTTCCCACATCTTCGTCTCATTAATTCCAGTTGATCCATGGTTTAAAAACTAAGAGACAAACTCGATTCACTACATGTTCGTGGAGGAGTGCAGACCGGCCACCTGCAACCGTCGAGCCTGCACGATCCCGACCACCATTCGTCTTGGTTTTGCACTCAATAGACTCCTGAGACCGTCAGAAACAATTCCCAATTAACATAATCGAACTACCAGCCTCAAAACTCACACTGCCATTTTTACCCGAAAACAGACTCACGGGTTTGGGGTCTTACCTCGCCACCGTGGTCACCACCGTGGCCACCTCCATGCCTAAATGACCTCAGGAGCATCCCTCATCCTTCTAAAATGATCAAAACCAGTCTACAGCGATTTTCCAATTTCTGAAATTTTTGCTCCTCTCTGTTTTCCCCCACCGTCGTCCCTGCCGTCACTCAGCCCTCTCCACACGGTCAGTCTCTTACCAGAGTACAGGGAAGGGCAGGATAGTGGTTGATGATGTGTTTGTTTCTCCATGGTGAGCCGTGTGTGGGTGTTTATGTGCACGGGTTTTGTTTTCCAGTCACCACCGCCGCCCACGGTGGTCATGCCGCCACACGCGACTCAAACTCCTCTCAGTCTCCCTATGTTTGCTCACTGTTCCAAGAACAGAGAAGGGGTTGTGTGTGTATGTAATTTGGGTGGGAAAAATGACAGAGTGAGAGAGGTGAGTGTGATCAGAGATAAAGGAAAGAAAGAGATAAGATCAATGGCCCAGATTTGATCTTAATAAGGAAGTGGACGGTTGAGATTAAAAGAAGGGATTAATTACATTTTAAATCGTTAATGGAAACATGATCCAGATTTAGGGCCTCAAATCAAGGGATGAGTGACACTTGTCACTCATCCAAGGATCCAGATTCAACAGTCACTATTTATTATTTTATTATTATTTTAATCAAAGCCTCGGTTCGTTAATTCGTTCCCGTGACCATAACTTCGTCGTCGAAACTCCAATTTCGGCGTTCCGCCTGTCATTGGATTCGTATCGACGAGACCTACGTAACGGTCCTTAGGCCTCGTCCATCGGACCTCCCGGTCAAAAAGTCAACATTTGGCCCCTAATATGGCAAATTACCAAAATGCCCCTCGACTTCCGAACATCATAACTTTCTCCTCGAATGTCGGAATCGAACATGCCACCTGTCTATGAACTCGTGACGTCCCGAACTACGTCACGGTCATCAGTCAATGTCCGTTTGACCACCCGATCAAAAAGTCAACAGTTCGCCCACGACTAGGGGCAAAACAGTCATTTTGCACATTTTTTCCGATTTCGCCCTACTAACCACCGATCAACCTCACTAATCAAGATTAGTCACTAATCTAATCCCGAAATTCGGGACGGGTCGTTACAAAAAATATATATTTACTTTCCAATTTTCTTTAGTTTTAGCTTCATGTTAGTGTTAATTCTTATTTGTGAATAAATGTTGTATATATGTTACTTGTTATTCTTTATACTTGTTCATAATTATTATACTTGTTCTTAATTTTCATTTGTATGCTTGTTCATAATTTTTATTTTTATATTTGTTTATGTAAATTCAAACTCTTATTATACTTGTTCATACTTTGTTTATAATTGTACATACTTGTTCATACTTGTTTATAATTTTTCTTCTTATTCCTACTTGTTCATAAATTATTCATAACTTTTTTTATTTCATAGTGTTCATTCATATTTGTGCATAATTTTTTTTTTATTTATTTTTTTTACTTGTTCATAATTGTACATATTTGTTCATACTTATTTGTTTATACTAGTTCATAAGTTGTATATTACTTGTTTATATTTATTTTATTTGTGTATGTATTTATTTAAGTTTGTCTTTTTCTTCATTAAAAAAACGAAAAAAAAATTCTTATCTTAACTTTGTGTTAGTGTAAATATAAATATATAAATAAATTTTGTACATATATTAGTTTGTTAATGTGAAATTATTTTGTAAATATCATTACTTGTGAATAAAACCATACTTGTGAATAAATTGTTCATACTTGTATAAATTGTTCATATGTAAATTGTCATGTTATTTTTGTAAATTGTGCATAAAAACATACTTGTAAATAGTTGTTGCATTCATGCATTAGTCTCGGCTATATGTAGATCATTTGTGCTTCGAAGTTTAAATTTTGATCTTTAATGGAATAGATGAAGTTTTTTTTGTTAACTCTCACCTACGGTGATTGTTAACACTTGAGTTATCTTAATTCCCCTGGAGTAAGAAATTTCGAGGCTGATGTTTAGGACAAGAGACGGTACTCATAACGGGTTCTGGGTCTAAGAAAGGGACATCAATGATGTTTAAGCCCCAGGATGTCTTGCAATTAGCCTTGCCTCTTATATTTATTATTTCTAACCTGGTCACCTTTAAACTTGCCCAAATAGTTGAATTAATCCAAAATATTTACTTGGGTCGTACGGACGTATAAGTCTCTATCTAAACTTTGAAGCTATGTGAACCATATATATCTTTGACTTCCTCCGACATGTAAATATTATTTATATCTGTTTACATTTGTTTATATCTTAACTTACATTACTTGTCATGACAATTTTAACTTGCATCTTTAGTTTAACTAACTTGCATCTTTCATTCTAACTTGCATTGCATCTTTAATCTAACTTTCGTCTTTAATCTAAATTTGCATATTTAACTTGCATTCTTGACAAACGTGCATTTCTAACTAAATAATTTGTATTTTGGTCTAGGCTGGATGGACGTTAAACTTCAAGTGCTTGTTGGGAGGCAACCCAATGTGTTCCCGGGATGTGAAGGAGTCATCAATGCAGATTTGCTATATTTTTACCCTTCACTCTCTTTTATTTTGTTTATTTATTGTTTTCCTTACTTTATTTTCGTAAATCATTTTCCTTACTTCAATTCTATGTTCAATTACTTCTTATTTTTCTACATTGAGGACAATGTAGAATTTAGGTGTGGGGGAGTGATTTACAATTTTAATTGTGCAATAAAATTGTTTTATAAAAAAAAATGCTTTCTTGAGTCTTTTTGTTTTAACTTAGTGTTTTTACGAGTATTAAGTTTCCCTTTAACTTGTCAATGATATAAATGAACGGAAATGAATATGTTATGGCTAAAGATGATCACAACAACTTGAATTTGTTTGTTAATACTTCATGATTAAGTGTTACAACTTGTAGATAATGCATGTCAATTGGTATATAAAAGAGCATGATAAGATAAGTATGAATCATTTGAACCTTATGTGAGCTTTAGAACTTTATATACATATTTGATGAGTGATTCATAAGTTCTTTGTTTAAATTGATATACATATGCCTCATAACTTCTTTCCATAGCTTTTAATGAACTCTAGAGTACTAGAACTTATTCTATGTAATTTTCAAAGCTTTTAAGTCAATAAACTCTCTTATTTTGGACATGATTAAGGCATTAGGGTTAACACCATAAATTTAACATCCATGTTCCCTATTTTGTGTGCACAAGTTGAGACTCCCTTAGTTTTAACCCCTTTGAGCCCACATTTAAGTTTTTCTTTCATCACCATGATTATCTAAACACTTGAGCTTATTATAGATATCATTTACCCTTATTCCAAGGACTCGGTTGAAGACATGAAGATAGTGTGAAGAAATAAAATGATTTTTTGAAGATTTTTATGTGTATTATGTGGATTTACTTACTCAAATATTTTTATCTTATTGACACATGTTATTACCTTAATATATGAAAAGAAAAAAAATTCAAAAAAAAAAAAGAAGTTGAGTCTCTATCAAGGTAATAAGGTTTGATTATATAATGTTTAAGTTAACTCCTTTACCTTTATAAATCCGACACAAAGAATGATTATGAGGCCCAACATGATGAAATTTGGTCTATGTTTGAAGGGATAGATTATTGGCATCATTGCACTAAGGTTGGGAAGTTATGATTCGTTTTGGGAATCTATTGAGTCTTGGAACGAATTTGAGCATCACTTGTCCTATATTTTCCTTACCTCCAAACTTAGCCCCATTACAACCTTCATAAAGACCTTATGAACCTTAAGATGGTAAATTTTGATTAGTTGAGTTTGTCACTAGAGTAAGCTTATGGTTTTGGTTCATTTGTGCAAGTATGTTTTGTTTTTATCTTGAAGTGTTTGTTTGAAATTTTGCAAAAGTACTTCATTTCTATTATGTGAGCATCTTTTCTAACATACTTTGAGTGCAAACACAAACCCTTACAAATTGAGTGAATTTATGAGTGCATATCCTTAGGAGTTGATTCATACTTGGTTTATTCATATTGAGATCCATTTCACCATATTTACTCATTATCTTATTTATTTAAACATTTCGTTACCATGTATTAACTCTTGAATTCCATCTGCGTAAATGTTTTAAGTGAAAATCTTTGATGTCATAATCATAATAATGAAATATTGAGACTAATGGTTAAGGGTTTACTTGTTTTGAATTCATAGTTTAATTTTAGTATTTTCTAGGGACAAGTAATGTTTAAGTGTGCGGGTATTTGATAGGTCGTTAATTAAGCATTATTTTATATTTATTTTATATCCTTTATATTTAGCTTTTAATATTAAAATAATAAATAATTAGAGAAAATAGTATATTTTGTGATATTTTTGTAGAATTAAATAAAGCTTGGAATTTGGAGCGTTTTGGTGAAACAATCGTCTCAATTGGAGTTATAATGAAGAAATTATGGACAAAATAAAATACTCCACCGAAATTCTCTTCAGAATTCGGTGGACTGCTGCTGAAGCCTACAAATCTAAGAATCCAGCCCAGAATCCAAGCAGCCTAGAAGCCCAAACCACTACCTAGTTCCTTTGCAAGCCTAGCCCGCGAAGCAATCGCCTTAGTTCGACGTGTTCTGGCCGAACCACGCCATCCATTCGGCGCGCGCCTCCCGATGATCTCAACTGCTCCACCTGCAGCGCCTGTCGAGTTCCTGTAGCATTTGTCAGCGCGTCAGGGGCTGATTTCCACTTCATTTCCAGCTGCTTCTCACCGAGTCTTGTCACTCCAGCTCAGCCAACCTCTGCTAAAATCCACCAAACCTGTCAGCTGAGCCATGCCGAGCCACTTCTTTTGCTGCTTCCTCTGATTTTCCTGCTCCAATCCAACTCCCGAAATTAGCTTTTTCATCATTTTTCATCATTGCAATTATATTTAATTTTTGTATTTTATTATTTGAATTTTGGCACTCCCCCTATAAACAGGGAGGCCATTTCATTTGAAAAAGGTCCCCCTTTGTCTATTTTTTCTCTCTTTTGTAGCTTTCATTTTAGTTGTTTTCTCTCTACATTGTAGAGTTATTTTGGGGACCATTTTAACTTCTTGTAGATTTTCTTTTTAATTAGTTTTCATTTAAATCTTGTCTTTTAATTTAATTTTTTAGATTCATTTCTTAAGTTTCATTTCATTTTAATTTTAGTTCTTAGATTTTCTTTGTAAAATTTTCTTTTTAACTTCTTTGACTTCTCTTTTAGATATGAATTTATACTTTCCTTAAGAAAATCCTAGGCCGAGTATTTCCGAAATAATTCTAGAATTTAAGTCCGAATTCTTATATTTTATCCTCTATCTTCATAACGTTCCTTCTGCTGTTCATAGAATTTTATGAATAACATTTCATTGTTTTCATCCACTTTCGGAATCACAAGCTTTTCTTGGGTTCCATTTACTTAAATTCTTGTTATTGTTTCGGTTTACTTATAATTCAATACATGTAATGGTATTTTCTTTCTAAATTTTTGTAAGTATGAATGCAATTTCCATGCGTTTTACTTTCTGAATTTCTTTTATTTCATGTATCTTAGTGCTTAAACTTTAATTTGATGTTATATATTTTATCTGTTGTTCGGTGCATTTAGACTAGAATTGAAGAGATTAAATGTTGATCGCTGTCGGCGCATTTAATTATAAACTTAAGGTCAATCATGTTGTAAATGTTTGAAGCATATTGATGTTTGACGCACATTAATAGTTGATGCATTTATAATATTGAAAGATATATATAAGTATTTGAGATGATGAAGGTTGGATTTCATGATTGGTTTATTATGAGCAAAATGTTAGAGTGTTGGTAAAATTTGTATTTGAAGGAAGTCTATTTTTAGGAGTAGTTTAAATAATGTGATTGTTAATTTGAAATTACTTACGTAAAAATGTCGGTTTTGTCTATTAAACTACTCTATGGTTTGTAAGTTCTAACTCGCATGAGTATTTAATTATTTAATTCATTTATTCTTTAATTCTTTAATTCTTTAATTCTTTAATTCTTTATTCTTTTATTCTTTTATTCTTTTATTCTTTTATTCTTTATTATTTAATTATTTAATTCATTATTCATTATTTTTTTTCACTAACATATTATTATGTTTCCTAATTTCCCCGATTAAGAACGATCTCTATTTACCAATACTACATCTACTCAAAAGGGGTTTAAATTGCATAATACTCAAATTAAGTGTTTAATTTAATGCGTAGTTTGAGCGTTATCACGCACTCGCTGAAAATTTTCCAGATTCCGCGAGATTTCCAAAATCCAGCCACCATTGGCGACAACGATGGTAGTCTGATTGTCTTTTCTAGTGAGATTCCAGCAATTGGTCAGTCAATTGTTAGGTCAACTGATGCCGTCAGAGTTCACTAAATACCCTAACGGTGTCATTACTAACCTTAATACCATTAAAGCTAACGAAAGATTTTGATTCTTCAGAGTATTCTGTCAAACTTGATGGAATATTCCGCCGAGATTATTTCGGAGCATGAGGCACGGGTATGGCGTGTGAGTGGTGACAGGACCCATCCCAATCCCCCTAGATTATCGTGGGATGTTCCCTACTCCCGTCTGACACCACGTGCCAGATCAGGGATAAAACCGTAACCTGCTCGAAATTACCCGAGTGCTTAGTGACTTGTGGAGTACGCAGCGCCATGTGATGTCTCGGTCTCTATTACAACCCGCATCCACGATCAACCTGAAGGGTATCAAAAACCATAAAAGTTGTGAGTGGACAAAAATAACAGTTTATAAAATCATTTATCGAAAATGACATTTATACCCTTCACGTAAACTCATGCATGCATCAAAAAACAGTATTTCAAATAATTTATTAAAAGTAAATCATATTGCTTTTCAAATCAGTAGAGAGTGAAAATATGGCTCAATCAAATCCATTTCCTCAATATGGTCCTAACCCAAAACCAAATCATGTAGGGACTCATCCCAAAACAATCTCATAAATCATCTCAACAGGGACTCTGCCCGAACATAGACTCACATCTGTAGTCGTATGTAAACATAAGTAACACATCCTCTTATCATCTCATATCCGACGTTCGGAGGCTATCATAACATCCTCTTCAGGATCACACATTAAACATAATGGTCAACGTCTGGAGGCTACAACCACATCATAGAGGATGGTCGTGTGGAAAACATTTCACATCATCTCAAAACATCTCAATAGGATATACGCTCGAATATAATTTCATCAAATCAGTATCCATAAAAACATCATAAAAACAGTGTCTAGAAACACTTCATAAATCCAGGATTCCACGAATCCTATCAAATCCAAACTCGTAAATCCACAACTGGGTCACATGCCTAAAATATCTTTCATAAATCTGAAACAAGGTCACAGCCCGATATATAATTTCCTCACGTTTGACTATACTCTAAGTCAAAACATAAATCAACTCGGACACAAACCCGAAACACATTTCCAAATCCGAAAACCATTTCAGTATTCAAATCTTTATTCAAAATCACAAACAGTCAAAAGTGATTTTCAACTGGGACTCAAGCCTGAAATGTCAATTTCACGCATCTCTGTGGAATAATTCAAAATCGATAGTCAAATCCTCAGTTTCAAGCCTCTCCGTGAAACCATTCAAATCACACAAATCACATGCACGTAGAATACTCGGCCTAAGCCCAAGTATTATATAAAAATAAAAATCTCGAAATAAGTGCAATATCATATTTTCTACGAAGATGCCAAATCATCAACATAAATCATATTTAAATCATATGCAATCAATTCTCTCAAATCATGTTCATAAAAAAAAACATTTATGCATGCATCATTTAGAAATCAAAGTTCACTCACAGACCGTTCATGCTGCGTGCTCACAATCTATGTCGTAAGCCACTTCAGGGCTAATCCATAATCTCCGGGACGTCTAGACCTAGTCAAACTCGAATCCTCACGACCAATTTTCCAACCTTCTTCCAGGGCGGTTTCGCTGTCCTTTCTCGCCCATTTTGATCCCTGCGTTTTCTGGGTTTTCCAGCCACCGTCTAGTGCTCAGCTGGCCACCGCTGTCTCTGTCTCTCACTCTCGACTCACTCTCAATCTTTCTCTTAGGCAACAACAACAGAAGAAGAATAGGGAATGGGGAAGGGAGTTGTTCGATCGAAATGGAAGAAGGAAAGGATTATGCATGTATGTGTTTGTGTGGACCAAAGGATGGGTGACACTTGTCACTCATATATTGGTCAATAAGAGATATTTTGGGCCCACTAGCAAACAAAGCAAAAGTAAACTCTTCTCGATTTTCGTGCAACTGTGAATAGTATAGAAAATCATCCTTAACTCGTAACTTTTCTATTCGACGTTCGATTTGGACGTGTCGTCTGTCTACAGACTCGTATCATCTCGATCTACGTAATAAACTTTGGTCCACGAGCATTTGACCTTCCGAGTCAACAGTCAACATTTTACCCTTATAGGGGAAAAAACGTAGTTTCACCTTGATCGTTCGATAGTCCTCGATTAATTTTCAATTAATTCTTACTTAATCCTTAATTAATGCTTGATAATCACGAAATTTGTGACGGGTCGTTACAAGTGGTGTGTGGGCAGCAGGTGACGACACGTGCAACCTTAGGCTAGAGTGTGACGGCATGTGTGACCTACGGCTAGCGTCTCACAGTGCATGAGGCCACTTTATGTCATTATACCGACACGTTTTCCTAGTTTGGGAATGATTCAAATTGTAAAAAAAAAAAAACGTTTTTAATCCATTTGGAGTTGTTTAAGCACCATTTTAAGCAATCCTAGAACGATTTTCTTAGTGTTTGACTTGGAAAGTGTTTAAGTAAATTTTGTGATGGTCTTGTATAGGGTTTTAACAAGCTTAGAGCTTACATTGCTTTACATGTCGAGTGATTTCGACTCTCCTGCTAGTTAGTGAGTGGACCTCTTTCTCAAACTTAGTTTTTATAGCAACCTTTTACCTACATCTTCTTATGATGATTATTTTATGATAATTCCCGGGCTTGCTTTGGTTGATTATTTTAAGTGATTTGACATGATTTCTTTTGAGCATGTTTTATGTGACTACTAGCAGTTTAATTCTTTTGCATGTCTTGTTGATTGAGATTATTATATAAATACTTGGGCATGTTTTTATCGATAATGGTCGTTGTATTCATGAGCATGACTTATTTGTATTGATTGTGTTTAAAGATATCTCATATTGTTTGTTTGTGACTAGAGCATATAAGCTGGAGATAGTTATCCAGAGGTATGGCTTTTGAGTCGAAATGGTAGTTGTATACCCACCTAGTTGTCGCCAATATCTCAGGTACCCGTCGTAATGGCCACAAACCAGTCTCCAAGTGATCAGTTATCCACGCTTGCTCGAATATTGATTAAATACCTCCAGCTTGTCCCCGAGCTCTAGGGGACATCAGGTGACGATGTGTAACACCCACCCTTCACGTGGCCGATGTACACGAGCAAACAATAGATACCCATCTCTCATGTGCGCATGACTCGAGCAACTCAAGAGCAATTAGTGGGATATACTTGGTATACCCAGACTTCAGGATGAACTTTGGAGGTTATATATTATGTTATTATTATGTCTTGTAAAACTTGCATGTTTTGTATTGTGATAACTTGTAAACTTTGGATTGCATTCATTTCAAAATGTTATAATAATCAATTTTTTTGCATTCAAAATTTTCTTATCATTTAGACCTACAAAAAGATGGACATATCTCCAATACCAATACCACAATTGAGGGCTTTAGTCTTTTGAAGAAGTTAAGAGTTCGTGTTGGTGGATGAAACTGTAAGAAACAATAATTTTTTTTTACTAGCTATATATAATTATGCTGCCATAATTATTCTATTTGAATCTGCTACATATCAATCAAAGGTATAGCCCATACCCAATTGTCTATCTCTTTTAACATACATAATTAGTAAAATTGTTTTATTTAGCATTTGATTAGGCACTTGAAAATTAATATTATTGTTAACTACACTATGCATCAATCAAATTTATCTTCCTTTATCTTCTTGTTGTGACATACTATGCACAAGATCAAACCATGCAATTTTTGATGGGTTTGAATGATTTTTTATGGGGCAATCTGGGGACAAATACTTTTGATGGAACCTTTCCCAATTGTTTGAAAGGCATACTCGCTTGTTTCTAAAGAAGAAACACAACGTGAAGTTGGTTCCGCCACCGAAATTTTTTCAATCACTGCTGCCACCCATAAATCTTCTTCCAATTCCACATCACACAATCGCACGAGATTTGATTCTTGCTCGGGAGGTTCTCGGGACCATCTTCACTGCACCTACTACAATAAAAATAGGCATACCATTGAACAATGCCATAAATTACATGGGTATCCAGTGGGACACCCACGTCACCGAGATTCTTGCAGCACAATGAACCCCACAGAGGCAAATAGCAACATTTTCACTGCTGCCCACAACTATTCCCGCCAGCCTGGTGCAATGGCAGATCCAGAAAAATATTTGAAGGGGTCAGCATTAAACTGTTCTTAAATTTGTTACACAAAATAATACCTCAAATTTTGTTTGAAAGAAGTATGTAATTCTCATTAATGTAAAAAGTGACTTTACAAAATATGGATAAAGTAGTTTCGTTAAAACTTTTTAGGGATTTCAACCTAACTATGAAAAATGAATGTCATACATCAACAACAAATAAAAAGAGTACCACATATGCATGGAAGAGATAATATTACAACCCTACAATTGTCCATGACGAGTTTTTATACCTTGAAACAAAAATCAAATTGAATTTTCAATAACAAAACTTATATAAATTGTTCAAACAAAAATTCATATTCTTGCATATAAAAATAAATTTATGAGTAAACTCAAAACTAAAGTCTATAAGAATTATTCATAACACAACTTCAGCAATGTTTTTAAAAATTAATCCAAAGAATTAAGAATTTAAAAAGAATTTGAATTGAAACTTACTTGAAAATTGGAATTGATAAATAATAAAAGGTGAAATTTAGACACTTTATTAGCTATTTAACTAGTTAAGTAATGGTAGAATTACTAAATAATTGGGTAATTAAATATAGAATTGGAAGTTAATGCATAAAAAAATTCACGAGTTTCATTAACAAAACTCATAAATTATTCAAACAAAAATTCATATCCTTGCATATAAAAATAAATTCATGAGTAAATTCAAAACAAAAGTCTATAAGAATTATTCATAACACACACCTTCAACAAATTTCTAAAAAAATAAATCCAAAGAATTAAGAATTTGAACTGAAACTTACTAAAAATTAGAATTGTTAAATAATAAAAGGTGCAATTTAGATACTTTATTAGCTATTTAACTTATTAAGTAATGGTAGAATTACTAAATAATTGGGTAATTAAATGTAGAATTGGAAGTTAATGCTCCAACCAATGCTCTTATGCTCTTGAGGAGAAGAGATGAGAGGGTGCAACTTGTTTTTAGAAATTGGTAAAATAAAGATGTAGATTTAATTTTTTTTCTTCTGAGGAAATGTAAATCTATAACTTTGAAATTGTGTTGGTAATTGAACATTTAAGTTTTGGTAATTGTGAAGGCAAACCTTACTAATTGTAAAAGCAAGCCTTGGTAATTGTATCAGATAAAAAAAACATTGGTAATTGTAAAGGCGACATGGAAGGGATAGCAGAGTTGCGGGGGCTGGGAGAAGGAGTCATTCCATAAATTTCTTTAAAATTAACTTATCTAAAACGACGTTATTTTGGGTAATTTTTTTTAATAAAAATTTAACCAAAACGACGTCATTTTTTGGCTAAGTTTTTAATTTAAAAAAAGAAAACTGCAGATCCACCTTCTTCTCCGGTTCTCCTTAGTGAAACTTCAAACCCAGAAAACCTAGATATCATATGAAATGGAATGGGTCAAGATGCATCCTTTTGTGGAGGAATTGTGAGGTTAAAGGAGTCAATTGTCCCCCATTGTCCCTTAATAGATCCGCCATTGCGGGCAAGTCTAGTCCAAATTTTTTTTTCTTGGACCAAGCCGGGTCATGCTTATGACAAATTTTGAAAATTATCAAATTGGGCTGGGCGGGCTTAGTCACTTATATGAGAGCCCACAGACTTTATCGGGATGGGCTTTTATTGGGCTTAATGGGGCGGATTGAACAAGTTCACCCATGTCGGGCACAAATGGGTTTTTCAAAATAATTGATTAAATGGTAAATTTGGAGTTCAAAAAGACAAATATAAAGATAAAATATCATATTAAAAATACAAATAATTGATTCAATCCTTGAGGATGCACACCATGCATACTGTGCACCTGGCTATAGCTCGAGTACTCCAAAACGAGCCATGCATGCAATATGAAAGTTATTAGGTTAAGTTCGAAATCATCGATATCTTTATTGACAGTAGTTAAAAGAAACTGCAGGTTCATTCAAGAAACATCCATATTATTTCCAGTTAATCAATAAAAAGTTCAGGTTGAAATTAAGCATGTATATAAATAAATTATATATATGTATTAACGGAGGAAAGTTTCTTGACCATTCCCATTCAGGACTCCAATATCGCAACACACTCTAAACTAAATAATTATTTATCGCATTTTACATTATTAATTATTAAGGTTTTCTTAAATACTAAGTGAATCTACATGGATAATTACCTAATGTATATATATTCGGGTTTACGGGCCGTGTTTATATGGGCGGGCTGAGTTGGATTTACCGGGCCCGGGCATATTAGGTTTGAATGTCGTAAGCCCAATTTTAGCCCACAAAATTTCAACTCGGATCAGCTCACGACCCATAGCGGGTCGGATCGGCTCACGACCCATAACAGGTTGGGCCGAGAGGTTCTTGGGATTAACATGACCCTTCCCGAAAATGCTTTGATAACCGTGCATAGTCCTGCTCCCATCCAACAATTAAACCATAGCTCCAAAAATGTCCTTAACACCTACCTGTTAAACAATGGATAACAATATTGATGTCGTGCTCATGCCTCCATCTCTAGATCAGCTACGGTCTCAATGCAACGACTTAAAGGGTCAACAAAACCATTAAGGGTGTGAGTGGACAAAAAACAAAAATTTAAAAATACACTTTCTACAAAAATTAATATCTACCCTCCATTTCTTAAACATGCATAAAATAAAATAAAATAGAAACGACCAGATTTAAATTCAAATCAAATCATAAACTTATCATCAATGCATCAAAAGTATGTAGCCCACACTTCCCTAAAATCTCCATTTATCAAATCATGTGAAAATATCTAGACAAAAATATCTGTAACCAATTCAAAGCCAGTCATTGTCTTTCCCGACCATCAGCCATTTGGGAAATACCCCGAGCTTCGGCTTCCTAGAAACAATAACAATAACCCTGAGCATTAGCCGTATAGGAAACACCATTTTCTTTGGTTTCTTGGAAAAAAAATCACAATAACAATAACCCCGAGCATCGGCAGTCTAGGAAACACCCCTAACTTTGGCTGCCTGGGAAATAAACACTCTGAACTTCGATCATCTGGGAAACACCCTTAGCTTCGACCGTCTAGGAAGTCATCATAACAAAAATGAAAACAGTCTATGAATTAAATCTAAATTCTTTCTTTCAAAACAAATCCTTTAATTACATTCCAAGTAAAAAAAACATTTCCAAATCGGGCTTGAGCCCAAAACACTATTTCCACAATACCGCAAATTCTGTGTCCAAAAAAAGTCAATGAATCCGAAAAATCATTAGACAATCATTTCAAACCATTACTCAAATCATGCAATACAACTTTTAAAACATTTAACTGTCCATGCATGACAGGACCCGTCCCAATCCCCTCGGGATTAATGCGGGACGACCCTGCTCCCGTCTGACACGAAGTGTCAGACAAGGGAAATTTCCAATCTTTGCCCTCTGGGGCTATCAGAGTACGCCAGGATCTGGATTAGGTATGTGATATCTCGGTCTCTGCTATAGTCCAGATCCGCTGTCAACCTGAAGGGCAGTCAAAACATTAAAAGCTGTGAGTGGACAAAACAAGGAGTTTATAAAAACATTTTAACGAATACATTTGTACCCTTCACTAAAAAGCATGCATGCATTCGAAAACCATTTATCCAAAAGAACCATAGGTGGGAACTAAGCCCAAAACCATAACCGAAAGAACCATAATGAACCAACCATATGAGCCACTGCCCAAATCCATAAAGATACCAACCGTACGGGCCACTGCCCAAATCCATACGGGACTTAGCCCAAAACCTGTACACATCACATATCATATATACATATAATCACACAACCAATCTTGTCACGATTTCCAAAGCTAAGCGCATGCTACCCAGGGTCTCAACCCAAGTCAAGGTCAATGTCCGTAGACTAATGACCCGCCCTGAGATTATGATACAAGCCTTCCTGAGAGTAAGGCACCCAACGGGGGCGACTCCACTCAGTCAATGCTCCGTGACTACTTCCGGGTCCACCCATGCCAACGACCCTCCCCAGAGGAGATAGATTTAAGTAAAGGAAGGTACATGAATATATATACATATATATATAAGGAACTCATTCCTGCCATTCATATACATATAGAAAAAATCTTTAGAACCTTTCAAAGGATTCATGCCCGGTTCCCATAAACCGTCATGAATCATAAAGACCTTTCAAGGGTTCATGCCGGTTCCCATAGACCGTCATGAACTTGGAAATCCATTAGGTCCCCGACCCAAAATCATAAATGTAAAGTAACTGGGTCTTGTGCCCAAACACATGACTCAACTGGGCATCGTGCCCGATATCTCAGGGTCAGTCATGACTCTGATCATAGTGATGCGTGCAACCATCCATCCAGGATCGCCCTCAATCTTGGTATGTCACCGTGAACGCATCAACCGATGCGAC
The DNA here is from genome assembly GCA_032719365.1 of Prinsepia uniflora. Classification (NCBI taxonomy): domain Eukaryota; kingdom Viridiplantae; phylum Streptophyta; class Magnoliopsida; order Rosales; family Rosaceae; genus Prinsepia; species Prinsepia uniflora. Next base: position 56,488,184 of record CM064869.1, on the reverse strand, counting down.
CACCACAAGATCATGGTGCACTCATCACCGATCAATATCCTGAACCGTCAGCACTCCAAAGTCGAGCCTACATCGGCTGCCCGACAACAGATCGTGCATCGTGACCTCTCCGGAAGGAACTTATCCTAAACCGGAGGCGAGCGTCGTATCGTCGGTCGCCGTGCATATAGCACCTGCCGCGACCACGATTTAGACCCGTAGGTTATCAATAGGGTCATATGCCCAAGAAAAAACCAACTGGGTCCCATACCCGAATTTATCCTTTTGGAAATCCAAAACCATTTCATTTAAACCAATAAAGGAGTACAAACTCATATAGGCACCGTATAAGGCCGAAACCTCGAAATACATGCCAATACGTAACCACACCCAAATGCACTCATGGCATCACAAAATATGTATTAAAACATATAATAAAAATTTATGCATGTACCAATTTAGAAAATAAGGTCCACTCCCAGACCGTTCTATGTTGCTACCTCGGTTTGCGTGTCGTAAACCTCACCGGGAAAATCATCGTCACCGAGACTCCCAAACATGTCCAAATTGTAATAGAAGGCTACTAACTACTTATATAACCTCCCACTAAAGCCCCGTAATTTTCTGGAATTTTTAACTACTTTTAATCCCGATCCTAAACCTTCGGACACCCCGAAACCTATCGAAACTATGTCCGATCGACACGAAACTAGTCCCAAAATGTTCGTTACATCGAATAGATGATTTCGTGTGTTGAACACATTCCCAAAAGATGGAACACGCGCCCCTACGTGCCCAAGGAAGTCCCTGCGTGTGAGCCCACGGGCCTGGCACTATTCACCGTCTTCCCTAGCGACTGAACCGGGTTAACTGGTTCTGGACCGACCGAATCGATCTGGACCGGTTCAAGGCACAAACTAGTCCATTTTCGGTCCATTTCATCCCTTTTTCATTTCTAAAGTTTCCTAATCTCATTTCCTCTCTTTTTAACTCTTAGAATCATAAGAAAAGCCGTGAAAACCATACCTTCCAAGTTCGACAATGGTGACGGCGGCTGCAACCTCCTCCCGCCATTCCAGCCATCCAAGCCCTTGAAAACCATCCCATTTGTCTCCCCAGACCCCCATAAGCAATACCCAAACGTGAGTTTCGATCAACAAGCCTTGAAACCCAATTTCCAATTTTTGAATATAAAAAAGGCTCTCGGTTTCTCACCTCCGTCGTCCACCACCGTGAGCCACCGTCGTCCTCAATCCCTCAACCTCTCATTTCTCACGGCCAGCCACTCACAAGACAGATGAAGATGAGCTGGGGTGGTGATGTGTGTTGTTTCGGGTTTTTGAAAGAAGAAGAAGAAAATGAAATAATATGGTGATCGTGTCTTTGTGAGAAAACAAAGAAGATGACGGCTGATCAGATGAGAGAGAGATGGGATGAGAGGAATGGTGAGGATTGAGTGATTAAATTAGATGGAGGGCTAGGATTGAATGGTAAATGGATTAATTATAAAATAATAATAATAATAATAATATTTAATTAGTTAGATCCACTTTTTAGGGAAATTGGCCAATGGGATGAGTGACATTGGTCACTCATCCATGGGTCCCAATTAAAATATCTTGCCAATTAGAATAGGCGAAGTCATCATCGTCTCGAAGTACGTGCATAGTGAAACCGAACATCCGTGACCCATAACTCTCCCGTTCGAAGTCCGCTTTCAGCGTGCCGCCTGTCTATGGATTCATATCGTCCCGATCTACGTAACAGTCCTCGGCCCTCGGCCATCGGACCTCCCGGTCCAAAATTCAACTATTTGCCCTTATTAGCCTAAATTACCAAAATACCCTTGACCTTCCAAACGTCATAACTTTTTCCTCGAATGTCGAAATCGAATGTGCCACCTGTCTATGAATTCGTGACGTTCCAAACTACGTCACAGTCATTGGCCAAGGTCCATTTGACTGCCAAAATGAAAAGTCTTGCCCACGCCCAAGGGAAAAACGATCATTTTACATCGTTCATTCGATTTCGCCCAACTAATCACCTATTAACCTCACTAATCACAATTAGTCACTAATCTAATCCCGGAATTCAGGACGAGTCGTTACAACGCATCATAGTTTTTAAAACAAATATCAACCCACAGTCCGTCCAAGCAGCTCAATTCTGAGCTATGTGCTCCACAGAAGTCCTGAGAGTTCTTTGGCCTATCAAAACTCATAACCAAGGGTCGTTAATATCTGTAGTAATCTCTCATTAAAGTCCTATAATTTATGGGATAAAAATATGTACATAATACATAACATATACACTTCGGACAAATAAAACTACCACGAGATTATATCTGATCGCCTCGAAACCTGTGCCAAAATACTTGTAATAACGAAAACAACAAAACACATGTTGACCGAATTTCAAGACGACGTGGAATGTGCCCCCACGTGCCGCCCAACCTGTAACGTCCCAGATTTTTTGTTTTATTTTATTAAATGGAAAATATATGTAAAATGACCATTTTGCCCCTAATTAGGGCAAAATTTTGACTTTTGACCCGAAGCGTCATACGGCTTTGAACCTTTGACTATTACGTAGATCGTGTCGCCCTGAGTTCGTAGACAGGCGGTTTGGACCACCGACGTGAAAGTTATGGGTCACGGAGTGCAGAGAGTACTATTCCATTTTACCAGGTATCGATTCGATCCCTTTTTCTCAGTTTTGAACCCATAGATCCAACCTAGATGCCTAAATGATCCTAGTGGTAGTAACGATTTTTGAAACGGGTCAGAAATGAGGAAGTTATGGTCGGGTCGGGTTCGCGGGTCTGGGCGACCCGATTTGCATACCCGTCGCGAGGTCAGGGATGATGACGTCATCGGCTGACGACATCATCTGCCAGACTGTCAGAAGACGTGGACCAGTTAGGGGACGACACGTGTAACATGTCAGTGCACAGTGAGCACTGACATGTCAGTGACGTGGACCAATCGGTTGCTGACACGTGGCACCTGTCAGACTAACATTGCCAAAAGACGGCATGCTAACGTTAGCACCGTCGACCGCTGACTTTGACCAGCAGCATTGAGCGCGCACGTGGGAGTGCGTGGGCACGAGTTTCAAGGTAGGACTGCTACCATTTTCAAGGTTTTTATGTTTTAGATCCAATGGTTATGGTTTCTTGTCGATCCGAGATCGTTAAGTTGGTCAAATTAAGGTTGGAAGCCTCGAGAAGCCTATTTGGAGCGCGTTCCCGAGTTGGTTTTGTTCTAGGGTTCGATGCTAGATCTAGTAGGGTCAATTAGTGACCCTTGAGTGTATTTGGACATGCTCGGAGATTGTGTTTAGTTTCGGGACAGGTGTAGCTTGTTCGTTAGCGCAACAAGGACTAGCTGTGAGTAGGCCGTTGGTTTTATAATGAAATGCATGCATAACTATTTTACTTGTTTTCTAAATTGATTTAAGTTAAATGTTTTAGAACCATGAAAACTGATGTTTGAATCATGGTTTTGTGGAAACGTACGGATTTACGTGAAAGGAGTCACATCGGGCCGGAGACTCTTTTTGATAACCGTTGATGGGGATTTCGGGAAGTCAACGATGTTTTGAAAGGATTTATGAACTAAATGATGGGCTAGTGATCGGGATGAATGGTCGAGGTTTGGTTTATAAAAGAGTTTCTGGGCACAAATTTTTGGTATGGTTTGAAAAGATGAGTTTCAAATGTTTTTCGTACGTATATGTATATACCCTTCTAAACATGCGGATTGGTCTCCTCCATACGCCGTAGATCCTGGAGAGCCACGACACACTACCTGAAGTGACCGACTCCAAGAGGGAGCACGTTCCAGGAGTTAGACGGACAGGGTCCGAACCTAGGTCCTCCCAGACGTCGTAGATCTTGGGGGTAGACTCAGAGTGAGACCCCGAGTGTATGCATACCTATTTATAGATCGTGGCAGATTATTGTGGGGATTTGTTCCCTAGGAGTTGTGTGCCCCGAGTTGGCATTTAGTATGTCAAGGAAGGGTTATATGGATATATGGTTATAATTGATTTGTGGATACACGTGCTCAGATATATTTATGTATAGATATACGTATATGTATAAATATGTTGTATGTTTTTGCAGCTGACTGTGTTTATACTTTTCTTCTAAATGCATGCATATTTTTCTAGAAACGGAGGGTCAAAATATTTATGTGTTCAAATGAATTTATAACTGCTTAATTTTTGGTCCACTCACATTTTGACTATTGTCTTGACCCTCCAGGAGAGGAAACCGAGGCGGGCACCGACTCCGGGGCCGAGGCATAAATTTCACCGTTGCGTTTTGGACACCCTGAGGGGTAGGTGTTATCTTTTATTGTATTGGTACGAACATAATGCTCATTTCTCTTGTTTGACATTTTGTTGTATTAAACACACTGGTGTGTATCTAGAACCCCCAGTAGGGGTATTTGTGTTAAGAAAACCCTTGGAAGGGTATTTGTGGTATTTTGAGTTAACTATCATACGGGAGCAGGCCCTTCCCCCGGTGGTCCCCATGAGAGAACGGGGCGGGTCTTGTCACAACCTCCTTGTGACTGGGCTTCACGCGTCTGAAGCCACAGTCGCGGGGCTACAGGTCTTCAACCTCAGGTTGGGTCAACTCGGAGGTTTGCAATTTTGACCCGACTCGGGTAACCTAACCCGATCCTAAACTCACCATTTTACATCCAAAATTCACACTTTCAGCATCAAATCTAACCTAATCAATGCCATGGACAGTTCTGTGATCTTAAATCATAATATGCTCACATTTGATTCCTTAAAACTCCAAAGTTAAGCGAGGTTGGGCTGGAGCAATCTCAGGGGTGACCTATTGGAAAGTTGCGCGTGAGTACCCAGAAACAAATTCGTGAGGTCGTGGACCCAAAGCGGACAATATCGTGTTAGAGGAGTTAGTCTGTGACATTATACTGAGCTTGGAACACCAAAACAACATTATATTCTACATAATTGGATATTCACTGTCTAAATTTAGTGGGAAATTGAAGGAGATAGTGTCACGACCCGACTCCCGTAGCACGATATTTTCCATTTTGGGCCTAAGCACTCACGACTTTGTTTCTGGGTACTCACGTGCAAATTTCCAATAAGTCACCCATCCTGAGATTGCATCTGCCCAACTTCGCTTAACTTTGGAGTTTCAAAGGAATTCAAAGCCAGTTGTCTCCCAAAAATGCCTCGTACTAGGAAGAAAACTGTTCACACATGTAAAACACTTCACATTTCCCTCCTAGAGCGATGTGGGATTGCTCACTGTTCTTCCCAAGACACGGGTCTTAAAATCTATCCACCTTGGGGCCCAAAGTCCTCTTTGACACACTTCCAGCCGGGGTCCAACTCTGATACCATTCTGTCACAACCAGGCTCCCATTGCACGATATTGTCTACTTTGGACGCACACCCTTACGACTTTGTTTCTGGGAACTCAAGCGTAACTTCCCAGTAGGTCACCTATCATGGGATTGCTCCTGACCAACCTCGTTTAACTATCGTGTTCCAAAAGAATTTAAAACCAGCGAGCTCCCAAAAGGCCTTGTACTAGGAAGAGAACTGTCCACACATATAAGGCACTTCACCTTTCCCTTCCCGAGCGATGTGGGATTGCTCACCATACTTCCCAAGACACGAGTAATACAAATAGACCTACAAAAAAGCCTAGAATCGAGGTTGAAAATTAGTCGAAACGTGGAGCTTGTGACCCTGACTTCAAATGTGAGTGTATTATGATTTAAGATCATAGAACTACCCATGGCATTGATTAGGTTAGATTTGATGCTTAAAGTGTGAATTTTGGATGTAAAATTGTGAGTTTAGGATCAGGTTAGGTCGCTCGAGTCGGGTCAGAATCGCATACCCGCGAGTTAACCCAACTTGAGGTTGAAGGCGTGTAGCCCTGCAATTATGGCTCCATGTGCTTGAAGCCAAGTCACAAGGAGGTTGGACGGTGCGTGGGGGCACCTTCCACATCGTCCAGAAATTCGGTCAACATGTGTTTTGATGTTTTCGACGTTACATTATTTTGGCACACGTTTCGAGTCGATCGATTATAATCTCGGGGTAGTTTTGTGTGTCTAAAGTGTATATGTTATGTATTAAGTACGTATTTTTATCCCATAAATTATGGGACTTTAATGAGAGATTGATATGGACATTAGAGACCCTTGGCTATGAGTTTTGATAGGCCATAGAACTCTTGGGACTTCTGAGGAGCACATAGCTCGAAATTGAGCTGCTTGGACAGATTGTGGGTTGACATTTGTTTTACAAACTATGATGCATGGATAGTTAAATGTTTTAAAAGTTGTATTGCATGATTTGAGTAATGGTTTGAAATGATTATCTAATGATTTTTCAGATTCATTGACTGGTTTTTGGACACAGAATTTGCGGTATTGTGGAAATAGTGTTTTGGGCTCAAGCCCGATTTGGAAATGTTTTTTACACGGAATGTATTTAAAGGATTTGTTTTTAAAGAAATGTTTTGGATTTAATTCAAGGACTATTTTCATTGTTGTTATGATGAATTCGCAGACAGTTGAAGTTAAGGGTGTTTCCTAGATTATCGAAGTTCAGAGTGTTTGTTTCAAAAGCAGCTCAAATTATAGGTGTTTCCTAGACAGATAATGCTCGGGGTATTGTTATTGTGATTTTTCCCAAGCAATTGAAGCTAAGGGTGTTTTCTAGACGGCTGATGCTCGGAGTTATTGTAATTGTTTCCAGGTAGCCGAAACTCAGGGTATTTCCCAGATGGCTGATGTTTGGGAGAGACAACGGTTGGCTTGAATTGGTTATATATATTTTTGCCCAGATGATTTCACATGATTTGATAAATGGGGATTTCAGGGAAGTGTGGGCTACAAGCTTTTGATGCATTTGATGATTAGTTTATGATTTGATTTGAATTGAAATCCGATTGTTTATATTTTATTTTATGCATGTTCTAGAAATGGAGGGTAAATTTTTTTTTCTAGCAAACGTATTTTTAAATTTTTGTTTTTTGTCCACTCACACTCTTAATGATTTTATTAACCCTCTACGTCGTTGTATAGAGACCGGGGGCTGATTTGGAGATGGAGGAATGAGCAAGACATCCATACTGTTATCCATTGTCTAACATGTAGGTGTTAAGGACATTTTTGGAGTTATGGTTCAATTGTCGAACAGGAGCATGACTATGTACAGTTATCAAAGCATTTTCGGGAAGGGTCATGTTAATCCGTAAGAACCAGTTGAAGATCCTGGGTCTCAAATTGAAACTCGGATTGTGGAAGAAAAAAGAGAAACCTCTTCAAGCACTCCTGTTAAGATAAGTAATATTCAGAACATTTATGCACGCTCTCATATGTGCATAAATGTTCTGAATATTACTAGTAGCCAAGCCAATGAACAAACCTTTAATTGGTGTCAAATGGGTTTTCAAAGTCAAATTGAACCTAGACGGTTCCATACAGAAGTACATGACCAGATTAGTGGCCAAGGGCTATGCAATATGCATAGAAGCCATGAGTGGATTTCAATCAAACCTCTGCTCTAGTAGAAAGGGTCGACACAATCACATCCCTCATAGCCCAAGTAGCTCAAAGGAGCTAGAAACTCTGAGTTCTTTACGATTGCTCTTCAATTAAACTTCTTACATCAAATCTCGATTCCAATAAGCATAGCTAGGAATTTATGATTTAGTAGTAAATATGCTACACTAAAAACCGGATCACAACCACCTATCTCTGTTACGGAGCTGTCACTATATTTTCTCAATATGGTAAAGTAGTTCTCACCATTTGGCTCAAAAACTCATGGGCTTGTGGGGGCCTGATTGGCCAGGTTGACAAAATTCCAGCTCGACCCGCTATGGGTTGTGAGCCGATCTGACCTGAAAGTTTGCAGGTTGAACTTGGGCTTAGGGTGTTCAAACTCGATAGACCCAGGCCCGATAAGCCAAATTCAGCCCGCTCATATAAACCCGACCCGTAAGCCCGAATATATATATATATATATATACATTAGGTAATTATCCATGTAGATTCACTTAGTATTTAAGAATACCCTAATAATTAATAATGTAAATGCGATATATAATTATTTAGTTTAGAGTGTGTTGAAATATTGGAGTCGTGAATGAGACTGGTCAAGAAACTTTCCGCCGTTAATACATATATATAATTTATTTATAAACATGCTTAATTTCAACCTGAAATTTTTATTGATAAATTGGAAATAATATGGATGTTTCTTGAATGAACCTGCAGTTTTTTTTAACTACTGTCAGTAAAGATATCGATGATTTCGAACTTGACCTAATAACTTTCATATTACATGCATGGCTCGATTTGGAGTACTCGAGCTATAGCTAGGTGCACAGTATGCATGGTGTGCACCCTCAAGGATTGAATCAATTATTTGACTTTTTTAATATACTATTTTATCTTTATATTTGTCTTTTTGAAGTCCAAATTTAGCATTGAATCAATTATTTTGAGAAAGCCCATTTGTGCCCGACCCGGGTGAACTTGTTCGGCTCGGCCCATTAAGCCCGATAAAAGCTCAGCTCGATAAAGTCTGTGGGCTCTCATATAAGTCATTAAGCCCACCCGGCCCAATCTAGTATTTTTCAAAAAAATTTATAAGCCCGACCCGGCCCAGTCCAAACTCAAAAAACTTGGACTGGACTTGCCCATAGTAGCGAATATATTAAGGGGCATAAGGGGTCAATTGACCCCTTCAACCTCTCAATTCCTTCACTAAAGGATGCATGTTGAACCATTCCATTTCATATGATATATGGGTTTACTGGGTTTGAAGTTTCAGCAAGGAGAACTGAAAAAAGAGGTGGATCTGTAGTTTTCTTTTTTAAAATAAAACACCTAGCACAAAATGACGTTGTTTTGGTTAAGTTTTTATTAAAAAAAATTACCCAAAACGCCGTCGTTTTGGATAAGTTAATTTTAACGAAATTTATTGACTGACTTCCTCTCCCAGCCACTGCTACTTTGCTCTCCCTCTCGTCTTGCCTTTACAATTACCAAGGCTTTTTTTATCTGATATAATTACCAAGGCTTGCTTTTACAATTAGTATGACTTGCCTTCACAATTACCAATGCTTACCTTTTCAATTACCAACACAATTTTAAAGTTGTAGATCTACATCTCCTCATAACAAAAAAAATTTAAATCTACATTTTTATTTTACCAATTTCTGAAAACAAGTTGCACCCACTCCTCTTTTCTCCTCTAGAGCATTGGTTGGAACATTAACTTCCAATTCTACAATTAATTACCCAATTATTTAGTAATTCTACCATTACTTAATAAGTTAAATAGCTAATAAGGTATCTGAATTGCACCTTTTATTATTTAACAATTCTACTTTTTAGTAAGTTTCAATTCAAATTCTTAATTCTTAGGATTTATTTTTAGAAATTTATTGAAGTTGTGTGTTATGAATAATTCTTATAGACTTTTGTTTTGAATTTACTCATGAATTTATTTTTATATGCAAGAATATGAATGTTTGTTTGAACAATTTTTGAGTTTTGTTAATGAAACTCATGAATTTTTTTTTATGCATTAATTTCCAATTCTATATTTAATTACCCAATTATTTAGTAATTTTACCATTACTTAACCAGTTAAATAGCTAATAAAGTATCTAAATTCCACCTTTTATTTTTTAACAATTCCAATTTTCAAGTAAGTTTCAATTCAAATTCATTTTAAATTCTTAATTCTTTGGATTAATTTTTAAAGTTTGTTGAAGTTGTGTTATGAATAATTCTTATAGACTTTAGTTTTGAATTTACTCATGAATTTGTTTTTATATGCAAGAATATGATTTTTTTTTTAACAATTTATATAAGTTTAGTTAATGAAAAATCAATTTGATTTTTGTTTTTTGTTTCAAGGTATGAAAACTCGTTGTGGAAAATTATAGGGTTGTAATATTATCTCTTCCATGCATATGTGGTACTCTTTTTATTTCTTGCTAATGCATGACATTCATTTTTCGTAGCTAGGTTGAAATCCTAACAAGTTTTAACGAGACCACTTTATCCATATTTTGCGATGTCTCTTTTTACATTAATGAGAATTACATACTTCTTTAAAAAAAAATTCAAGGTATTATTTTGTGTAATAAATTTAGGAACTCTTTTAATGTTGACCCCCTTGGAATATTTTTCTGGATCTGCCACTGCACTAGGTTGGCGGGAATAGTTGTGGGCAATAGTGAAAATGTTGTTATTTGGTTGTGTAGGGTTCATTATGCTGCTAGAATCTCCGTGACTTGGTTGTTATTTGGAGGTCCCGAGAACCTCCCGAGCAAGAATCAAATCTCGTGCGATTGTGTGATGTGGAATTGGGAGAAGATTTATGGGTGATAGCAGCGATAGAAAAATTTTTGGTGGCGGAACCGACTTCATGTTGTGTTTCTTCTTGAGAAACAAGCAAGTATGCCTTTCGAATGATTGGGAGAGGATCCATCAAAAGTATTTGTCCCCGGATTGCCCCTAAGAATCATTCAAACCCATCAAAAATTGTAACAGGAAGATAAATTTGATTAATGCATAGTGTAGTTAACAATAATATTAATTTGAAAGTGCATAATTAAATGCGAAATAAAACAATTTTACTAATTATGTATGCCAATAGAGATAGACAACTGGGTATGGACTACACCTTTGATTGATATAAAGCAGATTCAAATCGAATAATTATGGCAGAATAATTATATATAGCCAGTAAAAAAATGTAATTGTTTCTTATAGTTTCATCCATCAACATGCAATGCATTCCTCCATAGTTAGCTTCAATCCCGATTGATTTTGGCCTCCAAACTCTACGAACACGAACTCTTACCTTCTTCAAAAGACTAAAGCCCTCAATTGTGGTATTGGTATTGGAGATATATCCATCTTTTTGTAGGTCTAAATGATAAGAAAATTTTGAATGCAAAAAAATTGATTGTTAGAACATTTTGAAATGAATGCAGTCTAAAGCTTACATGTTATCACAATACAAAACATGCAAGTTTTACAAGACATAATAATAACATAATATATCATCTCCAAAATTCATCCCGAAGCCCGAGTATATCAAGTATATCCCACTAATTACTCATGAGTTGCTCAAGTCATGCGCACATGAGAGCTGGGTATCTATAGTTTTCTCGTGTACATCGACCACGTGAAAGGTAGGTGCTACGCACCGTCACTTGATGTCCCCTAGAGCTCGGGGACAAGCTAGAGGTAATTAATCAATATTCGAGCAAGCGTGTGTAATTGATTACATGGAGACAGGTTTGTGGCCAATCAAACGGGTACCTAAGATACTGGCGTAAACTAGGTGGGTATACAACTACCATTTCGACTCAAAAGTCGTACCTCTAGATAACTATCTCCAGCTTATCATACTCTAGTCACAAACAAACAATATGAGATCTCTTTCAACACAATCAATACAAATAAGTCATGCTCATGAATACAAAGACCATTATCGATAAAACATGCCCAAGTATTTATATAATAATCTTAATCAACAAGACATGCAAAAGAATTAAATTGCTAGTAGTAACATAAAGCATGCTCAAAAGAAATCATGTCAAATCACTTAAAATAATCAACCAATGCATGCTCAGGAAGTATCATAAAATAATCATCGTAAGATGTAGGTAAAAGGTTTCTATAAAAACTAAGTTTGAGAAAGAGGTCCACTCACTAACTAGTTGGGGAGTCAAAATCACTTGATATGTCAAGCAATGTACGCTCCAAGATTGTCAAAACCCTATACAAGACCATCACAAAGTTTACTTAAACACTTTCCAAGTTAAACACTAAGAAAATTGTTCTAGGATTACTCAAAATGGAACTTAAACGTCTCCAAATGGATTTAAAACGTTTTTTTAGACAATTTGAAACATTCCAAAACTAGGCAAACACGCCAGCATAATGCCATAAAATGGCCTCATGCACCGTCACACCCCAGCCGCAGGTCGCACACGCTGTCACGCATTGGCCTAAGGTTGCACGCGTCATCACCTGTTGACCACACACCACTCACGCGCTATACTCGTGCATCACACTCCGAAATAATCTTGGTGGAATATTCCATCAAGTTTGGCAGAATACTCTAACGAGTCAAAATATTTCTTTAGCTTTAATGGTATTAGGGTTAGTAATGACACCGTTAGGATATTTCGTGAACTCTGGCGGCATCAGTTGACCTAACAGTTGACTGACCAATAGCTGGAATCTCACTAGAAAAGACAATCAGACTACCATCGTCGCCGCCAATGGTGACCGAATTCTAAAAATCTCGCCGGAATCTGGAAAATTTCCAGCGAGTGCGAGAATACTCAATTTCTAACTATGCTTTACATGCAATAGGTGACCGGATCCACTCCTAAAACGCTTTGATAATCACAGCCAGTTTTTCTCCTATCTGATAAACGACCGGAAATATTGAAACTACACTCAACACTTGTTAGACAAAGGATACTCGAACTGATTCACTACTCATGCCTCTGCTTCTGGATCCACCCTGATTTCCTCGCAATGGCCTGGAAGGTCATCAAAACTACGTAAAAGTGTGAGTGGACAAAAATATTTTATTTAAAACACAATTTTTGAGAAAATAAACATTTACCCTTTATTTTTCTAAAAACATGCATGCATAGAATAAAACGTAAATAAACAAACAATCAAATTTCAAATCGAATAAATCATATGTCGTGGGACCACAACAATCATAAAATACCACTAAACATGATGTGGCCCATATTTCCCAAATCCATGTTCATTAACTCATGCAAAGATATCTGGACACAAGTATCATAACCAAACACAACCAATCATCAACTCTACGAGCATCAACTGTTTGGAAACTCGTCACATTAGTAATGTACATAATCCATGGATTGAATCACCCAAGCCTCATATACAATCAATCCTCAAACTCAAGTACCAGTCACAATGAACAAATAGGACTACGCGTAGGTTTACTCGGGAATTGCACATAACACCATTTGAGTCAAGATTTGGAATTGCACTAATGCACCATCCAGATACGTCTAGGAATTACACGTAGCACCATCCAGATTGTAACAATATCCTTGAGAATTGTACTTACGCACCATTCGAGTTGCGTACTAGCAATTTTCTAAATGGCGAGTTAGGCGGCCTGTAACACCCCGGAAATTCGAGGATTTTAATATTGTAAATTATTGCATGAATTTCCGTTTTTACCCATGTGAATTGTATTGCCCAATTTGATGACTTTTTGATTGGTGGGTCAAACAGACTTTGACCAATAACCGTGACGTAATTCGGGACGTCACGAGTTCATAGACAGGTGGCACGTTCAATTCGGACGATTAGGGAAAAAGTTATGAGCGTGTGTGAGAACGTGTGTGAGCTTCACTCTGCCGTTGAAAGAACTGAGAATTTGTGAGGAACCAGAGAGAAACCATTTCGGGGAAATTTGGAGGGAAATCAAGTTTTTAATTTCTAGTGCTTGTTGGTCTGAACCAAGGCTTGGTTTAGTCCTCTGGGAGTATTTGGAACTCAACCACATCGAAATCGAGGGGAACCAGCCACGGTTGAGCTGGGACGGAGGCTGCCGTTTTCAGAGAAGTTGCAGAGCTTGGGAAGACAACCTCCAGGTACTTTCAGGCACAATTGATCATTCATTTTAGTTCGTTTTGATCCTTTTATGCTTCCTGTGAAGTTAATTGGAGATTGGGTTAGAAACCAAGGAGTTCTGGTGATTGAACCGTTTGGGTGATCACGGGTCGAGGGTCCATTTAAGAGACCATTGAGGTTGATTTTTGACTCAGAACCTAAATTGGATAGTTAATGAACGTGTTAGGATCATATACGAGTGAAATCGAGTGGAAATTGAGGGTCAATTAACCGGGTCAAGCCGCGGGTGGCAGGCCCGTATTACAGGCATTCAGGTAAGGAAGGTGACACTGTAGCAGCTACAGTGTCAGGCGCGTGACTTTCACGCGCAGCCACTTTGGGCGGCGCGTGAAGGCGCGTTGAGCCTTATCTCTGTTCACGATCAACATGACTTTTATTCCTCTCATCATTCTGAACATTTTTGGTGAATTAACCATGTTGATCTGAGATAGTTTTGATGGGTCAGTTTAGGGCCGGTTGCCTCGGGAAACGTGTTGGACGGTTTCCCCGAGCCGGTTTCTGTTTCAGACTTTTTGGATAAATGTTAAGACTTGTAGTGACCCTTACGTGTGATTTGGACTGACAGGAATTGTACGATAATCCCGGTACAGGTCCGTACGCGCAGATTCGCAGTGGGATCGTATTGTGAGTGGGCCCGATTTCATTAAACTCTTGCATGCTTAAATGTTTTCTGATTTACTTATGTATTCACATGCTAGAATCAAGAAACAGTTTTGATGATATTGAAATTATGGTTATGGCACGTTTCACGGTATTTGGGTTTGAGACCCGTTTTGGTGAAACTTAAAGATTGGTTTTGGATTTCATCAATATATATATATATATGTTTTGCATGTGGATATCAATAAAATGTATTTGGTACAGCACTGTATAGATCCATTCTTATGATACTGTCTCCTCCGGATGTGGTACCCCGGAGCGGTCAAGGCGCATTGCCTGCGAGGGATCATTCTACGGAGGAACTGGACCGTAAAATGACTCAGGAGCAGGATTGCTATAATTTGACGTTAGGGACATCGAGCGTCTAGGACGCTAGGCCTTTGAGATGCCGTATCCGGACAGGGTTCGGGGATTGGAATCGGGATTGAGAGTGTATAGTGCAGTGGCTATCATTATGTTTATGGTTTTATTACATGCCTTATGATTCATATTATATGATTTATGGTTTTAAATTCTGATGCATGCATGTTTGGAAAACGGAGGGGTAAATTATATGTTTTACTTATTAAACTGTTTTTATAAACTTGAGTTTCGGCCCACTCACCCTTAATGTTTTGGTAACCCCTCCAGGCTGTGCTACTGAGGTAGAGGAGGATCCTGAGGCGGAGGCATAGATCTACTTCTGCGTATCTGAACCCCTGTCGGGTGGTTTGACCCGCAGGATTATTTTAGAGTCGTGCTCGCAATTTGTAATTTGGTTTTCATCCCTTGTCTGACATCTGTTAAATTTGGATTTGATGTATAACTTTTTTTGGTTATTTATTAATTTGAAAATTCGAGGTTAAAATTGGTATGTTATTTTGGGTGTCAGACGGGAGCAGAGCACGTCCCCTTGTGGTCCCCGTGGGATCGGGGCGGGTCCTGTCACGGCCGCCTAAGCGGCACCCAAGCAATAGGAAAGGCTGAGCCGCCCCGAATATAGGCTACACGATACCTCTACACGACTAGGAGATTCAACCGCAACTATGCAGACTCGACGGCTAGTGGGAGCTCTTGGGCTGGCTGGGCGGCTGGAAGCTAGGCGGTTGTAAATAAAATTTTCTCAAAAAAAAATCTCTAGCTTGCATATGATTCACCCAAAGCACCCAACTAAATCATTCATTGAAAACCAATTTAAACTGAAATTAGTTATCAAATCCAAATATCCTAATCTCACCCTGGGCTCTCTGTCTTCTCTGATGTATGGTTGTTCTTCACACCATCACCACCGTTCATTGAAAGTCACACCATTGGCCATGGAAGTTCGCACATCGTTGTAACGACCCGTTTGGAATTTCGGGATTAGATTAGTGACTAATCAAGGATTAGTGAGGTTAATCGGTGATTAGTGGGGTACTTTCGGACGGACGGTGCGAAATGACCGTTTTACCCCTAGAATGGGCAAAACATTGACTTTTCGTTCTGGCGGTCAAATAGACTTTGGCCAATGACTGTAACATATTTCGGGACGTCATGAGTTCATAGACAGGTGGCACGTCCGATTCCGACATTCGAGGAAAAAGTTATGGCGTTCGGAAGTTCAGGGGTATTTTGGTAATTTGGTTAAAAAGGAGCTGTTGATACCATATCGACCGACCACCCTAGCACAGGTCCCACCAGGACAGGAAGGCCGCCGACCGATCGCCTGATCGGCACCCTCACGGCCTACGGCCCGCCGATCGGCACCATACTGCAGACCCGCCATTCGGCACCTGACAGTGAACAGACGACAGCTAGCTGCGACAGTCACCTAGCCAACTCTGCCACACCAACTCCCTGACGGAGGCAGGTTGGGACTCCAGCTGGCGCCTCCTCCGGATATCCAGGGCTTGTCAGACGGCTCCCAGCCACCAAGCACCACCTGCTCCCGTAACAGTAGCCCACCTACCACAGTTATGGCTACTATAAATACCCTGAAACCCTTCACAAAGGTAAGTCACCCAGAACCGATCCAGAGCACTGTGATTACTTGCCCCTCGGCATTCAGATACTAACTTTGGCATCGGAGCCCCTTTGGCCGACACCACACCGGTGTCTAGTTTTACAGGACCCCTGCCGAATCACAACGCCCCCGGCGGGCCCGAGACACCACACGGCTGGTCCTAGAACCCCCAGCGGGTCTCATCGAGTTGGTCATTTCAGGATCAAACAATTGGCGCCGTCTGTGGGAAAGAACAATACCAACACCCACCAACTCACATACCCCTGCTCGACCCTCCGCTGACGAACAATGTCTGCCGAACGGGACGACGGTGAGCTCAACAACACCCCTCAGGGAGATCGCGGCCGAACCCGAGCCAGCCTACCTTTCGATGACATGCTCGAGATGCTGAGGACCCTCCGGTCGGAGGTTGCCGAACTCAGGAAGAGCAACGCTGCCATCGAGAGCAGGAATCACGTGTGGGGGGAACAGCATGGAAGCACCCTGGCCATCTTGCAGTCTACGCGCGAGGAACTGGAGGAGCAGCGGGAGGCAACCAAACGGGCCTTGGCCGCTGCGTCTCGTCGGCCGGAGTTTGATGCCGGCAGAGCCTAGATCGGTGACGCCTGCCGACCGGAGGCGTCCGGTCGCCTACTCTTCCACCAGACCGACATGCCTGGCCCCTCGGGAACACAGATCTACCGCGACGCCCGCGAGCTGCTCGACAGGAGATAGACGCAGACCCCGGCCAACCGTCTGACTTACCCTGCCCACGACCCCCGCATCCAGGCACAACCACCTCTGCCTGTCCTGTCCCAGGGCGGCCGGTCAAGGTCCGAGTCGGCACGCCGACCTGCACAGCCTCCGCGGCTCTCCGTCCAGCCCCCAGGCAGTCCTTCTGCGCCGATCAGCAGGCACCAGCTGGAAGACAACGCCAGCTCAACCACGGCCTCGTCCGGGCGGCGACCGGTGCAACCCACGAAGCCCAGAGGCAGCAGCGCAAACCATCCTATCGACGACCGCCCGAGTGGGGCAGATCGACCCGACCAATCAAACGAGGTGGTTCGGGAACTCCTCCAGCGCGTGCGGGAACTGGAGGCCGCCAGACCCAAAGCTGGGACACTACCCCGACCCCGGGCCAACATTGGTCCCTTCACGGACCGCATCATGCGGTACCGCCATGAAACGGAGGTCAAACCCTTGAAGATTGCCTTGTATGACGGACAAGGCGACCCAGACACCCATATCAATAACTACAACTCGGCGCTCGCCTTCAGAAATATCTCCGACGAGGCGCAGTGCCTAATTTTCAGCTCCACCCTCACCGGGGCCGCGCTCAATTGGTTCTATCGCCTGGAACCACAGTCTATCGACTCATTCGACCGCCTACACACGGTCTTCTTGAACCAGTTCATGATCCAGACAGATCGACTGCTCACAACCGAGGACCTGGGAACCCTCCGACAGGGGGACAGCGAGCCCCTACGCCAGTACGCCGCTCGTTTCAGCCTGGAATACTCCAAGTGACACGAGACGGACGACAAGGCTGCCTACCGCGCTTTCCGCAACGGGCTGCGGGAGTCCACCTTCAAGTACCATGCCTTCACCCAGGGTTGGGACGATTACAATGAGCTCATGCGGCAAGCGGCAATACACGCCAAGGCGGAGCACTTCAACTCTCCCCAGGTCGCATCCCGACCTGACGTGAATAGCGCGCGCCCTCCGCCTCCCAGCAACCGGCAGGCACGGTCACCTCCGCCGCCAATAACGCGCATACGGATCACCGATCTGACTCACACTCCGGTAAGCGGAAGGGGACGTATAACAATGACCATCGTGGGAGGGACAAATACCACAACAAGGGGCAGGGATCAGGCCACCACCAAGCAGGCGAACCCCATACGGGGCCCACCTCAAAGTACGAAACCTATTCTATCCTGAACACCTCCCTCGAGAACGTCTTGATGAGCATCGAGGACACGATCCCCAAGCCACGGGCACGACCGCCCGGCCCCCGCCCGGGCATCCAATCCAACTTGTACTACCAGTACCACAAGTTCAACGACCATACCATCGACGAGTGCGTGGCTTTCCGCGACATTGTGGAAGCACTCGTAAGGGAGGGGAAGATCAACCAGTTCCTCCAACACGCACGCCCCGGACCGGGACTGCCACAGATCAACACGATCAGCGGGGGCCCCACCATCTCTTCCTCCTGCACCTCCAATCGGGCCAAGAAGAACTTCTTGCGCGCCACGACATCCAACCACCAAATATTCAACATCACGGATGGGCGTGAGGCCAAGGTCGCCCGAGCAGGATGGACGCCCATCACTTTCTCCGAGGAAGAAGAGCGGGGAGTTATCTTTCCCCACGATGACCCGTTGATCATCCGCGCCCAGATCGCCAATTTCGATGTTGGGCGAATCCTGGTGGACACTGGTAGCTCTGTGAACGTCCTCTTCATCGACACTTTCAACCAATTGGGCATCAACTCCGCAAGCCTCACCCATACTGGTTCCCCACTGCTCAGCTTCTCAGGCGATTCTGTCATGCCCCTTGGCACCATCTCCCTGCCTATCTCCCTGGGGAGCGCGCCCAAGATCGCAACAGCCATCACCACCTTCCTGGTAGTCGATTGCCCCACTGCTTATAACGTCATTTTGGGTAGGGGACTCCTCAACCAGCTCAGTGCCGTCATCTCCACTCGGGTCCTTCTCATGAAGTTTCCGACCGTCATGGGCACTGGCCAAGTCCGCGGTAATCAGCAATCCGCCCGCTCCTGCTATCAGACCGCCTTGACAAAGCTCAACCCATGCGACAAGCGGGAGACCATGGCCGTCGCCGAGGCTGCTTACGAGGCCGACCCTGTCGACTCCGAGCTCCTTGAACAAATACGGGCGGGTCCCCCCGAGGACCCGCGCGACCTCTCCGCCGTCTCGCAGCCGTAACCCGTGGAGGATACGGAGCTGATCACCCTTTGTCCGCGTAACCCCGAGCGGCAAGTGAAAATTGGAAGAACACTCGCTCCCGAAATCAGGACACAACTCATCCAATTCCTCCGGGACAACAGCGAAGTCTTTGCTTGGTCCTACGCCGACATGCCTGGCATCTCCACGGATGTCATCTGCCACAGGCTTAACATCAGCCCCTCCTTCAGACCGGTCACCCAGAAGCAGCGGACCTATGACGCAGAACGACAGCTGGCCATGCAAGAAGAGATCGTTCGGCTCAGCACCATTCACTTCGTGCGCAAGGCCATTTACGCCACGTGGGTCGCAAACGTCGTACTCGTCAAGAAACCCTCCGGATCCTGGCGGATGTGCATCGACTTCACGGATCTTAACAAATCCTGCCCGAAGGATAGCTTCCCACTTCCTAAGATCGATCTTTTGGTCGACGCCACTGCTGGCCACGAACTCCTCAGCTTCATGGATGCGTACTCTGGCTACAACCAAATCCGGATGCATCCCGACGACCAGATCCACACCAGTTTCCGCACTAATCTGGGAGTCTACTGCTACAATGTTATGCCCTTCGGGCTCAAGAACGCTGGTGCCACCTACCAACGGGTTGTCAACTTCATGTTCGCGGATCAGATTGGCAAGACCATGGAGGTGTACGTAGATGATATGCTCGTCAAGAGCCGGACGGCCGACCAGCACGTGCCTAACCTCGACAGGATGTTCCAGGTCCTGAAGCAATACAAGATGCGGCTCAACTCTGCCAAATGCGTCTTTGGTGTCCGTTCTGGAAAATTCCTCGGTTACATGATCAGCCAACGGGGAATCGAGGCTAACCCTGAGAAGATCAAGGCCATCCTGGACATGAAGCCCCCGCGCACACTCAAGGAAGTCCAAACCCTTACTGGCCGGATCGCCGCCCTCACCCGGTTCATCTCCCGGGCGACGGACAAGTGTTTACCATTCTTCAAGGTCATGAAGACCCAGGGCCGGCACATCAACTGGGATGCAACTCAAGACTTACATGAGCACCGCGCCCCTACTTACCCGACCTACCACTGGGGAACGGCTCACCGTCTATCTTTCTGTCTCCACATCTGCTGTCAGCTCCGACCTCGTCACCAGTCGGGAAGGCGCGGAGTTCCCAGTATACTATGTCAGCAAGGCGTTCCAGGACGCCGAGACCCGGTACAACGACCTGGAGAAGTTGGCCTTTGCCATCATTGTAACGGCCCGGCGCCTCCGCCCATACTTTCAGGCGCATCCCATGTTAGTCCTTACTAACAAACCCCTTCGCCAGGTGCTCCAAAAGCCAGACGCTTCGGGGAGACTCGTCAATTGGGCAGTGGAGCTTAGTGAGTTCGATATCACATTCGCCCCAAGACCAGCTGTCAAAGGACAGGTCATCGCTGACTTCCTTTCCGAATTCACATACAGCACAACGCAGCACATGCCCGACACTCCGGATCCCAATATTGCGGCACCCGCCGCTCCTATCTGCGAGTCGCCATCCCTGTCCACCTTGGACCCCGCCCGACCAATTTGGACTCTCTACGTGGACGGATCCTCCTGCCATACTGGCTCTGGCGCCGGCCTCGTACTCAGCACACCTACTCAGGAGCGGCTAGAGTACGCGTTGCGTTTTGGGTTCCAGGCTTCCAACAACGAAGCCGAGTACGAAGCCCTTCTTGCTGGCCTCTGGTTGGCCACCGACCTCCAAGCACAACAGCTGCAGGTTTACAGCGACTCCCAGCTCGTCGTCCGACAAATCAACAGCCTCTATGATGCCAAAGACGCCTCCATGACCCGATACTTGGCAAAAGTGCGGTCCCTACTCCGCCACTTCCGCGGCTACGAGGTCATTCAAATACCACGGTCGGAAAACAGCCACGCCGATGCTCTGGCCCGCCTGGCCTCCTCCATCGACGACAAGATAGGTCGCCATGTTCCCGTCGAATTTTTGGCATCCCCAAGCACAAGCGAGCAACCAGTCCTGGTCGCAACACAGGAGGCCTCTTGGATGGACCGCATTGTCCGGTACCTCACCACGGCCGAACTCCGGACCCAGGTCCCTAGCACATAAAGCCTTTCGGCAGGGGTACTATTGGCCCACCATGCCCGCCGACTCTGTGGCCATCACTCAACGATACGTCCCATGCCAACGGTGCGCCCCTGTACCTCATTCTCCTGCTGAGCGACTCACTCCCATGCTCAGCCCCTAGCCCTTCTCTCAATGGGGACTGGACCTCATCGGCCCCATGCCACGAGGAAAGGGCGGCGTCGAACACGCAATCGTTGCGGTGGACTATTTCACTAAGTGGGCCGAAGCAAAGCCCCTCAAAACAATCACGGCCGCCCAGGTCGAGAGCTTTGTTTACCAGAACATCATCTGTCGCTTTGGTATCCCACACACGATCGTCACGGACAATGGCACTCAGTTCGATTCTGTCCGTTTCCGACACTTTTGCGACACCTATGGCATCCAGCTCTGCTTCGCCTCGGTGGCACACCCACAGGCTAATGGACAGGTGGAAGCCGTAAACAAGCTCATCAAACACAACCTCAAGGCTCGACTCCACGACACCCCGAAAGGCCAATGGTCCGACCTCCTATCTGATGTTCTCTGGTCCTACCGGACATCCTACCGGACATCGACACAAGAGACACCCTTCGCCTTGACTTTCGGGATTGAAGCTGTCGTTCCCTTGGAAATTGGGGAAACCTCTTACCGAGTACTATCCTATAATCCACAAGAGAATGCGGAACTCCTCACACAAAATCTCAACTTCATTGAGGAAAGTCGTGAACAAACCAATCTCCGTAACATGGCGCACAAACAGCGAATCGCTCACTACTACAACTCTCGCGTTCACAGACGCAGTTTCCAGGTCGGTGACTGGGTCCTTCGCAAGGTTAGCCTGGCCACTAAGGAGCGTGCTGATGGGACCCTCGGGCCCACGTGGGAGGGCCCCTACCTAGTCACTCGAATTTGTCGTCCAGGTACTTATGAGCTCCAGACTACGGATGGACGGTCGCTTACACACCCGTGGCATGCGGATCATCTCAAGTTGTTTTATAATTAAAAACACCCCCCATGTACATTACTTTACACTTTGCTGTAATTCGACTTGGCTATCTCCAGTCGAACTTGCCTTTCCGGCAACATGTTCTTTCATTTATCTAAGTGTTAGTCTAGTCCTCAACTACAAGTAGCCTATCCCCTATTGCCGATCGGCACTCCCGGTGACCCACACGGCACCTACTTTACCTACCGACACAAGTTTACTTGGTCCACACAGTCAAGTTCAATTATCTTTCGCTATTACGATCTTAGTTCAGTGGGTATGTCCATTATGGTTTGGGTTTACGATTATGACTGTTCGGTCCTTATCTAATCTACAACTCCGTGGATCGGCATGCATACACATATGCGCCAAGTGCTCGCCTATCGGCAGTTCTCATTAAAAAAAAACAAAAAAAACAAAAAAAAACGAAACAAAAATGAAGTGCCATCGCACGATGCAAAGTGATAGATAAAGTCCAACTTTCATTGATTTAACTACAGAGCTACACGCTACACGGGGCATTCCCCGGACTATAAAAATAAAGGAAACAAACAGCAAGCTACACGGCCCTCGGCCTCAAACTACCACCACTTCCTCGGCTGCCTCCTCGGCCTGGTCGGCAGTGGACGCCTCTGCAGCCTTCTCCGCACCAGCCGGCCGCTCGCCCTCGGCATTCGACGGCTGACCGTCCAGGGAGAAAGTTTTGCTCAGCACGGGGGGCTCATCCAGCCACGGGAAGTTGAGGGGGACCCCTAGATTGATGTACAACACCCGTTGTATACAATCATCTTCCACTTCGGCAAGCGCCAGGTCGAGATGATTCGCATAAACCGAGTCTGCCATGAAGTCCTCCAGGGTCTTCTGCCGATCTGCCGATAGCAGGACGCGAAGCCGGTCCACCTCCCCCTGCAGCTCACCCATGGCTCTCTCCTGCTCGTTCAGCTGCTGGGAGAAAGCGTGCACCGTCTCTTCACGGTCCTCTATCCCTTTCTCTGTCGCCTCCACACGGGCCTTCTCCCGCTTGAGCTCCCCCTCCAACTCCACAACTCGCTTCCGCGCGGCATGGCCCTCCCTCTCCCGGGCACGCAGTTTTTCCTCCCTCTGCCGTGCGGCGCCCTACTCGGCCTCTAGCCTCTGCATATGCCGCGCAGCCTTCTGCATGGCCACATATGTCTGCCCGAAGCACTGCCGAGACAATGCCACTTAGCAAAAAAAAAAACAACAACAACAACAACAAAAAAATAAACAAACCAACGCAAACAATAATGGGCAATCGATCTTACGTGGGCTTGCTCGGCCAGCACGGCAGCGAACCGACCGGGATGCGAGCCGGTGCCGATCTCCTCTATCTCCGCAGGAGTTACCTACGACCCCAGCACGAAGGCATTGGCAACTGGCGCCAACGTCTTGTGCACGTGGTGTGTCACCGGCACCCAGCCATCGCCGGCCTTGGCATACCGCACCACCTCGCCCGTCTCCAGGGGTTCAGCAAACAAGGACGCCACGCCAGGAGTGCTGACAACCGCCCTCTCCCTCGCCGGCGGCGGCATTTCCCTCCGGGCCCCCTTCTCCTTCCCCTTCTCCTTCTCCTGCCCCTTCGGCACCTCCGGAGCCCTCAGCACCGCCTCCCTCCTCCGACGCCGGTCGGCGCTCTCGCTCTCCGACACCCCAGCTGCCGGGGGAGACTGCCTCTGCCGAGCCTCCATTAGCTTCCTCCGGCGCACCTGGGCCTGGTCCAGCCCGCCGATCAGGGGTCTTTTCAGACCAAGCACCGGACTCGCCTCAGTACCCTGCCTAGCTTCCGGCCGGCTCGGCTTCGGCAGCCCATCTGGTCGACAGCCAGAGCACGACCCTTGCTGGGGCTCCTCCCGGCCCGTCCCCTTGGGCTTCACCGCCACCGTTTTCTGCCTCCGTGGCTGTTGGGGGGGGGCACCTTCGGCTCCTTGCCCTTGCCCTCGGCAGCCACGCCGTGCTTCACCACCGCCTCACTCATCTCCTTTTGAGCGGCTTGTTCAACTTGGGGGTGCACTGCAAAACGAACTGTTAGTGCCCCGGCATGCCTACACACTATCACTTCAACACTACTGCTTACCAGGTGGCGAGATGAGACCCACGGCAAGCAGGTTCGACGGCAACTTCAGGACGCACCGGCTGCGTTCCAGGTCGGACAGCTTCTCCCGCACCAGGTTGCACGCCTCCCAATCCTCTGATGTCACTGTTGCCTTGGACGGACCTGCAAACACAACAAACACCATTAGTCCCCGCCTCGGTAGACACAATTGCCGCCTTATGACCACTAGCCGAACGGTAGACCAACAACCTCCAGACTGGAAGTAGCTGGGAATCCTCGAGCGGACCCCGCTGACGTCCCCCTCCCACGGCCCCGATACCCAGCAGAACCGATGCCTCCAGCTCTTCTGCGACGTCGGCACATCCGTGATGAAGGCACCCCGGGCCGTCTTCTGCAGGCACTCCATCTGGTACCACCCCGACCCGTAGGTCTGCCTCTTGAAGCGGTACAGGGCGCACAATTGCCCCCAGGTCGGCTCCGGCAGTCCCGCCAGTCGGAACGCAGTGTACAGGCTGATCAGGATGATCCAGCCGTTGGCGTTCAGCTGCCCCAGGGCCAGGTTCGCCCTCGCCATCATCTCCTGGAGCCACGGGTGCAGAGGCAGCCTCACTCCGTGTTCAAAGCAATCGACGTAAAATAGTGTCGACCCTTCCGGAGGACTGCTCGGCTTCTTGCTGTGCGGGGGTACAGTCATCTTAATCTCTGCCGGCACGTTGTACAGCTCCCGGAACCGGTCCAGGTCGGACTGCCGAATGGTGTTCATCTCATAGTCCACGGCATACTCCACCTTCACCACGCCGTCGGCATCTAGTTCCATCGGCGAGCTCGTCTCCGTCCCGCTACCCTCAGCCTCGGAATCGACGATGGCGACGAGGGGCGTACGGGGAGACATCCTCCTCTCACTTGGCCGATCGGCACCCGATGTGCTGCACCCGCCCTACTGCCTCACCTCCTTCCGCGGCAACCTGAAAGCCTCATCCAGGCTGTCACCACTGCTGGACGATGAAGTGCTGCTAGTGGACCCACTAGTAGACGTTGACCCACTGCGCCCGCTCGGCACGTCCGTTGCCGAACTGGACGGTGTTTCCCCGCCAAAAGCTTGAGGGGACCTAACCCCAGATCCACTGTTTGACTCTGACTCTGACATCTACAAATTACCAAAAGAAAAGAAGCTACAACTAAGCACCTACGCTACGGAACACACGCTGGGCAGAGATGCCGAACGGCAGGAATCATACCTTTCAAAGTTTTGCTCGGTCGAATTGGTTCCACGTGCGTCCTCTTCTTGATCGGCAGTCTCCAATTCAGTCGGCACTTGCAATTACTCCACAAGATGCTCTGAGTAAAAAGTGAAAAAGACAGCAAGCTATCGCCCCTTTTATAGGCCCCTGGCCCGCCTCGAGATGCGCTCTTCCGATCTGACGGTCACCAGGCCGATACGGCCACCTTTCGGCTACGAATACCTTGTACTGTATACCCATCGGTATCGTACATTCTCAACTACATACATACAT
Organism: Prinsepia uniflora; assembly: GCA_032719365.1. Classification (NCBI taxonomy): domain Eukaryota; kingdom Viridiplantae; phylum Streptophyta; class Magnoliopsida; order Rosales; family Rosaceae; genus Prinsepia; species Prinsepia uniflora. Next base: position 56,462,236 of record CM064869.1, on the reverse strand, counting down.
ACATACATCGGTCACCGGTATGCATCCATACCGCCTGCCGACCGGAGCCTCTCGGCCTCTTTCCCGACGGCACGCTTCCTCTCTTCGTCGGCAAGCACACTGCTCCCGACGTCTCCCCGCCATTCCCCATGGCCGCCTCTCCACGATCTTTCGGTCTTTACGGTGGGCCGCTTCCGGAACTCGGCAACGGGGCCTCTTTGCAAATCGGACATACGGTGCACTTCCTCGCTCCATGACTTGGGGGGCTACTAGGGATACAGGGCGCACCGCCCTGGTCGGTCGACAGGTACCGGCCGTCATATCAAGTCCTCGATCGAGGAACCCCACCTCAGTCAAAGACTTAGGGGACTTATGTTGATAACATATCGACCGACCACCGTAGCACAGGTCCCACCAGGACAGGAAGGCCGCCGACCGATCGCCTGATCGGCACCCTCACGGCCTACGGCCCGCCGATCGGCACCATACTGCAGACCCGCCTTTCGGCACCTGACAGTGAACAGACGACAGCTGGCTGCGACAGTCACCTAACCAAATCTGCCACACCAACTCCCTGATGGAGGCAGGTTGGGACTCCAGCTGGCGCCTCCTCCGGATATCCAGGGCTTGTCAGACGGCTCCCAGCCACCAAGCACCACCTGCTTCCGTAACAGTAGCCCACCTACCATAGTTATGGCTACTATAAATACCTCGAAACCCTTCACAAAGGTAAGTCACTCAGAACCGATCCAGAGCACTGTGATTACTTGCCCCTCGGCATTCAGATACTAACTTTGGCATCGGAGCCCCTTTGGCCGACACCACACCGGTGTCTAGTTTTGCAGGACCCCTGCCGAATCACAACGTCCCCGGCGGGCCCGAGACACCACACGGCTGGTCCTAGAACCCCCAGCGGGTCTCATCGAGTTGGTCATTTCAGGATCAAACAGGAGCAAATAGTTGACTTTTGACCTAGGAGGTCCGATGGCCGAGGTTCAAGGATCGTTACGTAGATCGGGTCGATACGAATCCCTAGACAGGTGGCACGTCGAAATCGAACTTCGAATGGGAAAGTTATGGGTCACGGAAGTTCTATTTTACTATTACACGCATTACGAGGCGAAGACACTTGGCATATCTGATTGGGCAGATATTTTTGTGGGACCCATGGATGAGTGACAAGTGTCACTCATTCCATTGGTCAATTCCCTAAAAAGTGGATCTAACTAATTAAATAATATTAATTTAATGATTTATATTTTAATCCCTAACCACTTTTAATCGTAGCCATCCATCCTTATCCTTCCTCAATCTTCACCGTCCATCTCTCTCTCTCTTTTCTGATCATCATCATCATCTACCATATCTCTCTTCTCTCCCTCGACCACCAAAACCATTTTCTTCTTCTTTTCTTTAAAAAACCGAACACACATCACACCATCCCCACCCCATCTCACCTAGCATCAATACTGTCATATGAGGAAGGATGAGAGGCTGAGAGTGGCGAGGACGGTGGACCACGGTGGCGGTCCACGATGGAGGAACCCGAAACCGTGAAATAAGTTTTTAAATTTTGGACTTTGGGTTCTAAAGGGGATGGGTGGATTTCATTAATGGAAATGGGTTTCTGGAGGACGTAGGAACCGTTTGGGATCAAAAAGGGAAGCAGTGACTGTCGGAGACGGCGACCACAGTTGGTTGCAGGTGCCGAGTTCGGGTTTCAAGCTTGGAGGTACCTTTTTCAACTCAGTTTTCCTGTTTTGAGTATCTAAAATGTTAGGGTTTGAGGTTAGGAAGTTTTAGAAATAAAAAGGGACTAGAATGGACCAAAATGGACGAGTTTGGGCCCTGGATCGGTCTAGATCGGTCTGGTCTGGTTCAAACCAGTCAGACCGAGTTCGACTGAGGTTAGCGATAAATAGTGCCCAACACGTGGGCTTCACGCGCAGGGACTTCAGGCCACGTGTGGGGGCACGTGGGCCAGCTTTTGGGGATGACTTCAACATGACTTTTATTCTATTCGATGTAACGAACATTTTGGGACTGGTTTCTTTTCGATCGGACGCCGTCTTGATAATGTTCGGGACATCGGAAGGTTTAGGTTCGAGATTTAAAATAGTTAAAAATTCAGAAAAATTTTGGGGCTTCAATGAGAGGTTAATAAGGTAGTTAGTAACCCTCTATTACGAATTGGACAGGTTTAGAGGTCCCGGTGACGACGATTAGCCCGGTGACGCTTACGACACGCAAACCGAGGCGACAACTTAGGACGGTCTGTGAGTGGACCTTGATTTCTAAACTGTGATGCATGCATAAATTTTTTATATGGTTTATAAATATGATTCTATGATGTTGGTTTGGATATTGGTGAAAAGGTAAACTCGGGTTCAAAAGTTTGGATATTCTTGAAAAGGTAAACTCGGGTTCAAAACCCACTTGGTTTGGAAACCCTCGGACTCGAAGTCCCTTTTAGCTACGCTCTTGGGCCAGAGGACCAATTGGTTCTTAAATCGATTTCGGATTTGAAAATATGGATTCGGGCGCGAGACCCATTTGATTTACGAACTCTCGGACTTGAGGTCTATTTGATTTAACAAGGCATCGGGTCGGAGGCCCAGTTGGTTTACGAATCGGGCTCGAGGCCCAGTTAACTTACGTATCGGGCACGAGGCCCATTTAGTTACGAAATCGGGCACAAGACCCATTTGGTTTACGAAATCGGGCACGAGGCCCAGTTGGTTTATGATTCGGGTCTGAGATCCAGTTTGTATGTGGATTCGGGCTTAGAGCCCAGTTATGTTTTGAGTTTGTAATTTCGGATTGGGGACCCATAAATGGATTTTGGTTCATGACGGTTTATGGGAACCGACATGAACCCTTGAAAGGGTTTTATGGATCATGACGGTTTATAGGGGCCGGACATGAATCCTTGAAAGGTTTTAAGAATGATTTCAAAAGGTTTTTCGTATACCGTCCTTTATATATAAATTGTCTCCTCCGGGGAGGGTCGTTGGCCTGGGTGGACCCCGGAGTAGTCACGGAGCACTGACTGAGTGGAGTCACCCCCGTTGGGTTCCTTACTCTCAGAAAGGCTATGGATTATAACCTCAGGGATGGTCATTGATCTACGGACATTGACCTGGGTGGACCCTGAGAGACTTGGGTTTGAGACCCTAGGTAGCACGTGCGTTGCTCTAGATACCGTGACAGGATTGGTTATATGAAATATATGATAAACATGATTTCAATTGGTTTACGAAATTGTGTTTTACGATTGATAAATGGATTTGGGCTGAGATCCCACATATATTTACTATGTTATGATTTTCTGTAAATGGTTTTAGGCAGGAGCCCGTATGGATGTGGTTGTTTAAACATATGTGATTGAATAATGGTTTTACTATGCATGCATGCTTTTTAGTGAAGGGTATAAAGGTCTTTTATAAAATGTATTTACGAACTATTGATTTTTGTCCACTCACAGTCTTTCTGTTTTCAATGCCCTTCAGGTTGATTACGGTGTGGACTGTAGCAGAGACCGAGACATCATATACCTCATCCGGATCCTGGCCTACTCTAGAAGCATGCGGGCTAAAGGTTCAAATTTTCCCTGGTCTGATACTCCGTGTCAGACGGGATCAGGAGCGTCCCTCGTTAATCCCGGGGGGATTGGGACGGGTCCTGACATCGCACTCACACCTTCGCATCATCAGCTCTCTGCAATCACAATTGGACGCCAAAAGCCTCCATCGCCTCCGTCTAGCGACATCGCTTATCGACTCACTGCAATCACAATCGGACGTCTGAAGCCTCCATTACCTCCGTCTAGCACCATTTTACAATCTCCATCCCCGAGAATTGCACTTACGCACCATTCGAGTCGCGTACTAGCAATTTTCTAAATGGCGGGTTAGGCGGCCACATAAGCGGCACCCAAGCAGTAGGAAGGGCTGAGCCGCCCCGAATATAGGCTACACGATACCTCTACACGACTGGGAGATTCAACCGTAACTATGCAGACTCGATGGCTAGTGGGTGCTCTTGGGCTAGCTAGGAGGCTGGAAGCTAGGCGGTTGCAAATAGAATTTTCTCAAAAAAAATTCTCTAGCTTGCATATGATTCACCCAAAGCACCCAACTAAATCATACATTGAAACCCAATTTAAACTGAAATTAGTAATCAAATTCAAATATCCTAATCTCACCCTGGGCTCGCTATCTTCTCCGATGTATGGTTGTTCTTCACACCATCACCACCGTTCATTGAAAATCGCACCATTGGCCATGGAAGTTCACACATCGCACTCACACATTCGCATTATCAGCTCCCTGCAATCACAATTGAACGCCTAAAGCCTCCATCGCCTCCGTCTAGTGCTATCGCTTATCGGCTCGCTGCAATCACAATCGGACGCCTGGAGCCTCCATTACCTCCGTCTAGCACCATTGCACAATCTCCATCCCCTCTCACTCTCTGGTCTATGGTCTCTGTCTCCTCCCACAGTGGTCCCACTCGCCAAAGAAGACAATGAATAATATGAATAAATAGGAAGTGGATAGTAAACCACATGAATTAATAGAAAGTGGATGGTGGACCACATACTAGTATTATGTTGTTATCAATATTATCATTTAATTTTTTTTAGAGGTTGTGTATGCTTGGGTTTGGGTTGTGTAAAGATATTAAGTTTTGGGTTTGGGTTTTTTAAAATAAATTGGGTTAAAATTTGAGTTTGAATTATTACCATACTTATTAATAAGAGGAATAATTTATATATTGCATTTTAAAATTTATAATAAATAAAAAAATGCTCTTATAAATGCATCCAAAAAAAAATTCATATTAATCATTAATTACTTACATCACTAACTAATTTTTATAATTATACATATTCTTGTTAATTTATTTATAGTATTTAATATAAGAGTTCCTTGAAATTAGAGTTAAGTGTTTTGGATTTAATTTATTGATAATAATTTATATAGGGTAAATAAAATTATAATAAAAAAAAATGCATACGCCCCGTCTAGCCTTCTAGGCACTAGGCCCTTACTTGCCGCTTTGGGAGCGCCTAACGCCATTTTAAACATTGTGTACTAGTATCATACAAAGATAACTACCATGGATAAACAGTTCACAAAACCAAGAAAACTCATTTAACACAAAATCATTGGCTTAATATCAAATCAAACAATACATCGAAAAATGTGTTGACTGCATTTCGAGGTGGTGTGGCAGGCGCCCCCATGCGGCCTTCACCCTCTCTACGTGTGGACCTCACGCGACTGCAGCATAGGGGTCATCTTCTTCCTCAAGCCGGGTCTACAACTCATACCAGACCGGTTCAAAAACCTTCATTCCTTGTCCATTTTTAAAGTTTCAATAACCAAAATTCATCTAATTGACCCTAGGAAGAGTTCTATGAATTAAAAATTAGGAATTACTTATCCAAAATCACTACTTGATCCTCCACACTTTCAGGTCATAACCAAGCTTTGTGTCCTAAGCTTCCCGCGTCCAAAAGTTCCATATTTTCATCTCAAATCAATCATAGGGACTCAAGTAGGATATCATTGGCTTGGTTGCAAGTTGGGAAGCTTCAAACAACTTGAACAATCAAGTTTTCAATTTTACGATTTATTGGTTCTCAAGTTTTCGGGCTTGGGTCTTCCTTCCTAGTTCTTCCCTCCCCCTCTTCCTCTTCCTTTGTTTTTCTTCTTCTTCTTCTCTCTCTTTCCCTCTTTTTCTTTCCTTCTCTAGTTCTCCCATTTCTTCTCCATTTTTCGTCTCAATTTCCTCACGGGTCCAAACACAACACACACACACACACACCACCACACATATATACATGCACATTAAGTTGGTGCACGTCAAGAGATAAGAGAGAGGGAAGAGATAAGCAAACATGTCATCACAAAATATCTCACTTGTGAAATTACCAAAATACCCTTAATGTCAAATTACCAAAATACCCTCGGTAATTTTAGACTTTTAATAAATCAATCCAATCTCCAATTCTGACATGCCACTTGCCTATGAACTTAAGACACTGAGGCCTACGTAAGAGTCCTCATGAAAAGTCGAAAAAGTACCTGTAGTGAAAAGTCAACCTTTCACTCGCAAGGAAAAAATCATCAATTCCCTTTTTAATTTTTGAAATTTCCTTTTAAAAATTTTCAGACCATTACAATAAGTCTAAACTACTCTAATCGATGCGAGGATTATAAAAATCTAGGGTTTAGTTCAAAAAACTACTTCTCAAGCTCAAAAACACACTAGAAAATGGGGGCGGCGATTCACGGCTACGCAACTCCAGCAACCTTACTTGCCTTTGCTTATAACACAGAACCAATGTGTAATTAGTCCATCTTCAAGCTCTCAAATAGACTAAACTAAAGGTATGAAAATAGAGTCCAAAAGGTACCTTGTGTAGTCGGGAAATGGTAATTCTCTGCTCTGCCTAGTTTTTCCCGTTGTAACTCTGTCTATAGCGGTCGATGAAGCGCAAAACCACCACTGTTGGCCTCGTCTCATCGAGGCGATGATGGGCGTGATGGTGGCAAGGAACGAGTGGTCATGAATCGCGAGTGACGGTGGCGATGAGTTACTCTATTTTCGAACCTCTTTGCCATTTGTAGTCCAGATTTAGGGATGGTTGAGAGCAGTGATGAAAATATCGACACTATCGCCGATATATCGCTCAATATATCGGTGAATTTGGCCAGCGACACGTAAGAAGGAGGGAAAACAATTGAGCAAAATATCGATCTTTTTCTTTGTTTTAAGTCCATCGATCTCTTTATTTCATTAAAACGATCTAGATAGGGCCAAATTGTATGAAAATCGGACGTAAAACCATTGAGTTTCAATCGGGTCATGCTGCCGGGTCAAAAAAACCCGAATTGCAGACCCGCGCGAGGTAGAAGATGACTGTTTTTAAGTTAGTATGTGTACTTTTTATATTATTTGGTTGCTTATAATTTCAATTGGGCTTATTAGTTGAGTTGGTTGTGTTTTTTTTTTTTTCATTTTCTCCTTATTTTCAATTATATTTATCATTTTTTTCAATTTTAAATATATTAATCATTTTCAATTTTTAAACAAAGATTGACTCCATTTTTTAATCTTTTTTTCTAATTTTAAATATATTTGCTCATTTTATAATTTTTCTTCCATTCAAATTTTTTTATATTTATTGTTATGTTTTTAATTATATTAATATTCAATTATAGTAATTCACTTCAATTTATGTTTATATTTAAATTTTTTATATTACTAGTCATCGGTAGAATTCTATTGTATTATATTATGCATCATATATTTATTATATCAAAATCATTTTATAGTTTGTATTAGTCTTATATAACCATCATTCGTTTAACTAACAAGCTTAAAGAATTTCCAAGGTCCAGAGATGTCCCTTAGGGTATTTTGGTCAAAATAATAATTCGGTCTTCGAATTTATGAGACAAGATGTAACAATAACTCTATCCTTCTTCAGTTTAAGCAACATAAATGTTTTCGTTTGCTCTGAATATTCATGTTTATAGTCAAACTGAACTTTATTGCAGAGATATGGTATAGTAAATTTATAAAATCCATTAAGAATTTTTATCAAATATTTGGTGTGCATCAATAAGTTTCAATTCAACACTACATTCAAACATCAATTAACATCCATAAAATTAAAATCAAATCCTACGAAACCATTTTCAGCTACTTGCAATAAGGATTATCAATAGATTTGCATTCACCATTAAACTCAAACATGAATCATCATCCATACAAACGAAATCAAACACTAACCAACCATTTTCAATTAAATTCAAAAAAGTCAACCTTAGTATTCAACAATAAATTAGCAAAAACATAAATTAATTAAAGCCTTTGCCCTGCAAATTCCTTAAAATTCTTCAACAGTTTCTTCTCAATATCCTTCCAAAAAATGAACATGCAAAACAATCAACCCACAAAATCCATGATAATAATCCATGATAATTAACCTAGTGAACCTAACTAAATCATAAATTAACTAAACCAAATCCTAACCCTACAAAGTTTGTTTTTGTCTCTGCTAAAGATGATAACAAAAAGGTGGAATAAAGAAAAAACGAAATCGCCTATAAAAGGAGAAGAGTAGTTGAGTCTTAACTTTAATCTTTCAAATTTCTTAGAAATTAGGCGACCGAAAAAAGGAGAAATAGAGATCACAAAAATGAAAGACAAAGCGTCAATCTTCCATAGCTCAGAGAGTAGAAGGCCCAAAAAAGAAAAAGAAAAAATAGAGATGAAAGAAGGAATACCAAGCTTAGAAGAAAAATAAAACGACAGTTGTTGTAAGGGTGAAGAAACGTGTCACGCAAAATTCAAGATCAAATCAACCATTCAGGGGCTTTCTCGACAGTCCAATGTGCACCATGGCGAAGCTACTCAAGGGCAAAATGGGAAATCTACTATATTTGAAAAGTTAAAAAAAATGACGGCAATTTTGTCAGCATACTATACAAATATAAGGCAGAAGAAGAAACGGAAAGATGATTTAGTAAACACACATTATACGCAAACAGCAAAAAAATTGGGGGTATCTTCATCTACTTACTATACAAAATGCAAAAGAATAAATGAAAGAAGAAAATTCAGGGGCATACTGGGAAATGCACTGTCTGTAAACAATACACCCTCCAGCCATTTTAGTATAGAGTAAATTACGAGTGTTGGATTTAATATGTGAAGAAAATAACTACCGAATAATTTCAAACGTTTCCCTCTTTTTACCATTTGTGTCTGAAAAGAAAACCTTGCATAGAACGATAATGGCAGCTATTTGGTGAACATTGGGGGTTGGTTGTAATTTCAAACGCCAAGGCGGTGTTGTTCCGGATGTGCATTGTTGAGTGGCGTGGTGTGCAAGCAACGATTCACAGTAGCCTTTGGTCTCAAATACGGTTCTGACTTATTATGGGGGATGGAGCCTAATGGCGAAATGTAAAGAAAGGCTCGGTACAGTCGAACGGCCCAAGAGCCCACCTCTCGAGATGCTGATGGTCAGATACTATATTGACGGTCGTGAGACTTAGGAACCATGATAGACAATGTACTGCCACCACACAACACTTTCGAGTCATAATCTCATTTGTCTCGTCTCTCTCCAAGTGCCCTGGGCCGCCAAAATGCTCGTCTGAGCTCGCTCCTCTGCCCTTTCATTTCTGTAGGTTATCCAACAGTGCTTCCGGCGCCAACTCCGACTTCCCGTATTTACCGCAGGTTTCTCAGCTCAGAGCGCAATCTCGGTGACTGACGATGGTTGAATTGATAAATCAGAAGAGCAACGGAGTGCAGGACAGAGGTATCACTCCTCGGTCAGGACAGAGGTATCACTCCTCGGTCATAGGACTTCAATGCTTCGTACATGATGTCATTGAACAAGCTCACTGAATATGATCCAGTTGGTGGAACCATGGTCTTTCGCCCACATGGTTACGTCATTTGGGAAGCCATTCATGTTGAGTTAATGCCTCCTTAGTGGATTATTAATGCATTGAATTTGATTATGTATTGGGAATAAATACATGGTGTTGTTCATTCAACCTTGTAGGAAAAGATTGATGTGGAAGCTTCATGAAGAAGAGCATTAATTGAAGAAGGTGCATGAAAGGACTTCAATGAAGGATGTTGAAATGTGAGGAAATTGTCCCACATTGGAAAAGCACAAATACAACTTGTGCCTTAAGCACTATATAAGGTGGAGAGCTTGGTCACATTTCAACATCAAGGAGAACACTTCACAAGTGAGTGAGTGCTTCAAGAGTGTGTATAGCTCTTGGGCTAGAGTGATCTTCTTGAGCACTTCAAGAGTGTGTATAGCTCTTGGAGTAGAGTGATCTTCTCGGTTAAGAGAAGGTGAAAGAGTGTGTATAGCTCTTTGGGGTAGAGTGATTTTCTTGGGTTGAGAGAGGGTGTACAAGGGGTATCCTATTGGATACAAGGGCTCGAGTTGGGAATAAACTTGAGTAGTGTAATCTTGTATTTTGTATTCTCTCATAGTGAAGGAGAAAACTCTCCGAGGACGTAGGCAAGTTAATTGGCCGAACCTCGTTAAATCTTTTGTGTTCTTGGTTTCTTTATTTCCTTTTTTTTTCATCTTTATTGTTAGCACTTGCGTGGTGGAGGATTAATTTCCTAACAAGTGGTATCAGAGCTTCGGTTTATCGATCGTGAGCGGTTTGCCATGGCAAGTTCTAGCGGTTCACATTTCAAGGTGGAGCAGTTTGATGTAAAAGGAAATTTTACTCTATGGCAAAGGAGGGTGAAGGACATCCTAGTTCAACAAGGCCTTGCAAGACCGTTGAAAGGGAAGGATGCGAAGCCAGAGAAGATGTCAGATGAAGATTGGGACGAGTTGGAGTCCAGGTGTGTCAGCACTATTAGGCTTTATATTGCTGACAATATTATAAATAATGTTAATGATGTAGATTCTGCACCTGAGCTTTGGGAGAAAATGGAGAAGCTTTATCTTGGGAAAGGCTTGCAAACGAAGCTGAATTTAAAGCGGGATCTCTACAAGCTCAAGATGGGAGAAGGTGCGAATCTCATGGAGCACATGAATGTGTTCAAGGGATTGATAAATCAACTATCAAGAGTTGAGGTTAAAATTGAGGAAGAAGATCAAGCCCTTTTACTTCTTACCTCGCTTCCCGATTCATATGAGAATATTGTTACTACAATTGTGTATGGTAAGGATACACTGAAGATGGAGGATGTAGAATCGACTCTCTTGTCACATGAGAAAAGAAGAAAAGCCGATGATTCTCAAGGTTCTGTCTTCATTGCTCGTGAACAGAATCGTAAGGGAAGATCAACTGCGAGGGGATTTAGTGAGCATAGCAGGTCTAAATCCAGAGGCAGAGGAAAGGGCAAGCAATGCTACAAGTGCAAGGAGTGGGGACACATAAAGCCGGATTGTCCATTGATGAAAGAGAAGGACGATAAGGGCTCAGATTGCTCCTTGGCTGGTGTAGCGGAGATGTCTAGAGATTTTGGAGAACTTCTCACAGTCTCCAAAGGTAATTACATTTTTTCTCAAGATTATTGGATATTAGATAGTGGTTGTTCTCATCACCTTTACTCTAGGAGAGAATATTTTGATACGTTCCAGGAAGTCCAAGGATTTGTGACTTGGGGTGATGGCACAAGACGTCGTGTCATGGGTACGGGAACGGTGAAGATCAAAATGTTCGATGGAGCAGTTCGAACATTGGGTGATGTGGTGTATGTCCCAAAGTTCCGGAGAAATCTAATATCCTTGAGCCAACTAGACTCCAAGGGCTGCAAGGTTTCGTCAGCAGGGGGAGTTATGAAAGTGTCACGTGGCTGCATGGTCCTAATGAAGGGAGAAAAATGTAAAAGTATGTTCCGTCTGATAGGAAAAACTCAGACCTCGAAGGTTGTTGGGAAACAGGGTGCACAGGAGAACAGGTACCTGAAGCGGGTCTCGTTTGCGGGCACAGCAGAGACGCTATCTACATGTTTCCAAGTTTCAGACGATGGTGAGAAGGATAATCCTGCTAAGGAAGAGGCAAAGTCAAGGTCCCTCTTCGGAGCCAACTGGTAATTGTTGACTCGGAGCAGCTGCACATAGCATTGGCCATTTTGAATCAGGGGGAGCTAGGATCGTATGCAACTGATTCGGGGTATGTGTAGTTGGTACAAGAATAAGGCCAATGAAATGCTTATGGGTATATCAAGCGGTATCTCAATTTGAGATGAACTTCAGGGATTGAAGTGGTGATGCAACATTATCCACCTAAGTCGGCAGGGGGAGATTGTTGAGTTAATGCCTCCTTAGTGGATTATTAATGCATTGAATTTGATTATGTATTGGGAATAAATACATGGTGTTGTTCATTCAACCTTGTAGGAAAAGATTGATGTGGAAGCTTCATGAAGAAGAGCATTAATTGAAGAAGGTGCATGAAAGGACTTCAATGAAGGATGTTGAAATGTGAGGAAATTGTCCCACATTGGAAAAGCACAAATACAACTTGTGCCTTAAGCACTATATAAGGTGGAGAGCTTGGTCACATTTCAACATCAAGGAGAACACTTCACAAGTGAGTGAGTGCTTCAAGAGTGTGTATAGCTCTTGGGCTAGAGTGATCTTCTTGAGCACTTCAAGAGTGTGTATAGCTCTTGGAGTAGAGTGATCTTCTCGGTTAAGAGAAGGTGAAAGAGTGTGTATAGCTCTTTGGGGTAGAGTGATTTTCTTGGGTTGAGAGAGGGTGTACAAGGGGTATCCTATTGGATACAAGGGCTCGAGTTGGGAATAAACTTGAGTAGTGTAATCTTGTATTTTGTATTCTCTCATAGTGAAGGAGAAAACTCTCCGAGGACGTAGGCAAGTTAATTGGCCGAACCTCGTTAAATCTTTTGTGTTCTTGGTTTCTTTATTTCCTTTTTTTTCATCTTTATTGTTAGCACTTGCGTGGTGGAGGATTAATTTCCTAACAATTCAGGTACTCCTCCAACTGGACCATCTATATTGGACTGGGGTGAATTGATTTGAAGCTTACAGGTTTTAATACAATTTTATGTTCGTAGGATTATCTGAAAGTGAGATTCAAGGAGACTGGTCACTGAAACATGTATTGAATTAATTTGAAGTACATTAATTGTTGTTTCTATTTTGTGTTTTTAACGCCAAGGAGTTTGTGGAATGGTTTCAATTTTTACCGTATTCGATTATAGAGAAAGAAGCTAGCCATGTTGAAGGTTTTAGTTCTGAATTATCACGTGTGACCATTGGAGGAGGCGAGAAGCTTGAAGAGAAGCTTGTGGTGTGTTTTCTCTTCAGACTTTTTTTTTATAACCTTGCTTCATGTGTGTTTGATTGTATATGCTGAATTGTGTGTTCAAATGTTGGAATTTGCTTGTAAATATGACCTTAGGCATGGCCTTGATTTTTGTGCTAACTGAGGTTCTGGCAGGTTCAAACCACAAGTGAAATCATAGTCAATCACATGTTCACCTAGTGGATTCATTGTTGATGTGATCTTCTCTTTATGATCAAGCAGGTAACATCCTTCGTCACATTGTTTGCAGTGTTTCAATTCCGTATTCATTTGATAAATTTCGCATTAAGGTATTAAGCTTTGGTTTTTGTCGTCTTTAATTAAATTTAGTAGGCAAATGTCATGAAATGGGAGATACGGACAAAACCTTTTGTGAAGACTCTTGAATTTCTCTAGCAAGCGGGACACGCTTCTTATGTTGCTCTAGAGGAGGCAGACAAAGAGGTTTGCTTCTGACATTATGACTGGCCTTAAACAGTTGGCATATAAGTATCATCTTTCTTTAACGATTCAGTACTGCTTAACTGCAGGCTATCAGATGATTGATGTGTATACAAAATTTGCTTATGAGCAAACTGCAATACCTGATATTCTAGGTCGAAAGTCAAAAGTGGAGACATTTGCTGGTTCTTTTAGGACCTCTACAATAGAGCCTATGATGGGTGATCAGAAGGCTTTACTTGAATCAGCCACAATCTTGGGCAAATATTTTCCCCTGCCTTTGAAACACAGGTAGCTTGATTTGCTAGTGTCGTTATTGGTCATTATAATTCCAGATGATTCAAAAAATCAAATTTGTATAATGGCCCTTCCAAAGTATTCAACATGTGTAAATTTTTCCTTCTATTGGAGAATCATGAGCTTGTTTGTACAAACCTTCAATTATGAGTTTGACCATAATGTTAGCATGCAGTTTACTGATGAAAATGGGCATAGGAAACATGTGTGGCAAACTTCGTGGGCTGTCTGTACCCATTTTGTTAGTGGCATTATCATGACTCACGGAGATGATACATGGTTAATGCTTCCACCAAAGACAGCACCGATATAAGTGAAGTGCTAAAGTTGGAGACCTGTATACATTTTATGATGCTAGTGCTGATTCTTAAATTTGTGGCAATTAGCTTATATGGATGTGGATCTAAAGCTGCAGTCCTAGTAATACTATCCTTTGTTAGAGACACTGTCATAGGCTATTTTGGAACTATAAACTATGAGATGCGGATGTCAGTCTCGGGCTTAGTATAAACTATAAAGGCATCTGGAAAGTTGTATGTTCGTTTGGTCAATCACAATTCTTTGGGATGATTTCTTGCCAGTTTGTGCGTTGAAAATGTAATAATGTGAATGGCTTTTGAGAATAGTAGCTAAGGAATGGTAGAGTATCTAACCTTAGAATATGTTCAAGGTTAGCTTTTGCATCCCTTGTGTGTGACTTTTTATATTGAAAATTTTGTAAAATGCTCTTACATAGGAAAATCATTTTACAAAATTTTGATGCATAGAAAGACAAAGTTAGCGACAGTCATAAAACAGAAAATTGTTTGAATAACGTATTCTCCCACTTCACATTATCATTTGTTTCAATACTTGGCTTTCGTAAATAAGAATTGACGCCTTGTTATGAATAGAGTTCAATTTGCTGTGTTTATTTAGCATGTCGCATATGCTCGATGGTGTATGTATTTTCGCCAATTTTATTTCCATTTAACAAATTCCTTGCTTGCTTTTAGGTGGTAGTCATACCTGTAAAATATCTAGACCCAAATTTCAAATATATCTACAAAATGTTATTTGAAGCATTAATGAAGTAAGTGGTTGTAGGTAAGTGGGATCCAAAATGTAGTAGGTGGTTGTAGGTAAGTGAGATCCAAAATGTAGTAGGTGGTTGTAGGTAAGTGGGATCCAAAATGAAGTAAGTGGGTGGGTGAAGCATTAATGAAAGCATTTAGATGGTTACTCCTTGGCCTATATAAGGAGAGGTCATTTGCTCATTCCATCAATCTCATCTAAGAGAAACATCTTCCTCCAAGTAGAGAGTGAAGAGTGCCCACTCCAAGTTGAGAGTGTTGAGTGTTGTAGTGTTGGTAGCAAAACAATTGTGAGAGAGAGAGAGTTTCCTTCATGTAGTGTTCTTGAACTTGTGCATCTCTTTGTACCCCTAATTTCATTAGTGGAGGTTCTTGTTGTTGTTGCCCCGTGGACGTAGGCATATTGCCGAACCACGTTATATCTGGTGTTCTCTATGTTTGCCCTTTTATTTCCTTGCATATTTATCCTTTTTGTGGGTTGAGTTATTATTTTCATTCTACTATTTTCCGCAACAGTGGTATCAGAGCTCTAGGTTCGTTGAGAGTTAGAATGGAAGGCTCAAGGAGTACCATGGTTCGACTCAACCACTCCAATTGGATTACATGGAAGCCGAGAATGGAGGACATTCTCTATTGCAAGGATCTGCATGAGCCCATAGAAGGAGAGGAAGGCAAGCCTGAGAATATGGGAGATGCTGAATGGAAGAAGTTGAATCGCAAGGCTATTGGTCACATTCGTGAATGGGTGGATGATAGTGTGTTCCACCATGTGTCTAACGAGACTAACGCCCATGCTCTTTGGTTGAAGTTGGAGTCATTGTTCGAGCAAAAGACTGCCTCGAAGAAAGGGTTTCTCATTAAGGAGCTTGTCAACATGAAGTATAAGGAGGGCGTAAGGGTGACTGAGCACCTCAACAACTTCCAAAGCACTGTCAATCAATTGGCCACGATGGACATGAAGATCGCGGATGAGCTTCAAGCGTTATTGCTTCTTGGATCTTTGCCCGACAGCTGGGAGACCTTTGTCATTACTGTAAGTAACTCTGCTCCCAATGGTGTGTTATCTATGGATAATGTTAAAGACAACATGTTCAATGAAGAGACTAGGAGGAAGTCCTCTAGTTCCGATAATAGCCAAGTCTTTGTGGCAGAGAATAGAGGAAGGAGCAAGAGTAAAGGTCCCAGTCGAGATCGTGGAAGAAGTGCAAGCCGTTCGAGGACACGATTCAATGGAAGGTGTCATAATTGCAATCTCTATGGCCACATGATGAAGAATTGCAACAAACTAAAGAATAATAAGAAGGATGGGAAAGATGGCTCAACCTACCAAAAGAAGGAGGACACAACCAAGACTGCAGCTACCGCTACTGTGTCCAGTCAAGCATGTGAGTTGTTGTCTCTTGATAGTGATTGCCTACATGCTGATGAAGATAAAAACATTTCTTGGATAGTTGATTCTGGAGCATCTTTCCATGCCACGGCGCACTCGGAGTTCTTCACCACATACAAAGTCGGAGACTTTGGGGAAGTGAAGATGGGCAATGATAGCTATTCCAAGATATCAGGAATAGGTGATGTTTTGTTCGAGACTGATTTGGGCAATAAGCTGTTATTGAAAGATGTGAGACATGTTCCTGGTTTACGTCTCAATCTAATGTCAACCGGTGTGCTTGATCAACAAGGGTTCCATCATCATGGGGGAGATCAAAAGTGGAGGCTTACCAAGGGATCGCTAGTCATCGCTAGAGGGAAGTTGTGTTGCACCCTTTACAAGACATATGAGAAGGTTTGCAAAGGCAAGTTGAATGTCGCGGACAATTCTCCTTCAAATCTATGGCACAAGAGATTAGGCCACATGAGTGAGAAGGGATTGCAAGTTTTGGCAAAGAAGTCTCTCATTCCCTTTGTCAAAAGGTACCTCACTCGACTCTTGTGATTATTGTTTATATGGCAAACAAAATCAAGTCAGTTTTTCTGGTACCTTCACAAGAAAAGAAAAAATATTAGACCTAGTACATTCTGATGTTTGTGGCCCTATGGAAGTTGAATAACTAGGTGGTAATAGATATTTTGTTACCTTTATTGATGATGTTTCACGAAAGGTTTGGGTATATTTGTTGAAATCAAAAGGCCAGGTATTCCAAACCTTCAAGCAGTTTCATGTCATGGTGGAGAGGGAGACTGGGAGAGCCCTTGAATGTATCCGCAGCGACAATGGAGGAGAGTACACTTCGAACGAGTTCAGAGATTACTATTCGAAGTATGGCATTAGGCATGAAAAGACAATTCCTAGCACCCCACAACATAATGGTGTAGCTGAAAGGATGAACCGCACCATTCTGGAGAAGGTCAGGTGCATGCTGAAGACAGCCAATCTATCAAAGCGTTTTTGGGCCGAAGCTGTGTCAACCGCTTGTTACCTTATCAACAGATCACCAAGTGTACCATTGAACTTTGAGACTCCCGAATGCGTATGGACCGATAGAAGCGTTTCATATTCACACTTGAAAGTGTTTGGATGCAAAGCATTTGCACGTGTATCCGACGAGAAAAGATTGAAGATAGATGACAAAGGCACACCATGCATCTTTCTTGGGTACGGCAATGAAGAAATGGGCTACCGCATGTGGGATCCAAAGACCAACAAGCTATTCAGAAGCAGAAATGTACACTTCTTTGAAGATCAGACCGTGGCAGATCTTGATAAGGAGACAGTTAAAAATGCAGGCCAACTCACCTATGATTCATCACCGCTGCAACAAGAACCCAGTGGCAGAGCTCAAGAGGTTATACATGAAGACGTTCCTAACATGGCTGAAGCAGAAGGTGCTGAGATAGTGTTTGAACCTGAAGAAGATGATCAGGACGATCAAATTCAGGGGGAGCCAAGCCAGGAGGAGCAACCGGAGTGACAAGACCCATCCCGATTATCCCTCGATAGTCGTGATGAATCCTGCTCCCGTCCGACAATAACTAAAAATTACTGAAAGTAACCAAACTTATATACATACATCACACAACAAATCCCGAAAACATTGTCAGACAAGGGATAGTTAAGTTTTACAGACCAATGACGTCACAAGTTTGACTAGTCAAAGACAATACAGAGCATAGGTACTATTACAGATATGGGTCAAATTCCTACTCTGTAGAGTGTCTGAGTGCGCAACGGTCTATTTATTCTTTTGCCTCGCTTGCCTCGTTTCTAGCCCTCGTACCTGTGCACTGGCCTGGAGGGTGCATAAAACAATAAAGGTGTGAGTGGACAAAATAAAGTTTGATAAATACATTTACCAAAACACATTTCTTACCCTCCAGTTTTCACAAACATGCATGCATAACAGAAACACATGTGTAATAATATGAAATCAATTTATGACAGAAAGCATCATTTTCTAAAGTCTCTGGACACAGATATCAATAAATCATAATACCACCAATCCTCAATATCCAATCACATTATCCATATAACCCGTCACGATATCAATGCAACGCGTGCAACTTGGTGTCTCACTTCCGAGTACATCCCCCAGGATCTACGACGTCTAGGGGGATATCAACTCTAGGATCAACGTCGTCTAGAGGATATCATCATAATCCCACGCTCCTGCGAGTGAGCCTCCGTCGGAGCTACTCATCTCCAGGCAGTGGATCGTGACTACTCCAGGATCTACGACGTCCGGATGAGACTATCAAATCACAGAGGATGGTATATGTGGAACAGGTCACCCAAAACCAGTAATCTCATTTTAAAATTATTTATGTCTCAAATCAAGTCAAAACATTTCAATAGGGCCTATGCCCGAGACATAGCTTTCACAAATCAAGTTCCACGAAACCATCATTAAATAGTGTCCAGGATTCACTTTAGAAATTAAAATCATTAATTTAATCATATTCACATGTGACTCCAAATCCGAGTCAAAATTACTATTCACTTGGGTCACAAGCCCAAAATATCATTTTCACGCAAATCCGTGCAACCGTAACCCGAGTTGTCCCGATCACGTAAATCTATAAAATCAATTCCTGACTCATAACCCGAGTCAAAACATCATTATAATCATTTTCAGTCCCGGACCCACGCCCAAAACATCAATTTCGGCATTTCTCGAAACTCGTGCCAAAATATAATATAATAATCATAAAACCGAGAAAATCGAGAAATCACCGAATCAAAACATCAATCATGTCAAATCATAGAAAATCAGATAATAAAGCATTTTAAACCATATATGCATGCATCACGGTTAGAAAACCAAAAGTCCACTCACACACACCGTCCCGATTGTTCAGCCTCGAGCTGTTCGTTTTCCTCCGATGTCCCGGGAATATTCCAGCCTGTCAAACAAAGTGATTTAAGGTTACTAGACTATCATATAATCCTTAAATAAGAATCCCCTAATTGTCAGAATTTTATAATATTATTTTAATATAATTTAAACGGGTCGGGTACTCGGAACTACACTGAAACCATATCCGATTTACCCGAAACCAACGCGGATAGGTTCGTATCATCGAGAACATCAAGTTTCATGTTGATCACTTTGCCGGAATCCTCTCCACGCGCCGTCACGCGCCTAGCACAGTACACGCTACAGTGCGTCATTCTCGCCCGTTTGTCTGATAAACGGGTTGAAATACCCGCGATATGATCCGATGCAATCTCAGTCAATTCGGCCTTAAATCGATTCGTTCTTTCAACTGATCCCATCTAATCCAACTTTATTTCAGTTCTTTGAATTCAATTACCTCAATCAAGGTCCAAAACTTCACGACTCACGATCGAACTTCGACGGGTCTCTTAATCGGGTTTCACGATTCCGTGCCTCTAACTAACTGAACTCAAGCTTGATTTTCGGCAGCCATGGCAGCTTCTGTTCTTCCTCAATTCGACATGATTTCTTTTCGTTTCTGTTGCAAAGATGTTCGTTTTGATCCTAGCAACGTACTTCAATCCTCAATTTCTCTTCTCCTGGCTCCCAAATTCGAATTCGATTTTCCCCCAATTTTGCTGAATTTTCGAAGTAAAATTCTCCCAATTCTCTCGACCTCTCGAGTTCCTCTCTCTCAGTTCACTTCCTGAGACGCTTAATTGCATAATAACGTCGAGCTAGGGGTTTATCACGGATCAATTGAACAAAATGATGATTTTAGTCATGATTTAGGGATAAATGTCAAAAGGGTACATCATGGTGTTTCCCATGAAATCCGGTCTCCGTGTAATCTGGGGGAAGAATAAAACAAAGGACAGGTGTCATTGTCTGATCAAGGTTAAAAGACCATTTTGCCCCTGGTTGGACAAATTACCATTTTGCCCCTAGGCTTCCGTGACCCGTAACGTTCGTATCCAAACTCCGTTTTCGACGTGCCGCCTGTCGTTGTACTCCGGGCATCGAGACCTACCTAACGGTCCTCGAATCGTGTGAAAATTAGTTGTCAAACAAAAAGTCAACATTTTCCCCCTTTTCGTCCAAATTACGAAAATGCCCTTGGGCTTCCGAACGTCATAACTTTTTCCCTGATCGTCGGAATTGGGCGTGCCACCTGTCTATGGACTCGTGACGTCCCGAACTACGTCACGGTCATTAGTCGACGTCCGTTTGATTCACCAATAAAAAAGTCAACAATTTGACCATACTATTCACAAGGGTAAAAACGTCATTTATTCATTATGTTACAAAATTACATTTTCCAAATTTCTGGGGCGTTACAACCTTCCCCCCTTAAGAAATTTCATCCCCGAAATTTCAATGAAACAAATACGGGTACTGGTCTCGCATCTGTGTCTCAGGTTCCCATGTAGCTTCTTCCACATTCTGATTCCTCCAAAGAACCTTCACTAATGGAATCGTCTTTCGTCGAAACACTTTGTCCTTTCGGTCCAAGATCTGTACGGGCTGTTCTTCAAAACTTAGGTCTTCTCTGAGTTCAACGGGCTGTTCCTCCAACACATGGGACTCATCATACACATATTTCCGAAGCATTGACACATGGAAAACATTATGGACCCTCGAAAGCTCAGAAGGTAATGCTAATCTGTAGGCAACCCGGCCAATTCTCTCCACAATCTCATAAGGTCCAATGAAACGGGGGCTCAATTTCCCGCGTCTGTCGAATCGCACTATACCTTTCCAAGGAGATAACTTCAAGAATACCCAATCTCCAACTGCAAATTCCAAATCTCTGACTCGGTGGTCTGCATAACTCTTTTGTCTGTCTTGGGCTGTCTTGAGTCTGTCTCGGATGAGTTTAACCTTTTCCGTTGTTAAGTCTATCAATTCGGATTTAGACAATTTCCTTTCGCCCACCTCAGTCCAACACAAAGGGGTTCTGCACTGTCGTCCATATAAGGCTTCATAAGGAGCCATCCCGATACTTGCTTGGTAACTATTGTTGTAGGCGAATTCCATTAATGGTAGATGTGACTCCCAAGTACCCTGGAATTGCAAAACACATGCTCTCAGCATGTCCTCCAAGGTTTGGATAGTCCGTTCCGATTGCCCGTCGGTCTGAGGGTGGAATGCCGTACTAAAATGCAATCTCGTCCCGAAAGCTTCCTGTAAGTTTTGCCAGAATCTGGACGTAAATCGGGGATCTCGATCAGATACAATAAAGACAAGAGTGCCATGTAGTCGAATAATCTCGTCAATGAAGAGTCTGGCATACTGCGTCAACCGAAAGTCTTCACTTACATGTAGGAAATGTGCTGATTTGGTAAGCCTATCCACAATTACCCAGACTCCATCGTGTCCTTTAGGCGTTCTAGGGAGTTTAAACACAAAATCCATTGTTATATGATCCCATTTCCATTCCGGGATCGGTAGTGGTTGCAGTGCTCCATAGGGTCTTTGCCTTTCAGCCTTTACTTGTTGACATACCAAGCACTTACTCACATACTCTGCAATCTCCCGTTTCATACCCGGCCACCAATAATGCTCACGTAGCGTACGGTACATTTTCGTCCCACCTGGATGCATAGCATACACCGAACTATGGGCCTCGTCCAGAATCTCTTTCTTTAATGTTACATTTTCGGGCACACATAACCGTCCGTCCTTTACTAGGGCTTCATCCCTTCTAATTGCAACATCTTGTCGTTCCCCCGCATCAGCTTCAATTCGGAGGACACACAAGATAGGGTCTTCAAGTTGGGCTTCAATAACTCGATCAATCAGAATTGGTCGCACCTGGAAACTAGCTAGCAAGCCACCTTGGTTATCCAGTCCCAAAGCAACTCCAGTCCTAGGAAGTTCAACCAATAAAGGCAAACACACCATTCGTAGATGTGCCACAGTATGAGCTGATTTTCGACTCAATGCATCAGCTACCACATTAGCTTTTCCAGGATAGTACTCAATCGTGCAGTCGTAATCCTTAATTAGCTCCAACCATCGTCTCTGTCTCAAATTCAATTCCTTCTGTGTGAAAAAGTACTTCAAACTCTTATGATCAGTGAAAAGTCTACATGTCTCACCATACAAGTAATGTCTCCAGATCTTTAGGGCATGTACCACCGCAGCTAATTCCAAATCATGGGTGGGATAGTTACGCTCATGCGGTTTCAATTGTCGAGAGGCATACGCAATAACCTTTCCATGTTGCATTAACACACACCCCAATCCTTGTAAGGATGCATCACTGTACACCTCGAACTCCCCACTATCATCCGGAAGGGTTAAGATAGGAGCGGAGGTCAACCTTTTCTTCAGTTCTTGGAAACTTTGCTCGCAGTCCTCGCCCCAAACAAACTTGATTCCTTTCCTGGTTAGGCGGGTCATCGGAGCAGCAATCGCAGAGAAGCCTTCCACAAAACGTCTGTAATAACTGGCCAATCCCAAAAAGCTCCTTACTTCGGTCACTGTCTTCGGCTGCTCCCAGTTTTCTATCGCTTCTATCTTCTGGGGATCAACACGAATCCCATCCACGGAAATCACATGTCCTAGAAAACCAACACTCGTTAACCAAAATTGGCACTTACTCAGTTTGGCAAAGAGCTAGTTCCTCCTTAGCGTATCAAGCACAATCCTCAAATGTTCCTCATGTGCCCTTTTGCTGCTTGAATACACTAGAATGTCATCAATGAATACAATAACAAATCGGTCAAGGTACTTCTGGAATACTCGGTTCATCAAATCCATGAATGCTGCAAGTGCATTAGTCAATCCAAATGGCATCACCAGAAATTCATAATGACCATATCGAGTTCGAAAAGCTGTCTTTGGAATGTCCTCCTCTCGAATCCTTAACTAGTGGTAACCAGAACGCAGGTCAATCTTCGAAAAATACTTAGCTCCCCTTAATTGATCAAACAAATCATCAATCTGAGGCAAATGATACTTATTCTTTATCGTGACTTTATTAAGTTGCCTGTAATCCATGCATAGTCTCAAACTTCCTTCCTTCTTTTTCACAAACAATATTGGGGCTCCCCATGGCGATACACTCGGTCAAATGAACCCCACATCCACGAGATCTTGCAACTGTACTTTCAATTCCCTTAACTCAGCTGGTGCCATCCGATAAGGTGTCAAGGATATAGGTCGTGTACCAGGAATTAGTTCAATAGTGAACTCAATCTCCCGAGAAGGTGGTAATCCTGGTAAATCCTCAGGAAATACATCTGGGAAGTCACACACTACTGGGATATCCTCGGCCTTGACTGGTGCATCCCGTGCATCGACAACATAAGCTAGATAACTCTGGCAGCCCTTCCTCAGAAATCTATCTGCCGAGAGGGCTGATATGACTCTAGGGTTTAACATCCTCCGATCTCCCTGAAATATCACCTCAGGTAATCCAGGGCTCCGAAGTATCACCCTCTTATCGAAACACTCGATAGAGGCATGATGGGTTGTCAGCCAATCCATCCCAAGGATAACATCAAAATCACACAAGTCTAGGAGTATCAAATCAACCACTAGATGCACATCCCCTATCACAATAGGGTATCCTCGTATCACCTGGTTTACTACATACAACTCTCCAGTCGGTGTACCGACTCCCATCTCACACCCGATCGCAGAAATCTCTCTATCTGCTAACAGTGCATACTCCCGAGAAACAAAAGAGTGGGTAGCTCCCGGATATATTAAAGTACGTACACGATGACCAAAAATAGTAAGCATACCTGTCACCACCTCCGGGGCTGCCCGGGCCTCCTGTTGAGTCACAGCATAGACTCGAGCCTGTGGTCCCGAAGTCCGACCACGCCCTCGTGATCCACCAGATCCACCACGAGTTTTGCCACCTCCTCTCCCACTCGTAGCATTTGAAGCCAAGGTTGTACTAGGGCCCTGCTCAGTAGTGCCCCAACCAGCACCACTACCGCCAGATCGATAAGGGCATTCCCTTATGATGTGTCCAGGTTCTCCACAAAAATAACAAGTTATTGTACTAGGCCGACTAGGTCTACCACTCTGGCTACCAGTAGATCCCACAGAGGTTCCGCTAGCTTGTGATGTCGCCTAGGGTCTGTAACCATATCGCTGTGTACTCCCACCACCAAAGCTCGGACGAGTGCCACGAGAAGATCCAGAGCCATAATTACCTCTCTTGGAGGACCTCTGGTTCGCAGATCCCTGGTACTGACGGTCCCGGCGTCGACCAGAGCCCGAGAACTGCTGTGGCACTGGCAAGGTCACCTCAACTCGTGCAGCTGCATCAGACAACTCTCGCAGGGTGGCATAAGTTCCTACCGTCACAGCTCCCCGGATGTCATTCCTCAGTCCTTGCTCAAACCTTCGGCACTTGTCCTCCTCGTTGGATACATATAGAGGAGCAAAACTGGACAGGTTCAGGAATTTCTGCTCATAGTCTGCCACTGACATGTCCCCCTGATGTAGTTGTAGGAATTCAACCTCCCTAGCATTGCGAAATGAGCGAGGATGGAACTGATCCAGGAAACGATGGCGGAAGTCCTCCCAACTCAGGGTGCGGGCATCCATCCCTGTCAGCTGCAACCCACGCCACCATCGGTAAGCTTGGCTACTCAGCATAAATGTGGCCAGTGGAACCATATCTCCTGGTGGACATTGCATAATCTCGAAGATCCGCTCAAATTGAGTAATCCACTCATAGGCCTCTTCTGGGTCAGTCAAGCCAGTGAATGCAATGGCCCCTAAACGTTGAGCTCTCTCTACGTCCGGACCTCCAAACTCATCACCAGCCTGGGTACGGGGCTAGCGTCTCTGAGGCATATTGTGATGTTCTGTAAGAGAAACATATCAGTATCACAACTCGGGCATACTAATGTGCAAGACTCAGACCGTGACCTAATGCTCTGATACCAATTTGACAAGACCCATCCCGATTATCCCTCGATAGTCGTGATGAATCCTGCTCCCGTCTGACAATAACTAAAAATTACTGAAAGTAACCAAACTTATATACATACATCACACAACAAATCCCGAAAACATTGTCAGACAAGGGATAGTTAAGTTTTACAGACCAATGACGTCACAAGTTTGACTAGTCAAAGACAATACAGAGCATAGGTACTATTACAGATATGGGTCAAATTCCTACTCTGTAGAGTGTCTGAGTGCGCAACGGTCTATTTATTCTTTTGCCTCGCTTGCCTCGTTTCTAGCCCTCGCACCTGTGCACTGGCCTGGAGGGTGCATAAAACAATAAAGGTGTGAGTGGACAAAATAAAGTTTGATAAATACATTTACCAAAACACATTTCTTACCCTCCAGTTTTCACAAACATGCATGCATAACAGAAACACATGTGTAATAATATGAAATCAATTTATGACAGAAAGCATCATTTTCTAAAGTCTCTGGACACAGATATCAATAAATCATAATACCACCAATCCTCAATATCCAATCACATTATCCATATAACCCGTCACGATATCAATGCAACGCGTGCAACTCGGTGTCTCACTTCCGAGTACATCCCCCAGGATCTACGACGTCTAGGGGGATATCAACTCTAGGATCAACGACGTCTAGAGGATATCATCATAATCCCACGCTCCTGCGAGTGAGCCTCCGTCGGAGCTACTCATCTCCAGGCAGTGGATCGTGACTACTCCAGGATCTACGACGTCCGGAGGAGACTATCAAATCACAGAGGATGGTATATGTGGAACAGGTCACCCAAAACCAGTAATCTCATTTTAAAATTATTTATGTCTCAAATCAAGTCAAAACATTTCAATAGGGCCTATGCCCGAGACATAGCTTTCACAAATCAAGTTCCACGAAACCATCATTAAATAGTGTCCAGGATTCACTTTAGAAATTAAAATCATTAATTTAATCATATTCACATGTGACTCCAAATCCGAGTCAAAATTACTATTCACTTAGGTCACAAGCCCAAAATATCATTTTCACGCAAATCCGTGCAACCGTAACCCGAGTTGCCACGATCACGTAAATCCATAAAATCAATTCCTGACTCATAACCCGAGTCAAAACATCATTATAATCATTTTCAGTCCCGGGCCCACGCCCAAAACATCAATTTCGGCATTTCTCGAAACTCGTGCCAAAATATAATATAATAATCATAAAACCGAGAAAATCGAGAAATCACCGAATCAAAACATCAATCATGTCAAATCATAGAAAATCAGATAATAAAGCATTTTAAACCATATATGCATGCATCACGGTTAGAAAACCAAAAGTCCACTCACACACACCGTCCCGATTGTTCAGTCTCGAGCTGTTCGTTTTCCTACGATGTCCCGGGAATATTCCAGCCTGTCAAACAAAGTGATTTAAGGTTACTAGACTATCATATAATCCTTAAATAAGAATCCCCTAATTTTTGGAATTTTATAATATTATTTTAATATAATTTAAACGTGTCGGGTACTCGGAACTACACTGAAACCATATCCGATTTACCCGAAACCAACGCGGATAGGTTCGTATCATCGAGAACATCAAGTTTCATGTTGATCACTTTGTCGGAATCCTCTCCACGCGCCGTCACGCGCCTAGCACAGTACACGTTACAGTGCGTCGTTCTCGCCCGTTTGTCTGATAAACGGGTTGAAATACCCGCGATAGGATCCGATGCAATCTCAGTCAATTCGGCCTTAAATCGATTCGTTCTTTCAACTGATCCCATCTAATCCAACTTTATTTCAGTTCTTTGAATTCAATTACCTCAATCAAGGTCCAAAACTTCACGACTCACGATCGAACTTCGACGGGTCTCTTAATCGGGTTTCACGATTCCGTGCCTCTAACTAACTGAACTCAAGCTTGATTTTCGGCAGCCATGGCAGCTTCTGTTCTTCCTCAATTCGACATGATTTCTTTTCGTTTCTGTTGCAAAGATGTTCGTTTTGATTCTAGCAACGTACTTCAATCCTCAATTTCTCTTCTCCTGGCTCCCAAATTCGAATTCGACTTTCCCCCAATTTTGCTGAATTTTCGAAGTAAAATTCTCCCAATTCCCTCGACCTCTCGAGTTCCTCTCTCTCAGTTCACTTCCTGAGACGCTTAATTGCATAATAACGTCGAGCTAGGGGTTTATCACGGATCAATCGAACAAAATGATGATTTTAGTCATGATTTAGGGATAAATGTCAAAAGGGTACATCATGGTGTTTCCCATGAAATCCGGTCTTCGTGTAATCTGGGGGAAGAATAAGACAAAGGACAGGTGTCATTGTCTGATCAAGGGTAAAAGACCATTTTGCCCCTGGTTGGACAAATTACCATTTTGCCCCTAGGCTTCCGTGACCCGTAATGTTCGTATCCGAACTCCGTTTTCGACGTGCCGCCTGTCGTTGTACTCCGGGTATCGAGACCTACCTAACGGTCCTCGAATCGTGTGAAAATTAGTTGTCAAACAAAAAGTCAACATTTTCCCCCTTTTCGTCCAAATTACAAAAATGCCCTTGGGCTTCCAAACGTCATAACTTTTTCCCTGATCGTCGGAATTGGGCGTGCCACCTGTCTATGGACTCGTGACGTCCCGAACTACGTCACGGTCATTGGTCAACGACCGTTTGATTCACCAATCAAAAAGTCAACAATTTGACCATACTATTCACAAGGGTAAAAACATCATTTATTCATTATGTTACAAAATTACATTTTCCAAATTTCCGGGGCGTTATACAGAGTGCCGAAGCCGAATACTAAGTATCCTTCTTCACAGTATATTCTCACGACCAGTGATGGGGATGACCCGCATTCCAGATACATTCTGTTGACTGGTGATGGAGAGCCTGAAAATTTTGAGGAGGCAAAGACTCATGCAGACAATGACAAATGGATGTTGGCAATGAAGTCTGATATGGAGTCTTTATTGAAGAATGACACCTATGAGTTGGTAGAGCTTCCTAAAGGCAGAAAAGCACTCAAAAATAAGTGGGTGCTCAAGTTGAAGAGGGACGAGAATGAGCAGTTGACAAAGTTGAAGGCTCGCTTGGTTGTCAAGGGTTTTGGGCAAAAGGAAGGAGTCGATTTTGACGAGATATTCTCACCAGTGGTTAAGATGACTTCTATCCAAGTTATTCTGGGCATGGCAGCTAGCATGGATCTTGAGGTGGAGCAGTTGGATGTGAAGACAACATTTCTACATGGTGATTTGGAAGAGGAAATTTACATGGAGCAACCAGAAGGTTTTGAAGTTGAGAGAAAAGGACACATGGTTTGTAAGTTGAAGAAAAGCTTGTACGGGCTAAAGTAGGCACCGAGGCAATGGTACAAGAAGTTTGACTCATTCATGTTGGGTCATGGGTACAAGAGAACAGATGTTGATCCATGTGTGTATATCCAGCAGTTCACCGGAGGTAACTTCATCATTTTATTGCTCTATGTTGATGATATGTTGATTGTGGGGCACGATGTTGCTATGATTCACAAGTTGAAGTCAGATTTGTCAAAATCATTTGATATGAATGACTTAGGTCCAGCTAAGCAGATTTTGGGCATGGAGATCACTCGTGACAGGAAGGCGAAGAAGCTATGGTTATCACAGGAAAGGTACGTTGAACGAGTGCTTGAGAGGTTCAACATGAAAGAAGCTAAGCCAGTGAACTCACCTCTAGGTAATCAATTCAAGTTAAGCAGAAGTTTATGCCCAACTACACAAGAGGATATGGACAAGATGGCAGGTATTCCCTACTCATCAGTTGTTGGTAGTCTTATGTATGCTATGGTTTGTACTCGACCAGATATAACACATGCAGTTGGTGTTGTTAGTAGGTATCTCTCTAACCCTGGCAGAGAGCATTGGGAATCAGTCAAGTGGATACTTAGATATTTGAGAGGCACTTCAAAGTTGTGCTTGTGCTTTGGTGGATCGAAACCGATGTTAGAAGGTTTCACGGATGCAGACTTGGCAGGAGACCTTGATGCTAGAAAATCCACTTCTAGATACTTATTCACCTTTTTAGGGGGAGCTGTTTCATGTCAGTCTAAGTTACAAAAATGTGTTGCCTTATCCACCACTGAAGCTGAGTATATTGCTGAAAATGAAGCAGGCAAGGAGATGATTTGGCTGCAGAGGTTCATTCAAGAATTGGGTGTGAAGCAAGAAAGTTATGTGGTGCATTGTGATAGTCAGAGTGCTGTTCATTTAAGTAAAAATTCAGTGTACCATCCTCGCACGAAGCACATTGATCTCCGTTATCATTGGATTCGAGATGCAGTATCAAAGAAGCTTTTCCAGTTGAGGAAAATTCACACCAACAAGAACACTTCAGATATGTTGACAAAAGTTGTTACACAACAGAAGTTGGAGTATTGCAGCAAATCCGCTGGAGTGGACTTCAAGTAGAAGTCACTTCGTTTTGACCTAGTTGGCCTAGAGGGGGAGATTGTAAAATATCTAGGCCCAAATTTCAAATATATATACAAAATGTTGTTTGAAGCATTAATGAAGTAAGTGGTTGTAGGTAAGTGGGATCCAAAATGTAGTAGGTGATTGTAGGTAAGTGAGATCCAAAATGTAGTAGGTGGTTGTAGGTAAGTGGGATCCAAAATGTAGTAGATGGTTGTAGGTAAGTGGGATCCAAAATGAAGTAAGTGGGTGGGTGAAGCATTAATGAAAGCATTTAGATGGTTACTCCTTGGCTTATATAAGGAGAGGTCATTTGCTCATTCCATCAATCTCATCTAAGAGAAACATCTTTCTCCAAGTAGAGAGTGAAGAGTGCCCACTCTAAGTTGAGAGTATTGAGTGTTGTAGTGTTGGTAGCAAAACAAGTGAGAGAGAGAGAGTTTCCTTCAAGTAGTGTTCTTGAAGTTGTGCATCTCTTTGTACCCCTAATTTCATTAGTGGAGGTTCTTGTTGTAGTTGCCCCGTGGACGTAGGCATATTTCCGAACCACGTTATATCCGGTATTCTCTATTCTTTGCCCTTTTATTTCTTTGCATATTTTTCCTTTTTGTGGGTTGAGTTATCATTTCCATTCTACTATTTTCCGCAATAATACCAATTTGGAAAAAGGATGATGATAGAGCAGGAATACTCAATGCTGCATCATCTGTGAAAGAAGCACTACAGGTTGCATGGTTAAAAATTAAACTTGATGACTCTGATTAGAGAACCCCAAGATGGAAATGCGATTTCTGGGAGATGAAGGTTTGGCTAATTCATAAAGATAATTTTTAAAAGAACTATATAGAAAGAAGTACCATATGATGTGTTGCTCTTGGCATAATAATCTTATAACATGGTCACGTTTATTTGAAAGCTCTTTATGATGACAATTGAAAACCCATCATATATTAGCCCTTTCGTTGTCTCATTATTTGACTTGCATGTGAATTAACTGGAATGCTCTGCTGCCCTTTTGAGTTCAAAGATTGGGAAAATTATGACCTCATTAACTTTTCCATGTGCTCAGATTGAACAGAGCTTTAGTAATTTACTGTGTTTTGTATTTACAGTGACCGCATTGTTTCTTTAGGGTGCTGATACAATATTGCATGCGAAATTGTGGTGACGCTTGTCCGCCAACACCTTTTTTATCTTCCTTTGTTGCCGCTTCGGTGAAATTAGAGAAATAAATAAGGTACTGCTGACCAGGTTTGTACCGCGTAAACTTATGTTGGCCAACGTTGAAGAGAAGGAAATGGTAAAGAGATTATATATGTCTTTCTCTTGTACAGCTGCTTATAAATTTTATTCTTAATGGTTGCATGAAATTGTTCTATTATTATCAATCACCTAAATAACAGATATTGATTATGTAGGTTGTTCTTGTAAGGATTGAAATTGGTCCTTGTGATGTTTAAAGCAAGAGTGTGGTTGTACCGTTGTATGTAAAAGAGATGTTCCTGTAAAACAAGGGAAATTTTTTGGAATGTCAATGGAGCCTTCAACTTTGGAGGCTTATGTGAAGAACAAGTTGGATGAGATCCAGTCAGTCATCTCTTTTGACTCAAGACGAATCATTTCAAGAAAGGTGTATTTTTGCGCTCTCAACATCTTATGCTCTTAAAAGCTTTTTAATGTGAAATAAGAATTTGATTGCCATCAATGAACTCTGAGATATTACTGTCATTATAAGAACCAAGACATGCAACTGATTACATGTCCATTGGCTACGTTTTGGCGGGGGTGATTGTACTAGATTGAATAGGTCATTAAAATTCAAGGTATTTAGAATGAAAAAACATTTATTTTTACCTTAAATTTGTTGAGTTATCCAATCTAATATAATCTTCCTCACTATACACGGCCATTATATTTAAACCATTTTGCATTCAGTTGGAAACATGTGGCTGCATTTACAACAAGAATTTATTTTGTAGTAATATTGTGGATGTAATTTCATATGATGAACTCAAAGTTGCAATCTTCCAAGGAAAATGGGCAAGAGGTTCTTGATCCGCTAGGTATGTTATGTCTATTCTTGACTCATTAATGGTATACGCATTTGATAATGTATTTGGTAAATTGCATTTCTGATGCCAATAATATGAGGTTGTGATTATTTGATGCAATAACAAAGATGAGTTAATAGTAAAAGAAGAACCCAGGGGCAACCATCTGATGCGTTCTTTTTGAATAGCCTCAACCTCAAGGGATCAAAAGATGCTTGATGACTGGAAACCCTCCCGAGGAAGTAGCCATTTTTGCAAAGTCAAACAAAGTTTTCTCAGGTTTCCCTTTCCAGTTCATAATGTTGTTCTACTTTTGTCACATTTTGTCAAAACTCAAAACATTCATTTACTGAAGCCAAATAGAACTTTAATTTTCTCAAAGCAGTTCATTTTGCTAATTTCATTCATTCTTTCTCGACTTCCGTGGAGGATGATTGAGATTGAGATTGAGATTGAGATTGAGATGGTTATTGTTATTGTTTTCAGGTGATCAAGAAAGTATTGTTGTTTATTACCAAAATTTAAGTTTTGTTTGGTGCTCTAGAAAATTGTTATGTTATATTATTTGCAGATGTTCCTTTCGAAGGCAGATTGATATATTCTGTCTTCTTTGGTCACAAGGAGTCCCAAAGCTAGAATATGGAAAGTTTGAAGCCCCTAAAGATAAAAAAGGTAAAATTCTAGGGGCTTAGATTAAAATTATGAAACTTGAGGAGGACTAGTTGCTTACGATTCGGATTATACAAAGGGTTTTTATATTGTGGAGTTTGTATTGTTGACCGAAGTGGAGTGTTGGGCGGGGCCCACTATTATGTAGATGAGAAGGACGACTCAGATGCTATTTGGCTGTTTCCTTTGGGCAAGAAGGAAAGGGAATCAATTTCCAGACCTTTTGGGTTTATGGGGCCCTTTTTTCTTGTGAAATAAAAGGAATATGTGGGAAAATAAGAGAAGTTTTGCATATTCCCTTCATTTTTTCTATTTTCATTTTAGCAAGTTTAAAAAGTGAGATTTTATTGGAGATTCAAATTGAAAGAAAATCTTGCATAATTTAGAGAGAAACGTAACTTACCGTTGATAAAAAGGAAAGCGGAAAATTACATTTTGAATAGTTAGTTTATGTTAAGATTTATTTTCTTGTTTGTTTGTTTTTTTTTTTTTTGCAAGTTATTTTCTTGTTTGTTAAATGATACAATTCTGCTGGCATAGTGTAAATTAAAACAAAATTCAAATAAATTAAATTTAATAACTGATATTTTGGATTTTGATTTTTTCCTCTTTCTTAACAAACGAAAGCAGTTCCTATTTTATTTTCAATCCTTCTCCGATAAGTATTTCAAAATCTTTATTGTATCTTCTTTTAAGAAATAAAAAATAAAAAATCTTCTAATGTAGTATTCCCCCTCGTTTCATGGTTTATATATCCTCCTCCTAGTATTATTTTAGGAAATTCCTCTTAATCCTTTAAACCCATTCATAACTCAAAAAATATCCAAAAATCGAAATTGCCTTTCAAATTGCTCACTATTTGACTGTTGACTTTGAGATTCATGTTAATTTGATTTTTCTCATCACCTATTTCTTTTCGTCGTTGTGGCCCTTGTGGGGCAACAAAGGGGGTAGTATAGGTAATATGAAAATACGAAAGGGTAGTCTCGGTACAAATAGGACCATAAATACGTGGTGTGACTGCCCTCTGATCTGTGCTCTCATCCAAACAAGAAAGAAGAGGAAGTAGGCGAAGATTGAAGGGGAATTAATCAGCGGCGACGAGGTGCAACGATTGTTCTCCAAGGCCGGGTAATCCACGGCCCAAATAAAACGATCAAGATGGCGACTGAAACTCGTCTTCTTTGATTGAAAATCTAGAAGGAGGAGAGGGAGAGGGAGAAGAAGAAGAAGAGGAACAACGATCAGATTCGGTTTTCGCTCTTCTGCTAGATTGTCAGGGATTTTGATGTTTTTAAGGGCTGGAATCTCGTTGTTGTTGACCGATTCGATTCTTTTTTACTGTGGCGGCGATTGTTGAAAAATTGAAAGAACAGGTATTGAAAACCCTAAAGCTTTTGATAATTTGCGTGCGCTTTTTTGTGTGGTTAATTTTATCTTTAACATCCATCATCATCGTCGTCGTTCAAGAAACTACTACGAATCGGAACCATGAAGGCGCTTCTTATCGACTCTGGATTGTTGTCAATGTACGATTTGTTGGGCTCTTTAGTATCTGCCTTCATTAAGGAACTAGTCCAATTACAGATCTTGAAGAACTACTGCTTTTTCTTCAAGTTGCCACTGGATTTCATGGAGCTTAGTCGTGATGGGCTTTTAGGGTATATAATCGTAGGTAGAGCCACATGGTCGTGATCCATGAGCCTTTTCATATCGTTTTTGATCCACTGCGGCTGCCAAATCTTGATATTGTGATCGAAGGTTTTTGCTTGCAGCAGTAGAGAAACTAGTGGGCTTTTCTCTGGGAGGCATGCCGTGTGCCATGGAGGCTAATATTATTGATTGACAATTTGAATGTATATAATTTTTAATTTTATAGGGCTGGATCTAATAGGTTATGGGTGATCTGTTTTTTTAGGAGAATCCCCAGATCCTTGAACTTCATCAAATCCAGTACTGATTCATCTTATATGTCATGGATCGGAGAATGCTTTGCAACATAATGAAGAGTTTGAATCTAGGATGCAAAGCTTGTGCGTCTGTCATTTATCTTAGTGCCAGGAGACTGCCTGCTCTTGTTTCTGGTGATTTGGAGCACGACAAGTTGAATTTCTTGTTATGAAACAGCCATTTCATATCACGAAACCCAAGAATACTGCTCCTGCTTTGGTGGGTCAAATAGTTCGCGGAAATTATGTGTAGGAATTAAAAACCTTTGTGCCCAATCTCGTTTTTGGGTGCATATAACTCAGACTGCTAGTTTGAACGAACGCACTGTTGTTTGTCCTGTTTATATTAGAAGGGGTCTTTTTGTTTTCATCATAGTATATGGTTGCAAAATGAAGCCCAATTTTGAGTACTAGGGACTTGCTATGTACAATTCAACATACTGAACCGAGGGAGTTTTTGCAGTCTGTCGAAAACTGGGTAACACGATCTGCCTCAAGGTAATGGCCTGTGGAGGCTGTGCTGGCAGTCCAGTTATCAGCTTTTGGGCTCAATAACAATGCCATAGATTTTGAGACTAGCTTCGTGTTTATCATTTTCTGCAAATGATTACCCTTGTTTCTTGTTTGTATCCTAGTTTTGGTGCTGAGCTTCATCGTTGCTGCCTTTCAGGTGCAATACACAGAAACCTCATTAGAAATTTATTTCCTTTGTAGAGTTCTTAAAAAAGTTTGTCTCACATATCCTAGCGAGGGCGAGGAAACCCAAACACTGTAAGCATCTGACTTGTGATTGCCTTTTACATGGTAGTCTCTAGGGTTAAGTCTTTGTTTTTCATTTGCATTGTAGTTCTGTATTTTTTTTATTATGAAATAGGCTTAAGTTTATTCATGATTCCGCCACTGATGCAAATTTGTTGACACGTTGCAGTTACTTTGGTCCTCACCTTCATATTATGTAATGCGAAGATATTTTTTCAATTTTAGACCAAGTTTCTTATGTTGTATAGGATTTTTGATTTGCAGATCTTGTGTTTGCACTGGGGGTGTACCCACCACTCTGGTGCAAATTGGAAAGCAAGTAAGAACTGCATCTTGCAGAACTTCTTGTAGCAGGAAAACAGTTTATGGGATTACGTCTCTCTGCCCAAGCATGATGAATACAGTACGCCTAGAACTTACAAAAGCTATTAGTTCCGACTTGAATTGGAAGGTTTCAAAGGGTTGTCGCAGTGGAACAAGGAGGTCAAGGAAACAAGTTGATACAAGCCAAAAATTCGGGTCAGAGCTAGCAGTGAAAAGTACTAGAAGTGCATTGGAGACAACAGTTTCTGAATCAGAGAAGGTGAATTCTCCATAATTGTTCATTTATAGTTACTTCTTACCAATCCTTGTAAGAAAAAGTAAAATACTATCTTCTTAAGGCATGCCCTTTCTCATGTGGCTGATATCATTGTCGGTTTTGTAGCTTGGAGTGGCTGTACTTGGGAGACGGTTTGGTGACAAAAATGAACATGTACCCATTAAGAAAAGGAGATTTATGGTGCGGTCTCCATCACCCCCACCTCGCTTATCTTCACCACACCTTGGAGACAACCGGCCATTACTGGATGGTCGATATGCCTCAAGTCAGAAGTCTGGTGCAAAGTCACTTTCCAAAAAGCATCCTGCAAGGAGTGATACTTCTAAGCTGACTAAGTGCCGGAATAGTGATGCTGATGGTGCTGTCAATGAGAATTCATATGAGGTGACAAATCGAAAGCCTGGTGATGGGGAGGACTTCTCTGGTATTGAGATACTGGCAGCTGCTGCCTGCAACAACAGCATAAACGATGACAATAATCATGTAGAGAAGAATCCAGTAGCAGAAGATTCCTCACAGGAGGGAAAAGATGCATCAACTTCTGCAAGGCCCTTGGAGCGAGCCATTGCTTTAACTTCGTCTACAGAAATAAGAACTGCTTTAGAAGTTTCTGAAGGAAGAGATGCATCAATGTCTGCAGTCGTGGAAGAAAGTATTGCATCATTGGAAACAGTTCATTCGCCTCCAAAAGGCATGCCGCAAGAAGATGAAATAGAGAGCTCCTCTTTTGGAGCTAATGGGGTCAGCATTAGCCCTAGCGAAGGACATGATGAAGTAGTAGGAAGATCCTCTTCCTCAAAAGATGTTAGGTTTCACTGGGACCTGAATGTTCCTATCGATGCTTGGGAGGAACCTTGTGATATGGCAATTGATCCTCAAACAGGTCCTCTAGATGATATCTCCATCGATACTAAGCGGGACGAAAAATTACAGGTTTCAGAAGCTCATGATATTTTGGGGGATGAGCATGCTGAAAATGATATTGCAAGCTCCATGCAACTCCTGGCTAAAAATAAGGAACAGGGATTGAAAGCCTGCCCTGAATCAGAGATGAGTTATGGTACATGTGCTCCTACTGGTAGGGGTGTGAAAACTCCCTCTCAGGATGTCAGTGTAGATGCATGTGTTAGATCCGATAACATCACGGTCACAGACCCTGTGCTTGAAGAAACCAATAATACGCCACTTTCCTGCTTTGCTGTTAAGCCTGTCGCAGAAGAGAATACTTCTGGTGAACAACTAGGTAAAACGGACTGTTTGGAAAGTGTGAAGGTTGAAAATCCTGCTATAGCTTGTGTGCCAGAGGGGGCTTCTTGTGAGATTGAAAGCACGGTTCTAGATGATGATGGTAAAGGCTCTGGTGCAACATCTAGTTTTCACGATGGTCCTAAGTCTCCTGAAGAGATGACGGGAGTAGAAAGCTGTCACTCACTTGCACCTTCCGTTGCAGTCAATCCTATTTTTAAAACAGAGGATGTGGCTGTTAATTATTCCAAACTTGATTGTGAAGACAAATCTGCATCAGGTGCATCTGTTGGAGAAGGCCTATCTTTGGTGACCTTAACTGCAAAGGAACCAGTTGAAGCTGCCTCTGAGACTCTTACTGTTGATTCTCTACTAAATGCTGGTTCTGAGGAAGCAATGCATAAATCTTTAGGGAATTCCATAGTGGATCCAGTAGCTGCAGCTGGATCCTCCTCTCTCGAGCAATGCCACTATGGTGAAGTGACTGCCTGTAGCATTGGTAGAGTCTCTACAGAGGATCGTTCCGAGGTCAACTATGACTTGGATGTTTGTCAAGATGACAAGCGTCACATGGTTGGCAAGGAAAACACTATGGAGTGTGATGCCGGATATGACTCTCAGTATGAAGATGGGGAGTTGAGGGACTCAGATGTACCATATTGGCAGGAGAATGAATATGATGATGAAGAAGCGGAATGTGTTGACTATGGTTCTGATACATGCGAAAGTGATGCTGCTGATGACTCTATATCAGGAAAAGTTGGTACAGGACTTGAATGCAGAGAAGCAGAATTGGTAGGGTTGGATTCTGTCAACAGGAATGCAAAGGTCATGAGAGGATTGAGTCCAGGATCTGATAATATGTGTGAAAAAAATGAACGTGCTTTGAGACAATCTTCCGTTGGTTCGAAGACAAAAAGTTCTGGTTCTGATCAAATGCCCGGTGATTCTGAAGCTTCTTCAAACCGAACTGTGGAAGCAACTGAGGGCTGCACAAGAAGACATGCTGCCAATTACTACGATGGCCATGATGGCAAGCATTCTCCTGCCACAATGGCTGGATCGATGACATCTGACACATTGAATGGGATGGGTTCTGTATGCGCAAGGAGGAGGTAAAACTCTACTAATCCCGTTCCTGAAAAAATTCTCTACTATTCCTTTATCCTTCTTTAATGCAATTTTTTATTCTTTTATCTTGATTACCAATTATTGTTTTGCTTCAGGTTGGGCAATTTTGATTTGTCTGTTCGATCTGAGGAGGCTGGTTCTGATCAGTCCATGGGAAAGGAAAAATCTGATTCACGTTTGCATAGTAAAAACACGGGAGGTGTACATTTGATTAATCCTTTGGGGAGTTATTGGGATTCCAAACGCCGTGAATCACCCACTTATCATGGTTCCTTTGGTTCTGGTCGCCCTAGACCAAGAAATGTTGGAAACCATGGTTATGAAATGGATACAGATGATACGTTTTCAGAAGCAGCAGGAGTTCACAACCGTGTTCACAGGCAAGCTATTAGTTTTTCCTCAACTCGTCTGTATCAGCCTCCACTTAGAAGAAGATCGCCTTCTGAGAGAAATGACACACACAATATGCATAGGGGAATGATTCCTATGAGAGATACAAGTCCTGATAGGCGAAGGTTTAGACGATATCCACAAGGGGTAAGGAGAGGCATCAGGGAAGAGTACCATAGGCCCATGCCTGATGATCCCAACGAATGTTCTTATAACGTGTCACGCCGAATGGCCAGGAGAGAGCAGAGCACTTCACCCCCTAGCAGAGGACCCATCTATTATGATAGACCCCACAAGAAGTTCCAGTCTAGGTACAGAAGTCGCTCTCCTCCTGCATGGGGTTTACCAAGAGAACGGAATGATATATCAAGACATCGTGGAAGCAGGTCTCCTGATTGTAGGTTTGATGCTAAAATGGAGAAGATGAGAGTGCCCTTTCAGAAGCACAGTTTTGGAGGCAAGCATGAAGTAGGGTTCTTATCCCCATCAAGACGTCGGTTTTCTCCCCAACAGAATTCCAGATGGTTCGATGATTCAAACAGTGGTGTAGATCATAGTTTCAGGGGAAGGAGATTTGGTGGAAGGCGATTCCAGCCGGGGCAGAGGTTTGATCCAGTGCGTGCATCTCGCAGAATGAATTCAGATGATTACTTTGAACCCATGATTCGACCCGCTAGATTTTCTGAGTTGCCCGGTGGTGGCAGGGAATGTAGAAATGAAGGCAGTGATGATGACAGAAGGAAGCATGATGGAAGATTTGAGATCATTCATCGTGTGAGGCGTTATGATTCAGATGGTATTGTGCGTCAGTTCCGTTATGATGAAGATCGCTTTGCATCTCGCAAAACACAGAACTCTCAGAACACACAGAAGTACGATGAATCTGATGGTCGGGTGGCTGTTGATAGACGGGGGCCTCGAGATGCTTTCCTAGGAGACGATGTAGCAAAGAGAAGGGTAAATTATGGTCCCAATGCTGCCAACTGATCTGACTCGACTCAACTCAGCACATTTAAGAGGAAACCCTTCGCATCACCGTTGATTCTTTCAGATAGGAGTTGTTCCGATTCTTTTTTTGTTCTTACGGTGATAGTTAAGTTCAAATATTCCTACTCTTCCTGGCGGCTGGCAGGCTGGCACTGCTTGTGGAAGCCTACTCTTACCATTCTGATTGCGGTTAGGCTAAATTTTTATTTTAGCTAGGGCCTAATGTTGCTTTTCTTCATCTTTGAATTTTGTTGCGTTTTACTATTTACTTATTTTTACTGATAGTGAAGAATGCCAACCTTTTCTGTTCAAGGCCTTTCTTTGATTCCTTGTATTATCTTGGGGCTTCTGGGTTCCCAAGGTGTCATTGCCTTTTTTCTCTTCCTCTTCGGGTTTTGCAAATAAATAAATAGAGGATTGCTTACGGGACTCAGCTTAAATTTTTTCCGTGTATGTTAACTAAGAATGAATTGAATTGCATATCTTAAGATATCTAAAATTACATATTCTCCTCCATATTGGATTCAATTTAGGTTTGAGGCTACCAACTAAAGCTCATGGAATGGTAATGTAGGTTGTTGGCCAAACCTGAAGAACATATAGCAGCCACTTCCTGCCTCATCTTCCTTGGGCCACTAACAAGAACCCCAATGCTTGGACCCTCACACTTCAATAAAAACTCTGCAGCATAATTAACTGTTAGAAAAATACCCCAATCTTTCTCTAAACTCCGAACATTATGAAATAGCTTGAAGATTATTAACTCACTCTTAAGATCGGGTCTTTGGTCGTAGTGCACGTTTGTGGAGTCAGAGGACCGATGGGGAAGGCTTTCCAGCTCTTGATCAGCTCCTGCGAACTGAGAGCTCGGTGAAGCAGTTGTTGGTGTTGGTGTGTCCAAGACTTGAACCTGCCCCGTCTCCTTCGCACTCTGTTTCTTGTTCCATAAGAAAACTGCTGTTGCAGTTATGGCTATAGAGACGCATACGGACAACATGTTTAAGGCAGATCTAGAAGAGTCAGAGTAAATCGTGTTAGAGTTGTGGTCTATTGGGTAGATGTAATATCTTGTGAGGATACCCATGAGCACGAGGAAGATCACGAATGACGAAGATACGATCATTCCGAGCCAAAGCCAGCTGTTTTGGCCAAGAATTGCAGAAACTGGTGAGTCGGTTGGGTCTGGTTTGAACCATATTGTTTGAAGGGGCTTGAGGGATTCTGATATAGGTTCTTTGTCTCTTGTCACATAGGCTTCAATTTGGAGTTGCAAGGAAGAGATGTCCAAGTTTGTGCCGGAAACTGGGAGGATGAGGTCTAACATGGTGAGGTCTTGTGATTTCCTGAATGCTGATATGAGAAGAATCTGTGGTGGCTTGCTGCGTAAGTTATGGGCTTCAAAGAGGAGCTCTCGGATGATTGAAATCAACGGTGTGATTCCACTTCCTCCACTCACCATCACTATCGTGTCATGTCTGCACCAGAATTTTCACCGGTTTAGTCAAGATAGTTAGAAAATATAATGAACTAGGCATATATTTACAATGTTAGCACCTTAGCATGTTGGTTGAGGCAGGTCCGTAGGGTCCTTCGACTGAGACCTCAAGGCGGGCTATGGGATGATTTGATGATAACTTCTGATACAAGTTTTGAGACCATTTTCCTTCACTTTTGATCACAACACTTAGCCTGTCGCCGTCCAATTTACTGCTGGAAGTAACAGAGAAAGGATGCCATTGCGGCTTCGAAATGCCAGGTACATTTACAAACACCATGCTTGTTGGAGAATAGCTGAGTCCTATAATCAAATTCAAACACATAAAAAAGAATTAATGGGAAAACTCAACTTGGTGCGTGTTAGCATCTCTATATGATTCTATCGTCTTTGTTTGTGACTTCGTTCACCTGGGCTCTTGGAGAAGTTCAACTCAACAGCCTCACATGGAAGAACCCGGGCTGCAACGAGGCGTATTCTTCTTTGAGATTGCAGGAAACGCAAGAACCTATCAATCAGAAACAGGTAAAACCCCGGGAGCATGATGCAGGCATAGGAGAATCCGACATGGAAGACAAAGAAGACAAGAAACACAATGTAGAGATGATGAGAGTATAAGAAGAGCTCAAAGATCTTGCGCCTGATGTGAGGGAAGCTTGTAGCCCACATGGCTAGTCCGGCAGCCAGGGCAACTTCTCCGGCCACGTTTGAAGTCCCAACCATGCTCCATTTCCACATCTACAAACCGTATGTCAAAATTGGTTCAAACCAGAATGCTTCATCTTTAATTTGCAGAATCAAAACACCTTCAAAATGAGAAGTGAAGTTTAGTCAATTACCTCGGAAATTTGACTAGTACTGACCCAATATATGATGTAACATAGGCCGTGGCCAGTGAAGAGCGTCACGACAAGGTGGCCGAGCCAAATATGGTACTTGATGCTTTGTTCTGATGTGAGGCCAATGAATTGCAAAATGGAAGAGCCTCTGGTCACAGGGAAGAAGAGACATGAGAGACAAATGTTCCCAGCCAGGCCTAAGGTTAAAGCTACACTTCCTAGCATTGTTTCCCATCTGCCAAAATCAAATTCATCAACATCTGATTCAATTAGAAATCATGACTCGTGAATGTCGTTGAAATTTGAAAATAATTGAATCGAATTGAAACGATGCAGATCGAAGTTTAATTTCTCTTACAGATGCTCTCTCTTGGCTTGGGCTTGTAGGGATGCCGTGGCAAACATGTTATGAAGGTAAGAGGAGATGGACCAGACAAGTAGAACTATGAACATGCCGAAAAAGGAAACTTCTATCCATGACACAATCCCAAGAGGTCCTTTCACCAGTGCCGGTCGATTCCATGTTGCCCAGTATGAGTATGACTTCTTCACCCTGCTAAAAGGGTATCTTTGGTTGCTATTTTCAACCTTTTTGTTTTCCATGTGAAGCAACAAACAGGCCATGGTCGCTGTAAATAGGATGGGGAATGTGTAAATAAGCATGTCTGCACCTGCATCAAAATAAACACTACAATGTCGTATGAATAAAAAGTTACCAAATTTCATTGGTTGATTGCAAAAGCAAGTGTGGAAAGTTATGGCTTTTTTTTCCCTTCTTTTTTATCCCACAAAAAGTTACCTTGTTGGCCAAAGTACGTGGAATCGGTTTTTGAATGAATATGAGGGAACCAATTGCGGTAGAAAGTGTTGGTGGGCATGATGAGCCAAATCATAATGTACCCAAAAAAAACCACCATCAGAAGCACCACCGTTATCAATCGAATGGTCCTCATTCCTTCGCCGGAGCAAGTTTGATCTTTTCCGTTCATCTCCGCCTTGCTGGAAACCAGCTCTCTATCTGTGTCTAAGTCCTCTGCTTGCTTAATATCTTTACATAACCTTGCACATGGCGTAGATTTGATGTTTTAACTTTATAGCTTTAAAACAAGTAACAAAAGAATCAAAAAACTTGGCAGAGGTTAAGTGAATTCACAAGTGAATGATGATGAATTTGGAATACAAATTAGGCATCTTAAATAAATAAATAAAAATAGACATGTTGGTCTTTTGAACAAACTAGTTGACTAGTAATCTGAGGCCGCCTGCTGGTGGTGGTGCGTGAGTACTGATGAGAGAGTTCAAACTAAGGGTCATTGGAGATTCCGTACATTTGATCTTTATTGATCCTTCCAATGCAATTCTCAATTTGTCTTTGGCATAAATATACACTTGCAACGGCTCAAATAAATTTATTGCATATATAATATAAAGAGAGGTTTCTTTTACAATTTGTACCTGCACATTATTTATACATATTAATATGAAATGTCGATATGCTATTAGTTTAGTATTGATATGAATCTCTGAATCGAGTGTTTTAGTACGTTGGGTTAACTTGTTTAGGGTTTACACATATATATCTATATATATTCTGGAATTTTCAAATACGAAAACGACTGTTGATATATAATTGAGTACCTCGGTCGTTAAGAAGTGAGTTATACATTTAGCTTGTTATCCAAGTATTTAAACTCTATCCTTTTGAATTGATCAAAGTATGTATGCAACTTTTTGAAGTTTAATTTGTAAGTTGCTATGGCCCTTTTAACTGCATCTAATGTTAATTACCTGGCTCGTAAAATATACAACTTGGTATATCCCTTTGCCATGGAATAAGATGAGATTGAGAAAACCACAAACCTTAAAGACATGCAACTTCATACAATGAAAGTTGGTCTCGCCAAAACGTAGCTCCATACAGGTATGATCATTCAATTATTCCACAGTTTGCTTGATTTGGGCTTTTTT
The DNA here is from genome assembly GCA_032719365.1 of Prinsepia uniflora. Taxonomy (NCBI): domain Eukaryota; kingdom Viridiplantae; phylum Streptophyta; class Magnoliopsida; order Rosales; family Rosaceae; genus Prinsepia; species Prinsepia uniflora. Next base: position 56,418,745 of record CM064869.1, on the reverse strand, counting down.
CGAAGTTAATTAGGGAGGATTCCACCATACTCTTGAGATGAGGTGAGGTAAGTCAAAAAGGATTCCCTCATACGTTTGATGGGATAAATTTGCAGCAGGATTCCCTACGCCTGAGGAGATGCAAGGTATGTTAGGGAGGAATCTCTCATATGCTTCGTGGGGTATATAAGAGAGGATTCTCTCATATGTCTAGGGAAATACAAAGTATGTTAGGGAGGATTCCCTTATACGCTTAGTGGGTTACGTCATGGAGAATTCCCTCATACACTTGGGGAGATATGGGGTATGGTAGGGAGGATTCCCTATACACAATATGGTATGAGTTATGTTATGGAGGATTCCATCATAGGCTCGGGATGATGGCGAGAATCGAAATATCGAAGTAAAGGCCCAGGATGACTATTACAGTCAGGATATCAAGGTAAAGGGTCTAGATGACGGATGCAGTCGAAATGTCGAGGTAAAGGATTGGGATGACGATTATAGTCGAGCTATCAAGGTAAAGGCTCGGGATAACGGTTACAGTCAGGATATCGAGGTAAAGGCTCAAGATGACAGCTATAGTCTAGATATTGAGGTGAAGACTTGGGATGACGACTACGGTAGGGATATCGAGGTAAAGGTTGGGATGACGGCTACGATCGGGATATCAAGGTACAGACTCAGGATGACTGCTATGGTCAGGGTATCAAGCTACAGTTCAGAATGATGACTTCAACTGGGTTATAGAGGCGAGCACAATTACGGGTAAGGTTGGATAATGAGGTTTGATACGATAGTTGAGAGTTAAGCTAGATGAGATGAGTTTACAACGAATTTCACGAACTTTGACTGGTGATCGAAGTACCTTTTAGCGAATACCATTACTAGGTTAATGAGTTGGTGTGGACGGTGACCTAGATTGACGAGTTGTAATTCGTTCACACTAGTATGATGTTTCAGTTATTTAATGTTGTCTTGATAGACGACGTTGCAGTTGTGGATATATGGGGTTGGGTGTGACACTGTTTGATTTTTTTTTGTTTTATTTTATATCCTTTGTTAGATAGGTGGAAGATGGTTCAACCAAAGTATAAGGGAGATTCTATTGGATTTTTGATAGAATTCTAGTAAGGTGTTTACAAGGTAGTAAGAGTATTTTAGGTATTGGTTTGAGATGTTAAAACTATTCAGATGGGACATTACTGTAGTAAGTAGATGGTTTGAGCGGAGACTTAGATTGAAGAGTTAAGGTCGGTTTCAACGAGTGCGACTTTTCAGTTATTTAATACCATTTGAGAGGCGATAATACGTATGTTTTACTTGCTGAGCAAGTCCTCATGGATAGCTTTGTTATTTGCTATTGTATTCTTCGTCTGGCAGGTGGTCAACGGTCAACCAAGTACAAGGGAGGTTTTTCCGGATTTTTAGTAGAATCATTGTTCGGTATCTTTATAGTAGTAAGGGTAATTTTAGGTTTTAAATTATGATGTCATATGTTGTCAGACGAGAGTAAGGATGTTCACAGATTTCGAGGAGAAATTCGAGAAGGTTCAAAATATCAGTAAGTAGGACATGTCGACATTGAATTAGTATGTGGGCTTTAAGAGAAGATAGAGTGTGGTGGATTTTTAAATCGGATCTATTGAAGACATGTCCCTATTGTAATGACCCGTCCCTAATTTACGGGATTATCAAGAAATAATTGAGAATTATCGGGATTAATCGAGAATTAATCAAGGATTATCGGACGATCGGGGTAAAATGACGATTTTGCCCCTCGACGGGTGAAAATATTGAATTTTAACTCGGGAAGTCAAATGCACGTGGACTGAGATCCATTATGTAGATCGAGATGTTACGAGTCAGTAGACAAGTGGCACGTCGAAATCGTACAATGTACAGGAAAGTTACGGGTCAAGGAAGGTTCGATCGGATTTTACGGTGCACTTATTTCAAAAACGGTTTACTTTTGGATTTGTTTCCCTTAATTCATGCATCTTCCTTCCCTTTCATTTCATCCTACTCGAAACCTACCCCAAAAACCATTCTCCCATCATCCTCTTCTTTTGATCTGCTCGAAGAGAGAGAAACAGAGACTAAGAATGAGGGAGTGACAGAGAGATGGAGTGGGATGATAGGAACGGCAGAGCCGTCGTGGAAGTGGCCGTGAAACCCAGGTAAACCCGAAACCCATTTATGGTTGATTTTGGAATTTCAATTTCTGGACGTTTCAAAACCATTATGCTTGTAGGGATAGAAATGGGAGGCTGAAGTTGCTGAAACAGCCCTAGAAGAAGGCTAGAAGCTTGGCCGTGAAGATCGAGTTTGACATGTAATCTCATACCTTTTTCTCTTAATTTTGAGGTCGTGGGAAGGTTCTAGGGTTAGAGACGAGCATATTGGTCGAAAAATGGAGGAAAATTGTGGTCGGACGGCAGAGATACGACCGGGTTAGGGTCGCTGGTCAAATGATCCATTATAGAGTCGCAGTTCGACCCGTTATAGGGTCGCGGGTCGACCCGACTGAGGGTTGAATACCAAGTCGTGGCATGCCACGTCACCATGTCAGACAATATGGCCAACTAGAGGGTGACACATGGTCAGGTGTTAGTCCAATCAGCAGCTGACGTGCCAATGCCACGTTAGACTTATCAGAACAAGTGTACTAGTAAGATGGTGCCATGTGGCAGTGTGTTAGGATTTATCAGGTGACATGGCAATCTACGTCACACATGTCAGACCACGTGGACCAGTGAGGTGGTGCCATATGGCAGTGTGTCAGAGAGGTGTCAGAGTTGTCATTGATACGTGGCAGGACACATGGTAGTGATGACGTTATCAAGTGACATCATCATGTGACGTGGTAATGTTAGAAGGTGACACGTGGCACCAGTCAGGGTGTGCTACGTGGCAGGTTGTTAGACTGTTAGATGTCAGACCTGTCAGGTTGACGTTAGTGATGACAAAGCGAATGTGAGGTTTGCCCGACGTGTATGGGCGTGTGGACGTGTGGGCACAAATTTTGAGGTCAAGCCGACCTTGTGCGAAAGTTTTTGACGACCTGAATCCAATAGTGTTGATTTCAGGTCAATCGGAGATGGTTTGATAGGTCATTTGGAGGTTTTTAGACTCGGAAAGCGTGTTCGGGACACATTTACTTTTCTGAGAGTTTTGAAGGTTTATGGTTTGGACTTGTATAGATGGTTAGTGACCCTTGAATGTGATTTGGATAGGCCTAGACGTTCCAGAAACTTCGGATTGCCTTACGGCGCTGGTTTTGAGCGCGCAGCGTGGACCGTGTGTGAGTGAACTTTGGTTTATAAATAATGCATGCATATATGTTTTAATGTTTTATGAATATGGTTTGAAATGCAATTTTTGTATATGGTTGGATTAATGAAATGCATAAATGTTTTATATGCTGGTTGATTATCGGTTTTTAAAGAAATTATGGATTTTCGTGAAAATGGCTTTTGGGCTTGAGATCCAGTTGGATAATGATTTTGATTGAGATTATTTTCAAGTGTAAATGCATGAATTCATTGATGATTTTCGGACTTATAAAACTATGTTTTGGGTTTGTGACCCTATTGGGAATGTTTTTGAGCAGTGATTTGAGTAATGAAATGATTTTGGGTTTGTGTGAAATGAGGACTGGACACTGATTTTATAAGTTTTTTTAGAAACCATATTTCAGGTTGAGACCTTATGCAAACAACTGTTTTGATTTGAGATACAACAGTTTATGAAAATGTTTCCACTGTTTTTGACACGACCCATCCCAATCCCCCCGGGATTAACACGGGATGTGTCGTGATCCCGTCTGACACGGAGTATCAGAAAAGGGAATAAATTAAAACCTTCAGTCTGATAGGCTTCCAGAGTACGTCAAGATCCGGTGGAGGAGTGTGATGTCTTGGTCTCTGCTACAGTCCGCACCGTATTCAACCTGAAGGGCATTGAAAACAGAAAGGCTGTGAGTGGAAGAAAAGCAATAAGTTTAGTAAAACACATTTTATAAAAGACCTTTATTCCCTTCACTAAAAAGTATGCATGCATATGAAAACCATTTATCAAACCACATATGTTTAAACAACCATATTTATAGGGTCTTAGCCCCAAGTTCCGTAAATTCAAGTCACACAGGCCCCTGCCCAAAACCATTTACAGAAATCCATAACATAGTAAACATATGTGGGAATAGCCCAAATCCATTTATTATCCATAAAACACAATTTCGAAAAACCAAGAAATCATGTTTATCATAAATCATATAACCAATCTTGTCATGGTATCTAGAGCTACGCGCGTGCTACCCGGGGTGTCAAATCCCAAGTCTCCTCAGGGTCCACCCAGGTCAAGTCTCCCCAAGTTTCAAACTTATCTTACCCGCGGTTTCAGGTTTCCCTCCGCCGTGGCCCGTCGTCTGTCACGTCAACCTCATCACCCTTAGTCCCTCACTAGAATCCAGAAAATGATTATGGTGGTGAGGTGATAAGAGTTATGTGTGTTTTCTCGTTTTAGAGAGAAAATGGGGAATGAGATGTTCGGGTTTGAGAGAGAAGAAAAGGAGATGAAGTTTGGTGAGGTTGATCAGAGAAGGTGAATTGGATGGTGAGGATGGGAAGGTAGGGAGAGATGGACAGCTAGATGATGAGAGATGAGAGATGAGTGGATTATAAAATAATCAATATATTAATATTTTAATATAAACCCACCAATCACATCTTAGATCCATAATTTGGGGTTAATGACCAATAGGATGAGTGCCACTTGTCACTCATCCAAGGGTCCCACACTAAAAAGTCAACTAATCTGATTTAGCCAAGCGTCTCCGCCTCGTAATACGTGCATAGTGCAATCGAACTTCTCGTGACCATAACTTTCTCGTTCGACGTCCAATTTCGACGTGCCGCCTGTCTACGGATTCGTATCGACCCGATCTGCGGAACGGTCCTCGGCCCTCAGCCATCAGACCTCCCGGGCCAAAAGTCAACATTTTACCCATGACTAGGGGTAAAACGGTCATTTTGCCTCGTCTGTCCGATTTCGCTCAACTAATCACCAATTAACCTCACTAATCCTTCATTAGTCACTAATCTAATCCCGGAATTTGGGACAGGTTGTTATAGTTTTCAAATTGACCATTCTCCGTATGATGATTAAGATGACTCCAGTAGGAATGCGTTTCCCTAGAGAGGCCTCCGGTTGTGAATATGTTATCCCAGAGAGAACCCTATGATATGATGCTCGCCTTTGGGATACACTATGTACCCTCCGCCCCCCGGAGAGGTCACGATGCACTACCTGTTGTCGAGCAGCCGAGGGAGGCTTGACTCATGAGTGCTTATGATGTATGAGATCGTTCGACGATTTGTTCACGACGATATGAACGTCGGTCGTAGATGTGTTCACGGCGACGTGCTCAGACGTGAGTTGTCCTAGAGCTTCATTGCACACGGTGATTGGACATCGTGACTGATGATGATGTTGTGATGGTATGAGACAGATGTGAGATAAGAGAATGGGTCCCGAGGATTTTGATTTATTAATTTTTATCCAGAGGTTTTCACATGTGTTAGTTTTACGATGAAAGTACTTGTTTTTCATACGATACTGTTTTATTGGAAAGAAAGGTTTTAAATTGATATGCATGCATGCTTTATAAAACGGAGGGTTAAAAAGCTATATTTTGGAAAATGGTTTTACCTAATACTTATTTTTGTCCACTCACACGTTTTATTGTTTTTGGCACCCTTCAGTTTGATCGCGGATACAGGCTGTAATAGAGATCGAGACATCACATGAAGCTGTGTACTCTGGAAACCCCAAGTGGGTCACGATAATATCCCCGGTCTGACACGTGATGTTAGACTGGAGCAGGACATCCCACGTTAATCTTGAGGGATTAGGGATGGGTCATGTCACCTATCATGGCCAACTAAAATGTTGGGCCTCCAATGTTGAGTTGCATGAATTGATAATTTTTCCTGTCATTCAATGGTGGGTTAGCCAAGATGGTAGAATTAGGTCATTTTGAGATACTATACAATAGGAGTTTCAATTAATGCTAATATTGTAAAAAAAAATAAAAAATCTGGGGGCATTTTGAAACTAAATTTTAAGTTCGTGGTGTATTTTAAGTAAAAAACTTAAATTTATAATTCCAAAATCCAAAATTGAAATTTTGAAAAAGAAAAAAAAAATCTAAATCCTAATCGCATGTTGTTAGATTTCACATCAACATTATTATAACAAAGCCAAACTAAAAACTGTAAAAACCAACAAAGAAGACTCTTCAATTCATAATATAAAATGCTATAGTTCATATAAACGTCTTTATATATAATTACCAAATCCGAGATCAGAATTTCGAAGAAAAGAAAATTAACTTCAAAATCCTAATATTTTATTATTAGAGTTCACATCAACTTTACAATAGAAAAACCAATCTCAAAAATGGAAAAAAGTAAAAATTATTTCTCTAACATGCAATATCAAATAGTTTCATTATGATTCCAAAATAAAAAACTTGAAATTTTTGAAAGAAAAAAAAATTTACTTCTTTCCTAACCCCGGTCATTCAACTGCATAACCTAAAATCTCATTTGTCAGAGTTCGTATCAACTTTGCTATAGAAACCCAAGCTGAAAACAGTAAAAGTAAAAAAAAAAAATCAGCAATTATATCAAAATTAGATGCCATGAAAGCTTTATGAGCAAGCCTCGGGTCAGATTATTAATTTAATAAATTTGTTGCTTGTTTTAGTCCATCTACTGACCCTATTTTACAGCGTCTGATCTCTAATTTATTAGGCATTCGTATTGCGGATTGCCATGAAAGTTATTTGGGGCTTCCTATAGTGGTGGGGCGAAATAAGAGGTTGATGTTTCAAATGGTGGGGAGGCTCTTCAGAACCGTTCGCAAACTTGGAATTCAAAGCTTCTTTCATTTGCTCATAAGGAAGTGCTTGTTAAGGTTGTGGCTCAGACTTTTCCTACTTATATTATGGGTGTTTTTCAGCTTCCTAAGTTTTTATGTCCACATCTATATGCTTTGATTGCTCGGTATTGGCGGGGGAGGGCTGGAAATAGAAGTATTACTTAGATTAATATGCAGGCACTCTGTAGACCTAAACGATTTAGGAGTCTGGGATTCAAAAATTTTGAGGCTTTTAATCGTGCCATGATTGCTAAGTAGGGGTGGCGGTTACTAGAATTTCCCGACTCTTTGGTTGGCCATATGCTTAAGGACCGCCTTTGGGACACTTTATGGGGGCCAACCCATCCTGTATTTGGAAGGCTATATTATGGGGTCGAGGTGTGATTGAATAGAGCATGATCTACATGATCGGTACTGGTGTGACAATTCGGGTATTTGGTGACCACTAGGTGCCTCGGCCTAGTTTGTTTCGGCCTTTTATGAATTTTGGTCTTAATATTGATGCCTGGGTGGATTCTCTTTTATCTTCTGTGGGTGGTTGGAATGTAGGGCTCTTGCAGCGGGTTTTTTTGTTCTGAGAATGTGGAAGCCATTCTTGCCATTCCCATCAGTTCCACTCTCAAATTTAAGGACGGTAGGTATTAATGCTATACTAAATATGAACGATATTCAGTTAAGTCTGGCTCTCAGGTGGCCCTGTCTTTGTTGGAGTCTTTTTCTGGTGGTAGTCGCGGGGTGGTGGGTCCTACATGGGTGGTGCTGAAAGTTATTGGAGGAAGTTATGGCATCTGAATTTTCTCCAAATAAGCTCAAGATTTCTGGTTGGCGAGGGATACGCAAAAACTAAGCATTAAATTAATACTTCTTGAAAACGCATGCAATTTAAAAACTTTTTTTTGTAGATTGTAACATTGATAAATAGAGATCGTTCTTTACCGGAGATTTAGGGTACCTGTGGAACCCAAAATCATCCGAAAATTATGGAGCTGCCACGTGTCCCGTAATTCCTAAAAATGACCAAATTACCCTTGGCAATAACACTGATCATTTGGAAAACACCCGCACATTAAATAATCTATTTACCAGTTAAATACGATATTTGATCGGGTTAAAATCTCCGTAAGATTGATATTCTCCCCGAGAGTTAATTATCATTATTCTTAATAATGGATAATTAATATTAATATTAAAATACAATAAATATCATTACTATCATGATGAGCCATCATTACAATTATTAAATAATATATTTAATAATAATATATTATTTACTAATTAAATATTCAACCGACCAATCAGAACGCTCCATGGCTCCCAAGATTTTCCTATAAATAGCAAGGCACATTTCATTTCAAGGTACGTTGATTCTTCGTTTCGAAGTATATCCCTTTCCTCTCTCAAAGCTAACTTAAGCATCGGAGTGTTCTTGGTCGAACAACCCCCCGGGTAAATCGATCGAAGCAACGATAGCTAATTGTTTGCTGTTTGCTGTTTGCAGGAATTGTGAGGACTTTTCGCGACGAGTTCAATCTTTGATTCAACAATTGGTGCTTTCATTGAGAGCTATTGAGATATACTCAGAAGAAGCTCTCTCATTTGTTCATCGTTCATCTTTCTTCGTTCGTCGTTCATCGACATTGTTCGAAGATTTTGAACGTTGTTCATCGCTCATCAGGATTTTGTTCATCGTTCATCTTTCTTCGTTAGTCGTTCATCGACATTGTACGAAGATTTTGAACGTTGTTCATCACTCATCAAGAATTCGTTCATCGTTCATCTTTCTTCATTCGTCGTTCATCGACATTGTTCGAAGATTTTGAACGTTTGTTCATCGTTCATCTCCCTTCGTTCGTCGTTCATCGACATTGTTCGAAGATTCTGAACGTTGTTCAAATTATCCATCAACAGCTTTCCAACTCAACATTCTTTGAATCAGCATGGCTAAGGTTCGTCGATCCGTTCAGTCAGCCGGAGAAGGTGTTTCTACCTCAACAGCTCAGACGAGGAATGAAGCTCACACAGAAACTCCGGAGAAGCGCCCAGCTCAACTCAGGCGTGTGTCCATAGAAGCGCCCATTGAGACACTCGAAGGGAGGCCAACCTTCAGTTTTGGAGCATTCCCCTCTCCAGTTAACCAAGTACCCGCGCTAGGGGATGGAACTTCGACTTTACAACAAGCAGACGAGAGGTTGATAGGAAATGCATCACGACATGATCAACTCACAACAAACATGGTCCTAAGGGACTTTCTGGACGGGTGTCATGACATCTCAGGGAGAAGTCGTCACCAACCTCCCCAGGACAACTTGGCGCAGCAAGTTGAAGGGTTAAGCAAACAAGTTCAACTTCAGTCAAAGCTCTTGCAGCAACTCCTAGCAGGGAGACCAATCCAGGAGCAGGACAGACGATCCACGTCACGTGGAAGACAAGAGAATGCCCAAAGACGTCCTGGGAAAGAGCAGGTCCGCTGCCAAACAATGTCACGAGATACTTCGCTAGGCGACTCTGGAGAACAAAGTCACGCTCATCGAGCAGAAAGCCCACAACGCCTAAAGCCGTTAGTACATGAACGGCTAGGAGGTAGGACTGGGGAAACTTCACGGGCAGAGCACTCACAACACTCACATGGGAGCAGGGGGCAACTTCAAGCTCTATACAAAAACCCAAAACGACCTGCCCACGGCAGTAAAGGGGAAGATGAAGCCTACTCCCCTGTACGATCCCAGAGATCAGGGGGAGAAGCTCAAAGAGGTTCTCAACGATTAGCAAAAAGGGACTCATCGCCTCAGCAAGGAGCTTTGCAGGCTAATGATGTTCAAAAAATACTGGACATGCACCTTCGTGCTCAACAAGGTGGCGATCTAGAGGACCGCAGATACGGCTCTCTACGCCCTTTATAAGGGATATTGAGGATGAGCCATTCCCCCAGAGGTTCGCAACGCCAAACTTCACTCCATTCAAAGGAGCCTCCGACCCGGTAAAACACATAGATTATTATCGAGAAGTCATGATCCCCCACAGGTCTAACGATGCGCTCATGTGCAAAGTTTTTCAAGCTTCCCTTCAAGGCCAAGCCATGACTTGGTTCAATCATCTCCCCCCGAGGTCGATTGAGTCCTTCGAAGAGTTGACTTTGACATTTGTGAAGGAATACGCACAACTTCGGACAATCGAGGTGAAAGACGACCATCTTTTCTCTGTCCAAAAGAGAGCAAAAGACACTCTGCGACAATACATACGGAGATTTTGTGAGGAGAAATCTCGCATTATCGGCTGTAATGACCTTGTTGCAGCAATGGCATTCAAGCAAGGACTCCCTCGAGACAGCCAGCTTTACGGGGACATCGTCATGAGCAATGCGCGAAGTCTTTCCAAAATACTTTCGCTAGCAGAGCGACATGCAAGTTGGGAGGACGAGAAGAGCGCCGCTCATACTCATGACCATGCTGGGACTAGCGAAAAGGCCTCCAATGAGGATGAACCCCATGGAAAGTCTGCGACTGGAAAGCTTAACAAGCGAAAGGCGGGGCAACACTCCCAAACGCCAGTTATGGGGAGGCCTAACTTGCAGCTATCTTTACCAGCCCATCAGATCCACAATGAAATTAAGAACAAGCCATGGTTTAAAAAGCCAGAGCCAGTCAAAGGCAATCAAGAGAATGCTGATAAAACCAAATGGTGCGCCTATCATGAATGTTATGGGCACAATATCAGCACATGTATATCTTTCGAAAGATATCTCCGAAATCTCCTGAGGGAGGGGCATTGTACAGACTACATCAAAAACAAGACTGTAAATCACATGGAGAACAAAGAGTCAAACGAGCCAGCGTCAAAGGTGATCCGCATCAACTAGAGGCAACTCAACATTAGAAAGACATAAAATTCTATGGAGCTTTTCAATTTTGCTTTTCAAGTTGCCTTCTAAATTCAAGTATCAATGAAATGAGATTAACAAATTGATTTATTCACCATGTACAATTTTCAAAGCTTATTCTCTCTAGTGTAAAAAGCCTTCGTCATCGAAGCATCCAAGCCTTCGTCATCGAAGCATCCGAGTTTTCGCCTTGCGAAGCATCTAAGCCTTCGCCACGCGAAGCACCTAAGCCTTCGTCATCGAAGCATCCAAGCCTTCGTCATCGAAGCATCCAAGCCTTCGTCATCGAAGCATTCAAGCCTTCGCCCTGCGAAGCATCGAAGCCTTCGCCATGCGAAGCACCTAAGCCTTCGTCATCGAAGCATCCAAGCCTTCGTAATCGAAGCATTCGAGCCTTCGCCCTGCGAAGCATCTAAACCTTCGCCCTGCGAAGCATCTAAACCTTCGCCCTGCGAAGCATTCAAAGCCTTCGTCATCAAAGCATTCAAGCCTTCGTCATCCAAGCATCAAAGCCTTCTGAGTCCTGCAAATTTCTGCGCAGCAGGGAGAGCTCATCTCGAGCGGTATCTCGCTCATTTTCTATCAGCATCCTCTCTGCACGGCTCATCTCCAACTCGCCCATTTTGGCTTCCGATGTGAAATTAGGACCTCAAGTTTTCTTAAGTTATCACAATCTCACATCAACAACATAACTTTCCATTTCTGCAGGCCCTTCGCGTCAAGATGGCACATTCGCGGGACCAGAGCAGATAGGTTAGGAAAGAAGTTGCTCGGTATGCTTATGGGTTAGGAAAGAAGTTGCTCGGCATGGTTTTTTCTCCCAAGAACCAATAAGTCCTTGTTTATTGTCCTTCTTCTGAACAACGGTCTCCTTCAAGCACAGTGGAACGTACAACCACTCCTTGATCGGGATGTCTGAAAGCTTCTCGCCATTCATGGAGAGAGTAGCTAGCTCATGTCCCGGAACTCTAGAAGAACATATGTCGCCAAGCTCCACGAGAACGTCGCTTGGAAAGGCAATTTGATTGCGAGCCTTCCACTCCATGAAGTCTTCGGGTTTCTCAGATTCCATATCTTTTCCTCGGAATGGACTTAGGCCACGAAAACCGCCACGCTCCCACAGGGCAAGTTTGCCAGGTCTCTCAGCACCTTGACGCATGGCGAGCATGTATGTGGTACTAGCAAGAGTCACAGTGAGTGTGATCCTGCCTACCGATGCTCACTAGTCACGCCCGCAAGTGCACTCAGTCACCGCCAAGTCCCCGTCGACTGTTCAGCCAAACTCCGCCCACCACGTGGCACCGGTAGTACACCCGCTCCAACAAAGTTTTTAAACACCTTCGACGGACTCTTGATGCGTAGCAAGCATATTTGCAGTACTAGCAAGGGTCACGTTAAATGTGAGCCAGCCTACCAATGCTCGCACGCACCGTCCAAACTGCTCATTTTCCAAGCTGGACGCACTTCCGTAATTTCCCACGCTTTCCAGGAATCTCGAATCCTATCCAAAAACAACATGAAAGGTCATTAATGACTCTAAAAAAAATCATATCAATTTCCCGCAATTTTCCGGGAATTAAATATTGATTTAAAACAGAAACTAAACCTTCGGACCCCCGAAACAGTATCAAAACAGTGTCCGGTTAACTCGTACCCAATACCAAAAATGTTCATTACATTAAGTATAGTAAAACACCTGTTAAAAACTTCCCCAGAAAGTCTACCACGCGCCCTCACGTGCCGCCGTGAGTGGCTGCGCGTGAAACCAACGCGCGGTGAACAGTGATTGCTACAGTGTCGTCCCTACAACCCGTTTCTCTGATAAACGGGTCGTGCAACCCGTGTCGCAACCCGACTAGTTCCACGTCAATTTAACACCTAATCCTTCAATTGAACATTCAAAAAGCTTAGGTGTAAGTCTAATTAAAGTTCTATATACTTAATTAGACAATTGATTACCTTAAACCACACGATTCGAAGATGAACTTCGAAGAACACCCGGACTCTGTTCAAACTTCGAAATTCCTTAATCGCAACATATTTCCTTCAATTGATCCATCTAGAAGCTCAAATGGACTATGTTAAACTCTTTCCCCACTTCAATTTCATCGATTAATCTCTCCACGATCACGACTCAACGTCGAAATTTGCTTACTGTCGACTTGACCGTTCAGAGCCAATTGGGCCTCAATTGGCTTCGTTCTTTCGATGATTCTGGTCGTGGCAATCCCAGAAAGCTCAAAGTAAGCTCAATTTGGATCCTCAAAGTTCGTAACTTCAATTTCGAATTTCCCCCCAAAACACCAAAATTTTCGATTCTGGTTTCTCCTCACACTCACTGTCCCCGTGTTTTCCCTCAGTTAAATCCGACTCCTCAAACGCTCAATTACTCACTCTCAAGAACAATTTCATCCAGTGTTTTCACGGATTGAATATGTAGGATGAAAAGGATTAATGATGCTTAAATACAAATTAGAAATAATTAAACAATAATTAAAACATAATAATGATAAATTCCATAAAACATGGAGCTGTGTTTAGGGGTCCCTAAATCAAGGGATGAGTGACACTTGTCACTCATCCAAGTGTTCACACTCAACGGTCACTATTCACAATTTAATATTATTTTAATCGAAATCCCGGTTTGTTCGATTAATCGTTTTCGTCCCCGAGACCACAACTTTGTCGACGAATTTCCGATTTTGGCATGCCGCCTGTCTATGGATTCGTATCGACTCGACCTACGTAACAGTCCTTGGCCCTCACCCTTTGGACCTCCCGGGTCAAAAGTCAACATTTTGCCCTTACTTTTCAAAAATTACGAAAATGCCCCTCGCCTTCGTAGACCCATAACTTTTGCATCCGATCTCCGATTTTGGCATGCCGCCTGTCTATGGATTCGTATCAATTCAACCTACGTAACGGTCTCTGGCCCACGTCCTTTGGACCCCCGGGCTCAAAAGTCAACATTTTGCCCATGCTTGGGGGCAAAATGGTCATTTTTGCACATTATATCCGATTCACACCACTAAACCCAGATTAGTCATTCTAAAAATAATAATGGACTTTTAACCCTTATAATCAGGGGCATAATCGTCAAATAAATACTGACTCATTTCTTGTACCCAACAGTAACCGGAAACCCGGTAATATAAGATTCCAAACAATATACATCCCTCCGGATTCCCTGAATACCGAATCGATGTGGGGGCATTTGTGGAACCCAAAATCATCCGAAAATTATGGAGCTGCCACGTGTCCCGTAATTCCTAAAAATGACCAAATTGCCCTTGGCAATAACACTGATCATTTGGAAAACACCCGCACATTAAATAATCTATTTACCAGTTAAATACGATATTTGATCGGGTTAAAATCTCCGTAAGATTGATATTCTCCCCGAGAGTTAATTATCATTATTCTTAATAATGGATAATTAATATTAATATTAAAATACAATAAATATCATTACTATCATGATGAGCCATCATTACAATTATTAAATAATATATTTAATAATAATATATTATTTACTAATTAAATATTCAACCGACCAATCAGAACGCTCCAAGGCTCCCAAGATTTTCCTATAAATAGCAAGGCACATTTCATTTCAAGGTACGTTGATTCTTCGTTTCGAAGTATATCCCTTTCCTCTCTCAAAGCTAACTTAAGCATCGGAGTGTTCTTGGTCGAACAACCCCCCGGGTAAATCGATCGAAGCAACGATAGCTAATTGTTTGCTGTTTGCAGGAATTGTGAGGACTTTTCGCGACGAGTTCAATCTTTGATTCAACAGTACCTAAGCATGATTATTGTTTGATTAATTGATTAGGGGGGGGGGGGGGGGGTAGTTGATTGTTTCTATTATCCTACGTGATTAATTAATCTAAACTAACATAATCTATTATTTACATAGTCAACTCATCTTTAACCTAGCTCATTCATAAATTATGCCAATTCTAAAATCTACGAAATTCCCCCATCTCAGTTCTATGAAATACAATCATATTATCTCAAGTACGTGCTCGGAAATTTCCCTACACACTTTCAATGATCTAGACTTGGAAATTGCCCTACATCTAATCAAGCATTAAGCACAATATACAAGCATAACAAAAACTAAGATATTGGAACACATGGAAGATTATTGAAATTCATATAAGATATAAAATCATAATTATATTAAAGATCAATGACAAGACTCATCCTGATTATCCCTCGATAGTCGTGATGGATCCTGCTCCCATCTGACAATAACTCTGAAGTGCCAAAAGTAACCAAACATATATACATATACCACACAACAAACGCCAAATATTATCAGACAAGGGATAATTAAGTTTTACTGGACCGTTGACATCACAAGTTCAACTAGTCAACGACATTACAGAGCACAGGTACTGTTACAGATAGGGATCAAAATCCTACTTTGTAGGGTGTCTGAGTGAGCAACGGTCTACTTATTATTTTGCCTCGTTTCTAGCCCCTGTACCTGTGCACTGGCCTGGAGGTTAAATAAAACATCAAAGGTGTGAGTGGACAAAAATGAAGTGCGATAAATACATTTACCAAAACACATTCTAACCTTCCAGTTTCGCAAACATGCATGCATATCATAAATCATGAGTAATGAGGTGAAATTAATCAAGTATGAACAGTGGACCGATAAACCAAAACATGTTTTCCCATGGTCTGTAAAATTCATGTTCATCAAATCAGTTCATGTTATAAATCATCTGGACACAAATATCAATAAATCATAATACCACCAATCCTCAATATCCAATCTCAATATCCAAGTAACCCGTCACGATATCAATGCAACGCGTGCAAACTCGGTGTCTCACGTCCGAGTACATCCCCCAGGATCTACGATGTCTGGGGTGATATCAACTCCAGGATCAACGACGTTTGAAGGATATCATCATAATCCCACGCTCCTGAGAGTGAGCCTCCCTCGGAGCTACTCATCTCCAGGCAGTGGATCATGACTACTCTAGGATCTATGACGTCTGGAGAAGACTATCAAATCACAGAGGATGGTATATGTGGAACAGTCACCAAAACCAATAACCTCATTTTAAAATCATTTATGTCTCAAATCGAATAAAAAACATTTCAATAGGGCCTATGCCCGAAACATAACTTTCACAAAGTAAGTTCCACAAATCCATCATAAAACAGTGTCCAGAATTCACTTTATAAATCAAAATCATCAATTTCATTATATTCACATGTGACTCCAAATCCGAGTCAAAATCACTATCCAATTAGGTCTCAAGCCCAATATATCATTTTCACGCAAATCCGTACAACCGTAAACCCGAGTTGCCACTTTCATATAAATCCATGAAATCAATCCTTTACTCATAATCCGAGTCAAAACATCATTTTCAATCCCTGACTCATAACCCGAGTCAAAACATCATTTTCAATCCTAGGCCTACGCCCAAAACATCAATTTCATATTTTCTCAAAAATTGAGGCAAAAATAATACAATAATCCAAAAAATCGAGAAATCACCGGATTAAAACATCAATCATGTCAAAGCATATCAAATCATATAATAAAGCATTTAAAACATATATGCATGCATCACGGTTAGAAAACAAATTCCACTCACACACATCGCCCAGATTGTTCAGCCTCAAGCTGTTCGCTATTTTCCGACGTCCTGGGAATATTCCGGCCTGTCAAACAAAGTAATTTAAGGTTACTAGACTATCGTATAGTCCCCACATATGAATTCCCTAATCTTCGGAATTTAATAATATTATTTAAACATAAACTATACACTTCGGGTACTCGAAACTACTCCGAATCCATATCTGATTGACCCGAAACCAACGCCAATAGGCTCGTAACATCGAGAACATCAAAAAGTATGTTGGACACATCCTCAGAAACTCAGCCACACGCCCTCACGCGCCGCCGCAAGCAGCTGCGCGTGAAAGCCACGCGTTGTGAACAGTACTGCTACATTACCGTCTCTTTCACCCGAATGTCTAATAAACGAGCCGTGAACCCGCATCAGACCCGACACGATCTCCCTCAATTCGACCTCGATTTCGTCCATTCTTTAACCTGATTTCATCTAAACCATCTTAATTTAGGTTCTGTGAATTTAATTGCTTCAATTACTGTCAGGACCCGTCCTCAATCCCCCAGGGATTAACGAGGAACGACCCTGACCCTGATCCCGTAGATCAATGACCCTCCCTGGAGGTAACTAACCATGCCCATCTGAGAGTAAGGAACCCAACTGGGGGGCGACTCCACTCAGTCAGTACTCCGTGACTACTCCGGGGTCCACCCAGGCCAACAACCCTCCCCGGAGGAGACAATCATATATAAAGGATGGCATATGAAAAACCTTTTGAAATGATTCTTTAAACCTTTCAAGGATTCATGCCCGGCCCCCATAAGCCGTCATGAACCATAAAACCTTTCAAGGGTTTATGCAGGTTCTCATAAACCGTCATGAACCATAAATCCATTTCAATGGTCCCTAACCCGAAATCACCATCATAACACATAACTGGGCCCTAGGCCCAAATCCACATACAAACTGGACCTCCAGTCCGAATCGTAAACCAACTGGGCCTCCGGCCCGATGCCTTGTTAAATCAAAAGGACCACAAGTCCGAGAGTTCGTAATTCAAATGGGTTTCGAACCCGAGTTTACCTTTTCAAATCCAAAACCATTTCATGAAATCATATCCAAAACCATAAGTACGGAAAATCAGTGTAAAATTGAAAAACCTCGATTTACGTGCAAGCACGTAAATCGCCTCGTAAAGCGTGAAACTATATAATTCACAATCATCAAAATCAACATCATAGAATCACATTCGTAATCCATATAAAAAATTTATGCATGTATCACAATTTAGAAATCAAGGTCCACTCACAGACCGTCCTATGCTGCCACCTCGGTTTGCGGGCCGTAAGCGTCACTGGGCAAATCATCGTCACCGGGACTCCCAAACCTGTCCAAATCGTAATAGAAGGTTACTAACTACTTAATTAACCTCTCATTGAAGCCCCGTAATTTTTCCGAATTTTTAACTATTTTTAAAACCGATCCTAAACCTTCCGATGCCCCGAACATTATCGAGACGGTGTTCGATCGACACGAAACCAGTCCCAATATGTTCGTTACATCTAATAGAGTGTTTCACATGTTTAACACTTCCCCAAAAAGTGACTCACACGCCCCCACACACCCAATGAAGGTACTGCGCGTGAAGCCCGCGGTACTGTTCATCGTCCCTAACCTCCAGCCGAACCGGTTCTCTGCAACTAGACCGGGCCGAACCGGTCTGGACCGGTTCAAGGCCATAACTGGTCCTTTTTTGGTCCTTTTTATTCCCTTTTGATTCTAATATGACCCTAATCATATTTCCTATCTTCCTATAACTTCAAAAACATAGGGTCCAAAGTTCTCACCTTTGGATTGAAACCCGCACGGCTAAGCCTCCTCCTCCCTGTTCGTGTGTTTCTGGCCACCTCCAAGCTTGCTATCGATCCAAACTGAACCTTAAAACCTCCAGAAAGACACTACCAACATTAGAATGGATCGACAACCCCTCAAAATCCATGTTCGAATTTCAAACCAAACTACCTCTCTATTTTTCAGTTCTTCCCCGCCGTGGCCACCACCGTGGCTCTGGCTGTCACCGTCGTCAAGTCTTCACTCTCTCACAGTCACACACAGGCACTCATGATGAATGGTGGTGTGGTGTTTGTGTTTTCAAGAAAAATGGAGAAGTGTGAAATATTGGGTGGGGGGGGGGGGGGGGGGTGTTCGGGTTATGAAGAAAAGAGAAGAATGAAGTTTGATGAAGAAGATAATGATGTTATCTGATGAGAGGGAAATGAATGAGTGGTGGGGATTTAAAGATTAAAAGGAATGGATGGCTAGGATTAATTGTTAGACAAGATTAATTATAAAATAATGAATATAATAATATTTAATTATGTAGATCCACTTTTTAGGGATTTTAGCCAATGGGATGAGTGACACTTGTCACTCATCCATGGGTCCCACTAAAATATATGGCCAATCAGATTAGGCCAAGTCATCATCGCCTCGAAGTACGTGCATAGTGGAACCAAACTTCCGTGACTTATAACTTTCCCGTTCGAAGTCCGATTTCAGCGTGCCGCTTGTCTATGGATTCGTATCATCCCGATCTACGTAACGGTCCTTGGCCCTCGGCCATTGGACCTCCCGGTCAAAAAGTCAACTATTTGTCCCTTTTAACCAAAATTACCAAAATGCCCTTAAACTTCCGAACGTCATAACTTCCTCCTCGAATGTCAGAATTGAACGTGCCACCTGTCTATGAACTCGTGACGTCCTAAACTACGTCACGGTCATCGGCCAAAGTCCATTTGACCTTCCGATCGAAAAGTTAACATTTTGCTACAACTAGGGGCAAAACGGTCATTTTGCATCGTTCGTCCGATTTCTCCTAACTAATCACCGATTAACCTCACTAATCGTGATTAGTCACTAATCTAATCTAGGAATTTGGGATGGGTCGTTACAAACTTCCCTCCTTAATTAATTTCGTCCTCGAAATTCCAACCTTTATCACTCATTAATTAGTTCCGTTCTCGAAATTTCAACTATCCTAATTCCACAACCAACTCGTGGAAATAATTTGATCTCATAACACGTGTACACTCGTACACCAACTAACCAGAACAAAACTCGTCTGCAACCAGACGTACCACTAACACTCTCGTCATATCGACTACACTCGACCACGTCGAATGACTGTAATCGTACGTTCTGAACTGACACCATTTGTCAATATCAGAGCAGCCTGAGTATCCTATGAGTTAACTACTTGTCAGACCTACCATTTCGTTGATATCAACAACTCAAAGGTTCCTTTCTCAATCTCAATCTATCCTGATGTCTGCTCCCATTGGGAGTCACCAAATCTCACTCAACGATCCACATTGACACATTCGACAAACTGTCACCACTTGACAGTCGCCAGTCAAAAACTGACACTATACATACTTGTGGTTACACTGACCACCAATTTACTCCACCTGAGTAAACACTTACCAACGTTTCACTCGACCTGTGTGTAACTGGACCCATCAGAAATACCATGACCCAATGCACAGTATCCAACATCTAGATCACGTCCTTGACTAATCCAATGGTATCGGAACTAAGCCGACTACCAACACGCTCACCAACATACCTCTGGTATAACCTATATACCGTCACCAGGCATCACAAGTCTGCCCGGTATCGTACCTCGAACAACGTACAAGGTACATACATCCATTACCAACCAGACTACAACAACAATCTAAGTCGTAGTCAATCACGTTTCAATTTTGGAGTCCATCTGTCCAATCCAATATTAGACCAATCACAACTCCCACTCATCATCCATTTCCAAATCCGAATCTGAAATCATTATTCCTTAAGCTAGCATTTGGAATAACCATTCTGAACCCAAATCCAGAAATCCACTTTCAAGTTCCAAAATCAAATCTTGAATCGTCATCCTGAAATCCGATTCCAAAACCCAAAATCTCGTTCTCGTCTACCGAGACGCACCAGATTCCGAACCTATCAGATAGCTGTTCAAACGATTTACACATGACCTTCGATTGACTTCATAGGAAAGCCAATCCCAACATCAACACATCTAAGGCTGACAAAATCTGACCTCGTCGGGCACTTACTCGCCTGAGTAACATACCATACGGGATTCACTTCGAAAAGAAGTTCAGTCCCAACATCCTCAACTCAAACTATCCAAGTAAGAGTAATAAACTCTACACCTATCTGGATCATCAAATTCACGATCCAGATCCATCACTACGTCACCCGACCATAAATGTCATGATCGAGATTCGTCACGACGCCCAAAGTCCTCAACATCAAAATCTTGATCCACATCGGGATTCTAGATCGTCACAATACCATATATCCTCAACACCACGATCCTGATCCACATTGCGAATCCTAGGTGGATCCACATAGTTTAACTACCGTATTCCAAATCATAGGATCTTACACCCTCAAAGAATCTGAAAAATTGTCACATCGTTCGTCAACCAATTCCCACATCTAAACAGATCAGTCAACAATGAGACATGCCGAGATTGGGGGTTCTCTCCAATTACCTTCTTATCGATCCTTGTCATTCCACCGAGGAAAAACCAAGGATGATCCAACACGATGACATCCAAATTATCCTACGTGATTGCAAACAGAACTCGCTACACTCACCACACCACGTAATCCGACAACGTCTGCGACCAAGCAGAAAATGAGAAATCTCAGTCACCTAACTTCGATATACTCACTCCACCTGATGGCTCAAAACAAATCCTGGGTCCACCAACCAATACATGACCAATGTACTGGTGGCAACAAACATCAGCTGTAACGACCCGTCTCGGGGGTCGGGATTAGTAAAGTAATTAGTGACAAATTAGCGACGTTGATCGGTGTTTAGTTGGTTACGTTTGGGGCGTTAGCGCAGAAATGATGATTTTGCCCCTAGTTGGGCAAAATGTTGACTTTTAGTTCGGGCAGTCAATTGGGCATTGACTGATGACCGTGACGTAGTTAGGGACGTCACGAGTCCTTAGACAGGTGACACGCCCAATTCCGACATCCGAGGAGGAAGTTATCATGTTCGGAAGGTTGAGGGCATTACCGTAATTTGAGTAAACGAAGGGGGAAACGTTGACTTTTTGTACGATGAGTTTACGCGAAGAATGAGGACCGTTAGGTAGATCTCATCGTCATGAGTTCAACGACAGGCGGCATGCCTTCATCAGACATTGGACGGGCGAGATAGGGGTCTAGAACGGCGAAGGGCAAAATAGTAATTTTGACTCACAAGGGTATTTTGGTCTTTTTGCACATTGGGAATTGTGCAATCTGATGAGGACAAGTGTGCAGTGTGTGTTTGGATATTTTGAGTTAGGGACCATGGGATTGTGACAGGTGGCAGTGGACTAGAGGTTTCTACAAGTTTGCACGGTGTGATTTTAAACGGGTGTGTGTTTTTGTAGTCGTGCACAAGAGAGAAATAGAGACTGAGCTGAGGGTGAGAAATCGATCGATGGCTGAAGTGTGTGTTCTGGTGAGTGAGGGGGGTGAAAGTAGAGAGAGTTTAAGACTTGGTGAGTGAGTTTTGAGTGGAACTCGTGGGCAGAACAGTTGTGTGTACGAGGTATGAGTTCGCGGGAAAACAGAGAAGTGTCGAGGGTGTGGTGCAAGCATCAGTGATCAAGTTGATCAAATTAGGAACGAGGGAAGGTTACGACGGCCCTGTGAACCCTGCAGAACGCGGCGGCGAGCACGGTGGCGGACGGCTAGTAGGTAGTTTCTCTTCTTCCTCTATTTACTCTGTTTTTCTATTTTGTTTCAGACGTTAAGTCATAGAGTCTGAGGTCGAGTCGAGGTAGTTGGTGAGTGCTAGTCGATTCAGTAGGTCTCTAGGAACCTTTTGGTGGTGAAGCCGTGATGGGGGGTTGCACGGGTGGCCGGATTGAGAAACAGGGGTTTTGTGGGTTATGGGTTCGAGCTTGGGACGACGGGTTAGAAGCAAGAATGTGGTGTTTGGAGTAGGGGAATGGACTTTTAGGATGAGGACGATGCTACTGGTCGAAAGAGGGACAAAATGGTTGACGGACGACGGAGAACCAGCCACGCCGGTCCAACACAGTCGCGGGTTCGAGGAAGAAGATGAACAGTGACTGTGTGCAGGCGCGTGGGGCGTTTTCTGGGGAAGTGTCCAACTAGATTTTTGGTCTAATCGTTGTAACGAGTCTTTTAGGACAGGTTTCGGGACAATCGGACGTTGTTTTGGGTTAGTTCTACGAGGTTGAAGGTTTAGGGTCCCGGTTTGTTACGTTCGAAGTTCGGGAAAATTGGGGAAAAGTAGGAGGATCTTCGTTAAAGTGTTGGTGACTAGTTTTGGTGACTGTTGACATGATCGGGAATTCCCGAGGAGGTCGATGAACGTACAGGACGTTCGGGACGCGAGTGACGTGCCCGGTAACTGTGAGTGGACTTCTTCCTTAAACTGAGCATGCATAACTGCTTTTAATTACTTGATTTATGGTTTTATATGTGATTTCATAATTATTTGAATATGCTATAACTGTTTTACATAATTGCATGTTTTTCGAGATAATTACGTATTTAGCACGTTTTTCGAGACAATTACATATTTAGCACGTTTTACGAGAAAGGCTTGAGTTCTGATTATGATGCCATGGTTTTGAGATTTCAAACGATAAATGGTTTTCAATGATTATAAAGGGATTTGAGACATGATTTGGTGAACAAAGTTTTCGGTTTTTGTAACGACCCGTCCCGAATTCCGGGATTAGATTAGTCATTAATCTCAATTAGTGAGGTTGAACGGTGCTTAGTAGGGCGGAATCGGACAAAATGTGAAAAATGACCGTTTTGCCCCTGGTCGTGGGCAAAATGTTGGCTTTTTGATCAGGCGGTCAAATGGACTTTGACCGATGACCGTGATGTAGTTCGGGACGTCACGAGTTCATAGACAGGTGACACGTTCGATTCCGACATTCGTAGAGAAAGTTGTGATGTTCGGAAGTTGAGGGGTATTTTGGTAATTTTGGCATATTAGGGGCCAAATGTTGACTTTTTGACTGGGAGGTCCGATGGGCGAGGGCCAAGGACCGTTACGTAGGTATCGTCGATACGAATCCAATGACAGGAGGCATGCCGAAATCGGAGATTCAACGACGACGTTATGGTCAAGGAAACGAACTAACGAACCGAGACTCCGATTAAAATAATAATATAATAATGAATAGTGACCATTGACTGTGCACATCCGGATGAGTGACAAGTGTCACCCATCCCTTGTTTCCAGCTCCTTGTTTCCCTCCAAACATCATCATTACTACATCATCATCATTAATCCACCATTTCCCTAAATTAATCCCCTTTGTTTTTCTAAACCGTGCACAAATTGGGGGAAACTGAATTGAGAGAATTGGGCTCTCTTCCACTGCCGGTTTTGAGTGAGTTGTGTGAGATTTGTGAGAGTGAATCGAACTGGGGAAACACTGGGAACGATTGAAGGCTGGGAGCTGAGAATTCAAAAATTTGGATTTGGGGGGGGGGGGGGGGGGGGGGGAAGATCGGATTTAAACTATAGGCCGTGAGGATCGAAATTGAGCTCCCATTCAGCTTTCTGGGATCAATACGAACCGATCTGCAACAAGAACGAAGGGAATTGGGGTCGAATTGAGGAAGAACAGAAGGAAGGAGGTCTCTGAAATTTCGAGGTTGAGTCGTGGAAATGGAGGCTTCGATGGATGAAATTGAGCTGGGGATTGTGTTCCTGAGGCTCCCACGATGCTTCTGGAAGGATCAATTGAAGGAAACTGGTTGAGATCGATGAAGCTCCATGGTTGCACAGTGGACGGTGTTCGAGCTTGAGTCGTGATCATTTAGTGATCAAACGACGAAATTGATGTGGGGGAATTGTTCCTCATGGTCCATTGATGCTTCTGGGTTCATCAATTGGATGAAACCAGCAGCTATTGAAGGAATCCCATGATTGAACAGTGACCGGAGTGTTCTTCGTGTTCATCGTGGAATCGATGGAATCTGGGTAAGTGTTCGTGTAATTGAGTTTACAGAACTTAAATTAAACTTAAATTAGACTTAAAACGAAACTAACTGAATGCTCAATTGAAGGAATTAAGGCTGAATTGATGGACATTGAACCGGGTCGTCTCGCGGGTAAATTGGACCCGTTTACCAGACATACGGGTTAGGACGATGCACTCACGGCGGCGCGTGACGGTGCGTGGGCACGAATCTCGAGGTGAGGTCAACATGACTTCTGTCCTATTTGATGTAACGGACATTTTAGAATTGGTTTCGTGTCGATCGGACACCGTCTCGTTAGTGTTCGGGATGTCCGAAGGTTTTAAATTAAGTTTAAAAATAAGTAAAAATTTGGGAAAATTACGGGACTTTGATAGGATGTTAATGATGAGGTTAGTGACCCTCTAATGTAATTTGGACAGGATTGGGAGTCCCGGTGATAGTGGTGTGGCCCGGGAGGGCCAGTGGCACGCGTATCGAGGCATACTGTTAAAACGGTCTGTGAGTGGACTTTGGTTTTATAAATTCTATGCATGCCTAACTGTTTTATATGGATTGTGATTGTGGTTGTATGATGTTGATTTGATTGTTGGTAAATTGTACGGTTTCACGTATTTCGAGGCGATTTACGTGTTTGCACGTAAATTGAGGTTTTCTGGTTTTGCACGGATTTTCCATGTTTATGGTCTGGGATATAATATGATGAAATGGTTTTGAAATTAGAAATATGAACTCGGACTTGAGGCCCACTTGTTTTGGAAATTTCGGATTTGGAGTCCATTTGGGTGCGTAATCGGGCCGGGGGCCCAGTTACTTTATGAAATCGGGCTGAGACCCATTTGAATTACGTTATCGGGCCAGGGGCCCAGTTGATTTATGAATTCGTGTAACGACCCATCCCGGAATTTGGGATTAGATTACGGACTAATCATGATTAGCAGGGTTAATCGGTGATTAGTCGGGCGAACTCGGACGAACGGTGCAAAATGACTGTTTTGTCCCTGGTCGTGGACAAAACGTTGACTTTTTATTCGGACGGTCAAATGGACCTTGACCAATGCCCGTGACGTAGTTTGGGACGTCACGAGTTCATAGACAGGTGGCACGTTCGATTCCGACGTTCGTGGTGGAAGTTATGATGTACGGAAGTTCAGGGGCACTTTCGTAATTTGGACGAAATAAGGGGAAATGTTGACTTTTTGATCGGGTGGTCCGATGGCCGAGGGCCAAGGACCGTTAGGAAGGTCTCGATGCCCTGAGTTCGTAGACAGTCGGCACGCATCAATCGGAGTCCGAATGACCGAGTTACGGGCATGGATGTGTGAGGGGCATTTTGGTAATTTTCTGCACAAGGGCAGAAATGTAAATTCACAGGGTTTTGTTTGAACGATTACTGTTGCATCCGAAATTGGGAATCACGATCAGTGCACGGGTGAATTGTTTATGCTTGATATTGGAACGGATTATGGGCTAAAGTGTATTCAATTGATAATGGGTGTGTAAGTGGGAGGCATTGGCTGCAGGAGGAGCGTGCACGGGCATGGCTGGTGTCTCTGTTGCAGGATGGAACAGAGGACTGCTCCCCACACTCGATCAGCCGTCCCAAGGCCAAAACTGAGTGTTTTGTGAGCGGGAAGAGAGTTAAGGGGGATGAGAGGAGTATTCTGAGATGGAGATGAGGAAAAAAATGAGAGGAATCGGTGAGTGAGTGCTCTGAAAACCTGAACTGGTACTGTGTGGAATTCAAATTTGAACTTCCAGTTTTAGGCCAGCCCATGACAATTTGAAGATTGATTGAGCTTCCTGGAACCTTCACGAGTCGATCCAGACCAAATATGGCCATTTTCGAGGCTCCAGGAGCCGTGCACAGACGTGGTGGATGGCCGGAAAATCCAAGCTTGGAGTCGTGATGATTGAGGTTAGTTCTCGTGAAATTACCTGTGTAATCATCCTTATAATGAGCATACGGAGCTTCCCAACTGATTAATTGAGAGAAACTGAGACTGTGGAATGAATGGGGACTTTGGACCCGACTAGGACCCGTATTCGATTGAGCTGGCTTTAGGCCATGTCGATGTGAATGAGTAAAACAGAACTTAAATTAGGTCCATTACGATGCTATCTGAGAGTTTAATGGAAGGAACTAAGTGGAAATTCGCAGGGATTGAACCGGGTTGTCACGCGGGTTGCAGGACCCGTTTGCAGAGGAAACGGGCGAGGAGGACGACTGTTCACCGTTACTGTAGCTGGCGCATGGGTTTCACGCGCAGCCACTCACGGCGGCGCGTGGGCACGAATCCCGAGGTACGGTCAACACGAATTTTGTCCTATACATTATAACGAACATTTTAGCGTTGGTTCCGTGTCATTCGGATCTCGTTCGGATGTTGTTCGGAATGTCCGAAGGTTTTAAGTCGGGTTTAAAAATACTTAAAAATTCGGGAAAATTACGGGACTTGATTAGGATGTTATTGTGGAGGTTAGTAACCCTCTAATGTGATATGAACAGGTTCGGGAGTCCCGGTGTTAGTGACGAGGCCCGGGAAGGCCAGTGGCACGCGTATCGAGGCGCTCGGTTAAATGGTCTGTGAGTGGACATTGGTTTTGATAAATTCTATGCATGCATAACTGTTTCGTGATTGTGGTAATTGCTTTTATATGCTTTGATTTGGATATCGGTTAATTTATGTGGTTTCACGCATTTCGAGGCGATTTACGGGTTTGCGCGTAAATCGAGATTTTTTGGATTTGCACTGATTTCCATGATTATGGTTCGAATATGATTTTATGAAACAGTTACGGATTTGATAAAGTAAATTTGGGCCAGGGGCCCAGTTGATTTAAGAAATCGGGCTAGGGGCCCAGTTAATTTATATATCTGATTTCGGGTCAGGGACCCTAAAATGGAATAGAATAAATGATTTCTGATTTAATAATCAAATAATTGGACTTATGACGGTTTTATGGAAATTCGGGGCAGGGCCCCTGTGATATTTTGAAAACGAATAATAAAATGTGTTCCATAAAACCATCTCGATACGAGGATATATATTGGTCTCCTCCAGGTGTCTGGGACACTGGGGAAGTCACGGTGCATTGCCTGCGAGGGGTCATTGTACGGAGCGGCCGGACCGTATAGTGACTCAGGAGCAGGATTGCTATGATTAGACGTCTGGGACGTCAGACATCTGGGATGTCAGAGATGTGGACCCGGTGAGACCCCGGGCAGCACGCGTTGCTTAATACCGTGAGATATGACGTCTGGGACGTCAAGCGTCTGGGACGCTAGGCATCTGGGATGCCGGAGATGGTAAAGTAATAAACATGTGCCACTGGATTTATGAACTAACTTTTGGATTGATTTTTGGATTGAAACTATGTTTGCGGTTTCCGGGCTAAGGTCCTAAGGGTTATTTCAAATGAATGTTTGATTATTGGTTTTTGATGCTTGCATATGTTTTTACTGAGGGGCATAAATGTCTTATAAAATGTATTTTACGAACTTGTTTATTTTCGTCCACTCACAGCTTTTGGTTTTTAACGCCCTTCAGGTTGAGCGCGGATGCGACTACAGCAGGGGACCGGGACATTGCATGCCTCCTCCATCGATCCTTGCGCACTCTGGATGCTCGGAGGGGCAGCGGCGTTGGGTTATCCCTTGCCTGGCACTTCGTGTCAGACGGGAGCACGTCACATCCTGTGGTAATCCCGGGGGGATTGGGATGGGTCTTGCCAATTCGGGTCGTGGGCCCAGTGGGTTTATAAAGTCGGGCTGCGGGCCCAATTGGGTTACAAATCGGGCCGTGGGCCCAATGGTTCATAAAATCGGGCATGAGGCCCAGTTGGATTATAAATGTGATTTCGGGTCAGGGACCCTATGTTTAATAATTGTGATTTTGGGTCAGGGACCCTAAATGGAATTACATGGTTTTATGGAAATTTCGGGCAGGGTCCAATTGTAATGATGTGATAAAAGGATTTAATAAAACTATTTTCCATATACCATCTGGATACAAGGATATATGATGGTCTCCTCCAGATGTCTGGGACACTGGGGAAGTCACGGTGCATTGCCTGCGAGGGGTCATTATACGGAGCAGCCGGACCGTATGATGACTCAGGAGCAGGATTGCTATGATTGACGTCAGGGACGTCAGACATCAGGGATGTCAGATATATGGACCCGGAGAGACCCCGGGCAGCACGCGTAGCTTATGAAACCGTGAGATATGACGTCAGGGACGTCTAGCGTCTGGGACGCTAAGCATCTGGGATGCTGGTGATGGTAATGGTAAAATATGGATTAATGGATCTATGAAATGGCTTTTCGGTTAGATATGTGTTATGTGGTAAAAATGGATTATTGGTTATGAAATGGTATGTCGGGTCGGGGACCCTAAATGGTTTTGGATTTTTGGATTTGTATTTATGGCTTTGGGCGGTGGCCCACATGGTTGTTTATGTATGGTTGTGGTATTCCACTGTTTTGGGCAGAGTTCCCACACTTGGTTCTTGGTTAACGGTTTTTGGGCTAAGGCCTTAATGGCTCGGTTGAGCAAACGTTTTGGTTACTGGTTTTCGTGGCATGCATACGTTTTTATTGGAGGGCATCAATGTCTTATAAATGTATTTGATAAACTTATTGGTTTTTGTCCACTCACAGCTTTTGGTTTTAATGCCCTTCAGGTTGATTACGGATGCGATTGCAGAAGAGACTGGGACATTGCACACCTCCTCCATCGATCCTTGCGCACTCTGGATGCCCCGTTTGGGCAGTGGCCCTTGGTTATCCCTAGTCTGACACCCCTTGTTGGACGGGAGCAGGGCACATTCCACGGTAATCCCGGGGGGATTGGGATGGGTCCTGTCAGTTTTAGAATCGGATTTCAGGAAGCGAATTTGGTTTTAAAGTTGAAAAGTGGATTTCTGAATTTGGGTCCGGAATGACGGTTCTAGATGCCGGAAGGGCTTCAAAACCAATGATTTCGGATTTGAGTTTGGATATGGATTTCGAATGGTTTTCAAATGGTTTTGGATTGGATTTGCTGGATCTGGTTATTGGGTTCAAAGACCCGGATTCTGATTGACGGGGGACGGGCCCGGATTGGGTTTAAAGACCCGAATTGAGTTTAAAGACTTGGGAGTTTAAAGACTCGGATATATTGATATTTTCCCCCGTAGGCCTGTTGATTTTAAAGACTCGGGAGTTTAAAGACTCGGATAGGTCCAGCAGGTTTGATCGGATAATGCCTATGGTATTTATGTTTTATGCAACTGTTTTCATGACGATTACTATGGGAGTTATAACTGTTTTCAGACACTGGGTTATGCTTGCATGTTTTCAAAACGGAGGGCCAAACTCTGGTTTGTTTATGAAATGATCTTTGAAAATTTTATTCGTTTTGGTCCACTCACACTTTCTGGTTTTTAATTGCCCTCCAGGTCGTGGAGCTAGCGCGGGGGTTGACGTTGAGGCAAGGTCGGAGGCATAGTGTTTTCCCGGAGTTTGTCCCGGAGTCTTTCAGCTTTTCCGTTGTGCGTGTAGTACTGTTTATTTCGTTTTGTACTATGCTCTGTATAACTGTTGACTCTGGGTTGTTTTAAATTCTCCTTCGTCTAACAATGTAATTAGTGGTTTTCGTGAGGTCGTTTCGGTCTTTCGTTTTGGGTTGTCAGACGGGAGCAGGGTTCACCTCGGTTATTGGGGTGATAATCGGGGTGGGTCCTGTCATCAGCTGCCCTAGCAGAACCTGAGAAGTCACCCAAAATGACTTTGAAATACTCATTACCAATGCGGAAAACCCGCATTCCTCGTGTCACCTCAATTACAACTTTTCTCGATTCTGAATCTCCAACCCTGTCGGAATCACGTTTAATGGTTTCTATTCCTGAGCTAGAAGTCCTTCTCTGACCTTTCCGTCTAACAACGGTCATCGATAACTACTATAATGACCCATTCCATTTCTCGTAATCCAATTTCACCACAAACAAGTCCATCCAAAACTCAAGAAGTATGGTCAACCACAGTCAACCATAACCAATCCGAAATGGATTCTCAAGTTCTTAGCACATCCGGACATCATCCACGTATCCAAAACCAATCTAACTCACTACCAAGTCTGACTGTCAGTTTACACCGTTTAGGTAGGTACACTCATTCCGAGTGAAGTTCAAGCGACTCAAAGTTACACCTTGTATACTATTTACGAATGTGCATAAACGGCCTCCAACACTCGCATCTCGTACCTCGAGTCTCAACCACTGCTGGATCTAATCCAGCCCATCACTATCCGTGATCCACTCCCGAACCACAGATACCAAACATATGCCTAACTCGACGGAGTCACATCCCGACTCGTAACTCATCGTCAACACATTCACCGACATCGGCACCAGCACCAGTACCAGTATCACCACTTGTCAGCATCAGCACAAAGTATAATCAGACAACCCTAGATCTCTGCTCATATCGAGCGACGATCCCATACCTTTACTCAAATTGGAGAAACTCCACCTCCGTCGTACCCAACAACTCTAGGTACAGTCACCCTAACAACTCGCACGAGAAAAGGAAACGCTCCCCGAACGTCCCCGATTCCCAACAACCGTAACTACAACCACTCTCGGTAGTAGTGCCTGCCACAGACTCGTGCAGACCTAAACACCAGACATCTCGATATCCAGACTCCGCATCCCACGGAATCAACTGCTCGTACTAATTACTCTGTATCCCCACTCAGGGATTCCATCGACAAGTACCAACCCTGGTAACCTGTCCAACCAACTCTAACCATTCGTAACTCGACTAAACCAATGTCGTCTACCAGGTCGTCCATGACCTTAGTTGTACCAACAATCCATCACAACTAAAGTAGTACGACAACCAACTAGGTCTAACCGATAAGTACAACCCCAACTGCAGAGTGCAGTCCCATCACTAGAGCTGGCATGACTAGACCGACTAACGGCCTCAAACCAGAATAGTCGTCAAATTCAAACCACTCGCCAACTCACATCTCTGAACCATACAACCCAATGTAGGGTTCCACAATCACGCCCTAGGGTCAATCTGAACCCAAATGTTAACTACCACTGCTATCTGCGGTATAGTCCACAATCTGACCGACCCCGCGGTCTTGACATCGTAAAGACGTCAATCCAATCCTACCGTCAATCCAATTAGGATTCCTCGAATCCGGCTGCTAACTGCCATAAGTTCAACAAGAGTTTCACGAACTCGACTGCTAACTGCCATAAGTTCAACTAGAGTTCCATGAACTCGATTGCTAAATGCCATAAGTTCAACTAGAGTTCCACGAACTCGACTGCTCCCAGCAGTAAACCCATTTAACTCACCAATATCCGATCATCGGATGGTCACAACACCCAACCAGTCGTCGGAACCGATCCTACGACATCGTGAAAGACGATTCCAACTAACCGTCACACGATCAAAAATCGAAAGTACCGTTACGTTCAACCTTTTGTAGGGTCCCACACTGTCATCCACGACAGAACTATGGAAACCCCGGCATCAAATGCCGAACCAAGACATTCCACGATTCAATCCTACTAACTATTGTACCGGCATCCCAACTATCACGTTGATAACGAACTGTAACCCATTGAGATATCACATCCTGGACCTGCGTACGGAGTAATGCGCAAAACGCTTTGGAATTCAGAGTAACATGAGCAAACCTGCTCTGATAAGCTAGCCTCGCTCTGATACCACCTGTCAGTATCAGAGCGTCTTGGGTATCCCATAAGCCAACCTGCTCTGATACCACCTGTCAGGACCCATCCTCAATCCCCCAAGGATTAACGAGGAACGACCCTGATTCCGTCTGACACGGAGTGTCAGACAAGGGAAATTTCCAACCTTTGCCCTCTCGGGCTATCAGAGTACGCCAGGATCCGGAGGAGGTATGTGATATCTCGGTCTCTGCTACAGTCCGCATCGTATCCAACCTGAAGGGTATTAAAAACAGAAAGACTGTGAGTGGACAAAAAGTAATAAGTTCGTAAAACACATTTTATAAAAGACCTTTATACCCTTCACTAAAAAGCATGCATGCATAGTAAAACCATTTATCCAATCACATATGTTTAAACAACCATATTTAGGGTCACAGCCCCAAGTTCCGTAAATACAAGTCACACGGGCTCCTGCCCAAAATCATTTACAGAAAACCATAACATAGTGAACATATGTGGGATCTCAGCCCAAATCAATTTATCATCATAAAACACAATTTCCCAAACCAATTGAAATCATGTTTATCCATTATATTTCATATGCAAGAACCTGTCACGGTAAAATAAAGTTACGCGCGTGCTAACCGGGGTCTCAAACCCAAGTCTCTCCAGGGTCCACCCAGGTCAATGTCCGTAGATCAATGACTCTCCCTGGAGGTAACGAACCATGCCCATCCTAAGAGTAAGGAACCCAACTGGGGGGGCGACTCCACTTAGTCAGTTTTCCGTGACTACTCCGGGGTCCACTCAGGCCAACGACCCTCCCCGAAGGAGACAATCATATATAAAGGATGGCATATGAAAAACCTTTTGAAATCATTCTTTAAACCTTTCAAGGATTCATGTCCGGCCCTCATAAGCTGTCATGAACCATAAAACCTTTCAAGGGTTCATGCCGGTTCCCATAAACCGTCATGAACCATAAATCCATTTCAAGGGTCCCTGACCCGAAATCACCATCATAACACATAACTGGGCCCTAGGCCCGAATCCACATACAAACTGGACCTCCAGTCCGAATCGTAAACCAACTGGGCCTCCGGCCCAATGCCTTGTTAAATCAAAAGGACCACAAGTCCGAGAGTTCGTAATTCAAATGGGTTTCGAACCCGAGTTTACCTTTTCAAATCCAAAACCATTTCATAAAATTATATCCAAAACCATAAGTACGGAAAAGCTATGCAGCAAGCATGATCCATGATCACCAGGTGAAGCTAATGGACTCGAAATGCAGATTGTTTGCCAAACCAGATGAACAAATTTTAGCAACCTCATGTCTCATCTTCCTTGGCCCGCACACCAACACCCCTATATCAGATTCTTTGCACTCCAACAGATTTTCTGAAATGGAAAAGCATAAATGAAAAAATGAATTAGAATCGCTTCTCGAATAATGCACTTGGGTGGCTTCTGCAACTAGGGACTCATGATGATGGGGAAGGCTTTCGAGTTCTTGATCATGAGTACCAAAAGACGTTAATGACTCTGGTGCCTCAACATTTTGGATTTGCTTCCCTTCCAAGGCATCATTTTGTTTCTTGCACCAAAGGACAACTAAACTAGAGACCGTGAAAATGCAAGCACACACCAAAAACATGTACCAAAGACACGTGTAGGAGTAATGGTAAATTTTGCCGGTGTTGTGGTCAATTGGGTAGATGTAAAAACGAGTGGTAATTCCTAAAATAAAAAGAAATAAGATAAATGAGGACGAGACTATTGCAGCAATCCATAACCAACTGTCTGGACCTAGAACCGCAGAAATGGGCAAGTCTAATGGGTCTGGCTTAAACGATATCGTTTGGATGGGTTTCTGGGTCTCTAATGAAGGCTGCTCTGCTTCTCTTGTCACATAGGCTTCAATTTGTAATTGTGTGCCGGCAAAAGTAGCATTTCTAGGCAAAGAAAATGGAAGCAATAGTTGTAGCATGGAGAGATCATCTGAGTTCTTGAATGCACATATGAGACGTACACGTGGCACGTCATGACCATCTGGTTTGGAGCTTTGGAAAATAATTTCACGGATTATTGAAATAATTGGAGTTATTCCACTGCCTCCACTAATCATCACCAGTGCCTCGTGCCTGAAACAAAAGAAAATTGAACTAAATTTAATTTTGCATCTGAATTTAAAACTTTACGTTTTATAAGTTATTAATCAGACTTGAGAATGAAACAAAGAATACATGTACGTACCTTAGGAAATTAGGTGAAATGGGGCCATAGGGTCCTTCAACTGAAACTTGGAGATGATCCACATTAGAAGAAGAAAGTTGCTTGTAAAGCTCTTGAGACCAACTTCCTTCACTCTTGATGACAACACTTAGCTCATTTGGCTCCATGTTGGAGCTTGAAATCACAGTAAAAGGGTGCCACTGCAACTTGGATATGCTTGGCACATTAATAAACAGGATGCTAGTTGGATTATAATCCAATCCTGCAAAAAACAAAAAAACAAAAAACAAAAATGCACTGCCCTAATTAATATATATTAATAAAAACCAAAATGGAAACCCTAAGCGCAGCCCTAAGGCACTAATTTTACTCAATCTCATTTAGACGTTACCTCGTGTCTTGGAGAAGTTGAGCTCAAAGGTTCCGCATGGTAAAACGCGCGATGAGACTATCTTGGCTCGCTGGTGAGATTGTAAAGATCTCAAGTACCGGTCGACGATGAAGAGGAATATTCCGGGAAGGATCATGCAGAAGTAGGAAGCACCGACGTGCAATATGTAGAAGAAGATGTAGAGTGCGTAGAGATGGTGAGTGTAGAAAAATACTTCATACATTTTTCGTCTTATGCGAGGAATGCTCGTCACCCACATTACCATTGCGAACACAATTGCAATCACCCCAGCTAAATTTGATACATAATCTTTGCTCCATTCAAGCATCTATAATAATTTATTAGATCACCATATTACTGAAAGGAATACTCAATTAAATGGAAAAAAAAAAAAAAAAAGACTGGCTAATACTGTGTATGTAATGTCCTTAATTAATAAAAGCCCCATTTACTAATTCATATATTCCATCAAAATATATATTTTATATCAATGGAATTATTCATACTGATGAACTGATCGATATGATTGTAGCTATAAAAATGTAAATTATGTCAATTATAAATACTGATCGATATTTGATATATATTTCTAATTTAGCTATCAATTTCTGGGACATTTGATCCACCTCCGATCCATCTACTGGATCTATCCATGATATATTGATATATGTAATGTAACAAATTGAATTTTAGAGTGAAAACTGAGACCAATAACGACAATGTCAAGCTATACTTTAACAAATAATTAAGTCTAAATATGCACTGCAGCTTAAGTTCTAAGCTATTTTCTATCCACTCATTTCTTCCCGGCCTTATGAAAACCAACACGTATATATTCTTCCGCAGTAGACCAGTACGTATCAAACAAGAGAAACCTAACAACATAATCCTTATCGAGACCCACACAGATTCTCTCTCACCACTAAAAACAACACAATCATTTTCATGCATATATACATACAAATAACCACACGTAATTAATAATGAATTATAATAAAAATAAATAAAAAAAAACTTACGAGAGCCATCTGGTTGGTGATGCCCCAGTAGATGATGAAGCCTAGGGTATGTCCACCAAAAAGGAACATGGAGAGATGCCCAAGCCAAATGTGATACTTAATACTCGACTCCGATGTGAGCCCAAATAGAGGCAAAATTGAGGACCCCCGAGTCACCGGAAAAAACAGAAATGCCCAGCATATGTTCCCAATGTACCCTAATCTCAACGATACACTTCGAAACTTTGCCTCCCACCTAAAAGTCTTAATATATTGTAACATGAATTCATCGACTACTAATTTACAAAAACAATCAATTTGACGACGACTCGTATATATATAATTAAGGGAATTATATGTGCGTACACTTTTTCGCCAGCTATATGCATATGGAGGTTGCCGAAGCTGACATATAAGTAATTGCCCAGAGACCAGACCAAGAGAGCAACAAACATGAACGCAAAAGCCAGCTCCACCGCCGTCACGATTCCCAGAGGAGCCTTTACGACTGCCGGACGCCTCCAAAAGGCAAGGCGATTTGCGTTGATGATAGTACTAGTACTGCAACCAGTTCTAATTAGTTCATTTATTAAAGGAATTCGTTTGCAAGAGAAATCTTTATTATTATTATTAATTAGTAATATAAATCACCTCTTGGAGTGTGATTTCTTTTGAAAATGGAGATAAACACAGCTCAAAGCGGCTATAAACATCATTGGAAATGAGAAAAGCAGAAGATTCACCCCTGCAATTAGGTTCAAAATGACATGGAATTGCTAGCATAAAATTATTATGTATTATTATATATTTAAGAAAGAAATTCAAGAATTAACTAAGGAGGAGAATCAAAATAGTAACCTTGGGCTCCAAAATATGTAGAATTGAGGTTGGTTTGTAGGTTGGGTGTCCAGATATTTTTGTAGATTTTTGTAGGAACCAGAATCCAAATCATGAGCCATCCAAGAAGCACCACAACCAAAATCAACCTTATTATAAATAACATTAATGTTGATGACTCATCACTGCTCTTCAGCATCCTTACTGTCCCTCTGAGAGACTTGAGTACTAGTTGAGTATGTGAATGAGAGAAGCTATGCATATGCAACTATGCCAAGACTTCCAACTATTTATAGGCGAGACCTTTCCATCTATCTTTTCTAAATTTTTTAACGAAGTTTTGAATATTCTCATCAAACGCACATGGCACTTGGCACTGTTTTTATTAATTTACATATTATAATAAAGTTAACGACTACCATGATAATTCGAATGTATAGTACGTATGTACTCGATATGATATAAATAAAATGTTAATCACATATAGGATGGTGGTTAATTATATAAAAATTTATATTCAATTTTTAGTATTTATTAGAATTTAAATACATTTAAAAATTATTCCAATTAATTCGGAGTTTCCAATTTACGGGCATATAAGGTTGAGGAAAGAGGCCTGATGCATGCCCTCTACTCCTCCATGTGTAAACGAATAACATATTTTTTACCCTGCTATATTTTTGAATATACAAAGGCAAAATATTTAATACAAGCCACTAATCCTCTTACGGTAAAAAAAAGATTGGCTCAATCTTTATCTATTTCTAGTGAATGTGAGTATATGTAGTAGTGAGCAAGTTGGGTGATGAATTATATGTTAAAAAGTTTATGTAAATTTTTTTTAGAGGAAATCTTGTTAATATTTCTTTAATATAATTAAAGTTTTCAGAGATACTTATCATTAAATTATTTTAACCTATTCCTATTTCTTTTTACATGTTAATTATGTAGAAAATTTCAAGTTTGATTGTCATAAAAAATTCGATCGAACCTATAATTTATATATATAATCTCCTTTCGCAAAACAAAATTGAGGACACTAATATTCCTTCAGTTAGTAACAAATCAACATATAATTTGAGATCGTAATATACAAGATAAGTAATTTCAAATCCAAGGGAGCATGCATAGAGATGAGAGTATGTCACATGCAAGATTAGACTTTTTTTGGGCAATGAAAGTACAGTGTTGACCATTGGCTAGAAGTACAGAGTGAAATATAGTACATGTAGTACACCATAATGACATACATACTCATGATCAAGAAAAAAAAAATCCAAAAACTTAACACTATATATGAACTTCCTTGGACATAATAATGACAAATATAATAATCCTACATTTGCCTGATTTTAATTTTCTATTCAAACATCGTTGTCTAAAAAGAATTAAATGAGGGTGATGTTTTAAATTTTATATTTATATTACGATATTATATAATGATATCACACACTAACAGAATATGCTAATTTAAAAGAAACAAATATTTTCTTATTTCATTGACTTTTTTTTCCTTTTTTTTGCAGTAATAAAATTAAAGTTGACCAATACAAGTAACATTCAGTCATTCATATCCCACATTTGCCTAATTTTGATTTTCATCTGCTAGATGTGTCTAAGGACCGTCATTCCAAAAGCAATGCCAATAAAGTTGCAATGGCGACTCCAAAAATGCCGGCAAGAATTGCAGGAACTACCAAAGAATCCCACCCTTTGGCCCTGGCCATTCCACCGGCTGTCGTAGGCCCTCCCACGTTGGCATTTGATGCCAAAAGTAACAGCTTCAAATCGGACCGAAATAGCCTCCCCAAACCAAGAACAACTGCAATATGGACTGTTACTTGGACAAAAGCGAACATGAAAATACTAGGCGCGGTGTTGATCACATTCCAGATGCTCCCACTCGCACCCACCACTGCGAAGAATACCTGTTTCGAAGGATGCCCCATGATAAACACTTAGGGCTGTTATTAGATAGTTAGCTCGTTCGTTTGTTAGTTAGTTAGTTACCTGCATCAAGAGCAGAGCAATAGTATCACCCGAAGCTGCAAGGAGAGCGAAATGTTTTGGGAGAACTGTCGCTAGAATAACAACAGTAGCTGTTATTGCCGGTAGGCTGCCTCCTTGAATTCCACATAAGCTTGGAAGATGTGTGAAAGCTTTGCATATCATGAAAGATGTAGCAACAGCGGTAGCAGTCTCTAAAACAGGCTGCGTCCTGTCACAGTTGGGTTCCATTTTCACGGAAACATCTGTAATAGGTTCTAGATACGTAAGCAATATCTGCAGAGAGCAATGAACCATATACAAGAGGAGAATTTCGTACCACTAGTTGATGCTGAGGCCTCAGGGGGTATTTTTGAGGCCAATGCAAACAAGACCATGAAGTAGAGGGCACAGATTACATTGTCTGCTGCTACTCCTGCAGCCACAACTGAGGGGGAAACACCAAGAGCTTCTGAAATCGCAACATAGTTAACAGCTACAGCAATCAACCAAAGAGAAACGGAAAAAGAGAGAAAACATTTTAGTCATGACTATAAACTAATTT
The DNA here is from genome assembly GCA_032719365.1 of Prinsepia uniflora. Taxonomy (NCBI): domain Eukaryota; kingdom Viridiplantae; phylum Streptophyta; class Magnoliopsida; order Rosales; family Rosaceae; genus Prinsepia; species Prinsepia uniflora. The sequence continues at coordinate 56,379,579 of CM064869.1, read as the reverse complement.
AGTTAAAGATATAGGTAAAATCATTCATCTTCAGTTAAGCGATGCAAATAAACATGTTCATTTAAGAGGCACGGCAATGGGCACAGAAAGAAAGGCAAAATCTTCCTTGTACTACGTATACAAAAACTATAGCAACATGGAAACTTGTTAAGTCCAAGGTGTTTCAGAATATTTGAGCTAAGAAGGGCCCTAAATATAGGGCAGCATCTCATATCTAGGTTTCTATGGCAGCACTTTAGTAAAAAGAAAAAAATCTACACTGAAGTTGATTTCTTCCAAGAATCAAAGCGCTTAAGCATGCCAAGTATCCCAGAATACTTGATTTCATTCCTAAAAACCGACATAACAGATCAATCGGCCCACAAGAAGTGCTCAAATTGAAGAGCTTTAGAGATCAAGAAAGATGCACCATTGAATAATCTGTATAAATGAAATTCCATAAACATAAGCCAAACAGCTCGAAAAGTAGAAGCCCAGTCCTGACTCTTACATCCACCAATGTAGCTACCCATGAGAGCAGCAGCTATTTTCCAATTATCTGGACCAAGTGACCGCATAGGCCCCATCAAAAATGCCACTAGAGTTCCAACCATGGTCGCAACTGTCACAGATGAGAAATCACAGATGATCACTATAAAACTAGAATATATAAGCAAGCATTCCCAAGGAACAATTACATGACAAATCCATACTAAACATACTGAATTTGTAAAAGCTCGCTCGAATATGACCACATTGACCAGTCTAACATTTCAGGACAACATTGACATGATCCTGTCAACAATCACAGGCTAGAAAGCATTACCTGACCCAAGCAAGAAGGCCAACAGCAGAGTTCCAGTGGACCGCATCACATTGAGCAAATCGGCTCTAAACAATAGCAGCGGAACTGCCAATGGCAGAAGGAACTCCAAGACAATGGAATATGCAGGCGCTTCGAAAGGAATGATGCCTAGATTGCTTGCAGCAAGACCAACCAAAGTGCTTACAAGTGCAGCACTCACCATGCGACCAATATTCGTCTTCTCCGACATTGAATTCAATCCATAAATATACATACAGAAAATTTCAATTCAAACCAAGTCAATTTTTATTATCCTATGTCCATGGAGTAAAAATCTCTTTTCTTAGAAGTTAAAAAAAAATTAAAAATAATAATAAAATAAAAAGAGTAACAAGAACAAGGTCATGTTTGGTCGATAAGGAGTATGATTTCCAGATAGTGAATCACCTAAAGGCTAAATCTCTAATCTTTTGCTTTCTTTTTTCTTTTTTGTCGATGGAATTTTAACCACACAAAAGTGTAAATTGGAGTGTAGTAGATTACCGGAGGCCAAAAGCACCGGTGGTGAACAGAGCGGTCCCTAAGCTCCAATGGTCCTCGGGAGCGATGATAGGGTGCCGGAGCTGTGACGCAACCCTTGTTGCTCGACAGAAATTGTGGCTATGTGGACACCTCAAAGGCCAGAGAAGCGTTTTATTTACAGTATGAGACAGAAATGTTTTGGGTTTCGACTCCGAGACTGGAGTGTGAATTGAAAGTGGGAGTGATGGTGTGGCTATGGCGGGAAGGGAGAGTAATGGTAATGTGAGAGAAGCCATTAACGTCGAGCGACTGAGGTTTCGAAACCTCTGCTGTTTTTGGGTCCTTTTTGCAATCGCGATGATGACGTAGCAAGTTGAGAGCTCAAGAGCAATGACATTCGGATCACTTCTAGCGGTCGAATAATTGTAACGAAACTCCTAACTTAAAAAGGAGAGCTTTATGCATTCGGTTTTTTAAAATTTTCGAACCGAGATCACACTCAATACCACTGGCTTCGTAACCACCGAAATATTAAAAAAAAGAAAGAAAAGGGGGTTTTACTTACTTTTTCTACTTCCCCTATTCTCTGTCAATTTTGGTGCACATTGGTTACAGATTTGAAACATTACTGGTACCCCGCATAAAGCATTGCTAACCATTTACATGAATTTTAGAACAGTCACCGCAAATCCCATGCCGATAAAAGTTGCAATAGAAATGCCAAAAATGCCGGCAGGAATACCCGGAACAATCATCGACTTCCATTCTTTGGCAGTGGCCATACCACAAGCTGTTGTAGGGCCTCCAACATTGGCATTTGATGCTATCAGCAACAACTTTAGTTCAAACCCGAATAGCTTTCCCAGTCCAAGAATCACAGCAATCTGGATCAAAGCAAAGAAGAAGATGCTAGGAGCAGTGTTGACGACACTCCATATGCTCCCGCTTGCTCCCACCACCGTGAAAAATACCTGTTTCGAAAAATAATCGACAAGAAAGTGTTACTTCACACTAGTTTGGCGTTGCTGTGCTTGAAAACAATCACTATCATATTTGTGTGAGAATAATCACTTCCATATTTTTTAGCTGAAAAAATACATTAATCAGCCGACTCCTCAAATAGCGCTTAGTCAGAAACATAAAACTAGTAAGGAGCTGCTTTTGATTATTGTTTTGGTTCCCCCATCAATTAGTTAATATAAGTGATTTTTTTATAGCATCAACCAAGCATGCACGATTTTCGAAACTTCTAGAGAAATCACTTAACACCTCAAATGAGTAAGGTCAAACAGTAGTGACAAAAGAATGCTTAACAAATTATCTTACGAGTGAGAGACACACATATTGCAATGCCAAGATATTGAAGATTATGCAAACTGAAGTGATTAAGGAGGCTTCAGTGACACATTCAATAGTTGGTGGTTATGAAGAAGAAGAAAAAAGTCCTCACCTGCATTAGGATCATAGCCATAGCCTCACCAGATGGTGTAAGATACGCAAACTGTGTGGGAAATATAGTCGCCAGAGTAACAACAATGGCTGTTACGACTGGCAGGATACCACCTTGAATTTCAAAATATTTCGTTACATAATGGCCGCTCTTGCAGATGGCTAAGGAGACCGCAAGGGCTGTAGCAGTTGGTACCAGAGGAAGCTTGTTTCCAGCCTCATAATCTGCATCCTTAGCAATTATGCCTGCCAATCAAAATTCCGGCAGCATCATAAGATAGGTATAAAACATTTTTGGCTTTGCAAATGCTAAATAAAAAGAGGCAAAAGTATGAACAAACTAACTTCTGTTTCATGATCAACACAACTGAACTACCATCCCCAAAAACAAATCAAACTAATTTAAGGTAGAATTGTATAAACCATCGTCAGATGCTGGAGGCTCAGGAGGCACTCTAGAAGCCAACGCAAACAGCGTTGAGAAATATAGAGCACAAATGACATTATCTGCAGCTAGCCCAGCGGTTAAAATTGAAGGAGAAACCCCAAGAGCATCGGCTATAGCAACATAATTAACAGCTACATGAAACCAATTAAAAAAACTGAGTCAGGATATATAACACCAAAAATACCACAATTATATCAATCGAATAGGTTCCAATTTGTGTGAATAGTAGCTCGATCAGTTGATAAACATATTACCTCCACCAATATGCCTGCCCATGAGAGCAGCTGCGATTTACCAACTATCTTGACCAAGCGATCGCATTGGCACCAACAGATACACCACAACTGTTCCAACTGTAGTTGCAACTATAGAAACACAAAGGAGATGGGTTACAATGAACACAAAATAAAGACCAAAAACAAAAAGTCATACAAAGTTGAGTGTTATTACTAGATATAAACATTCATTGATTTATTAATCTGCCTTAATTGATGAACATGGTAATCATATGAACTATCAAGAATCAAAATTTTAAACCAATACGAACCATTTAGTAAAGTTCACTTAAGTACAGAAGCAGTATGAGCTCAATATAATTAGAGTTTACCTGATCCGAGCAAGAAGGCCAAGAGAAGTTGCCCGCTTGATTTAATTACACGGCGCAAGTCTGCCCTATACAAGAGCAATGGAACAGCCAGTGGGAGCAGAAATTCCAGCACAATCGAAAATGCTGGGGCATTGGAAGACATAATCCCCACATTGCTAGCTGCCAGCCCTATCAATGTGCTCACCAATGCCCCGCTCAACGCACCCCCAATATTGGTGTTTTTCTCTGCCCTTTTTACCGGAAAATATAAAATAAAAATTCATTTTGTGGAAACTTCAAAAGAAAGAGGAAATCAAGAGTGTTTGATTCATTATTTGATTACCAGATACCGAAAGCGCCGGCAGCGAAGAGAGCAGTCCAGTTGCCCCATTGGTCGTGAGAAGAAATGAGGGGGGCGTTCACATTGAGTTGGAATCCGGCGCCGGCGGCTACAGATCGATCCACATTGGGAGGAGACGGAGGAGAGAGAAAGGTATGGCTTTCGTTGTTCAACGGGGCAACTGAATTGGCGGTGGTGCTGAAGGAGCGGGGTGAGGAGACACGGACACCCGGACTCAGGTTTTGGAAGGAAGGGAAAAGCGACAGTTGGAACGGCGGCAACGGTGGGCGAGAGGCAGGTAAAATGGAAAGCGTCGATGCCACGATCATCAGAGGCATGGCCCAGTATCTGTAAGTTTCAGCTGAAGAAGATTATTTTCTGATTGAAATTCTAGTTTGAAACTTTGTTTGCTTGAGAGTCTACTTGACTGTGGGCATTCTAGTTTGAAACTTTGTTTGTTAATCCCCTTCTACAATATTCTTTTACGAAATTGATTTATCAAAAAAATATATATTCTTTTACCAAATAATATAAGTTTTATCATAACCATAACTAGGATCCTTTTTAAAATAAAGTAAATTACCATTTACTATTTATAATTTATTTGAGATTACAGAGTTATATACTTATATTTTCAAAAAAATTAATTCAATCACTAAATTTTTTCACGGATTGAAAAATCGCCGGAATCGACGATATAGATATATCGTCTTTTCCGGCCACCGGCACGTAAACGGAGGGGGAAAGGGAGGTTTCCGGCAAAATCGTCGAAATTTAGATATATCGTCTTTTCCGGCCACCGGCACGTAAACGGAGGGGGAAAGGGAGGTTTCCGGCAAAATCGTCGAAATCGAAGGATATCGGAGGATATCGACGATAATCCCCGATATCCAGCGAAAGGGACGATTTTGGAGGCAACCCACCGAACCTCCATGTCTAATTCGTAAGCCCCAATCCGAATTCACAGAAAACCTAAAATGGAAAACATCGAACCACGGACGAACAGTTCTTGGGCAGAAACAACAAATCAAAATTGAAAAAGCCATTCAATCAATTCAATCAAACATATAATTGTACAAACTTTAACAAATTTATGAAAGCCAATCATTCAATTTGTGTCACGGGCCTCACAGCCTCACCTCACGGGCGAACAAAAAAAGGGAAGAATCGAAATTGGGGGCAGTAATTGTACGAACTTTAGAAATCACGGACTCACCAGTCTTCACCCACCTCTTTGCTTTCTGGAAGACTATAAATTGGGGGCAGCATCGAAGGAGAAAACGACCCCAACTCCTCTTCTGTCGACGGTGAAGGACAACCCACTCGAAGTCTCGAACAACCTCTGTCGACAGCCCAACTCCTCTTCACCAGACGTCCATACCACTCTTCAGTCTTCACCACCCTTCGCTTTCTGTCGACGGCGAAGAAAATCACCCAATCGCCGCCTTCAATCCTCACTGTCGCCCTCACCCCTCACCCTTCTGGTTTTTCCCCAATTTGCAATTTGTGAATCGATCAGTCGCGCCCTCACTGTTGAGTAAACAAATAGCGTTTAGTTGAAACGCGCGTTTCATGTTTTTTCATTTTTTTTTTCTTGTTTTTTCATTTATTCTGCTAACTTTTTTTTTAATTATTTACATATTTTATTAATTTATGCCATTAATAAAAACAAAATTTATTAATTATTTACATAATTTATTAATTTATTAATTTTTGATTCTCCATATAATAAATTATATAATTTATTATTAATTTTGTTTTTGAACCCTAAATATAAAAAATGGGTTAAGCCTTAATTTTTTTTTTCCAAAATTCAACATTTATTATTAGGTAAAGTAACATATGTTTTAGTAATGTATGTTTTAATAAAAAAATATGGCTTAATTCATATAGTTGGTAATATTTGTTTTAAATTAGAATATGTATTAAATTATGAATTTATGTGTTTTTGTTCCTTAATTATGAATATGTATTAAAAAAATGAGGCCATAAACGTTTTTTTTTTCAAAATTCAAAATGTATTATTAGGTAATTCATATATTCCTTAATTATGAATGTATGTTTTAATATGAAATATGGGATAATGCATATATTTGGTAATGTTTGTTTCAATTTATATTATATGTTTTATTATTATTTGTATTTTTATTATTATTATTTGTCATTATCAAATTCTAATTATTTTTCACATATTTAGTAATATATTTGGTAATCATTTATTATTAATAAATTTATCATTTGTTACTAAAATATGTTTTGGTAATGTATGTTTAATATGAAATATGGGGTAATTCATATATTTGGTAATATTTGTTTTAATTTATAATCTATGTTTTATTTTACAATATATATTTAAATTATTAATATATGTGTGTTTGCTCCTTAATTTTTTATCATCATCAAAGTCTAACTTATAATATATGATCTAATTGAAATAATTTTATTATTATTTGTTTTTTTTATTATTATTTGTCATTATCAAATTCTAATTATTTTTCACATATTTGGTAATATATTTGGTAATCATTTATTATTAATAAATTTATCATTTGTTACTAAAATATGTTTTAGTAATGTATGTTTTAATATGAAATATGGGGTAATTCATATATTTGGTAATATTTGTTTTAATTTATAATCTATGTTTTATTTTAGAATATATATTTAAATTATTAATATATGTTTGTTTGCTCCTTAAATTTTTATCATCATCAAAGTCTAACTTATAATATATGATCTAATTGAAATAATTTTATTATTATTTGTATTTTTATTATTATTATTTGTCATTATCAAATTCTAATTATTTTCACATATTTGGTAATATATTTGGTAATCATTTATTATTAATAAATTTATCATTTGTTACTAAAATATGTTTTAGTAATGTATGTTTTAATATGAAATATGGGGTAATTCATATATTTGGTAATATTTGTTTTAATTTATAATCTATGTTTTATTTTAGAATATATATTTAAATTATTAATATATGTGTGTTTGCTCCTTAATTTTTTATCATCATCAAAGTCTAACTTATAATATATGATCTAATTGAAATAATTTTATTATTATTTGTTTTTTATTATTATTATTTGTCATTATCAAATTCTAATTATTTTTCATGTAACTTAGATTTCATAAAATGGCTAGTGGAAGTGCAAGTGCAAGTGAAAGGCCTCCAAGACCTGGACGAGTTGACCCAGCATGGAAATATGCCATTGCAATTCCTGGAAATAGAAACGGTGCCATATGTTCGTTTTGTCAACATCAGTTCCAGAGTGGAGGCATAACGCGATTAAAGTTTCATCTAGCAGGTTTTGATCCCAAAAAAAATGTTCAAAAATGCAAAGATGTACCTAAGGCTATTAGGGATGAGGTCAGAGCATGGATCAAAAGTAAAGATACTGCTAAACAAACCAAGAATATGATTGGGGAGAACATACGAGCTAGCTTGAGAGGAGATCCACTGGACACTCAACAGAGCATTCAGATTAACGATAGCGATGATGAAGAGGATGATGATGGATTTGCTTATCCACCGGATATGCATAGATCTGAGAGAGCAGCATATCGCTTTGCTGTAAATGCATCGAGAGA